>JAOTON010001596.1:217500-817500 GCA_034440635.1 Lepas anatifera | reverse complement strand
CCGGCGCCCCCGGCCGGTCAAGAGAAAATCAGACACATCGCCTATCTGAAGAGGTAGTACCCTCTGTGTAAAATAAAATACACTTTCAAATAAGAATGACGCCCCCTGACATCAAAGCTGCGCCCTGGACAGCAAAAGGCGCCCACCCCCTTGAGTAAAGGCGCCCCTCTGCATAGCAAAGGCGACCCCCTAGACAGCAGAGGCACCCCTAGATAGAAAAACATCATGTGCGCAACGCAATCATCAAGTGCGTTGCGTGAGGCGAACATAGCAACGCACTTGATGACCTTAAAGTCCATAAGGCATGTGGGCCTGACAATATCAGTGCTCGCATTATTAAGGAATGTTCTGCACAACGATTGGTACCTTTACGTATTCTTTTCTGAAAATCAGTAGGCCAGTGTATTTTCCCGACTAGGTGGGCGGAGGCCAATATCATTCCCGTTTTCAAAAAAGGTTCTAAAAGTAACCCTCAAACTGCCGCGCAGTTTCGCTTCTCCCTATCTTTGGAAAAATCTTGGAAAGGTGTGTCTATACATCACTGTGGAACCATGTCCACCTCGTTATGACAGAGAAACAGCATGGATTCATTCCTCACCGCTCATGTGAAACCAATTTGGCCTGCCTTTTGAAAATGGCGGGGGACTCAGTTTCTTCGGGATACCAAACAGATGTAATATACGTTTTAAGAGTCATATTTTTCCCAGAAACTGTTGCCAAGTAGTTAGAAATGTTTTCGGGATATTAGTCTGGGTTATTTGATGAAAAGTTTAAACTTCCGAATATTTCGAGTTTATTGATAGCTCTTTTTCAACGGAATGTCGATCATGAACAGCCAAGTTTTTCAAACACAATGTCATCTTCATCACTTGAGTTCCCTTCCTACATACCTCTCATTTAAATGAAGTATATTACGTATTTTTGCAATTCCCGCCGAACCATTAAACACCTATTCGCTAAACGGCACAAATAATGACAAATAACACGTTTTTGCAATTCCCGCCGAACCATTAAACGCCTATTCCCTAAAAGGCACAAATAATGACAAATAACCCGTTCCTTATATGCACGTTTCACTAGCTCACAGCCCCTACTATCGATTTTATTTTTCCCTGATTTTGTCCAATCCTGTTGAATTCTTGTTAACAATGATAATCCTAATACTACTATAATCCTGCAGACATGACGATCCTCCTACAATGCTTCTAAAACGGGGTCCCAAATTGGGTTAAGTGCAACGTTTCCCCTATCCCGATTTATATCTGCTTCCCTTATTCTAATTTCTATCGCTTCCCTAACAGACCTTCTTACGGATTTTTGCTCTACTACAACAATTTTAACATCACGAGGGTTCAGATCCTTCCGACAACTATATACATGACATGACACTGCTGATTTAGAAAACCTGCCGTTCCGAATATCCCCTATATGCTCCTCCACCCTTACCCCTAGCGGCCTACCTGATTCCCCTATATATGTTGACCCACACTCGCATTTCATTTCATAAACTACCCCCTTTTCTCTCCCTTACTCATAGGATCCTTAACATGCGTCAGTAAACTTTTGAAGGTAGTCTTAGAACTATGAGCAACCTTTAAGCCATGATTACGTAATGCCCTACTGATACTCTCACTGACTCCTTTGATGTACGGTACTGACACATACTCATTTTTTCAGTGTCCCGTGGCTCCGTCTCTCCTTGCTCCTGCGGTCTTTGCTGTCTTCGCTGATGTAATATATACAGATATAATATAATAGATGTAATATGTACAGACTTTTCTGCGGCGTTTCAGAGTGTGAATCATAATCTCGTAATTTACAAACTGCACAATTCTTACAATATTTCTGGTAATGCACTAAATTGGCTAACATTTTCTTGAAAATTCGAAAGCAACGCGTTATTGTAAACGATAACGAATGGCTCAAAAACTCAACTAGAAAGATTAATACAAAATTCAGCAAGTTTCTCATCTGGTTAGTCTCACATGCACACTCCTCCCGGCCTTCAGAATATCTGTCCTAATCGGAACTTCTTGTTCACTTCAAGGTATCGAGCCTGGCGAGTAGACGGGTCCAATACGATATTCTATTCGTCCATAAAATTTTAACTGGAAATTTTGACTGCGCCTATCTACTCAGATGTTTCCCCTTACACATCCCAACTAGGAAAACGAGAGCATCGGCAAACAGTTTGTTGCACATTCCATTCGCAAGGGTAGAGACAGTAAAACGCGGGTTGTTTTGCCGATCCGCGACAAACACAAACATATTTGCTCACTCCCAGCCTCAACCTGACCTCTTTCACGATTCTACATCTGTTTTTAAATCCCAAGTAAAAAAGTATGTTAAGCAACTGACGAGCTAGGCATGTGTGGAGTTAGAAACGAGATGAACTGTAATTGGGTGACGCACGATAACCAGTTGCTCATCAACTGCAATAAATAAATAAATAAAAAAGGCACCCCCAATTGAGGAGTAACGGCGCCCCTGGATAGCATAGGCGCCCTCTGGTTAGCACAGGCACTCCTGGACAGCAGGGGCGCCCTCTGAATAGCAAAGGCGCCCCCAAAACAGCAAATACGCCCTTTGATACTAAAGGCGCCCCAGATAGCAGAAGCACCCCATTGACCGAAGGCACCCTCTGGATAGCATAGGCACCCCTGGACGGCAGAGGCGCCCCTAAAGAAGAGCAACGGCACCCCGGGATAGCATAGGCGCCCCTGGATAGCGCAGGCGCCTCCTGGACAGCACAGGCGCCTCTGAAGAAGATCAACGGCGCCTCTGGATATCATATGCGCCCCCTAGTTAGCACAGGCACCCCTGGATAGCGAAAGACGCCCCCCCCGGAGAGAAAAGGCGCCCCCTCTGGAAAGAATAAGCACCCATGGATAGGAAAGGCGCCCCCTGGAGAGCAAAGCAGAACATTTAAGAAAAACTCAGTGGCGGGGGGAGATTTTCTTGTGCTAGTCATTAAAGTGTCTTCGGGGGATCAAACCCGCATTTGGAGGGAGGTGTTAATAAAATTTAGACATGCTAGTGTTAAAAAATGTCTCCCAATTCTTTATTCCATATTCTAAAGATTAGAGATGCTGCCCAGGATTGCGAGTTTTTTCGACGGAAAAAGACCTAACCGGGTTTAAAAAAAAGGCCAAAAGGGTCAAATTTTTATTACACTAGAAATATTTTTTATTATAGATTTCGTCCAAGTTCTCCCCAGTACGGCTGTTGGAGTCTGAGTCTCACTAAAGTCCTCAAGGGACTTGTCACGGAGACCCCGACCCCGCCACTCGAACGAGCAACGCCCACAATGAAGGGTTGATTTAAATGCCAAATTTTAACCTCCCACAAAGCACAGGGATGGCCGCCTCGCTCAGGTCACCCTGTCATCAGTCAGTTGCCAGCCGACCTACGTCGGGCAAACGATTGAGCGCCGGAGTGTCTCAGGGGAACCGATCCCAAACCTGGACATGCACTGCCACTGCATGCTTCTCAGCAGCGGGCCGGAGCCCGATGCTCTACCAACTGAGCTACCGGGGCGGCCAAATGGCCAAATAAATACCACAAAAGCCATATTTGAGGCTAAAACGACGCCTACCGGTTGTCATAAACCCACAGAAAAAGGACAGAACACTCTTGTATCACTGCAGTGAACAGTGCGCTGTATAAAACTAAATGTTGATAATTTTATATTGACTTGATATATTTTTGGCACACTGACCATTTCATAACAAGCCAGGAGTGCCCTTCCGATCCCGTGTGGCCACCCAATGATTTTATCCACATAACTAAACAATTTGTTAGCATCATCAATTATCTTGTTCGCACCACTCCCCGCTAACATTTGATATTTTCCTGCCTTCCCTGTGAATTGTTTGCTCCTGAACAGTGACGGATCCAAAGGCAGATCCAGGATTGTCAATCGGAGGGGCGCGCCTTACCGGGGGGCGCCATCCGGAGCAGGGGGCGCCACTTTTGACGGGAAAAACCTATCAGGTGGGCGTAAAATCCTATCGGTGCGCACCGATTTTCACATCCTGGGGGAGGGTGAGAAGCGCCATTTCAGGTGAGTGCCATCGACCTTTCAGGGGGCGCCGTGACCATTTCAGGGGGCGCCGAGGATCGATGAAGGCTGCATCTGCCCCTCCCCTTTGCCCCCGGATCCGCGTATGGGTGGATCTAGAATTTTGGTAAGTGGGGGGAAAGTGGAGCCTCAGAGTACGCACTTTACCATCAACTTTTCACCCAAAGGGCGACTATGGTATTCGGTTTTCAGTTGCCGTCATTTCTTAGATCGTATTCTTAAAGGGAATGTGGCACCTTCACAGCGTGATTTTAACTGAGATAGCCAAGTTGTAAAGCAGGTCGGAAAACCCGGTACTCCATATTTCATTTGTCTTGGAACTCAATATTTCCGTAGCAAAAAGCTAAAACCTACCTGACACCAGCCCCCCTCAGCCCCCCGTCGCCGGCGGCCATTGTTGTGAGCTACTGGTGTGACGACATATGCTGATGTCACGATAAGCATCCGCCAATCGAAGCCCTTGAAGCGTTTCAAGTATGGTAGTGGTTGCCAGATCATGACATCATCCACAGGCTGATATTTATTTCTTTTTCTAGAGGAGTATTTTTAAAAACCAAATATTGAGCTTATTGTACATTTTTCAGAGAAATCATGAGTGGTTTCATTATTTTTGACTAAAATTACGCCTAATTACACTAAATTCCAGGATTCGACCAAGGTGCCACATTCCCTTTAATAACGATCTGTCCCTCCCTCCCCCAGCCTTAACAGTTTGTACCAGCCAAGCAAGATGCCTATTTGGCGTGATATTTGAAACAATTGATCGCTAAATAGCTCAGTCCACACTTTTTTGCACCTCTTGAAAAAACTGTAACTGCCACTAGGTCATGGATAAATGCAAGACCCTTGGGAACAGGGGCACAGCCAGAGCTTTGGTATGGGGGGCACACTAACTTTGAGGGGCACCCCGGGAAAGAGGATACTTTTTAACGTAACCTAAAAACCTACCATATCTTTGTTTATATCATTTTTTGGGCATCTTTGGTTCAATAAAAATGCAAATAAATCATTGACGGAGAATAAAACTAGATTAAAACCAAAAAAAGGAAAAATATCACCAAAATATCTGAAAGTAGCCAAAACACGACTATTTTGGATAGATTTAAGGGCAAATCAGCCAACTCATGCAAGTACTTGCCATCATAGAAATCAGCGAATCATGTAATATCTGTTACCATGTGCAAGCTAAGGCATATTGGAGTCGAAAATTCATTTGCTATGCCCACTGGTTTTGTCGTGACGAGTGAGCCTTGGCTGAACACGGATTAACCCATTTCCGGCAGGGGGCTAATATTGCCCCTAAGGTTTCAAGAATATCTCGAAACGGCTGCGATAGAACTTGAAACTTCGACTTTTCCAAAACTAGTACAGGCAGGTTTTCTGAAATTGTCAATATTATATATTTACCAGGGGCGGAGCTATGGCTGGGTTTTGGGGAGGTTCTATCCACAAACCAAGTATTATCGTATGCGATGGGTTCTTTGTAAAAGGAAGCCGTCTCTGCGATCCTGATACCAGTTGTATGGTTTTATTATATCATTTTTATGTGAGATGATAGTGCATTCACAATTGTCACTATTTGTATTCATCAGGGCGGTTACAGCAGTTCAAAATGGGGGAATGTTATCAAGAAGGACTAAACGTTAGTAAGTGAGAAGACTGCTACAGCCGTGCCAGGGCGAATACAATTGGGTATAGAAAATTCAAAATAGTTATAACCAAATTCTAGATTACCAGAGGCGTGTCCAGTCACTACACATTTTCAAAATGCATATTCCCAGCCAGTATCACCGCCGCGACTCAATATCGTTGTATATTAAAAATGTGTTTCCAATCACCCCACCCGCCCCCCCCACGACGAGAGTCCTTGATCCGCCTATGTCACCCCCTTTCCCAGAGCTGCCATGGGAGGGTAAAAATTATCAGAAATAAATTTCAACTAGTCAGGGACTAATATACTCATGCATACTACTCGCATATTGTTGGGATGTATTTTACCCCACTGTTTTACCTTACTGCATCCGCCCCTGATGAGTTTTCACTTTTTTCATTTATTTATGTGTCAAAGATGCCAAGCAGTATATCACGGCTTCTAATCCGCGTAACAAAAACTTTTAGGTTGTATATATTTCCCCTCATAGTCCTGGTCCTGGAACTGCCATTGAATTTCGAATTTTGCGTAACTCAGTATATGACAATTTTGGGTCAATTATTTGTAAATCTGAACTAGTTTTGTGAAAATCGTACAACAGAGACAAGGGTTATGGAAAATCTAAAAATACACAAAAATTGTATATTTTGCACGACTTTCTCCTTAAAAATCAAAATTTTGAAATTTTCTTTTTCAAAATAAAGTTTAGCGTCAGGGAATGTATAGCACTTTGAATTTTCAAAATCGGCCGGTTAGATTACGAGATCTTAGGGGGCCGATATTACCCCCCTGCCGGAAATAGGGGTAGCCGGGAGCCTGACGGAAATAGGGTTAAGTTCCTTGCCTCCCACAAACGCCTTGGGACGAGGAGTAGCATAGTGTCTTTGGAAGAACACATTGTTTACTGCCGGAATAATTTCGGAGATACCTTTTGAACGCCTTTATTAAGTTCCATATTCTCAAGGATCATTCCCCGTAAAAGAAGGTAAACAGGCCGGTGGTCTGGATGGGGAAGGTGGAACAGGGCTGAAGATTTTGAAAACTAGTTCTTCATTTAAATTAATTAGTAGAAATCTTGGTTTAGGGGACTGTGCTCTGAGCTCAGGGGCACATGCCTTTTTATCATCTCTTCCCAGAATACACCAGTATAATAAGCAATTTATATAACCAGGGGTGCCTAGGCATCACAAGTCGTTTTAGATATTCCTCATTCCTCGTTAGCTCCGTTTTACAAGGGGAGTTTCCATCGTGTTCTTATTCCCCATCTATTCAGGACGAGCTCTGGGGCCTCCAAGTGTGGATCAGAGGCCTCCAGAGCAGCTTCCCCCATCCCCCCCAGTTGTGCCTCCAGGGACTAGACTAGCTCAGTGACCCCGCCCCGAGACGATGGGAGTTGGCCTTGTGTTCTTATTATCTGTCTATTCAAGACCACCTCAGGGGCCCCTGATGTAGATCAGGGCACCAGAGCAGCTCATGCTTCACCCAGGGACTAGACTAGCTCATTGGCCCTAGAGATGAGGTCATCAGACTAGCTCAATGGGCTACAGATAGGCTCATAGGGCCTTAAACCAGTTCAATAAGCCCCAGAGTAGTTTAAGGCGCCAGATCACCACATGGGGCCTCAAGCCAACATTAGGGGCTCTAACAAACTCAGCGCCCAGACCAGCTCAGGGTACCCTCAGAACCCGATCCGCTCTTGGGCTCCAGACCAGCTCTTGGGGCCCAGATCAGTTCAGGGGCCTCAAGTCAGGTCAGGGGGCAAGATCAAGTCAAGGGCCCTAAATCAGCTCTGTGACCTCTAACCAGCTCGGGGCCCAATCAGTTCAAAAGCCCCAGAACTGCTCAGAGGACACCAGATCGGCCCATAAGGCACCAGATCAGCTTCGGGGACAAACAATCAGAACAGTGGTCCCCGACCAGCCCGGGGCCCAGATCAGCTCGGGAATACCCGATCAAGTCAGGAGGCACTTAATCAGCTCAGGAGCCCCATACCATCTCAGGGGCCCTCACCAACCCCTATGGGCTCAGCTCAGCTCAAGGCCTGGCAGCTGCTCAGGAAATCACGTAATCAACCCAGGAGGCCCAGATCAGCTTAAAGGGCACCATACTAGCCATGGAGCATCAGACTAGCTCAAAGGGAATCAGATGGGCTCAGGAGACACACTGATGACTCAGCAGGCACCAGATCGACTCAGGGGTATTAGTTAAGTTCAGGGGCAGTATATCTGCTCAGGGGGCATCAGATCGATCAGCTCAGGGGGAAAGTTCAAGTCAGGGGCACTAAATCAGCTCAAGGATCCCACACAAGTTCGGGGCCCAATCAGTTCAAAAGCCCCAGAGCTGCTCAGGGGACACCAGATGCCCATAGGGCACCAGATCAGCTTCGGGTACAAATAATCAGATCAGTGGTCTCCGACCAGCTCGGGAATACCAGATCAAGTCAGGAGGCACTTAATCAGCTCAGGAGCCCCATACAATCTCAGGGGTCCTCATCAGCCTCTGTGGGCCCAGCTCAGCCCAGGGCTTTAGAGCTGCTCATGAAATCACGTGAGGAGGCCCAGGTCAGCTTAAGGGGCACCAGATTGACACAGGGGGGCACCAAACTATCTCAGAGGGCATCAGATGGACTCAGGAGGCACCAAATCGACTCAGGTGGCACCAGATTGATCCGCTCGGGGGCCCAGATCAGTTTTCAGCCGCCCAGACTATGACAGGGGCCTAAATAAGCTCAGGGAGCAACATAACAGCTTCAGGGGACACAAGATGGGCTCAAGGCCCACAAAACCAGCTCAGCGGGCACCAGATCATCAAAAGAGACATCAATAATCCGCTGAGGGGGCACCAAATCAGTTGAAGAGGCACCATATTGACTTAGGAGACAGTAGATCAACTTGGGGAGGCATGAGATCAGCTCGGGGGCCCGAATCAGATCCAGGGGCACTAAATCAGCTATTAGGGCACCGAGCAAGCTCGGAGGCACTAGACTAACTCAAAGGGTATTATATAGGTTCAGGAGGCACAAGTATTTGCTCAGTGGGGCACTCGATTAACTCAGGGGCACCAGATCAGCTTAGATGGCGAGTAATCAGCTAAAGGGGCTAAGACCAGCTAAGAGGTCAAGAGATGAGCTCAAGGGGCACCAGATTAGCTTCACCCGTACGATTATTGGCGACGATGAGGCATTATGTGGGCACATACTAGGTGCCCATACTCTTCCCGCTTGCTTGGAAAGGCGACAGAATGCCCTAGCTGACCGAAAAAGGTATTACATTGTCCAACTATAGTTTTAATCGCTACATGCGGTCCAGTTACATCTAGGTTCAACGGCATAAGCCACCCCAAGTGGCCTCGCACGCTGAGTCCAAATAGTTTCTGCAGAACGCCCTTGGATAGCAAAGGCGCCCCCCAAGGGATGATGGCGCCCCCTGGGGAGGAAGGCGCCCCCTCCAGAAAATCTTGCACCACTTCTCGAAAATGGAATCCGCCGTCTCCGGTGATAACGGATCAAGAGGAGAAGCTTAAGCTGAGTCTGATGACCGACAGACTCCGCTGAGAGCTAGCGAGAGTGAAGAAGCATACTGGGGCTGCGACGTTTCAGGCATTCATTATACTGGTGGCCAAAACCAGGAGTCCATGTGTGTCAGCTAGAGGACGACAACATGCACTGAAGCCCAAAGTTTGGCCGCGCAGAACAGCCCTTGCTATACAAAGTTGATGAAGTAGTGAGAAGCATCTGTTACTGTTGGATGCAGGCACCCACGTGTTCTAAAGATCGTTTTCAGCTCACTTGGAGCACAGATTAGGGGCGCTTAAAATAATTACAAGGATTTTCACAGGAGCCTCTGAACGCACGTCCACTGCTGGACAGAGGTAAGTCTCATTCTGTAGAATATCGTGCACTGAATGCTATTTTCTCAGCCATGACGGGATACTTTGAAGCAAGCATGTCTACAATTATATCTATTGTAACAAAAATTAATAATGACACCTAATCATGCTAATTTGTATACCATATTTTACTGTTATAGTTCTAACTTACTACTCCAATATTCATAGCATGTAGTCATGAATACGTGGTGTGGCGAACCACCCCGCTGCCATGGCCCAGAGCTGGCCCGGGACGTCGGCCGCGCCGCGTTTTGATGACTTTGCATCCGGTGTCCAGTGCTCTGGCACAGCGAGCGACGGCCCAGGCAGGTGATGTCATGCGTATGACTTCTGTAACCCGGTGCTTCTACAGTTGTCTGATGAAAGCTTTCATCAGTTTCTGACGTTGCTGTGACGTCTATAATTTTTCACAAATCCAGTCATTCAATTGGCGTGTGTGGTGGGCGTCCACTGCCCTGTTGTTTCGGTGAGATGGACATATGTAACTGGCTACCCGCTGTTGTCTCGGGGGAGTGCGCTTAGAACCGTCTTCACCAGCGGACCTCTGCAGTCAGGCGCCGGCGACGGTCGGCATCGCGTCAGACAGCATCAGACCACGCCAGGTCACGCTGGATTAGGCTAGGTCACCGTTTACCACGCTTGTAGAAGATAGTTTGACAGAGAGTGAGTGATCTGTAGCGACGCTTATTTTTGTTCGACACCTCTACATATATTAATTGGCGCTGCCATTCCGAGTGAAGACCGACTGCTTTAATACCTGTTGGACTTATATTCATCGCTGCTATAACCTGCATTTACACAACGCGAGGCAATACAGAAGAAAGAGGAACCAACATCTTGGCTAATCTTAAATAAGACGTCCACTTTCCCGAAAGATTTTCTATAGAAATGATACATTTTCAGAATCAGCAAGACACCCTCTTTCCATTCAGTGAGGTCCCGTAGCGCCACCCCACTTAAACTCCGATTTTCAACACTTACTTTACCCCAACGTCGTGATGGCGCGCCGTCCACCACCGTAAACAAACAAAACATCGGAATTGACGAAAGACAAATGGCAGCTGATCGTCAGTCAGCTTATGAAAACCATCAGCTGACTGATTATCAACTGACTAAATAATTGGTACTTTTGTACCAGGGTAAAGCACCGTTGTGAAAGCGTACCAAATCTCGGTTTGGTGCGCCGCCGGCCGGCTCGCTAAAACATGGTTAGGTTAGGTTAGGTTAGGTTAGGTTAGGTTAGGTTAGGTCAGGTTAGGTTAGGTCAGATTGGGTTGTACTTACCTAACGATACTGTCTGTTACTTTTTCAAAGAAGCTTCCTAGCATGGCGCTTTTTGTTTTGCGGCATCGGATACACCGCCACCGCGATCCGCACGATGAACTCTTGTCGTTGTAGCGACGCATTCTCACGTTGCAGCATTTTCCGTGCTTACGTATTAGTCCGTTTGCCCGCAAAAAATCTTCCAGAAATCGATCACTCTCCACTCTCTGTGCCACCACCGATAATTCATCATAACTACCCACGTCGTCTATTTTACCTCCTCCATTTCCGCTTTGAACCTGAAACGACTGAAACGAACAACTGGAATCACCGCAAATACAAAATGGCAGCACTTTCTGCTATTTGCCGCAAAAATATTCTCAATCTATTTTATAAACTTTATAGCCGTTCAAAAATGTATTGTCACGTTTTATTTTTCTTAAAAAATAAATTTTATTAGCAAACTGTGGTTCAAACTAGTTAATTTCTTGTTTTTTCTCATTTCTACCCATATTTTTCACAACTAACATCACGCAATTTCCTTTTAAATTCTTCTTCGGAGCGTGCGGACGTGTCGATGCGGTAGTTATTGTTTACGTTTTTATTAATGTCGTGGAAGTGCGTTTTATACTTGGATTTCTGTCTTATTTCATAGCTAAAACATGAAGTAACACTCTTTTTCTCAACATCTTTTTCATCATATAATGGCGCGACGAGGTCTTAGCACTAAAACTTAATCACAGCCGAGTGAAACATTTTCACGACACTATATATCCAAAGTAAACGAGGGCTGCTATCTCTGACGACAGCGGCATGTACTTGAAGTGTAAGCCTGGACCGCTCCTGGGCGACATGGGAGAAGAAGGAATTTCATTAAAGGTATTTCATGTGTGTCCGCAAAATTGTGAAACTTATTGTTCTTTAATGTTTGTGTCCTAATACAAAGTTATGATTATGTTATCTTTTCTTGAGACTGAAGTAGTTTGTGGTAAACAAATTGGATTACCCTCATTATCATTAAACAAAGTTAATGTAATAGCAAGGCCACAACAGCACGATAAGTAAAATCTTTACAGGAAGTATCAATTTAAGAAAAAAAACACGAAGACTAGCGAAGAACATCTAGTGAACCCAATGAAGCTCCAGGCACGACTCAAAGTATGCCTCTGAGACTAAAATTATACCAGCATCAGTTTTGCTACTTGACTAATTTTATGCCAAATGCAGACTCAAAAGAGGCGGTTTCGTTTGAGGCTTGCATCAAATTCAGTTGCCGTGTTGAGTGGAGGAGCATATTTTTCTAAACCATGTCTCGTGGAGAGCTGGAATATAATGATTCCATGACGATTTTGCTGATGAAATACATTGATGCCGTGGAGTTTTCGTATACCGAGCGAAGAATCATTTGAAGCCAGCCATCAGTCATTTCATTCCCAAGCTTACGGTGATCATTCTATGAGCTTCAGAAAACACTACGTGCTAGACTCAATCGAGTCCAAGAGATAACATTGCGTCTGTGACGGGATTACAATGAGCCTGATTCTGCCTAATTCTAACCGAGTTTGACACCAGAATCCAGACTCGCTTTCAGCACCGACTCAGTTTATCCAAAATGAATCAATTTGTCTCTCAGTGCAGCACATACACTGGCGGACGCGGACGAGCTGGGTACGTTCCCCACTCTAGATTTTTATTCAGCAAAGCTAGAGCAAATATTTGCAGATTATTGGATTCCCCTTATTGTAGCAAATCGAATGACGTGTAATATGACCTAGCTAGGTCAAATGATGAAAATGACCTCACATGAAGCTAGGTCAGGGTCCCAGAGTGACCTGGCATAGTCTTGTTGCATATAAATCTACTCCAGCTGACAATATAAGCATAATGCACGCAAAACGGAGACTATCTCAATTCAGTGAGAAATTATTGGCAAAAATTAATGTATGCTCCTGTGACCTGGCATGGCCTTTGAGAGGTCAGTTAGTCAAAAACTCAGCTTAATGGTCAAGATCGTGATAATAATACACGGTTTGAGAATTTTCAGCTTTATTTATATATATATATTTTTAGGTATCTATCCATCTAAAAACGAGCTCTTTCTAATTTTTCACCATATACTTATAATGGGATGACCAAATAATTGACCCCACCTTAAGTCAACAACGAAAAAATTCCGAGAAGCAGATTTGTAGGCCCTAATGATATCTTCATATTGTGAAAGTTTGAAACTGATCGGTTGGCTGATGTTCCTTAGGCACCGCTTCAAACTCGTGATTTTAGGTTTTGAGGTCAGATCCTTTGACCTTGAATAGCTCCTTAACGTGATATGACCTGACCTAAAAAAATTTGGATGCGTAAAATTAATCAGGGATAAGGAACTGTAAGTTTTGTTGTTCTGCGTCTCTTCGTTTTTGCGTCATCTGGGGAAAACCAGGAGGGGGGGATTTCGCCCCCAGCGATGCGCGTGTCAACACTGTTTTCGTTGGGTTATTGCTTGGATTCGTATTAAAAATAAGGGTGTGGAAACAACTTGACCTGTATATGCCGGCCGAATTATGTGGAGCAGAATATCGTACGCCAGGGTAAACAAGATTAGTGCTCTGTCGCTCTTGTCTAAGTCAGACAGGTTATCGGACTGGCATAGTCATTAGGTCGTCGCTTCGCTCCGGAACAGATGCCTCACGGGAATGCTAGAAAGCATGGGCTTCAAACGCGGGGGGGACAAGGGGACACTTCCTCTTAACTCGGCACCACCCAGGCTCTTTTCGTGAACATCACCGCCGGTGATGGTCGTTCGATCGGATCCCCCCCCGACGATGCCGGGAACCATATATGATATGGACAAAATCAAACCGGCGCTGAAAGCGGCTTACTGTCCTATACTTTGGAGCCGAGTTTGGACCATATCCGTTAAGCCATGACGACACAGTGCGCCAAAATGGGTCAAACCTTTCAAGGTATTGTTGCATATCCTTCCAATCATTGGGTTATGGTCTATGCATAATACCAAATGTAAGACTGTACAATTTGTTTCGTTGAAAAGTTATAAGCACACACAATTTCGAACAACTTGGGTTTTTGTGAACTCTGATGACCTTAGTATTAACCCGATCCTCAAATTAATGACAGCCTGCAGATGTTTCCTCCCGAGAGCTTTTCGAATAGTGTTTAAAAACTTGATCTAGCTCATCTAGGAACCGAACTACACCCTAGTTTTCTCAGCCACATTTTGTAACCTGCTCGGACCTGATGCTACTTCTATTTACATACATTGCTAAATTGATCACCCTAGAGCTATGCAAAGTGACGGGCTTCTCATTCAAATTGGCTCGGAATCATTTGCGAAAGGAAATGGGTGGCTTAGTGGATAGCATCAAAGTCTCCAAAGCAGACTTACCGTCTTTTTCTATAGTTTTCATTGTTTTATGTCCATTATGATGGCGCTTGAGAAATCACTTTATGCGTGGAAGTGTAATAAATAAATAAAAAATAAATAAGCCGGTCCCGGGTTCCAGTTCCGTCGGAGTCTCTGAAAAAATTTTGCTGATCCCCCAAATTCCCCCCAACAGGGTGAGAGTTGAAGACGCCGTATGATATTGGCAATTGGTATGCCTTTAAACCCCAACAATTATCAATAAATTGCTATGAACTGAGGGGTCCGATCGGACCCCCTGGTGGTGAACGATTGACTGTGAGCCAGGGGGCGCCCCCGAAAACCTCGGCACTGATCCAATTGTTTTCTTTTTCTGCCCGATGGATAAACGTGAACTTCCTCTATGTTCCCTTATTTACTGCAGGTGAGCTGCCTTGGTAGCGTTCTCGCGGACGACGACTGAGATTTGGTTTCGCGCGCTCCTCCCATTCCGCTTTCCGGTCATTGATAGATGGTAGCTCACTTCCATGGTAAAAAACATAGAGATCTACTAGAACTAGAGCGGACATCCTGTACAAAAGGGCAATACCCCGACGTCAAAATTGCAAGTTTTGTTAGTACAAATCTTGGCCAGGTTAATTGGAGAATCACGTGCTAATTTCAACGAGAACTTCTGGATTTAGCCCACCACTAAATAATTTTGGGCAGAGAAAGTCATTATTTATTGGGACGATTCATTGTACATTAGATCGTTCTTATGGCAACCTTTTGTTGAATTAAGCTGTATTAGGGCGCTGGTGAAATTTCTCAGGTTGACCTAATCTGTGAAAGAAGTGGCAATCATTCTACCAAACATTCTTAGGAAACATGCTCGCAAGCTTGCACGATGAATGAATCATGGATGCCGAAGCCCGCCGCCGCTAGAAGTGTTTAATTTTGATACTTATCTAAGTTCGGTATACGACATGGCTAAAAAAGCTACTGTGAATTTCAACGCTGTTGGAGCCTAGAAGACCCTGGTGTATTCCTATAGGGGTAACTCTGAGCACCTAGTGTTCTCTAATGGATTATTGAAATTTTAATGTGTTAAAAATAGAATCATCGTTAAAAGCATCAAATTTTTTTATAAGCACACCAGTCCATAGGAGAAGCAAGGATACCTAGAAAGTGTCCGAAACGAATGCATTATGTGATATCGAAATTATCTATCCATCCGTTTCTTGATTAAAATGAGTCTGAGTATGGAGTCCTGAGCCTGAAAAATTGGGGACACACTTTGATAAAGGATGCTTTTTATACATTGGAGACGGTGATATTCGCTACGGCGAGCTTTAAATGTAGCCTCTAGCTGAAACAGAGCTTTCAAAAGTCAGTAAATTTCCAGATTTCCTGTGAACCCAGCCACAAAGGCACTCTGGATCACTGCAGTCAACAGGCACCCGGACTGGAGGCCCTCTATACCTGCAGGAAGGTCTACAGCCGATATTTCTCTGGTGATGATTTTACCGGAGGCACAGACCGCCCGAGATTGAAACGAAGCGCAATCCCATCATCTAATATAAGGCACTTTGGACTGAACTACATATACAGCTGTATCTAGCTTCGTGGACATATCGTAGATATATCTGCACTTGCACCCAAATGTAAAAATTAGTTGGCTTTGCACCCTTTCTATACCTACGAGTAGTGGCGAATCCAGTAATTCATTATGGGGGAGGGGCTCGAGCCCCGTCGCTATTGCCTCGGAACGGTCCCCGGCAGTGCAGTTACTATAAACACTCTGACATTTCGTGGGAGGGGGGGATTTGAGCTTCCCCCAGTCACCTTGTATCGCCCCGTGTCATTGTCAGTGATCAGCCCCCCGATGACAAAACCAGTCCGTACATGCTGATCCGGATTAAGAACAATGGGGGCCTGTACTTTCCCCTCACGGTGCACCCTCCACCTTATGCTTACAGCAGAACGACGCATTCGAGCTGTTTCTGCTGAAGCGAGTCATGTCCCTAACCTCAGTCGGCAACGTTTGGAGATCACTGGGCTTGAGGAGCTTAGCAGTGGTAGTGCTATGGCCCTAGGACAGCATGCCATCGAGACGGCGTATGGGATAGATAATCACGGCACTAGTCTGATGCGCCGTCTTGTCGGAACGTACTACAAACTCCGCCTGCGCCACATAGCTCACTTCAAAACATTGCGATTGCAGCAATCCATGCACGCCAGAGGCTTAATAAGCTAAACGTCTTCCGAGGGCACTGGCTGAACACATGGCAATGGTGCGGCACCAATTAGAGCCGTGTGCCATTTTAGTCAAGGCTTGGAATCGTGATGATTGGAGTAGGATGATAGTAAGCATAGCACGTCCATGAGGTGATGACAGTCACCGCTCCGAATAGTTAAGTGTATGGTGATACCTGGTACAGTGATTCTTCTGGGCGCGCTGATATCTTGACTTTGGTTCAATGGTGACAAAGCTGTCAAAACTTGCTGCACTGAAGTTTTGACAACTCTAAAACATTGTAATTTTTTATATTTTATCACAGTTCCTGTGACTGTCTATACTCTTACTTCGATGACAGAGGGTCTATGGTAGCTCAATGGAATATAACATACTGAGATAAAACAAGCCATTGTAACGTATCACATCAAGGGAAATGATACTTCTGCTGTATTCGTAAACGGTATCTCTAAATAGTGTAGGTATACTTTTATGACACGACTAAGTAAATATTTGTGGGGTGGCCATACGATTTTTATGAACTTTATAACTTATGAGGTCACCAGAAGTTTTCAGACGATTAGTAGAGAGGTGTTTCATCAAAAAGCCACGAGCTTCCCCACAGAGGCCCAGATTTGTACTAACAAAACGTTCAATTTTGACGTCCACACAGGTGTGCTGTCCGCTCTAGTTATGGTAGATCTCTATGGTAAAAAAATTCATGGTAACGCACTTTTTTTAGCAAATATCATGTTCTAATATGAAAAACTCTTAAGATTTCGCTGACTCAGCAACCACTTGTACCTCCCCCAGGAAAAAATTTATTTATTTGAAGGAGCATTCCCCCGACATTTTTGGTAAAAAACGTCTAAACCAGCCAAGAGGATGATGTCTGCACTGAGAGACAAATTGAGTCCTTCTGGCTAAACTGAGTCGGTGCTGAAAGCGAGTCTGGATTCTGGTGTCAAACTCGGTTGGAATCAGGCAGAATCAGGCTCAATGTATTCCCTTCGCAGACTCAATGTAATCTCTTGGACTGGATTGAGTCTAGCACGTAGTGTTTTCTGAAGCTCATAGCATAATGATCACCGTAAACTCGGGAATCAAATGTCTGATGCCTGGTTTCAAATGAGTCTTCGCTCGGTATAGAAAAACTCCACGGCATCAATGTATTTCATCAGCAAAATCGTCATGGAATCATTATATTCCAGCTCTCCACGAGACATGGTTTAGAAAAATATGCTCCTCCACTCAACACGGCAACTGAATTCTATGCAAGCCTCAAACAAAACCGCCTCTTTTGAGTCTGCATTTGGCATAAAATTAGTCAAGTAGCAAAACTGATGCTGGTATAATTGTACTCTGAGAGAAATTTTATTCCTATGTGCTCTATCTAATCCGGAATCACGGTCTGCTCGCGCATAAAATGATGCCATGAAACCTTATTAAAGGAACATTTGAACATGCTTGCTCTCATTAGATCCTCTTCCCAGCATAATTCCAGCACAGGAAGTGTTTTTGTAGGCCTTGACAGCTTAAAATGATTCTCGGCTTCTAAACATGGTGGGAAGAAGCTTAATATGATACCAATATGGTATTACAAGTGGGATCTTTTTTACACCACAAAGCATCATTTTACCATAGGTGCTCGACCTATTCTAGCCACGAAATTGAAAGATCTATTAATATCCTCATCAAAGTTTCATTTTATACTTGGAATCAATATATTCTGTCACCAGAAATAACCAGGAATATAGGAGCTTTAGCTGCAGAATCATTCGAAACCCCAGTGTATTTTGATCCCACGTCAAAGCGTATCCGGAGATTGCGTGCGCGTGCTCGACCCGCGATTGAAAAAACTTATTCGCCGTCTCGCGCCATCTTCAGTGTTCCTGCCATTGCACGCAGAGCTGGCCACAAAGCTTTGGCGTCGTGATCCGAACAAAATTTGAGGGGAATAGCTGACCCTTTTCACTTTACGTTGACACGTGCTTCTACATCGATCCAACTCAGGTTTTACGCTGGAGGGCCTGAAGAAGCCACACTGCATTTGGCATGGTTTACGGGAGAAGCCACATCGACAGACCTAGCGGTGATAACGGATCAAGAGGAGAAGCTTAAGCTGAGTCTGATGACCGACAGACTCCGCTGAGAGCTAGCGAGAGTGAAGAAGCATACTGGGGCTGCGAAGGTTCAGGCATTCATTGTACTGGTGGCCAAAACCAGGAGTCCATGTGTGTCAGCTAGATGACGGCAACATGGACTGAAGCCCAAAGTTTGGCCGTGCAGAACAGCCCTTGCTATGCAAAGATGATGAAATAGTGAGAAGCATCTGTTACTGTTGGATACAGTCACCCACGTGTTCTAAAGATCGTTTTAAGCTCACTTTGAGCACAGATTAGGGGCGCTTAAAAAGATTGGAAGGATTTTCACAGGAGCCTCTGAACGCACGTCCATTGCTGGACAGAGGTAAGTCTCATTTTGTACAATATCGTGCACAGAATGATATTTTTCAGCCATGACGTGATACTTTGAAGCAAACATGTCTACAATCATATCTATATATCCAAAGTAGACGAGGGCTGCTATCTCTGACGGCAGCGGCATGTGCTTGAAGTGAAAGCCTGAACCGCTCCTGGGCGATATGGAAGAGGACTGTTCATTAAAGGCATTTCATGTGTGTCCGAAAAATGGTGAACATGATTTTTGTTTAATGTTTGTGTCCTAACATAGGCGTAGGAACCGGGGGGCCAGGGGGCCACTGGCCCCCCTCCCACTTTTCTGTGATGGGCCCCCCGCAACGGAGATAAGAATATCAACCACTGCAATATCAAGCAAGAAGCTCAAACTGGCCCGATAGCTTGCCCTGGAACCCCGTTAAACTAAGTTAAGGTCCTAATGGGTCGATTTTAAGGTCCCCTGAGCTTCTCGGGGCCCCTGAACTGGCCCCTGATGCCATACGAGCTAATCTGGGCCCCTTGAGCTGAACTGAGCGCCCCTGAGATGGTTTGGGCAGCATGAACTGTTCTAGGATGCCTAAACTGAGCTAGGAACCGTGACCTTGAACAGGGCCCCGTGAGTTGGCCAGACCCTATATCCACCGACCTGGGATGGGGGGGGCTGAGCTGAGCTGGGACCGTAAAGTTAATGTTGTCCCTTGAGCTATTCTGGATCCCCTGTGATGCACAGAAGACCCTAAACTTATCCGAGGCCCCTCCACAGTAATAGGGCCCCTGTCCTGAAATTGGGTTATAAGCTTTAATTGAAACCCTGAACTGTTCTGAAACACCATATATGCCGACAAGGTGCCCCTGGATGATCCGGGCCCTTAAGCTTATCTGGTCATCAGAGCTAATATGGGCGTCTCTGTTGAACTGAGGCCCCCTGAGATGGTCTGGGAACCCCTATAAGGCTTTACAGCCACTGACCTGGCGGCCGTGAGCTTTAATGGCCCCTTGAGATGTTTTGACAGTGGCGTAGCCAGGGGAGGGGCGTCCCTGGGTCCGCGGACCCCTTGGGCTGACCTTATGCACTAAAAAGACGAACATTGATCTCGGGGCTCCCTGAGCTTGGTCTGGGGGGCTTCCGAGGTTGGTCTCAGGAGGTCCCCGATAATCGGTATCGAGGACTCCAGAGTACCGAATACATTGATGTATTGATGTATTGATCTTAGGGGACCCCTATGCTCAGTCTCAGGGGGCCCCGAGCTTGGCCTCAGGGCCCCCGAGCTTGGTCTCAGGGCCCCTCCCCGAGCTCGGTCTCACGGGCCTTTCGATCTTGGTCTCACGGCCTTTCGATTTTGGTCTCAGGGGCCCCCGAGCTTGGTCTCAGGGCCCCCGAGCTTTGTGTCTGGAGGCCCTCCGAGCTTGGTCTCAGGGAGCTCCAGAGCCTGGTCTCAGGGGGCCCTTCGAGTTTGGTCGCAGGGCCCCCGAGCCTGGTCTTAGGGGCCCCCGAGCTTGGTGTCAGGGAGCCCTCCGAGCTTGGTCTCAGATAACCCCCGAGCTTGGTCTCAGGGCTCCCGAGCTTGGTCTCAGGGGACCCCGAGCTTGGTCTCAGGGGTGCCCCCAAGCTTGGTCTCAGGCCCCCTCTCCCCGAGCTTAGTGTCAGGGGCCCCGAGCTTTGTCTCAGGGCCCCCGAGCCTGGTCTCAGGGGCCCCGAGCTTGGTGTCTGGGGCCCTCCGAGCTTGGTCTCAGGGAGCTCCCGAGCTTGGTCTCAGGGGGCCCTTCGAGTTTGGTCTCAGGGCCCGAGCTTGGTGTCAGGAAGCCCTCCGAGCTGGGTCTCAGATAACCCCCGAGCTTGGTCTCAGGGGTAACCCCCAAGCTTGGTCTCGGGCCCCCGTCTCCCCAAGCTTAGTGTCAGGGGGCCCTCGAGCTTGGTCTCAGGGGGCATCTGAGGGCATCTGATGCATAAGGCTGACCGTATGCACTGGAAAACACGAGCATTGGCCTCAGGGGTCCCTGATCTTGGTCTCAGCGCCCCCGAGCTTTGTCTCAGGGGCCCCGAGCTTGGTGTCAGGGGCCCTCCGAGCTTGGTCTCAGGAAGCGCCCGAGCTTGGTCTGAAAGGACCCCCGAGCTTGGTCTCAGGGGCCCCTGATCATCGGTATCGAGAGCTCCAGAGTACCGAACATTGATCTTGGGGACCCCCTGAGCACGGACTCACGGACCTTTCGATTTTGGTCTCAGGGCGCCCCAGAGATTGGTTTCAGGGCCCCCCGAGCGTGGTCTCAGGGGAACCCTGAACTGGGACTCAGCGTCCCCAAGCTTGGTGTCACGGGCCTTCCGAGCTTGGTCTCAGGGGGCCCCCGATCATCGGTATCGAGGGCTCTGGAATACCGAACATTGATCTCGGGGGCCCCTGAGATTGGTCCCAGGGGCCCCCGAGCTTGGTCTCAGGGGGGGCAAGCTTGGTCTCATGGGCCTTTCAATGTTTGGTCTCATGGGCCTTTCGATCTTGGTCTCACGGGGTCTCGAGCTTGGTCTGAGGGAACCCCCGAGCTTGGTGTCAGGGGGCGCTGAGCTTGCTCTCAGGGAGCATCCGAGCTTAGTCTCAGGGTCCCCTCGAGCTTGGTCTCAGGGGCTCCCGAGCTTGGTCTCAAGGGTTCAGGGCCCCCTCGGGGTGCCCCCAACTATTGATATCGAGGGACTTATGAGTGAGGCACGAGCATTGGCCTCATAAGACTCAGAGTTTGGTCTCAGGATCCCCCAGGCCTGGGTTCAGGACCCCCGGCCATCGGCATCGAGGGGCTCCAGAGTACCGAGCATTAGTCTCGGGGGGGAGGGGGCTCGAAATATTGATCTTGAGGGCCCCGGAACATCGGTGTCGGGTTACTCCTGAGCAAAGCGCGAACATGGGTCTAAGGGTGCCCCTGAGCCTGATCTAAGTGGGACCCCGAGCTTGGTCTTAGGAGCCCTCGGGCATCAGTATCAAGGGGCTCCGGAGTATTGGTCTGGGGGAGCAATTATTTTAGGGGCCTCCAAATGGTGATTTCGGAGGGTCCCCGAAAGCGTGGATGCAGTGGTGTAGCCAAGGGGGCCCTAGGCGTCCGCCGACCCCCCCCTTGGGCCAATCTGAACCACTTGAAAGGATTCTCTGATCACGGTGCCCCCAGAGTCATTCTCAGGAGCCCCTGAAGATTCGTTTTTAGGGCGTCCTGAGTCAGCCTCAAGGCCCCCACCCTGAGAGTCGGTCTCAAGGCCCCTCGAAAGTAGATTTTGGGGGCCCCAGAGGGTTGGTCTCAGGGGCCCCAAAAGTCGGTATTAGGGGCCCCGGGAGTCTGTCTCAGGGGAGGGGGGATCGAGCTAGTCTCATGGGCCCCCAGAGAGTGGTTCTCAGGGCCCTGCAAAAGTCTATTTCAGGGGGGCCCTGAGAGTCAGTCTCAGAGAACCCCAAGAGTCAGTCAAGGGGACCCTAAGAGTCTGTCTTAGGGGACCACGAGATTCGGTCTCAGGGGTCCGCCTAAGAGTCTGTCTCAGAGGACCCGAAGAGTCAGTCTCAGAGCACCCCAAGAGTCGGTCTCAGGGGGCCCTCATAGTCTCACGGGCTTCTCTCTCAGGAGTCAATATTTACTTTCCGGTGGCCCCGAGAGTTAATCCGGGGGTCTGAGAGTTAGTCTAAGTTGATCCGCAGAGTGCTGGTTTTAGGTGGGCCCAGAGGGGTAATTTTTGGAGCCCTCGAGATTCAGCCTCAGGCTGTGCCCCCTGCCCCCGAGGCTTGGTATAAGCGGCCCTGAGAGTCAATCTCAGGGAACACCCAAAAGTTAGCCCCAGAGGGCTCCCGGTTGTCAGTCTCAGGGACATCCGATAGTTAATCTCGGGGTTCTGAGAGTAATTCCCAGAGGTGCTCCCGAGTTTTGGTCTCACCGGCTCCGAGTGCTAGTCTGGAGGCCCGTGAGAGCTAGTCTGGAGCCTCCGAGAGTCAGTCTCAGGAAAGCCAAAGGCTCAGTCTCAGAGGTAATTTCACGTCCCCCCGGGGGGTGTTTGTCTCAGGGGCACCCTAGAGTAAGTCTCAGAGGGCTGTCGGAAGTCATTTCCAGCCTCCCTCCCCCACCCCAAAGACAGCCTCAGGGGACTCCAAGATCTAATCTGGATGGCCACGATAGTCAGTCTCAGCCCCCCCCACTCCAGAGCAAATCTGGGGATCCAATAACTCTGAGGGTCTCAGAGGTGCCCCCGATAACTAATCTCAGGAGCCCCGAGAAATTTTCGGGGGCCCCCAGTTTTGATCAAGAGGCGCCGTGAATCGGCCTTAGAGACCCTCTGAGATCTAATCGGGAGAGCGACAGAAAATTAGCTTTGTGAGTGCCGCCAAGTGTTGGTCTTAGGTGGCCCCAGAGCTCAAATAAAAATTTTCAAAATCATATGCCTCAGAAAAAATGTATCTACCCCTCTTGCGTACTAAAAAAAGATAAATTGAAACATGTCGACCAGGCACCATTATCGAAGGAAAGGCAAAAATTAATCTAATTTTACCATAAGAGCAAATCGAACAGGGATTTTGGCGCTTCAGTCAATTTCTAATCTATTAGCTTAACACGAATAACTACATTCCTAAATATTCTGAAATAAACAACTTTCAAATATTTTCGTAGGAAACCAGACAAACAAGGGTAATGACAGAAATTGATAAGCATAATCCCAAAAAGAAAACTAGGTATGCAAGGTTGAAAATAACAATAACAGAGTGAGCCAAGGCGATAGATATCTTGGGCGTCTTTTGTCTTGGTAATTTGTTCGTTTACTAGATAGCAAGGGTAAGAAAGTAACTTACCCTTGCAAAGCAAATCTCACTCCAAACACGGCTGTAAGCCGTGGCAGCACGTATATATATATATATATATATATATATATATATATATATATATATATATATATATCGCTCGAAGGCAGATTTCGCTCTACTCTGTATAGCTACCTCCTGGGGTAGACCTACCCACTCGTGAACTAAATTTGCTTATATCTGAGCTACCACCGCCCATCCTTCTCTTGGGAGACTTTAATGCTCACCACACCGCTTGGGGGTGTGAAGATATTAACTCTTGGGGTCGGCACCTCGATCATTTTATCCAGGGTGTGAGCCTTTGTATTTTAAACACCGGAGCACCAACACATCTTACTATTCCATCCGGTCGGGAATCGGCATTGGATCTTAGCCTTTGCAGCCCAGAGCTATCTGCTCTGTTTAGATGGGCTGTGTGCGGTGACCTCATGGGAAGTGACCATTTCCCTGTCTTAGTGACTTGTGACAACACATCTGTTTTAGGCACGAGACCACAACGTTGGAAGATGAAAAATGCTGATATGTCCCTATTTAGCTCCCTCGTGGACGACTATTTGGAAACCTTTTCAACCCAAACACCGTTCACAGTCGACCAGTTTACAGCTATCCTCCGAGACGCTCCTTATGCTTCTATATTAATATGATGTATAGAATCTTATTATATATTTAGGGAGATTTCTCATTTATGCGATATAAAGCCCTGGCTGAACAGAAAAGTATACATTTTGGAACCACCAGCACACTGTCATACAATAAGCCCTTCACCTTGCATGAGCTAGCGGCAGCCATTCGTGGGCTCCACCCAGTGGCCGAGGGACCGGATTTAATTCACAATGATATGTTTAAAGCACTATCGCAGAGCGCACTTAGGGTACTGCTGGCCTCATTCAATATGATGTGGGAGTCCGGCGAATTTATACCGGCGTGGCGGGAGGCTGTAGTGATACCAATCCTTAAACCTGGCAAATCTGGATTGGACCCTTTGCACTTTAGGCCGATCTCGCTTACGTCGTGCATGTGT
Organism: Lepas anatifera; assembly: GCA_034440635.1. Classification (NCBI taxonomy): domain Eukaryota; kingdom Metazoa; phylum Arthropoda; class Thecostraca; family Lepadidae; genus Lepas; species Lepas anatifera. The sequence continues at coordinate 792,732 of JAOTON010001596.1, read as the reverse complement.
AAGTTGTTCGAAAAAATTGTGAATGTAAGACTCGTTTGGTACTCGGAAAGCCGGGGCATCATCAATAACAACCAGTGTGGGTTTCGTAGAGGCCGCAGTACGGTGGACCACTTGGTATCACTTGACACCTCAGTGCGAATTGCATTTAAAGAGAGGCGTCACCTGGGAGCCGTCTTCTTTGACGCCATTGCCGCTTATGATACAGCGTGGTGACATGGTATCCTTTTAAAGTTGCATAAGTGTGGTATCAGAGGTCAGATGGGGTTCTTTATGAAATTTTTTTGACTGATAGGACGTTCCGTGTCAGAGTAGGTGGTAAATACTCAAACACCTTTTACCAAGAAGAAGGCATTCCGCAGGGGAGCGTCTCTAGTATCTGCCTCTTTGCTCTGGCCATAAATGACGTCACACATTCACTCCCACTTTCCATTCATGCATCCATTTTTGTGGACTACATCGCAGTATGGGCAAAGGCTTCAACAACGCCGGCACTTTCCCGTCAGCTCCAGCTGGCCGTTAATTGTCTGGAACGTTGGAGTAGAAAAAACGGGCTATACTTTTCGACTGAAAAAAACCGCGGGTGTCCATTTTTGTCGCAGGCGCAGGGCCTGTCCGGAACCAACGGTATCGTTGCGCGGCAAAACTATCCCTTTTCAACCGACGGCAAAATTTCTCGGGGTGACATTTGATAAACGGCTAACTTACAGCACACACATTAGGAATGTCCGTGACAAGTGTTTCAAATCTTTAAATGTCCTAAAATGTGCACCTCGTCTATCGAGCTGACAGGAAAACACTTCTCACTTTATATCGGTCCCTTGTCCGTTCCAAGATGGACTACGCCTGTTTCGTCTACGACTCTGCATCGAAATCAGCCAAACGGTGTCTGGATACGATCCACCATAGCGCACTCAGAGTAGCTACAGGAGCATTTAGGACCACACCACGCACCAGCCTGCTGGTGGAGGCTAACGAACCACCCCTCTCAATGAGACGACGCATGCTGGGACAGCGCTATGCGTACAAACTGGCCCAGTCTCCGCCCCATCCCACGTACAACGCCGTTTTCTCGCATAACATGCTGCGTTTGTTTGTGAACAGCTAAAGGGGACTTCCCTTAGGTGTGCGTGTGCATCGCCTCTCGGGCGAATGTGGTATCCAACGCCGTATCATAAGTCGCAGCGAGCTCTCGGATATCCCACCATGGGAACTAATACCACCAAAGGCTGACACGACTCTTGCTGGCAGGACCAAATTTGACACGGCTCCTCTGGAACTTAAATATTTAGCCCTCGAACACATCGCAAAATATGCAGATTATGTCCAGATTTTCACCGATGGATCAAACACTGAGTTCGGCGTGGGATGTGCTTTTGTGACTGACTAAGTGATTAGAAATTTCTCACTGTCACCTTTTTCATCTGTCTTTACCTCGGAACTCACTGCATTAGACAAAGCTCTCTGTTTCATAGAAGCCAGTGACGACACCAGAAATGTAATTTTCACCGACAGTCTTAGTAGTGTCCAGACTTTGAGTGCTTTTAATCCAAGCGACGGACTCGTATTAAAGATTGCTCTCCACCTAGCTCGACTCGCCGGACAGGGTAAGGATATAACCCTTTGTTGGGTGCCGAGTCATGTCGGTATCCGACAGAATGAAGCGGCTGATGCTGCAGCCCGGCGAGCTGCTCAGAGACCCTGTAGAAAAAGACAGTCGATTCCTGCTCGAGATCTTTTCCCACATATATCTGGCCACCTTCGCAATGTATGGCAACAGGAATGGCAGGAGCAGACAAATAACAAGCTCAGAGTAATAGAACCCAACATTGGTGAGTGGCTGTCCTCTATGCGCTCCCATCGCCGTGAGGAGGTGGCTCTCTGCCGTTTGCGAACTGGCCATTGTCTGGCCACTCACCGATATCTGCTATGTGGCGAGCCCAGGCCTTATTGTCGGCGATGCGCGACCCCCTTGTCGGTGCGGCACGTCCTGGTGTCTTGTCCGGAGTATGATAATCTCAGGCTTTCACATTTCGGTTCACGTCTTCTCACACTGTGTCATCTGATTGGCCCGGACTCGGACATGATTGAGAAAGTACTAGATTATCTCAGAGTAGCCGATTTCGTGATTGTATTTGACCCGGGCTGAGTACTTGTGCTTTGGTAGGGAGTGACAATGTGTATATGAGGTTTTTTTCTACGAACTGTGTTGGTTCCGCTTTTTGGAAATCCCCTTTTTGTTACCACTTTCTGAGAACCGATTGGATTGATGTGAACCTTCTTTTAGCTATTTTATTTACAGACACAACTAACTGCAAGGAATAAGGGTAACAAGGGAGTGTTCAGCGGATGTATATTTTACTCGTATTTTACTGGCAGTGACATGGGCGCTATATGACCTTTAGGGTTGGCGCGCCCTTAAGCCCAAATCATCATCATCATCACGTAAGAAAGTAACTGGATCTCAACAGGATCTGTCGACGGAATAGAGGCTATGTAGCGTTCGGGACACACTACCAGATCTCTTGCATTTTTATTCGTTTTGTTCCGTTTCTTTGGAAATTTCCTGATTAAAGAGATCATGGATTCGACACCGGGAAATATTTGCTAATCATTTCCCGTAGAAGGTCATTTCTTCGTACCCAAAACGACTGACCTCCAGTTGCATGTCTGATTACCCGAGTGAATTGAGGTAGACTCATCAACATTGAACTTCCCGAAATATGGCACAAAGCTGTTATTATAGCCACGCTACCATATAAGATATGGACCATCCTTAAAGGGAATGTGGCACCTTCACAACGTGATTTTAACTGAGATAGCCAAGTTGTAAAGCAGGTCAGAAAACCCGGTATTCCATATTTCATTTGTCTTGGCACTCGATATTTCCGTAGAAAAAAGCTAAAACCTACCTGACACCAGCCCCCTCAGCCCCCCGTCGCCGGCGGCCATTGTTGTGAACTACTGGTGTGACGACATATGCTGACGTCACGATGAGCATCAGCCAATCGAAGCCCTTGAAGCGTTTCAAGTATGGTAGTGGTTGCCAGATCGTGACATCATCCACAGGCTGATATTTATTTCCTTTTCTAGAGGAGTATTTTAAAAATCAAATATTGAGCTTATTGTACATTTTTTCAGAGAAATCATGAGTGGTTTCATTATTTTTCACTAAAAGTACGCCTAATTACACTAAATTCCAGGATTCGACCAAGGTGCCACATTCCCTTTAATATTTGGTGACCTTAGTTTACCAACACTTGGTCGGATCGAAAAAATCAAGCTATAGGCAAAATAACAAAATTTCCTTCGCGTGAATGTTATTATGTTAAAATACTATAAAAAGATATAGAAGATGGGCCCCGGTTACTAAGGGGACCTCGGCCTGGGCCCCCTGACGGTAGTCGGACCCCTCCTTGGCCGAATCCTGGCTACGCAACTGTGTTCTGAGACTCTGTATCAGCCACCCTAGGACCTCTAAGCCTAGCTGGGGCCCTGAGCTAATCTGGGTACCGCTGTGCTAAACTGGGGCCTCTAATCTGGTATGGGGCCCTGAACTCTTCTAGGGTCCCTGGGCTAAGCTGGGGGCCGTGAGCTTGAATGGAGCCCCCTGAGCTGGTATGAGAGGGGACCCTATATCAGCCGATCTGGGCCCCTGAGCTGAGCTGGCTTGTGGTGAACAAGAGCCCTGAGCTGGTCTGGGGCCCCTGAACTGTTCTAGTCATTGGGCTAAGCTGGGATCCGTGAGCTTGAGCAAGCCCCTTGAGCTGTTTTGAGACCTTACATAAGTCGACCTGAGGACCTCTGAGCTGAACAGGGCCCCTAAGCTAATCTGACACCCTGTGCGAATCTGGGGCTCCCCTGTGATGAGCTTCTAGGGGTCCTGCACTTATGTAGGGTCCCTTGATAAGCTAGTCTCGAGGCTAATGCACTGGTCTGGGCCCTTGAGCTGACTGATCTGGGTTCCTGAGCCATGGTCTGGACCTTGGGTCCCTCCGAGATAATTTGGCGTCCCCTGGGCGGCATAGGCATAGAAACCGGGGGTCAGGGGATACTGCCCCCCTTTTTGAGGTGGGCCCCCGCAACGAATATAAAAATATCAGCAACTGTAATATAGAACAAGAAACCCCACACGGGCCCGATAGCTTGTCTGGGAACGTTCAAGTTCGGTAGTACGCTGCCTGCATGTCCCTGGAGGAGGAGCGCTTCGTAAAAAAAGCCAAGACACCTACTACCCGAGTATTTCCAAATGAGTCCCCAGAACTGGGCCCAATCAAACTCCATCCCATATCAATCCCAACACAAAGCATGAATCGGACACAGACCCCGCACCAAATGCCGAGCAACAGTCGTCCCTGAGCCATCGAAAGTCTTTCGATGCCAGGGTTATATGGCGTCGCCAACTCTTTCCCGGTTGGAGGGGTTTCTGAAGAGTCGAATTGCTCCTTGTACAAGGAATCTGCCGTGCCTTAACCCGCGCCCCACCGGGGGTCCGGCGCCACCTTCGCCCCACCGGGGGGCCATCGATGGCCCCCCTCTAACTCCGAAAATATGGGCGTTAGCGCAAATCTGCAAAGTGCAATAGAAAGCTCGCGTGAATTCAGTAAGAAATTACTTCGCATGTTTTAGTGCTCAGGTCAATGGTTTGACCTCCAGAGGTCAAATTAGGTCAAGATCGGCTATTTTCACTCAAATATGCAATGATTAAGCAAACTGGGTATAACTCTTATGTCATTAGAGCTATTGAGGCCTGGTAAAGTACATTTGATAGCAAATTGCCAGTACTTTTTCCGCTATGTGGAACGTAAAGACCTCCCGCCAGTGGTTTGACCGCCAGAGGTCACCTCGTGACCTAATATGACCTGAGGTCACGATAGGTCAAAAAGTGACCTTGCCGTATATCAAATGAAAGCCAGTGACAAGACAAACACGATGGTGTTTGTTTCACCGCTCTAGCTCAATGAGGTCAAAAGTTATTGTCAAAATACTGCTTTTGACCTCTGGTGACCTTGGATGACCTTGGAAAAGTCAAAGGGCAAATATGACCCCTGGGATCCGTGAAAGGGTGTCCAAAAACGTTGTTCTGAGCAGTCTGAGTATTTGCAATCATTTTTGTGGCTTTTATATCATGAAATAGCTTTTCCCCATGCTTTTCCAATGGGAGAGGTCGCCTCGTGACCTGACCTCAGGACACGAAATCGAAAAATCCCGGATATACACCTTGTAGACCCTGGAGGGGTCATGAAGTGTAGGAAGTTTCAAATCGATCGACTTTGAACTGTAGCTCTTACAGAGCTCTAAAGGTGAAGTGAGGCGACCTTGGTTGACCTCGTCTGGTGACCTGACCTTGGGTGATCCGGGGTAAAAAATTCAGGATGATGGGAAAATGATGCAGTGAGAGGTAGAGCTCTCAACCGCGGTGCTGCGCGTCGTCGTTTTTCTGCTATCCCGGAAAAACCTTAGGGGGCCATCGATGCCCCCCGGTGGGGCGAGGGTTAAACCCGGGTTGGTCGCGTGGAAGGGAAGGCCTAACCAGTATAACACCATGCCCACACCTCCTCGGCATCGCAAAGCTGGCCATCAAGTACCTACATTGCACTTGCAGTCATGCTGGAACTCTGCATTTTAGGCATCAAATTATAGCTAGGCGTATTTATTAATGATGGAAAAAAGGGATCCGTAATAACCTAAATAGATTTTCCCATTTTGTCATTAAATAAGCAAATACGAGTTGATTAGGCATAGCGAAGTGAGGCTATTTGGTATCAAAGCATTGTCTGTAGTTTTCTGCAATTTTTTAATTTGGTAAATATGATGAAAAGAGCCTAAACATCTGTAAATATAAAAAACGCGTTCGTGGTAAAACATGATTGAAATCCTCCAAAAGAGCTTAAAAATGTATTTCGTATTTGAAAAGGGTCTAGGTAAAAAACCAAAAAATGTTCTTTTGGCGTTTGACTATGATTTATTAGATCATACTAGGGACAACTCTAAATCAAAGGCCAAAATTTAATTTCTCAATTTTCCACATATTGACATCCTAGTGTGCATGCGTGCCTTATTGACAACAAACGGGCTAACTGATTTTTTTATAATTATGGCCCCCTTGAGGTGGGCCCCCTCTAAGGTTGGCCCCCCCACTTTTCAAACCGTTCCTACGCCCCTGTGTCCTAATACAAAGTTACGATTATGTTATCTTTTCTCGAGGCTGGAGTGGGCTGCGGCAAACAAATTGGATTACCCTCATTATCATCAGAGAAAGTCAATGTAATAGCAAGGCCACAACAGCACGATAAGTAACATCTTTACAGGAAGTTTAAATTTAAGAAAAAAACACGAAGACTAACGAGGAACATCTAGTCAACCCAATGAAACTCTAGGCACGACTCAAAGTATGCCACACAGACTAAAATTATACCAGCATCAGTTTTGCTACTAGACTAATTTTATGTCAAATACAGACTCAAAAGAGGCGATTTTGTTTGAGGCTTGCATCGAATTCAGTTGTCGTGTTGAGTGGAGGGGCATGTTTTTCTAAACCATGTCTCGTGGAGAGCTGGAATATAATGATTCCATGACAATTTTGCTGATAGAATACATTGATGCCGTGGAGTTTTTCTATACCGAGCGAAGACTCATTTGAAACCAGGCATCAGACATTTTATTCCCGGGCTTACGGTGATCATTCTACGAGCTTCAGAAAACACTACGTGCTAGACTCAATCCAGTCCAAGAGATTACATTGAGTCTGCGAAGGAAATACAATGAGCCTGATTCTGCCTGATTCCAACCGAGTTTGACACCAGAATCCAGACTCGCTTTCAGCACCGACTCAATTTAGCCAGGACTCAATTTTTCTCTCAGTGTAGTCTGTGTGGCATACTTTGAGTCGTGCCTAGAGTTTCATTGGGTTCACTGGATGTTCCTCGTTAGTCTTCGTGTTTTTTTCTTAAGTTGAAACTTTCTGTAAAGATGTTACTTATCGTGCTGTTGTGGCCTTGCTATTACATTGGCTTTGTCTGATGATAATGAGGGTAATCCAATTTGTTTGCCGCAGTCCACTCCAGCCTCGAGAAAAGATAACATAATCGTAACTTTTATTAGGACACAAACATTAAACAACAATCACGTTCACCATTTTTCGGACACACATGAAATGCCTTTCATGAACAGTCCTCTTCCATATCGCCCAGGAGCGGTCCAGGCTTACACTTCAAGCACATGCCGCTGTCATCAGAGATAGCAGCCTTCGTCTACTTTGGATATATAGATATGATTGTGGATATGTTTGCTTCAAAGTATCACGTCATGGCTGAAAAAATATCATTCTGTGCACGATATTGTACAAAATGAGACTAACCTCTGTCCAGCAATGGACGTGCGTTCAGAGGCTCCTGTGAAAATCCTTCCAATCTTTTTAAGCGCCCCTAATCTGTGCTCAAAGTGAGCTTAAAACGATCTTTAGAACACGTGGGTGACTGTATCAAACAGTAACAGATGCTTCTCACTACTTCATCAACTTTGCATAGCAAGGGCTGTTCTGTGCGGCCAAACTTGGGGCTTCAGTCCATGTTGCCGTCATCTAGCTGACACACATGGACTCCTGGTTTTGGCCACCAGTACAGTGAATGCCTGAACCTTCGTAGCCCCAGTATGCTTCTTCACTCTCGCTATCTCTCAGTGGAGTCTGTCGGTCATCAGACTCAGCTTAAGCTTCTCCTCTTGATCCGTTATCACCGCTAGGTCTGTCGATGTGGCTTCCCCTGTAAACCATGCCAAATGCAGCGTGGCTTCTTCAGGCCCCCAAGCGTAAAACCTGAGTTGGATCGAAGTAGAAGCACGTGCCAACGTAAAGTGAAAAGGGTCAGCTATTCCCCTCAAATTTTGCTCGGATCACGACGCCAAAGCTTTGTGCCAGCTCTGCGTGCAATGGCAGGAACACTGAAGATGGCGCGAGACGGCGAGTAAGTTTTTTCAAGCGTGGGTCGAGCACGCACACGCAATCTCCGGATGCGCTTTGACGTGGGATCAAAATACACTGGGGTTTCGAATGATTCTGCAGCTAAAGCTCCCATATTCCTGGTTATTTCTGGTGACAGAATACATTGATTCCAAGTATAAAATGAAACTTTGATGAGGATATGAATAGCTCTTTCAATTTCGTGGCTAGAATAGGTCGAGCACCTATGGTAAAATGATGCTTTGTGATGTAAAAAAGATCCCACTTGTAATACCATATTGGTATCATATTAAGCTTCTTCCCACCATGTTTAGAAGCCGAGAATCATTTTAAGCTGTCAAGGACTAAAAAACACTTCCTGTGCTGGAATTATGCTGGGAAGAGGATCTAATGAGAGCAAGCATGCTCAAATGTTCCTTTAATAAGGTTTCATGGCATCATTTTATGCTCGAGCAGACCGTGATTTCGGATTAGATAGAGCACATAGGAATAAAAATTTCTCTCAGTGTGGGCCCGAGCCGGTCTTTTGACATTTTCTGTTCCCGTCTTTTAAACCTATTCACCTGGTTTATTCCCGTATGATTTCATACATGACAAGTAAAACAAATCCCAACTGGTTATGTAATTAGAGTGGTTTTCAACATCACTCCGATCCTTTATTCCGCACAGAAGTCGGGAATTTGGCATGGTTTTGTGAAGTGGCGTATGTAGACCGAGTGGGATAAGGTAGTACGGGCAACAATGAGGGATAAGGGGAACAAATCTCCAAAAACGTTTTATTTTCAGTAAATCAGAGAGAATGATGTTCTAATGTTTGATTTCATCCCTCGAATCCACTAGCCGTTTGGTTACAGTCGCATTCTGTCCAGGTAAGATCTTTAGGGGTTCGTGTATCACAATTTGCCAACAGCGTCGTGTGTGCGTTGTTTCAGAAGATACGACAAAACGTCAAGTTACATTTCCGTCTCTGGACTACGATCAGCCACACTGCTGAGTTAAGCAAACAAGCTCAAGAAGTAAACTTAAAAGAAACCTTCAACATTCAGCTGCACATGTATGTTCACCATGCGGCACTGATGAATATTAATTGAGTTAGCCACTTGAACACCACAGAACTGTGAAGGGCGTTTGCATCGCATCATCGTTCCTGGAGCTGTTTGTGATTCAGCCGCAATGAAAACGAGCGACACCCATTTGTGTGGCGTATCGATGCAGGGAGAAAGCGCTACGGCCTGTATAACGGGTGTGTCATGGTAACGCACGTGTCCGGGCAACGCTGCCTTGATTCGGTCCGGTCTAGCCAGCGCTCTTGTACTCTGCTGTAAGTATGCATATGCATGACATATGCATACATGTCATGGTCCCTTCTGTGCTATTCAATACAACACTGATGAACTGGACGCTACAGGTGGATACAGCTGGAATGCTCGCCGAATACTTTAGCTTCTGGGATGTTGGCTCTCCACTGAAGTGGCGCCCGGTGACTGGGAAGCATCTGCTTAGAAACATCTTCTTCTAGCTCACAACAATACTTTTCGAATCATCAGCGTTTAGGTACTTATAAACACGATAATTACATGCATGGTACATGCATAAGTTCATAGATTGACATAAGCAAGCCTTGAAGATCCCTTTTGCATGCGGCAGTCGGCAGTTATTGCTGGTTTTTCACAATGACTAGTTTTCATGGCGCATAACCTGAGAGACGTGCTTCCGATGACTCAGACAACCGCGCCTAGCCGTTTACTCTTTTGTAGACAACTTGTTTTCGCGCAAAATAAACATGCTATATCTTATTGGCTTCAAATTTGGATCGCGTGTCTGACTGGTCCTCGGCTCTTGCTCCCTTTCATTGTAGAGTACTGGACGCAGCCACGGACGTTGGAGCTCACATGCGCAGTGCATGCGAGCTGCAGCGTTCGTAATGTGCACGATGCGCTCCCTGCATCAGACCTGGTGAAACTTCCTTATCCTTCACTGTCATTAATCGGGGAAATCCTCTGCTTCAATTGCACATCAGACGCTGGGGGCAGTATGGGCTGCGCCAGGATGGTTGAAATATCGGTGAGTATGCGGGTCGCATGAAAGCCTCAAGGGAAGAAGCGGCGGCGCAGTGGTAGTGCGTTGGGTTTCCACGCTGCAGACCCGGGTTCAAATCCCCGGCAGGGACACTGAATAAGGACTTCCTAATCTTCCGTATACCCTTCCAGCAGGGTGAGAGTTTGACCTCAGCAGTAAGTACGTTGGAAAGCTCCAAGGCACGCTCCCCCCTGGACAGCAAGGAGATAGCCCCAAGCACGTCATGGACTGCGCCCCGGTCCGTCCAGCAGATATATTCCTCAGTCCAGTTATGCCTCTCCATTAATTTGAACAGATTTGTCTCAAAATCCCCATTGTGAAATGATTCACCGGTAAACTTGTTGGGGCTCAAGAGGATCATAGATCTTATGGTATCTCCTTCAGGAGGATCCCACCAAGACAATAAGTTGGCGGTTGTTCGAAACTGGTGCTGATTCTCATGGACTCAGCAGCACCCCGCTCGGGCCAGGGTGAATACCCGGTTTAGCCGACTCTTCGTTGGCGGCACAGCTAAAGCAAGATTCATCGTCTGTGATGACTTTGCGCTAGGATCTTATGCAAAGCAGCCTTTCACGCTTCTACAGCCAGGCTATTTGTGGCATCAGTTACGTAGGGCTGACCAGGGGCGCCTTGAACCTCTTCGGATAAGAAGCTCCTGCATGTGCCAGTAGCTTGTTGTGAAAATGCTGAAACTGAAACAGCGAGCCGATGCTAGGATGAAGAAAATACAAATTCAATATGATGCTGTTCATCAATGCCACCCTTGGCGATGCTCCTCAGAATGATATATCGTTGATTGTTGATGGTCGTTGATTTGTCCACGCTGGGCTGCCTGGACTACAACGCAACGAATCATTTTCATCTTGTTTTCTAGCCATATTGTTTTGTCACCATTTTTCTAGAAACCTTGTGTTATGGTAAATATATTTTAATAATGCTACACACCGAAATCAAATTGTATCATGATCCTGGCACATTGCCACGATATATTACCATGAAACATTATGAAACAGAAACTGTGGTTTGAAAGAGGATGCTGTTCATTGACACTTAATTTTTTCCGAACAGTAACCGATGGTATTGTGATACATAACCTAATATCGGCTCGCTAACTAGTTTTGAAATGACAAACTTAACAAGGTAGAGAACTTTACTGTTAGAAAAGTATAGAGCTATACTATACTCTCTTCTCGCTAAAAATCTTTAGCATAGTACAAGTGCGATCACTACCTTTGTTGAATTTCATGTTTTATTCACCTTTGCATTCTTGCGGTGAACGTGCTAATCTTATTTAAAACCGCTCGAATCTTTTAAATTTGAAGGTTTTTATCAGGAATAATTTTTGCTCATCCTATCGTAACACACAGCTGCTTAATGTACTGTATATTTTGGCGGGGAATTGGCAGCAGCACATTCATCGCTGGAGAATACCACGCTGAAGGCGCCAAAAGGATTATTACACTGTTCTTGGTCTCAGGGACAACACGTATGTGCCTAACACGAAGATGGGCTGTAAAGTCACGCAGGATTTTGGAGTGAAATTACGGGGCGATCCCCTCCCCGTAAAAAAGAAAGAAGGGTCCCAGCTTTCGATGGACATCACGTCCAAGTTTCCATCAGAATTGAATGCAAATTTTGTCATGAATAATCTAGTGGTGTTCCACTTTAAAGTCTCAAAATGCATGCCAAAGTTCAAACCCGGAGGACCATTGAAAAGCGTCACTCAGTGCTTGAGATCTATTTTTTAGTTAAGAGCAAAAGCCAGTGAAGAGCAGCACAGCAGAGTTAGCCACCGAGGCTAACGATGGGGTTGGCTACAATGCCAGATCCCCAGGAGTGATCAGCACTCAAATGCTGGGACGACGTGAGGCCGCGATCCGCACGCGCCCACTGTCCACGAATCACTGTCCATGCCTCCGTAATGAGGCGTGGACGACGCAGGACTACCATCACCACATGGTGCGTAGCTCATGCTCCAAGACCCAAAAAGGCAAGTTCACAGAGAGCAAACACGTAAACCGAAATTCATGAGAATAACGTAAACAATCGGAAACATAAATCCGTAAACAAAAAACGACGATTCGTAGAAACACTACCCAAAAATATAAAGTAACAGACAAGGTTTCAGGCTAAAGAAATGGCGGCCCCATACCCACACCGTCCGCACATCTGCCGCCCAGATGTGCTCCCGAGAGCCTCACAGTGGACCGGCACAGCAGGGCGGGGGCAGCTGAAGGCAGAAAATGAACTAAGCACTTATGCTATAAGAAAAGTTCCAGAAGACTAAATATTTACAAACTAAGATTTTGTTCGTCACAAGTGGAGTTCAAAGAAAACATCAAAATAGGGGGATGAGTGGCTTAGTGAATAGTCTCCGTCTCCTAAGCCACCGGCCCCGGGTTCAAGTCGGCAGAGTATCTGAATAAGTTGCCCTGATCCCCTAAATCCCTTCGTACATGGTGAGAGTTGTCAATGCCGGATAACCTTGGCAGATGTTGTGCCGTCAAACCCCAACACATATTATAAAAAAAACATTACGATATCATAATCTCGAGCCTTTTTCTTGATTTTATGTCATATCTGACACATTCAACTTAAATCCCTTTGCATAAGCTAGGTCTTTCCAGACCCAAAGAAAGAAATATAAGGGTTTCTGATGGGGTGTAACAAAGAGCTGATTCCGCTCGTGGGCCGAAGTTCTCGGATTGGGAAGCATTGACAGTCTCAATCTATCTACAAGCTTGGCTGCACACTTCCTGGATTACCCTGAAGAGTTTGCATGGGTTTCATTGACTGCGTTAAGACTCTCCCAAATTGCAAGCTTCTCAAGAATCATCAGCCATTACAGAATTTTGTTTAAAATGAGTTATCGCGGATAAGAACTTGGTTACAAAATTGCCCTAAATATTGATAGAAGCGTCGCGGTTGTGGTGACGTCATCAGGTGCTGCGCCTCGCTGGAGGCCCAGCCCCGCTGAGGCCCGGTTGTGTCGACAGGCATGGTATCTACCATGTCGTGCGACATAAGGGTAATGTAAAGGGTAACTATTTACAGACACATCGCAAGTGACTGCGCCGAGGCCGCTTATGAGGGTTTGAGGGCGGGGGAGGTCAATCTGCACCAGGGATCTTCTATTCACCATGCAGTCCTCTAAGCCCTTGCTAGGATATATGTAATGCCATGTGTATTTACAATGGGCGGGCTTAGAGCCAAGTCATACTGTGATTATTTTCAAGGAGCGTGTGGATTAGGGTGGCGATAATGCTCGTAGACTCCTCAGCGTGGTATACACTTCTGTTCTCAGCAATATCCTTGGGTATCATCCGCCTATACGCACGCATAGGCGTAGGAACCGGGGGGGCCAGGGGGCCACTGCCCCCCCCCCACTTTTCTGTGATGGGCCCCCGCAACGGAGATAAGAATATCAACCGCTGTAATATCAAGCAAGAAGCTCAAACTGGCCCGATAGCTTGCCCTGGAACCCCGTTAAACTAAGTTAAGGTCCTAATGGGTCGATTTTAAGGTCCCCTGAGCTTCTCGGGGCCCCTGAACTGGCCTCTGATGCCATACGAGCTAATCTGGGCCCCTTGAGCTGAACTGAGCGCCCCTGAGATGGTTTGGGCAGCATGAACTGTTCTAGGATGCCTAAACTGAGCTAGGAACCGTGACCTTGAACAGGGCCCGTGAGTTGGCCAGACCCTATATCCACCGACCTGGGATGGGGGGGCTGAGCTGAGCTGGGACCGTAAAGTTAATGTTGTCCCTTGAGCTATTCTGGATCCCCTGTGATGCACAGAAGACCCTAAACTTATCCGAGGCCCCTCCACAGTAATAGGGCCCCTGTCCTGAAATTGGGTTATAAGCTTTAATTGAAACCCTGAACTGTTCTGAAACACCATATATGCCGACAAGGTGCCCCTCGATGATCCGGGCCCTTAAGCTTATCTGGTCATCAGAGCTAATATGGGCGTCTCTGTTGAACTGAGGCCCCCTGAGATGGTCTGGGAACCCCTATAAGGCTTTACAGCCACTGACCTGGCGGCCGTGAGCTTTAATGGGCCCCTTGAGATGTTTTGACAGTGGCGTAGCCAGGGGAGGGGCGTCCCTGGGTCCGCGGACCCCTTGGGCTGACCTTATGCACTAAAAAGACGAACATTGATCTCGGGGGCTCCCTGAGTTTGGTCTGGGGGCGGGGCCTTCCGAGCTTGGTCTCAGGAGATCCCCGATAATCGGTATCGAGGACTCCAGAGTACCGAATACATTGATGTATTGATGTATTGATCTTGGGGGACCCCTGTGCTCAGTCTCAGGGGGCCCCGAGCTTGGCCTCAGGGCCCCCGAGCTTGGTCTCAGGGCCCCTCCCCCGAGCTCGGTCTCACGGGCCTTTCGATCTTGGTCTCACGGCCTTTCGATTTTGGTCTCAGGGGCCCCCGAGCTTGGTCTCAGGGCCCCCGAGCTTGGTCACAGGGGCCCCGAGCTTTGTGTCTGGAGGCCCTCCGAGCTTGGTCTCAGGGAGCTCCCGAGCCTGGTCTCAGGGGGCCCTTCGAGTTTGGTCGCAGGGCCCCCGAACCTGGTCTCAGGGGCCCCCCGAGCTTGGTGTCAGGGAGCCCTCCGAGCTTGGTCTCAGATAACCCCCGAGCTTGGTCTCAGGGCTCCCGAGCTTGGTCTCAGGGGACCCCCGAGCTTGGTCTCAGGGGTGCCCCCAAGTTTGGTCTCAGGCCCCCTCTCCCCGAGGTTAGTGTCAGGGGCCCCGAGCTTTGTCTCAGGGCCTCCGAGCCTGGTGTCAGGGGCCCCGAGCTTGGTGTCTGGGGCCCTCCGAGCTTGGCCTCAGGGAGCTCCCGAGCTTGGTCTCAGGGGCCCTTCGAGTTTGGTCTCAGGGCCCGAGCTTGGTGTCAGGAAGCCCTCCGAGCTTGGTCTCAGATAACCCCCGAGCTTGATCTCAGGGGTAACCCCAAGCTTGGTCTCGGGCCCCCCTCTCCCCAAGCTTAGTGTCAGGGGCCCTCGAGCTTGGTCTCAGGGAGGCATCTGAGGGCATCTGATGCATAAGGCTGACCGTATGCACTGGAAAACACGAGCATTGGTCTCGGGGGCCCCTGATCTTGGTCTCAGCGCCCCCGAGCTTTGTCTCAGGGACCCCGAGCTTGGTGTCAGGGGCCCTCCGAGCTTGGTCTCAGGAAACGCCCGAGCTTGGTCTGAAAGGACCCCCGAGCTTGGTCTCAGGGGCCCCTGATCATCGGTATCGAGAGCTCCAGAGTACCGAACATTGATCTCGGGGCCCCCTGAGCTCGGACTCACGGACCTTTCGATTTTGGTCTCAGGGCGCCCCAGAGATTGGTTTCAGGGCCCCCGAGCGTGGTCTCAGGGGAACCCTGAACTTGGACTCAGCGTCCCCAAGCTTGGTCTCACGGGCCTTCCGAGCTTGGTCTCAGGGGGCCCCTGATCATCGGTATCGAGGGCTCTGGAATACCGAACATTGATCTCAGGGGCCCCTGAGCTTGGTCCCAGGGGCCCCCGAGCTTGGTCTCAGGGGGGGCAAGCTTGGTCTCATGGGCCTTTCAATGTTTGGTCTCATGGGCCTTTCGATCTTGGTCTCACGGGGTCTCGAGCTTGGTCTGAGGGAACCCCCGAGCTTGGTGTCAGGGGGCGCTGAGCTTGCTCTCAGGGAGCATCCGAGCTTAGTCTCAGGGTCCCCTCGAGCTTGGTCTCAGGGGCCCCCGAGCTTGGTCTCAAGGGTTCAGGGCCCCCTCGGGGTGCCCCCGACTATTGATATCGAGGGACTCATGAGTGAGGCACGAGCATTGGCCTCATAAGACTCAGAGTTTGGTCTCAGGATCCCCCAGGCCTGGGTTCAGGACCCCCGGCCATCGGCATCGAGGGGCTCCAGAGTACCGAGCATTAGTCTCGGGGGGAGGGGGGCTCGAAATATTGATCTTGAGGGCCCCGGAACATCGGTGTCGAGTTACTCCTGAGCAAAGCGCGAACATGGGTCTAAGGGTGCCCCTGAGCCTGATCTAAGTGGGACCCCGAGCTTGGTCTTAGGAGCCCTCGGGCATCAGTATCAAGGGGCTCCGGAGTATTGGTTTGGGGGAGCAATTATTTTAGGGGCCTCCAAATGGTGATTTCGGAGGGTCCCCGAAAGCGTGGATGCAGTGGTGTAGCCAAGGGGGCCCTAGGCGTCCGCTGACTCCCCCCCTTGGGCCAATCTGAACCACTGCAAAGGATTCTCTGATCACGGTCCCCCCAGAGTCATTCCAGGAGCCCCTGAAGATTCGTTTTTAGGGCGTCCTGAGTCAGCCTCAAGGCCCCACCCTGAGAGTCGGTCTCAAGGCCCCCGAAAGTAGATTTTGGGGGCCCCAGAGGGTTGGTCTCAGGGGCCCCAAAAGTCGGTATTAGGGGCTCCGGGAGTCTGTCTCAGGGGAGGGGGGGCGAGCTAGTCTCATGGGCCCCCAGAGAGTGGTTCTCAGGGCCCTGCAAAAGTCTATTTCAGGGGGGCCCTGAGAGTCAGTCTCAGAGAACCCCAAGAGTCAGTCAAGGGGACCCCAAGAGTCTGTCTTAGGGGACCACGAGATTCGGTCTCAGGGGTCCGCCCAGAGGTGCAGAAAGTATGCTGGCTGTCACAAACTCAATGCGACGTATGCCTCCTTTGTCACAAAAAGCTGGAAATGATAATTGTATACTTGAATACTATTTCCAATATGCTGAATTTCATCTACCTGTCTCTTACTTTTTGCAACAGACAAGGTTCAAGCACCAAGCCATTACTGCATGAAAGTATTAAACTGTGTTTTCATTTTTAGATCATGTTTATGTTTTGGAAGGAAAATTTCCAATTATGGATCATTGTTTCCAGTATTGGGATCATAACTTTTATTGGCAACTCTGACTGCAGTTTCCCCCTAATGACATGCATTTCCCTTTTTGAAAAAGTTTCCATTTTTGGAAGGAGTGTTTCCAATTATGGTACATTTCCCCATGATTAAATGTGGCAATTATCATGAAAATAATTATTATTGGGAACTAATCTATGAATGGGAGTGTGCACCTACACACAATTGGGAACCCTGATCACAGCTTCCCCCCCCACTGAACTTCTATCTCACATATCAACAAAAGGGACAAAAATGTCAATGTCAACATAGGATTTGGATCTACCTAAAATTTGTTGGTAAAGTGGACCTTAGGTAACATTTTTATAGACAGATCAAATGCTTAAAATTTTTCCCCAACACCTGATTATCACCTGCCTGTTCATTCCTTCTTGCAGTAAAAACTCTGAGGCAACTACCCTGCATAGATGTAAAATTATGTCTATTGGCCTAATAGGTACCTACAGAGGTATTGGAAGTCTCATACCAAAGAAAGATCCAGTGAAGTCAAAGTCCTGCTTTAACTCCATGCAGTTCAGGTCCTGTGTGTTGCTTACCACCACTGGTAGTAAGCAACACACCCCCAACCAGCGTTTTTCAAAGTCTCTTTCTTTCTGAGATTTTCTGCGATTTCCTGAGATGAGAAGGGGGTCTACTAGGCCCCCTCCAGTGCACGTTAGTGTGTGTTTTAACACTTTGTGGAGGACTGCATTGGCACACATTTGCTATCTGTACAATATTGACATGATAATTTGATCATGAAATCTCACCTGAATTACTGTTGTTGCCAGTCTGTTGCTGGCGCCAACTCTCCCAACTTCCTCCAGCTCCAAATCTACCTAACCAATCTTGATCTAGGGCACAAATAAGGTAAGGCACAAGCAAGATAAGGAATGAAAAACCAAGTTTGATATGTGAAAGTGCATCAGTCTCAAAGTAGCCTACATTCATCTTAGATTAGCCATGGACAGCACTATTTATTCCAGCCAGTTTTAGCCTGCACTTATCTCAGATATACCCCAAAAACATACCCTAAAAAAGTGGCTTCCCACCTGAATACATTTTTTGGCAGGCTCTACATCAAATAAACATTACGAACTTGTTTTGTCGCTGTTGCGTAGTTTAGGTAGAATTGCTGCCCAGCTATGGTTATTTCTTTCACTCATTTAGTACTTTTCTTAGTAGCTTTTAGGCGTACTTAATACTAAATTCAAAGAAATAGGGACCGCTAAATCGAAGAGACTCAAACTTTAAATATTATTTAACCTGACAAAATGGAAAGGGAAATACTTGATAACGTATTTGCGTTATCTTTAATGCTTTAAATATGGCCACAATCATGTATTTCTTGAAAAAATTGACTGTCACATTTCGGGCATCTAGGCGGCAACTTTCTGGCAACTACTAACAATCGGCACCATTGGGCTGCATGTTAAAATCTGGCAACTGTGACAGCGGTTTCCGGGTTTTCTGCAGCGGGGGTCCCTTGTTTTAGTAGAAACTGAACACAGTACCAATATTGTATCACTGATGGTACGCTGTGCAATTGAAGAACAGAGTTGCTAAATTAAATTTATCGCTACACGCTTCATTCTGTATTTTGAAAATATGCGGTTTGATTTTGAACCATACTGTCAAGATCGCTATTTTGTCACACTTATGCACCTCAATTTTCATAAATGTGTCACAAACCCCAGTAGCCGAGTTGGCAAGTTTCTGCACCTCTGTCCGCCTGAGAGTCTGTCTCAGAGAACCCGAAGAGTCAGTCTCAGAGCACCCCAAGAGTCGGTCTCAGGGGGCCCTCATAGTCTCACGGGCTTCTCTCTCAGGAGTCAATATTTACTTTCCGGTGGCCCCGAGAGTTAATCCGGGAGTCTGAGAGTTAGTCTAAGTTGATCCGCAGAGTGCTGGTTTTAGGGGCCCAGAGGGGTAATTTTTGGAGCCCTCGAGATTCAGCCTCAGGCTGTGCCCCCCCGCCCCCGAGGCTTGGTATAAGCGGCCCCGAGAGTCAATCTCAGGGAACACCCAAAAGTTAGCCTCAGAGGGCTCCCGGTTGTCAGTCTCAGGGACATCCGATAGTTAATCTCTGGGTTCTGAGAGTAATTCCCAGAGGTGCTCCCGAGTTTTGGTCTCACCGGCTCCGAGTGCTAGTCTGGAGGCCCGTGAGAGCTAGTCTGGAGCCTCCGAGAGTCAGTCTCAGGAAAGCCAAAGGCTCAGTCTCAGAGGTAATTTCACGTCCCCCCGGGGGTGTTTGTCTCAGGGGCACCCTAGAGTAAGTCTCAGAGGGCTGTCGGAAGTCATTTCCAGCCTCCCTCCCCCACCCCAAAAACAGCCTCAGGGAACTCCAAGATCTAATCTGGATGGCCACGATAGTCAGTCTCAGCCCCCCCCACTCCAGAGCAAATCTGGGGGTCCAATAATTAGTCTCAGAGGTGCCCCCGATAACTATTCTCAGGAGCCCCGATAGATTTTCGGGGCCCCAGTTTTGATCAAGAGGCGTCGAGAATCGGTCTTAGAGACCCTCTGAGATCTAATCGGGAGAGCGACAGAAAATTAGCTTTGTGAGTGCCGCCAAGTGTTGGTCTTAGGTGGCCCCAGAGCTCAAATAAAAATTTTCAAAATCATATGCCTCAGAAAAAATGTATCTACCCCTCTTGCGTACTAAAAAAAAGATAAATTGAAACATGTCGACCAGGCACCATTATCGAAGGAAAGGCAAAAATTAATCTAATTTTACCATAAGAGCAAATCAAACAGGGATTTTGGCGCTTCAGTCAATTTCTAATCTATTAGCTTAACACGAATAACTACATTCCTAAATATTCTGAAATAAACAACTTTCAAATATTTTCGTAGGAAACCAGACAAACAAGGGTAATGACAGAAATTGATAAGCATAATCCCAAAAAGAAAACTAGGTATGCAAGGTTGAAAATAACAATAACAGAGTGAGCCAAGGCGATAGATATCTTGGGCGTCTTTTGTCTTGGTAATTTGTTCGTTTACTAGATAGCAAGGGTAAGAAAGTAACTTACCCTTGCAAAGCAAATCTCACTCCAAACACGGCTGTAAGCCGTGGCAGCACGTATATATATATATATATATATATATATATATATATATATATATATATCGCTCGAAGGCAGATTTCGCTCTACTCTATATAGCTACCTCCTGGGGTAGACCTACCCACTCGTGAACTAAATTTGCTTATATCTGAGCTACCACCGCCCATCCTTCTCTTGGGAGACTTTAATGCTCACCACACCGCTTGGGGGTGTGAAGATATTAACTCGCGGGGTCGGCACCTCGATCATTTTATCCAGGGTGTGAGCCTTTGTATTTTAAACACCGGAGCACCAACACATCTTACTATTCCATCCGGTCGGGAATCGGCATTGGATCTTAGCCTTTGCAGCCCAGAGCTATCTGCTCTGTTTAGATGGGCTGTGTGCGGTGACCTCATGGGAAGTGACCATTTCCCTGTCTTAGTGACTTGTGACAACACATCTGTTTTAGGCACGAGACCACAACGTTGGAAGATGAAAAATGCTGATATGTCCCTATTTAGCTCCCTCGTGGACGACTATTTGGAAACCTTTTCAACTCAAACACCGTTCACAGTCGACCAGTTTACAGCTATCCTCCGAGACGCTCCTTATGCTTCTATACCGCGAACATCAAAAAACTCTCGGCGACCACCAGTACCGTGGTGGAGCATGGAATGTCGTGACGCTGTCCGAGAGCGGCGGCGCGCTTACAGACAGTTTAAAAGAAATTCCACTCAGCAAAACTTAAATATGTATCGGAAATCTCGAGCCGCCTGCAGGCGCACAATAAAACAAGCAAAGAGAAAATGTTGGAGAGAATACGTAGGTAGACTGAATCGATTTACGCCATTGTCCCAAGTGTTTGCTCAAATTCGCCGTATCGAAGGCAGGTCGGTCTCCACACCACTACCAACTTTGCAGATTGGTGGTAGGAATATATTCCATCCATCAGAAGTAGCCGACTGTATAGGAAATGCGATTGCACAGCGCTGTAGTTCAGTTAGGGAGGATGTCTCATTTATGCGATATAAAGCCCTGGCTGAACAGAAAAGTATACATTTTGGAACCACCAGCACACTGTCATACAATAAGCCCTTCACCTTGCATGAGCTAGCGGCAGCCATTCGTGGGCTCCACCCAGTGGCCGAGGGACCGGATTTAATTCACAATGATATGTTTAAAGCACTATCGCAGAGCGCACTTAGGGTACTGCTGGCCTCATTCAATATGATGTGGGAGTCCGGCGAATTTATACCGGCGTGGCGGGAGGCTGTAGTGATACCAATCCTTAAACCTGGCAAATCTGGATTGGACCCTTTGCACTTTAGGCCGATCTCGCTTACGTCGTGCATGTGTAAGTTGTTCGAAAAAATTGTGAATGTAAGACTCGTTTGGTACTCGGAAAGCCGGGGCATCATCAATAACAACCAGTGTGGGTTTCGTAGAGGCCGCAGTACGGTGGACCACTTGGTATCACTTGACACCTCAGTGCGAATTGCATTTAAAGAGAGGCGTCACCTGGGAGCCGTCTTCTTTGACGCCATTGCCGCTTATGATACAGCGTGGCGACATGGTATCCTTTTAAAGTTGCATAAGTGTGGTATCAGAGGTCAGATGGGGTTCTTTATGAAAATTTTTTTGACTGATAGGACGTTCCGTGTCAGAGTAGGTGGTAAATACTCAAACACCTTTTACCAAGAAGAAGGCATTCCGCAGGGGAGCGTCTCTAGTATCTGCCTCTTCGCTCTGGCCATAAATGACGTCACACATTCACTCCCACTTTCCATTCATGCATCCATTTTTGTGGACTACATCGCAGTATGGGCAAAGGCTTCAACAACGCCGGCACTTTCCCGTCAGCTCCAGCTGGCCGTTAATTGTCTGGAACGTTGGAGTAGAAAAAACGGGCTATACTTTTCGACTGAAAAAACCGCGGGTGTCCATTTTTGTCGCAGGCGCAGGGCCTGTCCGGAACCAACGGTATCGTTGCGCGGCAAAACTATCCCTTTTCAACCGACGGCAAAATTTCTCGGGGTGACATTTGATAAACGGCTAACTTACAGCACACACATTAGGAATGTCCGTGACAAGTGTTTCAAATCTTTAAATGTCCTAAAATGTGCACCTCGTCTATCGTACTGACAGGAAAACACTTCTCACTTTATATCGGTCCCTTGTCCGTTCCAAGATGGACTACGCCTGTTTCGTCTACGACTCTGCATCGAAATCAGCCAAACGGTGTCTGGATACGATCCACCATAGCGCACCCAGAGTAGCTACAGGAGCATTTAGGACCACACCACGCGCCAGCCTGCTGGTGGAGGCTAACGAACCACCCCTCTCAATGGGACGACGCATGCTGGGACAGCGCTATGCGTACAAACTGGCCCAGTTTCCGCCCCATCCCACGTACAACGCCGTTTTCTCGCATGACATGCTGTGTTTGTTTGTGAACAGCGAAAGGGGACTTCCCCTAGGTGTGCGTGTGCATCGCCTCTCGGGCGAATGTGGTATCCAACGCCGTATCATAAGTCGCAGCGAGCTCTCGGATATCCCACCATGGGAACTAATACCACCAAAGGCTGACACGACTCTTGCTGGCAGGACCAAATTTGACACGGCCCTCTCTGGAACTTAAATATTTAGCCCTCGAACACATCGCAAAATATGCAGATTATGTCCAGTTTTTCACCGATGGATCAAACACTGAGTTCGGCGTGGGATGTGCTTTTGTGACTGACTCAGTGACTAGAAATTTCTCACTGTCACCTTTTTCATCTGTCTTTACCTCGGAACTCACTGCATTAGACAAAGCTCTCTGTTTCATAGAAGCCAGTGACGACACCAGAAATGTTATTTTCACCGACAGTCTTAGTAGTGTCCAGGCTTTGAGTGCTTTTAATCCAAGCGACGGACTCGTATTAAAGATTGCTCTCCACCTAGCTCGACTCGCCGGACAGGGTAAGGATATAACCCTCTGTTGGGTGCCGAGTCATGTCGGTATCCGACAGAATGAAGCGGCTGATGCTGCAGCCCGGCGAGCTGCTCAGAGACCCTGTAGAAAAAGACAGTCGATTCCTGCTCGAGATCTTTTCCCACATATATCTGGCCACCTTCGCAATGTATGGCAACAGGAATGGCAGGAGCAGACAAATAACAAGCTCAGAGTAATAGAACCCAACATTGGTGAGTGGCTGTCCTCTATGCGCTCCCATCGCCGTGAGGAGGTGGCTCTCTGCCGTTTGCGAACTGGCCATTGTCTGGCCGCTCACCGATATCTGCTATGTGGCGAGCCCAGGCCTTATTGTCGGCGATGCGCGACCCCCTTGTCGGTGCGGCACGTCCTGGTGTCTTGTCCGGAGTATGATAATCTCAGGCTTTCACATTTCGGTTCACGTCTTCTCACACTGTCTCATCTGATTGGCCCGGACTCGGACATGATTGAGAAAGTACTAGATTATCTCAGAGCAGCCGATTTCGTGATTGTATTTGACCCGGGCTGAGTACTTGTGCTTTGGTAGGGAGTGACAATGTGTATATGAGGTTTTATTTCTACGAACTGTGTTGGTTCTGCTTTTTGGAAATCCTCTTTTTGTTACCACTTTCTGAGAACCGATTGGATTGATGTGAACCTTCTTTTAGTTATTTTATTTACAGACACAACTAACTGCAAGGAATAAGGGTAACAAGGGAGTGTTCAGCGGATGTATATTTTACTTGTATTTTACTGGCAGTGACATGGGCGCTATATGACCTTTAGGGTTGGCGCGCCCTTAAGCCCAAATCATCATCATCATCACGTAAGAAAGTAACTGGATCTCAACAGGATCTGTCGACGGAATAGAGGCTATGTAGCGTTCGGGACACACTACCAGATCTCTTGCATTTTTATTCGTTTTGTTCCGTTTCTTTGGAAATTTCCTAATTATAGAGATCATGGATTCGACACCGGGAAATATTTGCTAATCATTTCCCGTAGAAGGTCATTTCTTCGTACTCAAAACGACTGACCTCCAGTTGCATGTCTGATTACCCGAGTGAATTGAGGTAGACTCAGGTTATGCACGCATAAACATTGAACTTCCCGAAATATGGCACAAAGCTGTTATTATAGCCACGCTACCATATAAGATATGGACCATCCTTAAAGGGAATGTGGCACCTTCACAACGTGATTTTAACTGAGATAGCCAAGTTGTAAAGCAGGTCGGAAAACCCGGTACTCCATATTTCATTTGTCTTGGAACTCGATATTTCCGTAGAAAAAAGCTAAAACCTACCTGACACCAGCCCCCTCAGCCCCCGTCGCCGGCGGCCATTGTTGTGAACTACTGGTGTGACGACATATGCTGACGTCACGATGAGCATCAGCCAATCGAAGCCCTTGAAGCGTTTCAAGTATGGTAGTGGTTGCCAGATCGTGACATCATCCACAGGCTGATATTTATTTCCTTTTCTAGAGGAGTATTTTTAAAAATCAAATATTGAGCTTATTGTACATTTTTTTCAGAGAAATCATGAGTGGTTTCATTATTTTTCACTAAAAGTACGCCTAATTACACTAAATTCCTGGATTCGACCAAGGTGCCACATTCCCTTTAATATTTGGTGACCTTAGTTTACCAACACTTGGTCGGATCGAAAAAAATCAAGCTATAGGCAAAATAACAAAATTTCCTTCGTGTGAATGTTATAATGTTAAAATACTATAAAAAGATATAGAAGATGGGCCCCGGTTACTAAGGGGACCTCGGCCTGGGCCCCCTGACGGTAGTCGGACCCCTCCTTGGCCGAATCCTGGCTACGCAACTGTGTTCTGAGACTCTGTATCAGCCACCCTAGGACCTCTAAGCCTAGCTGGGGCCCTGAGCTAATCTGGGTACCGCTGTGCTAAACTGGGGCCTCTAATCTGGTATGGGGCCCTGAACTCTTCTAGGGTCCCTGGGCTAAGCTGGGGGCCGTGAGCTTGAATGGAGCCCCCTGAGCTGGTATGAGAGGGGACCCTATATCAGCCGATCTGGGCCCCTGAGCTGAGCTGGCTTGTGGTGAACAAGAGCCCTGAGCTGGTCTGGGGCCCCTGAACTAATCTAGTCATTGAGCTAAGCTGGGATCCGTGAGCTTGAGCAAGCCCCTTGAGCTGTTTTGAGACCTTACATAAGTCGACCTGGGGACCTCCGAGCTGAACCGGGCCCCTAAGCTAATCTGGCACCCTGTGCGAATCTGGGGCTCCCCTGTGATGAGCTTCTAGGGGTCCTGCGCTTATGTAGGGTCCCTTGATAAGCTGGTCCCGAGGCTAATGCACTGGTCTGGGCCCTTGAGCTGACTGATCTGGGTTCCTGAGCCATGGTCTGGACCTTGGGGCCCTCCGAGATAATTTGGCGTCCCCTGGGCGGCATAGGCATAGAAACCGGGGGCCAGGGGATACTGCCCCCCCTTTTTGAGGTGGGCCCCCGCAACGAATATACAAATATCAGCAACTGTAATATAGAACAAGAAACCCCAAACGGGCCCAATAGCTTGTCTGGGAACGTTCAAGTTCGGTAGTACGCTGCCTGCATGTCCCTGGAGGAGGAGCGCTTCGTAAAAAAAGCCAAGACACCTACTACCCGAGTATTTCCAAATGAGTCCCCAGAACTGGGCCCAATCAAACTCCATCCCATATCAATCCCAACACAAAGCATGAATCGGACACAAACCCCGCACCAAATGCCGAGCAACAGTCGTCCCTGAGCCATCGAAAGTCTTTCGATGCCAGGGTTATATGGCGTCGCCAACTCTTTCCCGGTTGGAGGGGTTTCTTAAGAGTCGAATTGCTCCTTGTACAAGGAATCTGCCGTGCCTTAAACCCGGGTTGGTCGCGTGGAAGGGAAGGCCTAACCAGTATAACACCATGCCCACACCTCCTCGGCATCGCAAAGCTGGCCATCAAGTACCTACATTGCACTTGCAGTCATGCTGGAACTCTGCATTTTAGGCATCAAAATATAGCTAGGCGTATTTATTAATGATGGAAAAAAGGGATCCGTAATAACCTAAATAGATTTTCCAATTTTGTCATTAAATAAGCAAATACGAGTTGATTAGGCGTAGCGAAGTGAGGCTATTTGGTATCAAAGCATTGTCTGTAGTTTTCTAAAAAGTTTTTAATTTGGTAAATGTGATGAAAAGAGCCTAAACATCTGTAAATATAAAAAACGCGTTCGTGGTAAAACATGATTGAAATCCTCCAAAAGAGCTTAAAAATGTATTTCGTATTTGAAAAGGGTCTAGGTGAAAAACCAAAAAATGTTCTTTTGGCGTTTGACTATGATTTATTAGATCATAATAGGGACAACTCTAAATCAAAGGCCAAAATTTAATTTCTCAATTTTCCACATATTGACATCCTAGTGTGCATGCGTGCCTTATTGACAACAAACAGGCTAACTGATTTTTTTATAATTATGGGCCCCATGGACTGGGCCCCCTTGAGGTGGGCCACCTCTAAGGTTGGCCCCCCACTTTTCAAACCGTTCCTATGCCCCTGTACGCACGTATAGCTCAAAACATATCTTCTGAATTTGTGTGAGAGTTATGCTGCGTGTAAATGGTTGGAATTTGAGCCTTTTTAAATGATAACTTATTTTCTAAAAGCATGTGCTTGAAATTTTGA
This sequence comes from Lepas anatifera, assembly GCA_034440635.1. Taxonomy (NCBI): domain Eukaryota; kingdom Metazoa; phylum Arthropoda; class Thecostraca; family Lepadidae; genus Lepas; species Lepas anatifera. Next base: position 766,128 of record JAOTON010001596.1, on the reverse strand, counting down.
ATTCGAGAATTGGTTGCACAAAGCTACACTTTAAATAAGGTAGTGACTGCAAGCAAATTGGACCACTGACCGATCCTGGGGGCGGGGAGGGGGGGGCAAAACAAGTTTCCTCTAAACCCTCCGATTTTGTTGTTCCCTTTGCAAAAATAAAAACAATTTTTTATATTTATGGTCCTGTTTCCCCAAAACAATCAGTGCAGATCCGCCACTGAATCAGATTCAAGCGTATCGATCAGGCTTTGCCGGCTGCAATATTGTCGGCCTGTATAAAGTGATCCACTTGTCATTGTCACCACTAATAGATACTGTGAACGGTTAGAGTAAACTGACTGTGGGTGGAAATCGCCGAAAAGGCGCGTTTTTTCTCATGTTTTTTTTAGCGCAATGCTCTCCTAACTGAAAAGTAGGTGAAATATTATCAATACGCTTTTACCTAATAATCACATAAAAAATTTTCGGTTGTCATTTTGAGGAGTACTATATTGTATACTCAGTGCTACTAGTGCTCAGTGCCTATTGTATAGACAGTGCTACTCAAACGGGTAGCACTGCCAAGGTACAACATGCTCCGGTTCCCACGTAGTTTCATAGCAACGGTCGAATACACAATTACCTATTTCCACACAATGACGACCTCAGCTCCACCTACCGCGGCGCGCCTTATTCTGACATCGCTGGACTCTGGTGGTAGCTCAAACTCCTGGTGAAGAAGCTGCCTCCATCTGCGCTCGTCCCAATCTGAAAATGCGTTCTTTTTCTTTCGTCGCCCAGTCGCGGCTAGCTGTTTTCGGCGCTCCTTCTTCTGTGCGTCCCTTTCCCGTCTGCTAGCGGCAGTTGTACTTCCTGCACTCCTGGCGTCCACAAGCTCCTGCAGAATGTGCCATGACTCGTCCACTGTACTCCACGACTCCTCCAGATCCCGTTCCAGTAGGAACTCTGTGAGCGTTTCCCCCTGGCCGTAGCTGTCTCGGCCTATGCCGAGTCCGGGAGCCGCTGCCGCAGACGCTGTTGATGTAGGCGTTGGCGGCGAAGGAAGCTACTGAAGTGGCAGCCGTAGCTGCCAGTGGCGCAGTAAAGCCTGAGATGCACCCCGCAAAACTCATCACTGACACCGGCTGGTGGCAGCGATTGATCCACGCGCATGCAAAGTGTCGGACGGTGGCTGCAGACAACAGCGCACTCACGCTGGGGTCACTGAACACGCTTTTACTGGTGAGCCAACCACGCACGGTCTGGTATCTGGTAGTGATATTTTAGTTCTCAGTTGTGTGACACCTGATACGCTTACTAATTGGCAAACATACGTCTAGCTCCAAAATACCTCGGACTTTTATGCCTAATTTTATGTTCAACATCGCAAACTTGGCGTTGCACCGAAGGCAACTGCATGTAAATAGTATCAGCTCCCGTGATCTAGTCCGATGTGAATGTTTTAACCCCACTTCGCGGTGTCACACAGCGTCACTTCTCATCTCCAGCTCGTCGACTGGGCTCAACACCACAACCCACTCAGCCGAGCCGGCCGATTGGTCTGAGAGAGCACGCTGCTGCACTGGTCCCCCTCGCCCGCTGACTGAGACTGAAGAGTACGGCGAGACACCTCCGGCGGTCGACAGTGAGTAGCGAAACAGCTTGTGGGCCACCGGAACCGGGGTTAGCTCCGCCCTCCGTCAACATTCTGACTTTCCCGCGACATTTCTAGCACGCCGCGGGGCCGTGCATGGTGTGCCGGTCACCGAGCAGCCGGCCTGGGGGCAGTCGTGGCTCAACACCAGCCGCGCCAACTACTACACCATGGTTCAACTACCCCAACCACTCGCCAATGATGCGGAGGCAAAAAAGAGTTGTCAATTCGCAAACAGGAGATATGCATTGGGTGGAATGTTTGCTTCTCTAGAGCTGACAGCACGCACGCGATTCTTACAATAGAAACATTCAGGTTACATCAACTTTTTTGGTGTAGTTCCAGCACCAGCTAGCCGACCTCACTTTGACTACTTTTCAGTTCGAAAAAGTATTCTCGAACTTGGGTTTGAACATGGGCCTCTCGAGTTTCGAGCCAGTATGTTTACCAATATCCAACAGAAGAAGCAGCGACATTTTTTATTTTAACAATGGTTTAAAAAAATGCGTGTTCCACCTTAACTGGAATAGTAATCGCTCCACTGGTGGATGAGCTAATATTTGCATTATCTAGCGGGTACCATGGTCGGCCTGCAAAGCGCATCGCCCATGTTTGTAAAGGGATACGTGTATGGGGTAGGCCCACGATCTCCGGCGGCTCAAAGGGATGCCTTACGTCAGCAGGCGGTGGCGGATCCAGCCAGCAGCATTAGGGCCATAGTCACACCACATGTTTCAACCCAACTGCTGATATGATGCTGCTTTCGCAAGCGAATGTTTCAAGCCTTCAAATGCATTATAGTTAAGTTTATTACCAAGTAGGTACGAAGCCTCCGCAAGGTCTCCGTCTATCTTACTAGCAAAATGTACAGACATTTCGGCCCGAAACGGCTGCACCAACGCTTTTGTCAGGCTCAGACCTCTGCAAGCGGCTATCGTCAAGAGTGAAACTGACACTAGTGGGTAGCTGCACAGGGTGAATTCCAAGTATAGGGAAGAGTGGGGTAAGACGCATACATTAAGGGAGAATTTGTCTGTACCGATCCTGCCAGGACAGAATTACTTTATTTCTTCTTCGTTAAGTTTTTTAATCGTTTTTCTGCACTCAGATAAAAATGTGTGATTCTGACACGATGCAAAGTGTGCGAAATCTATTTTTCTTGAGGCAATGTAAAAAGGCGTTTTACCCCGATAGCGGGGTAAAACGCCCAAGCCCCGGATTAAAAGGCCGTCATAAAACTCCCAGCGTATATTGTACCTTTTGCTTCACGTGAACAAATAGGAACATCATTATACTTACGTTGTAAGACAATTTAGTGACAAAATTGGTAGGGTGAGCAGATTTACATCGCATAGAGTACAATCGCAACTTTAAGACAGATTGTTTTTATGTCCGGAGATGCAAAAAGTAACAAATGTTTGCTGAAAAACACCAGAGTTTACTGGGCGCGTCCAATCATGCCCAGGTTCGGATCAGAAAGGCTGCTACCAGAAAAAAATATTAGATGGATGCTACAGTTCTTACATCAGCCTGGACATAGTAGTAGGCGTCTTACCCAGGTGGGCGCGTTACCCCACTCTACCCTAACATTGTCAAGCAAGACCGCTGCCGCAAATACCAGGAGCGTATGTTTCCCCGAGACCTTGCAAAACCCTCTGAATTGCTCTGAATTATTCTGAATTGCTCTGAATTACTCTCTTGTAGAGCTTTGGCGTTCGAAAAACATAATAGTTCCAGCCAGAATGCACATGATTTTTTCTGCAGATTGTGCAATTTTTCAATTGTCGTACCGTCGTACGTGTATGTGAATAAGTTGAAACTTAGACACTCATTTATGGTGGTTGGATCTGCTTTGGGATTTCGTCGCGTTTAGATGATAGAAAAAGAAAACAGATGAACCATGCAATAAAGTTGGGGACATCCTGACTTGCCATCTTGAGGCTAAAACATCGTCCCAGTTATCACCAAAAAGGCGCTTGTCTGGTATGGTTATTATATAGCTATCAGGCTTCTGATATTTTTCAATTTTAGTACGTTTTTGCAAGTAAGGTACCTATTCCGCTGGTAATTGGAAGTACAAAAGTATGAACCTTATTGTTCGGTTGAAGGCGTGGGCATTAGGGTGTAGTGAATTTTAGAATTTGTCTCAAATCAAAACTGTACCCTGTTTTTTCTTGTGTCAGACCTTTCTGAATATGGCTGTGCCCATTTTATGTGGATAAAATTGGGGTTAAGGTCTTGCTTTTTTAATTCAAAATAGGCATGCAAGAGTGCTGAAAGTGGGCATGCAAATGCGTCATGTAGATGATGTTACACAAGCATATCTCAGAGAAGTGAGTTATTTTCGGTGCTCCAACAATTACCGGGGCTGAACATTGGAGTTACTAAGTAGAAGATGAAAAAGTTATGATTCAGGGCAATGTCGGATACAAGGGGGACTAAAGGGCTGAAACCCCTCCCCGAAATGTCAGAATGCCTATAGTTAATACAAAGCCGAAGGCTGTTCCGAGGTAATAGCAGATGAGGCTCGAGCCCCTAGCCCTCTCCCGAAATAATATTCTGGATCCGCCACTGATTCGGGGAAATTCGGTTAGTTCCTTCTCTATCCTAATCATCCTTGTATTCCTGTTTTGCTTGGCTCCCTCTGCCTTTTCAAATGAGATTCTTCAGGATAGGCTTTCAGAGTTAGATGACATTTAGGACTTTCAGATAATGCTGATCTTTCATTTAAAATCATGGGGAACACTTCAGCTTTTCTTTGCCCCAGAAGGGCAGTTTTTCCTTGCACAGCGCTGTTCCCATATCAATAGCTAACGTCAATAGGAATCCTCTTACAGATGTTTAACTGAAAAAGTCGCTGTTCCCTTTTAATGAAAAGGAACGTTGTTTTTTCTCACATTGGTCCTGACCACAAATGGAGACTACAGCAAGAGCCAGTAAGCATGTGTCGTTATTAGAAGTAATTGGAACGGCGGGGGATCTACCGTAAGCTGACCTTCGTACTAACAGGGGCGTCCTCAGACAGGCTCTGATAACTCAGGATTTAAACACGCAAGGCACGGGAGCTGCATTAGCATGGGAAATCGCGCACATCATTGAACGAATGGTGAAGGATATTCGACTGACGGTAAGCGAATGCATGAAAACAGCCATCGTGAAGATCTCGGAGTCGCAAATAGGGTGGTGAGGCGTCGGCAGCAGCTTGAGGAGGACGCCTGTGGCGGGAAAGCTAAGGAAGCTTAAAAAAGGCGGTATGGCCAGAAAAGACAATCCAAGGCAAAGTTGGAAGCTAGTCTGGACAAGCTGTCCGAGATATGTCTATGTCATTGCCCGATTCGTTCATGTGCTGACTGTGGTTGCTCGCCAAGCAAGCAAGCATGCCACATTACCTACAGCTGCCCAAGAGAAAGGAAAATCCCGGTGAGGGTGACGAGATTCATCCAGGAAAAGCGAACAAAGAAGAAAGAACGTGAAAAGCTCCAAATTGGGGAAAAGACCAGACAACTTCAGCCAGATTAGAAAATAGGATGCAAAGGCACACAGAGAGGAGGAATACGCAGGCGGACGTTATAGCCACTGAGGAGAAGCAAGCAGAACGCAGCAGAATGGAAGCGCAAAGGGAGTTTAACTTTGCGAGTGAAGATTATCTCTTTGTAGTTTCAGATCGCCCATGTATATCCTCTCAGGTCACCTCAGCTTTGTTCACCTCCAAATCAGAAAGGCAGGGGGAAGGTAAAAACGGTGAATTTCCCACTCACTGTGAGGACTGCCATGCGCCATGGAGTATCCCAAAGAGCGCTGGTCAGCATACTCTCTCACATCTGAGCATAAATGGGCGATCTGAAACTGCAGTGACTTCATCTTCACTCGCAGAGTTACACTCTTTGCGGTTCCATTCTGCTGCTTTCTGCTTGCTTCTTCTCACGGGCTCTAGCGCTCGTCTGCGCATTACTCCTCTCCTCTGCTTGTCGTTGCATCCTCTTTTCTAATCTGGTTGAAGATGCTTTGTCTTGTCGTCCAGCCTGGAACTTTCCACGTTCTCCCTTTTTTCGCCGGTCCCGGATGAATCCCAACTCCCTTAGCGGGATTTCATTTCTCTTGGGTAGCTTCAGGTAACGGGGCATGCTTGCTTGTTTGCAGCTTGATGAGCAACCACAGTCAGCACATTAACGAGTCGGGCAGTGATGTATATGCATATGTCAGACAGCTTGTCCAGACTAGCTTTCAAATTTGCCTTGAATTGTATATTCTGGACATTCTTCCTTTAAGCTTCCTTAACTTTCCCGCCATAGATGACCTCTTCAAGCTGTTGGTAAAGCCTCATCGCCCCATTTTCGACTTCGGGATCTTTCACGATGGCTGGTTGCATGCACTCGCTTACCGTCAGCCAAACTTTCATCACCATTCGTCCAATGATGTGCGCGACTTCCCATGCAAATGCAGCTCCTGTGCTTTGCGTGTTTAAATCCCGTACTATCAGAGCTTGTGTGAGGACGCCCCTGTTAGGACGAAGGTCAGCTTGCGGTAGATTCTCCGCCGTGCCAAATACTTCTATGAACGACAAACGCTTGCTTGCTCTTGCAGTAGTCGTCATTTGTGGTCAAGCCTCATGTGTGCAAAAACAACGATTCCTTTCATTTAAAGGGCCAAAGACTTTTTCAGTTAGAAATATGTAAGAGGATTCATATTGACGTTAGCTATTGATATGGGAACAGCGCTGTGTAAGGAAAAATGTATCCTCTGAGGCAAAGAAAAGCTGAAGTGTTCCCCATGATTTTAAACGAAAGATCAGCATTATCAGAAAGTCCTAAATGTATTTTAACTCTGAAAGCCTTTCCAGATATACCTTTCGTATGTAGTGTGGACATGAAATATGCAGTGCAGACATGAAGTATCGCGTTTGAAAGGGCAGAGGGAGCCAAGCAATACAGTAATTCAACGATTATTAGGATAAAGAAGGAACTAACCGAATTACCCCGAATCAGTGTCGGATCCAGAACATTATTTCGGGAGAGGGCTAGGAGGCTCGAGCCTCATCTACTATTACCTCGGAACAGTCTTCAGCTTTGTATTAACTATAGACATTCTGTCATTTCGTGTGGAGGGGGCTTCAGCCCTTTAGCCCGCACCCCTTGTATCCGCCATTGCCCTGAATCATAATTTTTTCCCATTTTCTGCTTAGTAAGTTCAATTTTCAGCCCCGGTAGGTGTTTGAGCATCGAAAATAACTCACGTCTTTGAGATATGCTTGTGTAACATCACCTAAATGACGCGTTTGCATGCCCACTTTCAGCACTCTTGCATGCCTATTTTGAATTAAAAAAGCAGGACCTTAACCCCAATTTTATCTACATAAAATATGTTCAAAAATGTCTGAAACAAGAAAGAAACAGGATACAGTTTTGATCTGAGACAATTTTTTAAATTCACTACACCCTAATGGGCATGGACCTCTTAAAATCATTGGCGATGCCCTCCTTCATATATCATTCGTGAGATATTGGGCGAAGAAACAAACTAAGGTAATCTTACAGAAGAAGACATCCCATTCCCAATCTCGTCCCACACCTTTATGTTTCCTGACCGGATACAAAGTTCACGTTACCCATTTATTCTGGCTCTGCCCTTGGCCGTCGGGTCAGGCGTTCTTGCCCTTCTTGCCCTCTGAGCGAGGGCAGTATGCTTGGCTACTTGGGCAGTGAGTGGGCTACGGACGGGCAGTTAATCGAAATGTTTGATTTTGTCGAAATTCTAAAAAGTACTGTTTATGAACAAAATAAGTTTACAAAACAAGTCTTGAAACCACGTGATGTCGCCACTGTGAATCGCTAGAAATAGATATAAACCATTTTCCTACACTTTATAATGCCCTCAAATCCGAATTCGGCTCACTTGGGATGACTTGGGCACTGTGCTTAGTAACGAGGCTATTCGCTAGGGTACCATGCGTAGCACGTCGACGTTGCATCCGCATTGCCATCGTTAACATTTATCACCTGACATGGGTCGCAGTGGGAAGTTTGGGGTTTAAACAAATCAAATGTTTGCGCCCAGATGGAAAGATATTCCTTCATGACTTAAATCATGGCCTTAAGGCACTTTATTTTGAACTTAAAATTGTGACGAAATCTAATACAGAGAGCTTTGGGTGAAATGAAACTTTGGGTGAAATGAAACATGTTAACAAACCCAGGGAAAAACCCCCACGATCTCAAAAAAAGCAAAAAACCAAAAGCAAACCAAAAAATCGAAAAACGTCATTTCTGTCAGGTCAATATCAAGGCACCAGAGGTCAAAATAGGTCAAAACCAATATGAGGTGACAAAAAACCCCATATCCAGAACCTATGATACAGAAACATTTTCAACACCATCAAAGCTCTAGATCCCATACAGTGGCATTCATTTCGGCAGGTCAAAGCCAGAGCACAGGTCACAAATATGGGCAATTCTAATGTCCAAGCCACCCACAAAGGGCGTACTTTCGCAATAGCTCCAAACCAAACAAGATACAGCCATAGTTTAGCACCATTGCAACCCGTCAATACGAATCGAATGATATAGACAGCCAGGTCAAATTTAAGAATTGACCGACCCAGCAAACGGTCGACCCAACTGACCGATACAGATGTATATCATTACTTCCAGTGACTATACAAACACTTGACAAAATAATAGCCTATCTAGTTTATTCAAAATTTATGAAAAAACACCAAAAATGCTATTGACCAAGGGACCTTTAAAGGCACAAGTCAAAATTTATATCAGCTCAAAATGGGCTAGAGCAAGTAGCAACCGATGTTAGTGATTCCATCCAACTACGAGAAAACCATTCGGATTCCCCATGCATGTCAATGGGGAGGTCATGCTCCACATGACCTAGGCACCAATATCAAAAATCCCAACAAATTGAGCTCCGGTGGGCCCAAGATGGGTATGAGTTTCATCTGATCGAAACCCTCTTTAGTTAGCCGTCCTAAGTATTTTTAGGTGAGGTCACTTCACCGACCGGGACCGACCGATAACCTGAGCCAAAATTTTCAGGAAAGATTAAAAATAATGAGGAACACAACCAAGTTCACCGCGCCGCCGTTTTGGTCACTTAAACCGAGGGGGCAAAAGACCCCCCACCCGGGCAAGGTTAATAGTGGTTTCTCGACACATTGTACCAAACTTATGTTTCAGCTCAAAACCCTGTAGAGAAGTAGAACATTCCCTATAACCGGAGAGAAGTGGTATGATCATACACGTCGAAGTAAGTGGAAGAGGGTCAGGAGGCCAGGCACCACTTTTCATCGACAAATTTCTTGATTTCAGCCAGTTTGAAAAGAAGAAAATTTCTTGTTAGGAGTTGAAAGAGAAGCTAAGCTCGACTTTCTTCCTTGAAAGAGTTGAAGATTAACTGACCTCAACTCTAGCCGGTGGAGACACTCGTGTCTGTAACAGTGATGGTTGAAGTCTAAAACGTGGCAAGAGGGAACTATGTCCCAGGTGTTGAATTGCTGAATTCAACTCCAAAGTGGCGCCGTGAGGTTTCTAACAGGAGACGCGGACTTGGTCTTAAGCAACGCGAAATCAGTGCCCAAGAAACAAGAACCTGGTCCTATAAATTGTCGAAATAAGGATGCAGAACTTCTCGGAGATGGGTGTCAACAGATTAAAAAAAACTTTCGCGTCGAGGGTGTCACCACCCTCGACGCGAAGGTTTTGGGAGGCGATTTTTTGAAACTGAGAAAACCAGTCAAAAGCTGTTAAACACACTTGACTGCTTCAACATATCTTGTTGCATGCCAAATTTGGTAATTCTAGGTGGCTGACCTTGAATGACCTTGGAAATTCAAAGGTCAATAAGCCAGGCGATCTTCATCCAGAAATTGCCGAGAAGTCTTGCTAGAAGCATAAACAAACACAAAAAAATGAATTGCAAATGATAGCAGCATTGGTGAATATGCATGTTAGATTATACTGGTAAAGGTCATTGGAGGCCAGTGACCTTGTTTGACCTGCAACGTGGCTGATCGTCTAAAATAACCTCTTCTACCAAACAGTGTGAGTTATGGTAACTTGGTAGCTTACTGTGTATATATTTCCATAATTTTACCAAATTAGGCTACCCTAGGTCATGACCTCGGTTGACCTTGTGACGTTCAGACATAGGGTATGTTCCAGGCTCTCTTGAAAAAATCTGAGAGCTGTTGGTGCCAAACTTTTTGAGGAAATACCTACTGGCCTTGAAAAATATCCAAGATAAATGACGTACAGAAATGTACGAATGCGCTATTATTGGCTAGTTCTTTCTTAAGACAATTATGACTCACGTGTTTGAATTTCTTGCGTCATTTGTCTTGGGTATTTTTTTACAAACCACCTGGCACGAAAAGCTCTCGGATTTTCGCAAGAGGGCCTGGAACATCCCCCATAGAAAGACCACAAAGGAAAGTGCTAGACAGTGATCAAGGTTTCGTAAGTTCACTTATGAGTCCGACCTCACAGCCAAGAGTCCAACTTAGATCCACATTTGATGTATTAACTCTCGCACAACAGCCTAATCCTCTTGACACCGCGCTCTCGTTCCAACTCCCCGCCGGTTCCACCCTCGCAGCGACTCCCCGTCACCGCCCAGTCAGGTGACCGGCGGCCAGCCAATCAGGGCGAGCACAGCGGTGGTGTGACCTCTGACTAGGTCACCCCGCCTCGAACCCTCCGCCCGAGGCACCACTGACACGCAAATAAATAATATGTTTCAACCTACAACATCACTCCCCCTTTACAAGTTGTCGCCCCGACAATAAACGACACTCCATAATCATCAGAACGTGTGCACCGTTGTCTATCGCACCATTACCAAAACACCCGTTACACCCTAGCTGAATACATACATCACAGCATCATCGTACAATGTACATGAAAAACGCAATGTCCTGCACGCGGAAGACTTCAGCCAGCACTAAACAAAATCATCAACTCCCAGCCTTCTCGGCTTATTCCGTACCCTTTCCGATCTACGCACAGGAGCAGGCGGTGGGGTCTCAGAATCCGTCACCGCAATCAATGGAGCTTCTCTACAACCTGTCTGAAACTGATGGACAGCTGGTGACAAAGGAGTTGGTTGCGTCCAACTTCTATTCAAATGGTCCCGTGCTGTCTGAACCCCCCACGGAGACCAATCCACTTGACCAGAATCCGGGGGAAGGTCTGCCCCTGGTGTCGCGTGGGAGCTGAGTGGAGCGCGGCGGTTCTGAACATTCAGTCGGGAGGGTCGCCCAGCCGAATATTCAAACTCAGAGAGAGCACCAGGCTGGAAGCTCATTTTACGTGAGGGTCGGTCAGAGTGTGAAACAGGTACAGAGTTGCAGGGTTTCAAGCGGTTGTGATGTACTGTCGTTTGGCTGACACCTCCCTCCCGTTGGATGCGATAGTTCCAGTCAGTCAACTTTTGTACGATTTTAAAAGGCCCTTCCCATCCCGGTGACAGTTTTCGGCACTCTCCTTTTTGTACGCTTGTTTCTTAAGCCAGACTCGGTCTCCCGAGTTGTATACATTCTCGCATACATGAGCATCATGAAACGCCTTACTTTGCTCGTGTGCAGCCATACTGGCCTGTCGGGCCATCTCGCCCGTCGCCCTGAGAGTTTGCTGCAGACCTCGGACATAGTCAAGGGTGCTCGCAGACACCGCGCCAGTGCTGGCCGGACGCGAGCTCTCCCCACCGTACCTGACATCAGCAGACAAGGTTGGAGGCCTGCCGAAAACACACTCGTAAGGAGAGAAGCCAATAGATCGGTTGACGTTGCTGTTACATGCCAAAACAGCAGCTGGGAGGTAGTGTGACCATTGTTTTGGATGCTCTGCGCACAGCTTAGCCACAGCATCCAGGAGGAAACGATGACCACGCTCTGAATAGGCGTTACCAGCAGGGTGATACGGAGTCGTGGTGGACTGACGAATTCCCAGGGTCTGATAGAACAGTTGCATTACATTTCCAGTCAAGTTTCTACCCAAGTCACTATGAATGCATTTGGGTATTCCCACTACACTAATTACGTGATCCATCATGGCCTTCACAATTGTTTCAGCCTCCTGATCACGAATAGGGATGGCCCATGTAAACCGAGTGAAAGCATCAGTACAGGTCAGAATGTAACGAAACTGCTCCGGCTCAGTCACCGGCAGACCGCACACTAAATCAACATCTAATCTATCAAGAAACGCCTCAGCCTGAAGTGAGCCCAATGGAGCACGTGGACTGGTTTGTGGGTCTCGGCGTTTATCGCACACAGCACATTCCCGGCAGTAAGATTTTACATCTTTTTGAAGGCCTGGCCAGTGAAAGCGCTCCCTGGCCATGCGCTCCAGTCTGGCGGCTCCCTGATGTCCACCCCCGACTCCTGTGTGCAGCATATCGAGTGCCTCAGTTCTAAGATGCGAGGGCAAAACCAATAACAAGCAGAAAGGAGCACCACGATGAGGCTGAACTCGCCTGTATAGAAGCGGTTTTTCGTCCCCTTTCAAAATCAGACTCCTCCAGTCCCTAAACAGACGTCGCCCTCCCTCAGTTTTCAGGTTTTTTGCTTCAGGCTTGAGCCTGGATGATTTCCAAGCCTTTATCTCCCGTATTCCCTCGTCACGGTCCTGTTCCAACGAAAGATCAGCCTGTGAAACACTCTCACCATAACTCACCACGCCTTTCTGGGGCTCGTTGCTGATCAGGGCTCGTACCATTTTAGGTGCTGCAGCATCACTCGGTTCCGCGCTAGAACCGCGGGCGGTACCAGCGCCCGATACACAACCGATTGGTGTCTCGTCCATGTCATCTGCGCCCACTGGAACGCAGACCCACTTAAACGTCACCTCACTGCCTTCCCCTGCGTGTGGATAGCGGGACAGTGAATCAGCATCACCATGGGAAGACCCCTTTCGGTGTATGACGGAAAAGTCCAGCTCCGAAAGCTGCAGCATCCATCGGGCAAGCTGGCCCTCTGGTTTTTTAAATGAAAAGAGCCATTGCAAAGCAGAGTGATCTGTACGCAGAATGAAGCGACGGCCCACGAAAAAATGTCGGAAATGCTGAGTAGCCCATACAATGGCTAAAAGCTCTCTTTTCGTTGCCGAGTACTGCCTTTCAGCCTTGCTAAGAGCGCGGCTGGCATAAGCAATGACCTTGCCGCCCTGCAGCAAGCATGCACCGACAGCCATCCCGCTCGCGTCAGTGTCACAGACAAATGAAGGAGCATCGCCTTCAAATCTCGGGTGAGCTAAGACAGAGGGAGAAGCTAATCTATATTTCAACGTCCGAAATGACTCCTCCGCCTCTGGAGTCCAGGAAAAGCGGCGTCCCTTCTCCGTGAGCCGAAACAGAGGCTTTGCGATAGATGCAAAGTCCCTGATATGCTTTCTCAAGTACGAACACAGGCCCAAAAAGGCCCGAACGTCTTTCACAGACATTGGCACGGGCCAGTCCTTGATCACTTGAGTTTTGTCAGGGTCACAAGCTACTCCTTCCTGGGAGACAACGTAGCCCAAAAATTTGACAGATTTTTGGCACAGTTGCAACTTGTCCAAGGTCACCGTAAATCCAGCTACCGTCAAATGTGACAGCACTTGCTTCAGATTTTCGTACATTTCCGGTAACGTTGTCGACAGAATCAGTATGTCATCAAAATAGTGAATAAAGATCTTAGTGTCTATGCCAGACAGGGCCATGGCTAGCGCCCGGTTGAAAGTGTGGGGAATCCCTGATAATCCAAAAGGTGCTGATTTGTACCTGTATAATCCAAACTCTGAAGCCACAGTGCACTTCGCTTTATCGGATTCTTTTAGGGGGATCTGATGATAGGCTTGATTGAGATCGATCGTGGTGAACCATGATGCACCAGAGAGCTTGTTCAAGCAGTCATCAATCCTTGGAATGACCTGAACCGACGGAATCGTGACACTATTCAATTTTCGAAAATCACCACATATCCTGATATCCCCATTAGACTTTTTCACCAGCACTAAAGGACTTGCCCACTGAGATTCCTGAACGGGTTCAAGAATGTCCTGCTGTACCAGCTTATCAAGCTGCGATTTCACTTTTGACTTCAAGTGAACAGGTGATTGTCTATAATGTTGCGAGATGGGGCGAGCAGAGCCTGTAGAAATTTCGTGTTCAACGAGGTTCGTCTTCCCAAGTCCACTGAAAACGGGGGAAAAGTCGGTAAGTAAGCCTTTAAATTTACCCCTCTCAGGCTCAGGTAGGTGTGCGACAACTGCGTCAAAACTCAACTTGGGAGCATCAGAAGGCTCTTCAATGTTCAAGAATGCCTCATCCTCCACTGCCTGAACATTTGCAATGTGCGTGCCCTTAAATAGTTTCACATCTTTCTCGGTCAGATTAGAAACCCGCAACGGAACCCCACATGACTGCGGAATATTGACTGCTAAACGGGCGACCAACAAGGGGCTGCGCTCCATAAACTTTACCTCTCCCTCTAACACCGCAGCTGTGGAATCCCGGCCAAAGGATGACGTTGCACAGACCTCACCAGCACAGATCATTTCAGAACTAGCTTGAACCACCACTGTGTCCTTTACCACCACTCTCGCAACGACCGTGTCCGATCCCAGCGGTCGGCGGGAAAGGGGCAGGCTTTCATCATGAACAATAAGAAGACCTTGCCTCATGTCTATGCATGCTCCTAATTCAGTTAGGTATCTAGCTCCCAACAAACATTGATCAAACAGCTTACTGGCCACGTAACAGTGAACATTATTCACCTGGTGTCCCAAGGTTATCTGCACTCTGGCCTTACCGATTATGTGAAGACAAGGCCCACCGTCGGCCAGGCTAAGTGACTTGTCCAGAGGCTCCAGGCGAACATCAGAGGGCAGACAGTCGCGACGGATGACGACCTCGTCCGCTCCGCTGTCCACCATCGCCGAGATGCGACGACCACCGACTATAATCGGCGTATACCGGCCACCCGGCTGGGGCACCGGCTGACGTATCGAGGCGTGGGCTGAATTTCCCGCCGGCTGGGTACCAGGTCCTACAGGCAGCAAATGAGCCGGTGAACTCGTCGACAGAGAGCCAAGCGAGAGTGGTATATCGTCTTCCAGCTGTGCCGGCCCCGCCGGCTGCAGGCCGCCCGGTGGCAGAGACGGACGCAGCCCGCCTGGCGGCAGCGATGACGGCTGCAGGCCACCTGGCGGCTGCAGCGACGGCTGCAAACCGCCCGGCGGCAGAAACGACGGCTGCAGGCCACCTGGTGGCGGCAGCGATGACGGCTGCAGGCCTCCCGGCGGCGGAAGCGACGGCTGCAGGCCACCTGGCGGCTGCAGCGACGGCGGTAAACCACCCGGTGGCGGAAACGACGGCTGCAGGCCACCTGGTAGCGGCAGCGATGACGGCTGCAAGCCCCCTGGCGGCGGCAGCAACGGCTGCAGGGCTCCCGGCAGCGGCAGCGATGACGGACGCAGGCTTCCCGGTGGCAGAGACGGACGCAGGCCGCCTGGCGGTGGCGATTGCGGCTCCAGGCGACCCTGCGGCAGCGACTCCAGGCCACACAGCGGCGGTGGTGTCTCCAGGCCACCTGCCGACGGCAGCGATGATGACTGCAGGCCACCCGGTGGCGGCAGCGATGACGGCTGCAGATCTCCCGGCGGCGGCAGCGATGACGGCCGCAGGTCTCCCGGTGGCGGCAGCAACGGCTGCAGGCCTCCCAGCGACCGCGGTGCTGACGGCTGCACGCCACCTGGTGGCGGCAGCAATGACGGCCGCAGACCTCCCGGCGGCGGCAGCGATGACGGCTGCAGGCCTCCCAGCGGCGGCAGCGATGACGGCTGCAGGCCTCCCAGCGACCGCGGTGCTGACGGCTGCACGCCACCTGGTGGCGGCAGCAATGACGGCCGCAGACCTCCCGGCGGCGGCAGCGATGACGGCTGCAGGCCTCCCAGCGGCGGCAGCGATGACGGCTGCAGGCCTCCCGGCGGCAGCAGCAACGGCTGCAGGCCTCCCAGCGAGCACAGTGGTGGCGGCAGCGATGACGGCTGCAGGCCACCCGGCGGCGGCAGCGGTGACGGCTGCAAGCCCTCTGACGGCGGCGGCGATGGCTGCAAGTCACCTGGCGACGGCATCGAAGGCTGCAAGTCCCCTGGCGGCGGCAGCGATGGCTGCAAGCCACCTGGCGACGGCAGCGATGACGGCTGCAGGCCTCCCGGCGGCGGCAGCGATGACGGCTGCAAGCCCCTGGCGGCGGCAGCGATGACGGCTGCAAGCCCCCTGGCGGCGGCAGCGACGATGTGATCTCATACATCGAGGACAACGCTTCAGTTACTGAGTGTGGGGCTGAAATCTTGTCGCAGGCCCCTGGGCGCCCCGTGCTCCCACGAACCTGCTGTCGTTTCCCGACTGGCTCCGGCAGACTTGGCCCAGATGTCCACGTCTTCCACAGGTGCCACACAAATCATTTTTAAACTGACAAGTCCGCCTGAAATGTCCAACCAAGCCGCAGACGAAACACAATCTTCGGTCTGGCTGCACCCTACTCTGCTGAGTCTTATCAGGTGATTGTGACACACGGCATAAATGCCCTGTCTTGGTGCCATAAAGACTGTCGACTCGCTCATTGGCGGTTACGACTTTCACGGCTGATTCTAGGGTTTTGCATTCCAGTCTGGTAATTTCTTTGCCGTATTCATCCGGGAGAGCTCGCTGAAGGTGCAAAAGCACGACATCGTTTCGCGCACTCTCATTCAGATGTGGATATGCAAGACGAATTCCGGCCTGCGCGCGTATTAAATAATCTTGAATGTCACCACGGTACTGCTCAGAGTCTAAGCAGCGAGCTGCCGATAGCTGGTCTGGAGGGCCACCCAGGACTCGTTTGATGGCCTCATCGGCTTGTTCCAGAGAATCGTAACTTTCCTGGCGGAGCGCCTCCTTTACATTTCCCGAGACAAAGAATCTGAGAAAGCTCACCTTCTTATCAGCAGACCACTTCTTCAGCTCGGCGAACAGCTTGTAATCATCAAACCAGTTTTCCCACTCTCTGTAAGATGATCCAGAAAATTTTTCTAAATTAATGTCGGACATATTCTTGCTGTGAGGAACCGCTGCCACCACTTTCGTAAGTTCACTTATGAGTCCGACCTCACAGCCAAGAGTCCAACTTAGATCCACATTTGATGTATTAACTCTCGCACAACAGCCTAATCCTCTTGACACCGCGCTCTCGTTCCAACTCCCCGCCGGTTCCACCCTCGCAGCGACTCCCCGTCACCGCCCAGTCAGGTGACCGGCGGCCAGCCAATCAGGGCGAGCACAGCGGTGGTGTGACCTCTGACTAGGTCACCCCGCCTCGAACCCTCCGCCCGAGGCACCACTGACACGCAAATAAATAATATGTTTCAACCTACAACAAAGGCATAGGGGCCAAAATACCGGCCATTTTCTCATTACACGACGAGGCATATTATCATGACCTCGGCTGGATCAGATGAGGTCACCTGAGGTCACTTTTCCATTACATATGCTTCAAAGGTCAAGGATCATCAAGGCAAGTGCATTGAATCTTGGAGTATGTGCTAGCAGCCGTTGCAAGTCGCATTGGTGTTCCTAGATCAAGAGCAGGGAGGAAAACGACGAAGATATCGCGACAGCCTTTGATAACGGCCTCATGTATCCATTAACTGACATGAACCAGACTTGAAAATTTATCAAAATGTGTAAAATTGAATTTGGTTCCCATATATTTTTACAACATTGCTCTAAGCCAAGGCCTTTGTCTACCATAGGGAAAAATGACGACAGGGTTCCAAATGGACCACTCCCCGGGAGGGCGAGCGGTAAGGCCACAGCTAAACGGCTAAAGCAAACAAAATTTTTAGGAAGTAAGAACGTTAGGTTGGCCTTAAAAGGGAGCGGAAAATAGCGTGCTGAAATAGACGGATATTTTCCCAAAACATATCGGATCGTTGTCGTTTGAGTAGGTATAGGTGCTGAATAATATCACCCACAAGAACCACTTTTAAAAAAAAACTTTCTATAATAATATATATTTGTGTAAGCTGTTTCCCTTTATGAAAATGCTTCCGGTTCATTTAAGATTCCCGGGGACAAAGTCATTCACAGGTTTCTGAATGAAATACCCATACCGCAGAGGTTATAAGCTGACTCATATTTTGTTTATCGAAAACCATGCGGTTGCAGATGGTAAGGGTACCATGAGCGGAAAACACGCCCTTCCTGGAAATTTCTGCTCTCCGTTGATTGGTTTCTAGGCTGGACGCGTAGTGGAGACAAATTCTAACTGAATTCCGCCGTAAACACGTTCACTGCTCCACAAAATAATTGGGACCGGTGAGATATTAAATCAAGGATATACGGCACACTTTACGAAAGTTAAATTTGTTAATCATCGCTCCAGATTTTGTAACCGTACTTTCCAGCGGTGGTTGATTCTAATGTTCAGATTTACACACCTATATCTTGATTTTTGACAAAAGTGTCAACCTGATGACTCTTCTTTCATTTCCTTCAATTTACGCTAGGTTGTAAATCTTGCAGACCGAAACACGTCTAAAATGTATGAAAATTGATGCACTTGCACATGGTAAAAAATGATCAGTGAGATAACCTTAGGCAAGGCTAGGCTATAAACAAGGCTGCGTGTGCAAAGAATCCAAAATGGTCCTTAGTAATTTCTGTTTTAACGCGTGCATTATGCGATTCTTTCGACATAAGTTATCAGTTTTATTAACCCTTCACCGCCTGAGGGTTCCGATCGGACCCCCTCGAATTTTCGTAAATGCTTCCGAGCCGATTTGAAAAAGTCGCGCGTCACTTTGCAGACCTACAGGGTGATCAATTTAACAACTTTAACAATTTTTATCAGGTCAAGTCAAGGAGCTATGACGCGTAAATTGATTTTAAACCCATATAAGGCAATTCTGGTCTTCTAAAATGAGGCTGAAAAAATCAGGGTGCAACTCGGTTTCTACAAGAGCTAGATCAAGTTTCTAAATATCATTCGAAACACTGAACACGAAAAATCTACATGCTGCCATCCATTTTGAGGTCAGATCCATACTTTGGTCACCAGAGGTTATCAAAGGTCACGGTTTGCAGAATGTGTGTCCATTACCTTTGAATGAAGCAAGATACAGTCATAGAATTTGGTATCATAGTATTAAGCATGATCCAAAGATTCCAAATATATGAAGCTTGGCATTAAAAGGTCGTTATTTGGTTTTGCCCTAAGGCCAAGTCATGATTTGCCCTTGCAAGTTCATGTCGTATATCATTTGAATGATTGGGTCAAGACGAACACATTGGGGTATTTGGTTTTCTTCTAGGTCAAATTGTTCCCGAGTTATAATGGATTTTCTAGTCGAGTCAAAATTTGGCCCATTTTGACCCACTGCGATGTCACAGGTCACCGGATATGGTTCAAACTCGGCTCCAGAGTAGAAAATAGCAGGGCGCTTCCAGCGTCTTTTTATTTTTTCCGCATCGCTTCCGGTTCCCGAGATCGTAGGGGTCCATTCGAACCTACAGGCGATGTGTGAACGTAAAGAGCCCAAACAGTGCCACTTAATTTGTCATCACTTTTAACCGCTTTAATTAGTTCACAGGCTCGTGTTTGGATATGCGTGTCTAATTTTCACTCTGGGGACATAAATACACAAACACGAATGCATTTTTATCCATGCCATTTTCGCCGAAACGACATTTGTCCTCGAATTATTTTTTCTGTGGACATGCGTATTAAAGATAGTTCTAACCGCCAGTAATTCTAACCGGATGTTGCCCCTCTAAGATGAATTAAAATGAAGGAAGCCAAAAAGTTAGAAATATGTATTCTGCTTAACAACCTTTGTTAGGTATAATTTGGGCTAATGCAAGAAGAATTCCAAGATGTTCTCTGCCAACTGTGTGGTCTCAGACCGAAGATATTCTCGAAAGACTCAACAAGCGAAGGCACATGCAGACGGAGTGGGAAGAGGATTGGAATTTATATCAACGGATGTGCTCCAAAGAACAGCCGGGACTAGTTGCGGGACGAGACATGGTGATGGCAAAGAGAGTCAGGGGTGAAGAAAGAAGAACAGAAAGAACAAACCAAGGCGGCAGTGAACACAGTTCAAGCTCTCAAAGGACCCGATCATCTATACAGTACTGATGAAGAATCATATCATCATTCTGAAGAGTGGAAAGAGTATGGGTCCCGCCATTGGGCGAGGGGGATGCATCCCCCTACTTTTGAGAGTGGGGGCTTTAGCGGTCAATTTAGCGGTCCCCAGGCCAGTGAAATTTTCCCGGCACCAACTAAGAAGCCAAGACCAACCCATGGGTTCCAGATCAGCCCATGGGTTGGATATCTCAAACAAATTCATGACGAAAATACATCGGTAACTTTTTGGCTCAGGCCAATATGAGGTCATACAACATGGCTCAGGCCAACACAGGTCAATAAGTTTTAAGAGTTTGAAGTGTTGATCACAACACCCAATAGTTTGATGATTTTCGATGGAGGTAGGAGAGACTCAGATATATGTATCCGGAAGTCAGCTATGTGTTTCAGAGAGGCTTTGGTTGCAATGAGGATGACATCAGTTTTTGACGCGTTCATTTTCAGTGAATTTCTTCGGAACCAGGTTTGGAGGGCATGTAGCGTTTCTTCAGCTCGCCTCTTCAGTTCAGCTGGGCATAGGGGTGTCGGAGTGCATTCATCAATGATCTGGGTGTCATCGGCGTATGATATCAGCTTGCCATATGGTATAAAGTTCGACAGGTCATTGATGAACAGGCTGAACAACAGTGGCCCAACCAATGAGCCCTGTGGCACCCCATGGGTCACTGGTAGTGTACCAGAGCCCCTCTTACTTTTTGTCTTCTCTGATCCAGGAAATGACTATCCATATGTTTATATCCATACAGTATATTTAAAAAAACCATACAGTACAGCGGCACACAAAAATGAAGCCCGTCAACGGTCACCCATATCCGCCCCCGGCGCGGGGCCTACATAACGCCGGGGAGGGGAACAAGACATGATGACCCGCAGTACGCAGATAAAACATGATACAACATAAGACAATTGAGACCGAGCAGACCAAGAGCCACAGACCACGTCCTCAGCAACTCCATCTCTGGGGTCCATACCATCGCGTCAGCCGAACGCGCTCACACCGCGCCCAACATACGCCCGCCACGCACCGCCCGCCACGCAGCGACCCCAACGCCCGCAACGCGCAGCCCGCACGCCCGCAGCACGCCCGCCAGCGCCGACTCGAGCAGAACGACAGGCCAGCCTATCGACACGAGAGGCGGTAGCACACGCCAGACACCCACGCACCACCCGGCGGCCACCAGAGCGCACCGGCCGACGCCACACACGGACAGCAGCGCGACGCACCCACGCAGCGCAAGCGCCACCGCAGTCAGACCCAGACGGGGAGCGGCAGGCCCTACGCCGACGCCGCCGCAGCGCACCCCGCGGCCACACGCAGCACCTCCCCAAGAGGCATCAGCAGACCCGCCGCGGACGCAAAAATGCCGCCAGCGGGCAGCCCGTGACCACGCAACAGCATCGAGGCACGGCGGCCAGCAGGCGCGCGCAGGGCACCAGCGCCACCACTGGGCGCGCCACCGCAGATCATCCTGAGGGCAAAAGATAGTTAATTGGAGAGGAGCTGGATCGGCAGATTGTAATAGATAGCGCTGTACGAGATTGGTGTGAGCAAGGCGAGAGTCATGCACAGCGCGGTTCGACAGATGATTTGGATAGTGGGGGTAGAGAGGGTGCCAGAGGCGGGCCTGTATTGAACGCCCCGCATCCACCCGAATCTGAGAGCTCCGCAGCCAGTTATCATGAATAGTTTGCTTAAGTCAGAAAAAAGGCGCTTTAAGAGTTTAAAGAAAAGGAAGAAGAAAAACCAAAATACTGAGCTGATGAGTCAAATCTACCATCGAAGCAGAATCGATGTTTAAGGATAATATTTAGTATTGGTCGATAAATATTTTCTTAATTACTTTTTAAAGAAGGACTTGCTTCGTGGGACATCGTCCAAGTTTCTTATTTGCGATGCAATTACTTTGTTCCAAGTTCTCGGGGCAACGATGAATAATGAAAACTTCCGATAAACAGTAGGGACGAATGGAACAGAGAAATGCTCAACACGTCTGACGTTTCTTTCGTGTCTTACATTAAGGACCTGATCGCGGCGTTCAAATTTACAGGCAAATGAGGCTGGGAGGAGACCCGAAAGATGATTATGTAATACCTTTATATTTGTATACTCAACTAGGTCGTGAAGTTTAAGGATGTTGTACTTTTGAAGATGGGGCTTGTGTGAGATAGTCTTTCGGCGTGATCAATGATGCGCACAATTCGCTTTTGAAGAAGGAAAAGTTTGTTTAATCTATAGCCAAACGTATTTCCCCAAGTTTCAAGACAGTAAGTTAAGCACGGTAGGATAAGAGCATTGTAGAGGAGACGAAGATAATGAGAGGGCAGAATATGTCGAGCTCGGCCGATCAGGCCAACGCTCCGAGACATAGTGTTCTCAACGTTTCTAATATGGTTGGTCCACCTCAGATCCTCATCAATTACTACTCCTAAGTATTTGGTAGAAAATTTACGGACAAGGGGAACGTTATCGAGAGAAATTGACATATTTTGACTGGTAGTCGGAAAAATTTGAAAAACAGATTTTTGAGCGTTAAGGGTTAGCCGGTTGCAGTGGAGCCACGATGATATGTGGGGAGACAGCTATTGATATCCCTTTCTAATTCAAAAGTGTTTTTGGCGGTAAACAGGAGAGCAGTGTCATCAGCAAAGAGAAAATAAGTAGGGAGTGGGGAACACCTATGAATATCATTTATGTAAATTAGAAATAGCAGGGGACCAAGAACACTGCCCTGAGGTACACCAGTGATAATGGTTGGGAAATCTTGGATTTGGTACAATTATATTTTACATATTGGGTTCGACCATGTAGATATGATTCAAAAATTTTACAGCAAGTTCATCGAAACCGTAGGAGCGAAGCTTTGAGAAGAATATCGTGATTCACTGTGTCGAATGCCTTGCTGAAATCAAGAAAAATAGAGGCACAAACTTTTTTGACACAAGGGCTTTTGTGATTGATTCGTAAAGTAGAGAAACCGGCATGTACGTACTGTGATGTTTACGGAATCCAAACTGGTTAGAGAATATTATATTTTCTTCACAAAGATGTTGAAAGACTTGCTCATAAACTATCTTTTCAAATACTTTAGACAATACTGGAAGGATTGATATGGGTCGGTAATTATTGAACAAAGATGGGTCACCAGATTTGAAGATTGGCACTACCACCGCCGTTTTGAATTGGTCTGGGAATATACCATGAGCGAGGCATAAGTTAAATAAGTGGGTAAGCTGGCTGTGTATGGTGGGACAGAGCTGTTTCAAAATTTTGGAACTAACAAAATCAGAGCCAGCACTAGTATTTCCCAAAGACATAATAACTCGTCGGGTGGTTTGATTGGAAATTTGTTGGAACTCGAAAGACGACAGATGTTGATTATCAAGATAATCAAGAGGATCTGAGGTGGAGCGGGGGAGTTTTGAGTCAAGAGATGTAGCTATAGTTGCAAAAAATTATTGAAGCTGTTGGCAATGATCAGTGACGGGCTTGCCGCCAGAGATGAATTTTTCAGGAAGGTCACGTTTGATCTTGTTTTTCCGACAGATGGTTAGAAGGGTGTCCCAGAGTTTTTTGTGTTACTCTTGTTTTCATCAAGCTTACGTTGGAAATACAGTTTCTGAGCAGTACGAATGACTCAGGTTAGTGCATTATGATACGACTTGTAAGCTATCTCGTCGACCCTATTTTTAGATTTGATGTACTTGTGATGTAAGTCAACTCTTTTATTTATACAGCGTAGAAGAGCGTACGAAATCCAAGGCTGGATGGGTACAGTTCTCTGTTGGACTTATTGATGCTGAGTTTAGTGACCTCATTTGTAAGTGCATCCTGCACTAGATTAGCTGCGAACTTTGGATCAGTAATGGTGAAATAGTTTCTAAGTTTAGAGGCGATATTTTGTTTCAGTAAACCTATTTTCCTAAAGTCAAATGCTAGGGCTTTGCTTGTGGTCCTGGGCCTTTTTCCTAGTTTTGGTACAAGCTGAAGCCAGATCGGGAGATGATCACTCAGATCAGAGACTATGACAGCAGAAGATTGGAGCAACGAAAGGTCATTTGTGAAGAAGTTATCAAGTAAGGTCTCTGATCTGGAGTTAACTCTGGTGGGAACAGATATGGTAGGAAAGTAATTGTAGCTGGCCAGTGCATGAATAAATAATGCTGACGGGTCATCTGTTTCCAATTTAAGTATGTCAAAATTAAAGTCACCACCCATAATACAAATTCGGTTTTCATTGGAAATTTTGTCTAGTGTTGGCTCAAGATAATCCATAAATATAGCAGATGGGAAGGAAGGTGACCTATAGACGGATCCGATGATGATATTGAAAGTTAGAATATTTTGAACCTCAAGAAAAACTGATTGATGAGAAATAGATGATGACTCAAGATCATCTCTTCTTGAGTATGGGAGAACTTTTGAGATATATATCCCAGCACCCTTCCCTTTATGTTCGGGGGAGAGGAATATTCAAAGAAGTAGTCTTGGATGTTATATGAATCAGATAATCCTGGGGCAAGCCAGAGTTCAGACACAAGAATGATAAGCGGTTTGGGTTTTAGATGTGATATAAATCGTTCCAGAGAGTCAAAGTTTTTGGGGAGCGAACGGATATTAACATGCACTATTGATACTTCCTTCGAACCGAAGGTAATTTTATTTAGGTCGGCTATGGATTTGTAGTCACAAGCTTGTAAGAGATTATTACTGTTGTTGGAAAATTGATCATCACCGTTATCAAACCTGAGAAATTTGGACTGAATCGGGGGTTAGATAATTGTGCTGCTGCTGACCTGCAATTTTACAAGGTTACCGTTTGGCTGAAGCTAAGGGGCAGGAAAAAGAAGTTACAAGTGAAAACAAAAGTGATATACACTAAACTTGCAAGCTGCTAAAATAAGCAGGATGCAACAGAAAAAAACAAACAGATGTACCAGTGCAAGGGTGCAGGTGGACCAAAGGTAAACCTAGTGAGGGTAATGGAGGTGCATACAAGTGGAGGTAACATTAGTTTTACTATATCTAAGAGATTTCAATTTTGTATTACTATAGTTGGGTACCTAAAAGCAGTGGCAAGATTTATTTATAAATTTGAATGAAGAAAAGAAAAAACAAGGCTTAAAGAATTAACACTCAAAAAGGCAGAAAAACAAAAGCTACAACTTCAGGAATAGTGTCTGATTTTAGATAGGCTTTGCTTTGGCTAAACAAGGTCAGTCGCACCTGTAGATGATAATGGGGGCAAAGGTGATCCGATATCACCAGTGCCGACCAGCGGTCCAGTGGTCAGACGAACCGATGGCAAACAGGATCCCGCCACTCCAGATATTGAAGGGCCAGATACCTGCTGAGGGCAGACAGGCCTCAGAATGGGCATGGGCCTGTAAGATGGGCAGCGGACAGGCGACCCGACAGGCTGAGACATATTGGACCCAGAAGCAGCAGACTGGACCAAGCAAGGAGGGTGCAAGTCATGATTCATCGAAAGAACTGAAGCTGAGTCACCGACCAACAAGCCACGCCGCTGGGGGCATTTGGAATATTCCGAAGGAAAATGAAGTGCGTTCATTGTGCAGTCGTACTTATGCTGATTCGGATCGTACCTCGGAGAACGACAAAGGCGATCGATTGCCACCATAATTTAATAAAAATTGAAAAAGAGCTCACGAATGCAAGCAATAGCGCAGTACCGGAGGGAGCGTGCGATTTAGCTGAAAGATGATAACATGTATTTGTTGCTAGGTATATTGAACTACAGCTGCAAATATTGTTCGCAGGCTCTAAGAAAAAAACGGCAGTATTTTCATTTCATTTCCGAAAGGAAAAATATGCAGTCAAAATTTTAGGCGGATTTTTTTGGTGTTTCATGTTGGATCGAAAAATCAATGAAGTAATTTTTGTGACGCCCCGGCAGCTGGGTTTCCCTATTTTGCTGGCATGCCACAGAATAATATATAGTACCTTCCGAAACGTCATTTTGTGTGAATCCATGTAAAGAGCATGCCTGTTTTGTGCAGGGGAATGTTTCTTACCAGGGGGCCCAAGTCGGAGGGGGTCCCAAAAAATTCGGTCGTCCCCCACTATCGAGTCCGTGGCGGGACCCCTGGGAAGGGGGCCTACATCCATCTCCCGGCGGAAACGGAAACCAATGCCATCAGCAGTATCAAACACCCATGATTATCGCCTGCAGTTGAGCTTCATAGATCGTGCATGGTGACGGAACATAATCTTGCCGCTTCAAGCATAGATATTTCTAATATTGCACTGCCAAAGAGCGCCCGCACCCGCGTGCAAAACAAACAGGAATGGACAAGGCGGCAGAGATCAAGCAAGGCTTCATCATTCCATTCCACCCGGTCATACACTTCGACACAGAACTTTATCCCCTAAGGAAAGGGATGCTTTGATGACAGAAGAGCTGTCATCATCATCACTCATAAGCGGCGGGGATGAACTGCGCGAGCCTAAACTCCTAGGAACTCCACAATTTCCAAGCAGCAAGAGTGTGAACGTGGCCAGTGTTGTACTTGAGAAGCTAACGGAGTACGAAGAGGACCTTTCAACAGTAGCTGGCGTGGTGTACGGCAAACTACATCAAATTCTGGATGGAAGTCAGGTGCAGCGTGGCGCGTGGAGATATAACTCGGATATGATATACTGGGTTTAGAATTCCGGAAGCACGTTCAGGAACTGCATGTCTCACACGCAGCAAAGACCGTGTTTGGAAACACAAAAATTCCCTCAAAAGCACTCTACATTAAACTCAAGCAGAACTGGAAATACCTGGATAAAAGCGGTCCATTCAAAAGTTTGGACAGTCTTTATTGCGGAGAGTTCTTAAAAAAGAAGGCACAGGAAGTGCTCAGCTGGCCTAAATCCTATCCGCCGGTTGGAAAATCTCCAAGAGACGATTACAAGGAGCTGTGTGCTTAGATTATTACATACTTCTCCGGACAGCTCGCAAGCAACTATCAGATGCACCGTCCTGGAGCAGTGAATGAGGCTCTAGGTATGTACATACATGTCAGACGCCTTAAGCATCATCAAAATGGCTTTGGCTGTCATCGCAGCTACAATCATCCCATTTCTAAGACAAGGATGTTGCCAACATCCATATAATGGCGGCACGCTTTTCTACGGCCCGTACTTCTTGAGGGCTGCACGAGCACCCTAGGCCGCATGGGATGGCCTTGCCTACTTCCAGGAAATGGGAACTTTATCAGAGCTTCCAAAGTACATAGAAATTGCTAAGGCTGTCATGAAGTAAATGCAAAGAGATACAACCTGCCTGGAGCCTTCAGCTTAGGAATTTTTCTTGTTCAGTCGATCACTGCTTCTAACGCATGCCAGAAGGTGGTGGAGTGCCCCCTACGATTGAAAGACCGGATACATTGTGTCCAGGAAAGCCTGAGCCAGTGGCACTATCTGCGGTGCAACATTTGGCGCGCATAGTAACTGAGAGATCATGGCTGCTGTTCAACCTCTTTCATAATAATTTTTTTTAAGAACCAAACGTCAAAATATTATTCATAGTATACCGGTTTGAGTCCTGTAAAACAACAAGACCTGTATACAACAGGTATTTTCTAGTTTCATGTCAGCTTTTGAGACCAATGCAGACTCGTAACTACAAATGGTCGGGAGAAAAAAGTGCGCTGGGAAGGGGCGTGGTGAGATGCAAAAATCTTTGGATTAGGGGTTAGAGCACCTTCAGAACGATAGGGGAAAGTAGTTGTATTGCACCCCTAAGGTAAATCACTTGCTAGACGAACGTCTCCTATTCGATCTCGCTAGTGTGGATCAAATTGCAAAATTTGATAATTTTTTGTTATTGACAAAAAATTCCTGACCTGAAAATCGCCTATTCTAAGAGTGAATTCCGATTTAAATGAAACTATGCAAAGGGTGCATTTGCCAAAGTGTGAGGGTAACTGCGCCCGAGGGAGGGCGCATTTGGATTGAATTGCGCCCTTCCCTCATACCATGTTAAGTCAATGGCACGGCAAAAATAAGCGTTAGTGTAAGAGCAAATGGGTTCGGCTACCTTTCAAGATTTTCATCTGGAGGGTCTGGAAGTCATTTTAATATGGTATTCTTGCATTCATTATGACTTGTAATAATAAAATCACACTCATACAGAAAGGCTTTGGATTTGATTTTTCAACATATATTTTGATAGGGCGCATTTGACCAGGGCGCAATTACTTCTTTGCATTTAAATCAGAGATTTCTTCTATAAAAAATCTACAACCAGGGATAATTTATAGATGTTGATTTTAGAATATGCGATACATTTCTGGCTTTGAAATTAAGACAATCAATTTCGGAATGTAACAGGCGTATTCTTATTTTTCGGGTTCCTAAAACCATGCAGATTTAAGGAAGTACTGAATTTTCTTCGCTGGCTGACTAAAATACATTCTTACGCACGAATTCTTCGAAACGTTGGGAAAATGTATGAATTAGAAATGGGAACTGGATTAAGGTGCCCAAACAAAACTGCCACTTCTACCTTTCTCTGTTATCAGGGGGCGCAATTAGTTAGGGGCGCAATACACACACTTTCCCCTACATATGCATTTTATTTTTAAAATTTTCATTTTTACATTATTAAGCGGACATGAAAAAGGCAAGTGGCAGCGGATGGTATCATGAACAGTGGCATCAGCTTCTAAGACCAAAACAACCTCGAAACTAATAGCCACTGAGCAGTGACGGATACAAGGAGCGCGAGTTAGGGGGCTCAAGCTTCCCCGCGAAACGTCAGTTCCTATAGTTAACGCAGAGCCGGAGGCTGTTCCGAGGCAATCGTAGGAGAGGTTCAAATCCCCTAGCCTCCCCCAAATTGACTCCTGGATCCGCCACTGCCACAAATTGGGAGAGTGGGGGATGAAAACCAAGAATTTTCTTCTGATTGACCTGAAAATTACTAACACAACAGCATACATGTATTTCATTTGGAAATTTGTGGAATTTTGTAAAATTAAATTGAAAATATACCAAAATATACCAAATCCAGATTATTTGGGGGAATGTCCCCTCCCCTGGGGGTTACAGGCGGGGGCATGTCCCCGATGCTCCTGGTTTCTATGCCCCCTGTTCGTAGTTTTTGGGCATGGTTGGATCACTGTGGGGCCAAATACAGCGCTTTATACGATACCTTTGCTATTGGAGACTTCAGCACGGTGTGGCGAATAATACTAAACTGAAGACTAAATTTGAAACCCCAAAAGAAAGATAGTTTCATGCGGAACAAATCAGAAAAATTTTACAAGTTAAAGATGGAGTAGGAGCGGGATAAAGAAGCGCGAGAAGTCTATCAGAAACTTTAAAGGGAATGTGGCACTTTCATAACGTGATTTTAACTGAGATAGCCAAGTTGTAAAGCAATTCGGAACACCCGGTATTCAATATATAATTTGTCTTGGAACTTGACATTTCCGTAGAAAAAAGCTAAAACCTGCCTGGAATGTACCCCTCATGTACCTTTAGCAGCAGGCCACAGTTGTCATGGCTGTTGGTGTGACGACATATGCTGACGTCACGGTGAGTATGAGCCAATCGAAGCCCTTGAAGCGTGTTGAATATGGTAGTGGTTGCCAGATCATGACATCACCGACAAGCATATATTTATTGCTTTCCCTAGAGGAGCATTTTAAAAATCAAAATATTGAGATTTTTGTACATTTTTCAGAGAAATCATGGAAGCCTCCTTGATTTTCGGGCTAAAAGTTCCCCTAATTACACTAAATTCCAGGATTCGACCAAGGTGACACATTCCTTTAAATAGCAGCGGGACAGCCTATTGGCCATCTCCAAACCGTAGAACATCTCCAATTGCGAACACCACGCGCGGGACCACAGGCACTTTTTTGCATTAAGCATTAATACATTATGCATTAATAATACAGAGTTATGAATGCGCCAGCACTTCATTTTTGCAAGGGACCATATTTCCCAATAGCATGATATGTGTTTTATAAAATTTTGGGAGGACTTCGGTAGGCCCTAAATACTTAACTGAGTTTCACATCAATTCAAGTTGCGACTGCAAGTCAACTTTTATGTCAAGGGTCATGTTTGATACCGTACACGTTTATTATTACACACACACACGTACACATCGAAATGCGAAGAATCCAAACAAACAACGTTTCCCCCACTACAAATCTTTAAATGCAAAAAACATGAGAGGAAACAAGAGGCCCGCGCTCCGGCGAACCCACGGATTGCCCCAGGGCAGCCCGCTAGCCGTCATCTCCGAAACCAGTCACCATTTTCCACGGGCTGTTGGAGCCAGAAAAAAACCTGGGCAGAGCTGCAAGGTGGCGACATTCCTAAGGGAGGATGATGTGGACAGGGACACCAGAATCGAGACGGCGACGGGGCCAGGGGCGAAGCGGAGCGCGCGCAACCCATCGGTAGAGGGAACGCGACGCAGCGGCGAAGAGACGTAGCGGCAAAGGGGAGCGCGACGCAGCGGCGGAGGGAGCGCGGCGAAGGGAGCGCGACGCAGCGGCGGAGGGAGCGCGGCGAAGCGGCGGAGGGAGCGCGGCGCAGCGGTGGAGGGAGCGCGGCGGCGGATGGAGCTCGACGCCGGGGGCGGATGGCACGTCATTTAACTTCGTTCTATGGCGCACGAGACCGGATAACGGGGGGAGCATTCTGGCGTCCGAGGGCTGGGTGGAGAGGACAATCCATCTCGGCACATATCATCAGGGACAGCTCAACATCAATACACAGATTGTTTCAGTGCAGATCCGACACCATGAACGACGCGACGCATGGGTGACAACACTGCAGCAAAGTCGCAGCCAGCTCATGAAGGGGAGAGGCGAACCAAGACACACTCCAGGCGCATACGCCGCGGGCCACAGACGGCTGGACAGCTGAAGTGAGCAACACTTGAGTCTCCATTTTATGTCTGGGCCCGTGAGGCCCAGACAGGCACCACGGACAAGTTGTCCCGACGTCTGCACCAATGACGTCAGCCACCTCCTCGCTGACACTAGTGACGTCAGCCCCCTCAATGTCTTCAGTCTCCCGGTCCTCGGTAAAGTCCGGCCTCTCGCCATCCGCCCCGACGCCCGAGACGTCGGAGATGTCTCCGGACGCGCCGGTCTTGGTGTTGGTACCGCTGACTAGGCGTCCATGTGCTGCGCAACGAGCGCGAGCACCCCGTCCTCGGCACCGGGCCGGATCCAGCCGTGGTCGGCCAGGTAGGCCTGAGTCGGAACCTCGGTCGCCAGTCGGCTTACCTCCGGCAGATTATAATTCCATTACTGGTGGAAGATCTGCCGCGCACTCGGGATCATTCCCGGCGCCATGAAACCCCAACACAACGACACTAGTAATGATCTACAAAATTCGGGACATTAAATAATGATTCATTCCATTTTCACTCGACAAAGATGTGTGCCCAGCTTTCCCAGACAGATTCTGAGTTAAACACTCGAAATACAATACCATATTTCGGAAATTGCCTGTGGCATAACTACAAAACCTTACTGGACTGACATCCCAGAAATCCTTTACCATTATAGGGCTAAGAGGCAAAGTTTCAGATCAGTTGGCATTTTTCCAAATTCTAAACCTCTAACGGTGGATCATGCCATGCCTCACCAGGTCCGGCGGCAGATTCCGCGTTCCATTGAATGAACTTGCATTGAAGTCACAGACGGTGTTGATGTAGGCGTTGGCCGCGAAGGAGACCGCCGAGGTGACGGCCGTAGCTGCCAGTGGTGTGGTAAAGCCTGCGATGCAGCCCGGCACGCTCATTGCTGACGCTTGTCGGGTGTTTTCTGTGAAGAAGGTATTAGTCTTGTTAGAACACGCAGTGCTGATAAGGAATGGGATTGTTTTCATGCTACCACGAGATGCACTCGCTTACGACAGCTAAAACAAGTGAAATTGGTACAAGCAGATTTCGTGCAACATAATTTCAGCGAAAGTTCACCAAAAAAGAGGTTAAAATGTTTTAAGCTGCTCATAGCGCAAAAGTGCTGAAAATGCGGACCGCGGTGCATAACCACCTCACACTGGGCTGGACATTATATGACATTCGGAAAATAATCAATGTCGTTAATGAGATCTGGTACCTCGTTGGGCACGCCCAACGAAGCTGGTGACAATAATAATCAAACTGAATGTTGTTTCTATTTTGCTATCAGGCTACATGTTTGAGATTTTGAAAAGAGAAGTTCTTTGCACTAGGTTTGTGGGCTATGGCATCTCAGCTAATTAATCCGGCTGGCCCGGATGCTTCAAACTGCCATTATTAAGACCATCAGCCACTATTAATAAACAAATAATATGTGTGGCTTGTTCCATTATGCAAGAGTCGACATAAATTTTGATTTTTTACCTGGACCTTGGTGCAGAAAAGTAAGCATACAATCCTGCAAGGGGTCAAAACACGTTCAAACGCCCAGGCGCGTGTTGGCATACGAAGGAGAGTGGCTGGCAGCAGTTGTGACACCGACTACCAAGACCTTTGTCGACTTGACGTGCCGCTTGTGCAGAGATTGGTGAGATCATCGTAAGGTCATACCACTGGCCTGCTGGGTTGCCGCTGACGCGGGCTTGACTGGCCTTTTGAGCCTGAATGCACAAACCATGTCCGAGGCACAAATAAAGATGTTGATTCAGACTTGCTAGGGGAAATCAGATCAGAATCTATAAATAGTATTGTCAATGAAATAATTATGCATGATTAGCAGACGCTTAGGCTGAGTTTTTTTTTAATTTTTATTTTGTCCAAATTGTTCCCAGTTCGGTTTTTGGAGTAGGGGGTCTCAAAAAAGTCATCAAGGTATTTGTCACGGAGATCCTGATCCCACCACCCAAACGCGCAACTCCCACAACGAAGGGTTGATTTATAAGCCAAAGTTGGTCGTCCCACAAAACACAGAGATGGCCAACCCGCTCGGTTCACCCTTCACCAGTCGGTTGCCAGCCGACCTACGTCGGCTAAATATTGAGCGCCGGAACATCTCAGGGGAACCAATCCCAAGCCCGCACGTGCACTGCCACTGCAAGTTCCTGAGCAGCGGGCCGGAGCCCGACGCGCTACCAACTGAGCTACAAGGGCACTAAGGTTCCACATGATTGAATTTCATGTTCAACCCTAGGACGGCCGGGAAATGTGTATACCTAGAACGGCCACGCCTGCCAATTGACCGGTTCCAACTGAGCATACTAATCTGTTCACCCAGGAACCACAAACACGCGAAAAGATGAAGGATGCGCACGCTGTCACATCTGACTCAGGATTTATATCCCCGATGTGCACGTGCGCCTGTCCGGCACGTGACTTTCTCCAGGGGCGCAAGTTTCCATATATTTGGGGGGCTCGAGCCCCCCAATGCTCGGAGAAGCCCCCCAATGACCCGACGAGCCCCCCTCAATCCCAAGTTGCGGGCCCCTGCGGACAGAGCCGGGCCCCTGCCACGATTCCGGGCCCCAGTGGTCTACTTGGGCTAGCCTTAGCTGAGGCCAGGCTCCCTCCCATGCTTGCGGGTGCCCTGTGGGCCGCCCTTAACCTCGGTGTCAGCAACCGGCCCCTAACGATATTTTTCAGGCCCACTTTGACTGCAGCCGGGTCCCTAATTCCGGCAGTCTCGGGTCTCCTGTCATCCAACCGGGCCCTCTGTGATCCACCCGGGCCCCCCTGTGGACTGCAACCGGGCCCCCTGTAATCCACCCGGGCCCCCTGTGACTGCAGCCGGGCCCCCTGTGATCTATCCGGCCCCCTGTGACTGCAACCGGGCCCCTCTTTGATCCACCCGCACCCCTGTGAGTGCAACCGGGCCCCTGTGATCCACCCGGGCCCCTGTGACTGCAACCGGGCCCCCTGTCATCCACCCGGGCTCCCTGTGACTGCAACCGGGCCATCTGTGATCCACCCGGCCCACCTGTGACTGCAACCGGGCCCCCTGTGATACACCCGGGCCCCCTGTGATTACAACCGGACCCCCTATCATCCACCTGGACCCCCTGTGACTAGGATCGGGCCATCTGTGACCAACCCGGGCCCCCTTTAATTACAATCGGGCACCCTATGATTCACCCGGGCCCCCTGTGACTGCAACCGGGCCCCATGTGATCCAACTGGGCCCCCTGTAATTACAACCGGGCCCCCTATGATCCACCCGGGGCCCCTGTGACTGCAACCGGGCCCCCTGTGACTGCAACTGGGCCATCTGTGATCCACCCGGGGCCCCTGTGACTGCAGCCATGCACTATGTGACTGCAACCGGGCCCCCTGTGACTGCAACCGGGTCCCCTTTGATCCACCCGGCCCCCTGTGACTGCAATCGGGCCCCCTGTAATCCACCTGGGGCCCCCTGTGATCCACCCGGGGCCCCATGTGATCCATCCTAGGCTCCTTGTGATCCACACGGGCCCTTTTTGACTGCAACCGGGCCCCCGAGATCCACCCGGGCCCCTGTGACTGCAAACAGATTCCCTGTGGTTCAACCGGGCCACCTGTAACTGAAACCGGGCCCCCTGTCATCCACCCGCAACCGGGCCCCCTGTGACTGCAACTGGGCCATCTGTGATCCACCTGGGGCCCCTGTGACTGCAACCGGGCCCCCTATGATTCACTCAGGCCCCCTGTGACTGCGACCGGGCCCCCTGTGATCCACCCGGGCCCCCTGTGACTGCAACCAGACCCCCTGTGATTACAACCAGGCCAGTTAAGATCCATCCGGGCCCCCTTTAATTACAATCGGGCACCCTATGATTCACCCGGGCCCCCTGTGACTGCAACCGGGCCCCATGTGATCCAACTGGGCCCCCTGTAATTACAACCGGGCCCCCTATGATCCACCCGGGGCCCCTGTGACTGCAACCGGGCCCCCTGTGACTGCAACTGGGCCATCTGTGATCCACCCGGGGCCCCTGTGACTGCAGCCATGCACTATGTGACTGCAACCGGGCCCCCTGTGACTGCAACCGGGTCCCCTTTGATCCACCCGGCCCCCTGTGACTGCAATCGGGCCCCCTGTAATCCACCTGGGGCCCCCTGTGATCCACCCGGGGCCCCATGTGATCCATCCTAGGCTCCTTGTGATCCACACGGGCCCTTTTTGACTGCAACCGGGCCCCCTGAGATCCACCCGGGCCCCTGTGACTGCAAACAGATTCCCTGTGGTTCAACCGGGCCACCTGTAACTGAAACCGGGCCCCCTGTCATCCACCCGCAACCGGGCCCCCTGTGACTGCAACTGGGCCATCTGTGATCCACCTGGGGCCCCTGTGACTGCAACCGGGCCCCTATGATTCACTCAGGCCCCCTGTGACTGCGACCGGGCCCCCTGTGATCCACCCGGGCCCCCTGTGACTGCAACCAGACCCCCTGTGATTACAACCAGGCCAGTTAAGATCCATCCGGGCCATCTGTGATCCACTCGGGCCCCCTGTGACTGCAACCGGGCCCTCTGTGAGCCATCCGGCCCCCTGTGACTGCAACCGGGCCCCCTGTAATCCACCAGGCCCCCTGTGACTGCAATCGGGCCCTCTGTGATACACCCGGGCCCCCTGGGACTGCAACCGGGCCATCTGTGATCCACTCGGGGCCCCTATGACTGCAGCCATGCACTATGTGACTGCAACCGAGCCCCCTGTGACTGCAACCGGGTCCCCTTTGATCCACCCGGCCCCCTGTGACTGCAATCGGGCCCCCTGTAATCCACCTGGGGCCCCCTGTGATCCACCCGGGGCCCCATGTGATCCATCCTAGGCTCCTTGTGATCCACACGGGCCCTTTTTGACTGCAACCGGGCCCCCGAGATCCACCCGGGCCCCTGTGACTGCAAACAGATTCCCTGTGGTTCAACCGGGCCACCTGTAACTGAAACCGGGCCCCCTGTCATCCACCCGCAACCGGGCCCCCTGTGACTGCAACTGGGCCATCTGTGATCCACCTGGGGCCCCTGTGACTGCAACCGGGCCCCCTATGATTCACTCAGGCCCCCTGTGACTGCGACCGGGCCCCCTGTGATCCACCCGGGCCCCCTGTGACTGCAACCAGACCCCCCTGTGATTACAACCAGGTCAGTTAAGATCCATCCGGGCCATCTGTGATCCACTCGGGTCCCCTGTGACTGCAACCGGGCCCTCTGTGAGCCATCCGGCCCCCTGTGACTGCAACCGGGCCCCCTGTAATCCACCAGGCCCCCTGTGACTGCAATCGGGCCCTCTGTGATACACCCGGGCCCCCTGGGACTGCAACCGGGCCATCTGTGATCCACTCGGGGCCCCTGTGACTGCAGCCATGCACTATGTGACTGCAACCGAGCCCCCTGTGACTGCAACCGGGTCCCCTTTGATCCACCCGGGCCCCCTGTGACTGCAATCGGGCCCCCTGTAATCCACCTGGGGCCCCCTGTGATCCACCCGGGGCCCCATGTGATCCATCCTAGGCTCCTTGTGATCCACACGGGCTCTCTTTGATTGCAACCGGGCCCCCCGAGATCCACCCGGGCCCCCTGTGACTGCAAACGGATTCCCTGTGGTCCAACCGGGCCACCTGTGACTGCAATCGGGCCCCTGGAATCCACCCGGCCCCTGTTATCCACCCGGGCCCCTGTGACTGCAAACCGGGCCCCCTGTGACTGCAAGCGTGCCATCTATGATCCACCCGGGCCCCTTGTGACTGAAACCGGGCCCCCTGTAATCCACTCGGGCCCCCTGTGACTGCAACCGGGCCCCATGTGATCCACCCGGGGCCCCTGTAATTACAACCGGGCCCCCTATGATCCACCCGGCCCCCTGTTATCCACCCGGGCCCCCTGTGACTGCAACCGGGCCCTCTGTGATCCGCCCGAGCCCCTGTCACCGCAACCGGGCGCCTGTGATCCACCCGGGCCCCCTGTGACTGCAACCGGGACCTGTGACTGCAACCGGGCTCACTGAGAAAATTTTTTACTCCCTAAAGGAGTAAAGTGGTCGTAGGTCTATTTGTCCCCCCACCACAACACTTACCCTACCCACCGATTACTCTAACGTTATTCCTTAGTTTCACCTGAGTTACCTCTCAGTTATGCTTAAATGACACACTAATTACCCCTTATGGACACCAAAAATACACTGGACTAACCCTTATGATACCGTCTCACTGTAATTTTTTTACTCCCTGCAGGAGTAAACTCCTTCTTTACACCTATTTTACCCCCTGTTTACGCTCACCTTAACTTAAAAAATCCCAAAGTTATGCCAGTTCCACCTGTCAGTTATCCCCGAATGACACCATCAATACCCCATCGTTACACCTAATATACTAACGCTGGCGGATCTAGGGGAAATTCCCCCTTCCCTCAAACCCCTGATTTTCCAAAAACATTTTTCACGATTTTCGGCTCCTTACCCCCTCCCCCAAACGTCGGCCTAGCTCCACCCCTGGATACGCATGACTTAGCCCTATGATGTCCTCCTTATTACTGCTTAAAATGCGGCACTTCCTCCTGAAATCCAATAAAGAGAAATACAACGAAATTTCTTTATTCCACACCAACCAAGCATTGCCGGAGCCTACCGCTGCGAAGGAGCTCGTCCAACGACTACCAAAAACGAAATGATGACTGATATCACCGTTCTGTATGAGTGGGCATAATACGAAACAAAACCTTACAAGCGCACTGATCCATTGGCGGACGCAGGGGGGGCACTCCGGCCATGCCCCCCCAAAGTGCTGGAGGGGAGCCAAACTATCTTTTGACCCCCTCAAACGCCGGAGAAATTTTTGAAAAAAGGTGTTTACACTAGGTCTGCAGAGCAAAAAATTATTCGCTCGCTCCTTCCCCCCCCCCCAGGAGAGCGACCATGTATTTGGAGAGGTAGCTTATACTAGGTCTGTCGAGCGCTGAAAAAGGTGTTAACAGTAGGTCTGTAGAGCAAAAGAATCTTCGCTCCCACCCCCACCCCCCCCGGAGGAGAGGCAGGATAATACCGAGGCAGACATGGGTTTGGCCCCTAAAATTCGGGCCTCGTCCGCCCCTGCACTGATGATGTACATACACTGATCTATTGTCCTAAGATTTCTGCTTCGTTGTATCTTCTACTATCATGCAAATATTGATATGAGAATGCCTAAACAGATCATTGATACAGAGGACATACCAACGTCGCCACGCCTTCTTCTTAATTCACACTGTCTTGCCCATTCAGGAGAGGTATTTGGCTTGTTTCAGCATCCAAAAGAGAACACGATTGTTTGAAAATATCTTGAATAGAATCTAAATAATAACACTCAGTAATTACAATAAACAATGACAAAGTTCACGCAACCGATGATTACTCTGCACCCTGCGTAAATAAACTGCACAAAGATGGCGGCCGAACGCGCAATTCAACAGGGTACCGTTGGTGTAAGAACGTGGTAGCGGTGGTGTCATATCGGAGTAATATGTGCAGCAACAATAGCGTATGGACTGGATTATCCAAGAGTCTTTCTGGCGTAAAATGGTAGTAACTATGCATTTTGATCTGTGTGAGTATCCAGAGAGTATCAGTGTGGACAAGTACTCCCATTGAATGCCCTTCAGCTCCGCTTACACTGCAATTATTCCACCGAGGTATTGTTTATTATTGATAAGCCGGGAGTAGCAGTGTGATATGGATCGAGTTGAAGTGTATGTTGAGAGTGAAAACTTTTTTCAGTGCTCCCTGTGGTCCAGGAGGCGCGGGTCCTCTAATGCCACGGACGGGCCCTTGCCATGAGTGCGGGGCCCCGTGGTCTATCTGGGCCCTCTGTGGCTGCGGCCGGCCCCCCTGGTATGCTTGCCTGGCATGCTTGCTTGGGTGCGGTCCCCTTTAGGGCCACCCATAATCGCTGTGTCTGCAAACGGGCCCCTCACGATATTCTCAGACCCATTTTGACTGCATCCGGGGCCCTATTTCTGGCAGTCTCGGGACGTTTTTGGTTCCTCTGTGACTGCAATCGGGCTCCTTGTATTCTGCCTTGGCCACTTTTAGTCTGCCCGGGGCCTTTGTAGGTGGTCTGGGCTTTTTGTAGTGTGCCTGGGTCCTGTGTGGTCCGCCCGGGCCCCTGTGGTCTGCCTGCGCCCCTTGTGGGCGGTCTGGGCTCCTTTTAGTCTGCCCGGGCCTTCTGTGGTCTGCTCGGAACCCCTGTGGTCTACCCAGCCCCCTGCGGTCTGCCCGGCCCCTTGCAATTTGCCCGGGCTCCTATGGTTTGTCCGTGTCCCTGTGGTCTGCAAGGAACCACAGCACTAGCGGATCCACGGGGGGGGTAAAGGTAAAATCGGGAGATTTGATGCCCTCCCCAAATTCGCCGATTTTACCGATTTTTACGGATTTTCTTCAAACAAAAACCTTATGTTTTTCACGATTTGGGGCCCCGTTGCCCCCCTCCCTCCACCATCGGCCTGAATCCGCCCCTGATTCCACTCCTCCCACTTCGCTGTATTCGGGAACCCGTGCTATAATTTCAGGCTCCCCCTGGGCTACCCAGGCCTCCTCTGGCTCTAGCCGGGCTCCTTGCCTTGCTTACGACCCCCCGTAGTTCACCACCCCCCGCCCCCCACCGTACGCAGCCGGGCCCCTTCCGATAAGTACTGGTTTAATAAATTGACGTGTTTGTTATTTTGGCATCTCTCCGCCGGCACTACTTTTCTTCATTGATATATTTCTAGGCATTTTTGTCAGAAATGTGCATAAAGTTTTCCATTTTTGTTTGTTCTAGTGGAATTTTAAATACAGACAAATTTAAGTCTCTTAAATTTGTCTGTCAAAAAGTGTATCATATTTTGTCGTCAAATCTGGGTCAAATAATGTGCGTCCGCCGGCGAATGGTAGCCTCTTAATTTCCCGGGCTTGTCAGCGTAGCGCGAAGGAAGCTAAGGCATGCTCCTGGCTCTCTTGTCGCATTCGCCGAGGCGAATGATTTGCACAAAGTTTGCCTTGAACAGTAAAATTGGCATGCTTATGATTCAATCGGCTTGTGTCTATTCTGGAAAAGTTTCGTTAGCCTCTGATTTGGATTTTACGTTTGGGCTTTTCGTGTCAATCCAAATCGTGCTCCGATGCGCAGTGTTGAATGGCAAGTGAAGTGATTGTTTGCTATTAGCTCCTGTCGGGCTAAATCACTAATGAGTGATGATCCCCTGTCTGGCTCCCCTGATGGCTAAATACGAAGACTTGGAGAATATTTTGCCCCCTATGGCCGCCAGTGACGTATCTAGAATTTGGGTAAGGGAAGGGGGAAGGGCAAAGCCTCAGGGGACAGGGTGACACTTAGCCACCCGAAGGGCGCACTTTTCACCCAAAGGGCGACCAATCGTCGCATCCCGGGGGAGGGGAGAGTTTGGGGGCGGCATTTTGTCCTCAGAGGCTCTTGGGTTTAAGGGGTGGCTGCCCCATTCGCCCCCCCTGGTGGCCACCCCATTCGCCCCGCCCCCTGGTGGCTGCAGCCGGGTCCCTACTCCCAGTAGTTAATACCCTGTGGATGCAGACGGGCCTGCCATGGATGCGGTTCGTGTAACTGCAACCAGCCTCTGCCATGCTTGCCATGCGGGCCCCTGTGGTATCCTGGGCCCCTGTGGTCTGCCCGGGCCACAGAGTGTGAAGTATGGTATTTTCGACGAGATCTCGTCGGTGCGAGTGCCCTTGGAGACAGGAGCGAGTGGTGCGAATTTTATCAGACTGGTGCGAGGAAGTTGGCACTGAAAAAAATGACTGAATAGTTAGGGAGACACAGGAGGAGGCCTTATAAAAAGTCCTTAACTAATTAATAAGAGAGGTAGTACTGCATCGTGTGGGTAGGATTGTGTGCGTTTTTCTCCCTGGTATATGGCAGATTGGTGCGAATTTTTTTAGGCTGGTGGTGCGACTCGTCTGGCCTGCTGCCATACTTTGCAGACTGGCCGGGTCCCATTTGGTCTGCACGGACTCCTTGTCTGCTA
Organism: Lepas anatifera; assembly: GCA_034440635.1. Classification (NCBI taxonomy): domain Eukaryota; kingdom Metazoa; phylum Arthropoda; class Thecostraca; family Lepadidae; genus Lepas; species Lepas anatifera. The sequence continues at coordinate 725,404 of JAOTON010001596.1, read as the reverse complement.
GTGCCCATTTTGTTCTGATCGAGCCCCTTAAGGTCTGCCCGGGCCTCCTGTGGTTTTCCTGGGACCCTTTTGGTCTGTCCGGGCTTCTGTGTGGTCTCTGCGGACCCCCTTTTGTCCGTTCGGGCCCCTTTTGTCTGCGCGGGCCCTCTGTGGTTTGCCCGGGCCCCTCCCAGTCTGCAAAGTATGGCACTTTTGGCGAGATCTTGTGGTGCGGACACCCTTCAGGTGGTTCGAACTTTGGAGCAAACAAATGCCCACTTTTGCTGTATGGTGCGAGGGAGCTCAAATCAAACACCCACAGAGGTCTGAGAAGGGAGAAACTGGTAAAAACATCGAAATTTCCAGGTCAGTGAAATTTCTCACCAATGCTTGGTGTGAATTTTAGGCTGCTGGTGGTGCGAAAAATCTACAAGGCTGGTGCGGACTCGTCGGGTCTGCTGCCATACTTTCCAAACTGGGGCCCCTCTGTGGTTAGCCCGGCCCCTGTGTTTTGCTCGGGTCCCTGTGGTCTGTCCGGGTCCTTTCATCTGTCCAGGCCCCGTGTGGTCTGCCCGGGCCCGCTGCCCAGCCAGCAATTCCGACCGGGCCCAGAGCGGGCAGGGCCGGGCCCTGTCCGAGCCCTAAGACTCATAGATGAGCCACATAGACTCGGGCTGAGCCCGACATTAGGTCGGGGGATGACAACTTGCCCGAGCGGTAGAGCCCGGTCTTGCTTGACCATGGGCTCTGCCCAGGCGCAGCGGAGCCGGACCTGGGCTGAGCCCATGTACGCAGGCTCTGCCCAGTCAACGCCCAGCACATATCGGGCAGAGCCCAGCCAAATTGCTGGCTGTGTGTGGTCTGCTCGGGCCCCTTGTGGGCTCACCGGGCTCATATGGTTTTCTGGGTTCCTGTGGTCTGCCCAGCCCCTTTGGTGTACTCAGGCCCTCTGTGGTCTGTCTGGGCCCCTTGTGGTCTAAGAATATCGTGCAGAAACTGAAGCTGTTGTGTTAGTCGCGTATTTGCAGGAGTTCCTTATTTGTTAGCAGTTTCGTGCCCCAGATGGTGTATCCGTGCTCCCTGTTGCCGAAACCGGCCCCCCTGCCATGCTTGCGGGCCCCCTGTGGTTTTCCCGGGCAACGTGCGGCCGGTCCCATGCCTCTTGGAACATTCGGGGAAAAATGTCAGGCCCCCCATTCCTTTTGTACTGATCCTATATGAGGATTGTAAAGGTAAATAGGCAGTACCACCTATTCATAGTACCCCTTGACCAGTACCCAGTGTTGTAAAATGTCATGAACTGGCAAGGTGAATGGATCAGAAAAAGGTGTCTTGATCATGTAAAATAAATATCAGTAGGTTCGATTTCCCCGCTGATAAAGGAATTTCGTACTTCAATCTCTACCTTTCATTTGTATCAAATTATTCGCGATAATGCGGTTTTGTTCCAGGTGTGAATGTTAAAATGGTTGGACAGTATAAACATAAGTCGGGTGCACAAAAGCGTAAAACAAAGAACATTCAATACCGAGGGGCTGCTCTGGCAAAACTACCCAAACTTTGTTCTTTTTTCAGGTAACCTATGAATCTAGAATCGTCTTGCTTATTTTGCAAACTGTTACAAAATGACCCCGATCATATTTGTATTTAATCTCTAGCAACGTACGCGTCCACTTAAAGTAGTTCATATCACTACTATTTTTGGTACTTGCAAGCTACGTTCATTTATCGACCGCAAAAATTAAAACCCAAATTTAAAACTAACTCGGAAAAGTGCAATGTGTATAGTTTCCAGCAAAACGGTAAAGTAAGGCTGTAATTCCAATCCTTCTTTTCCTGATCATTGCCTTCCTCGGCCAGGCCACCAGCTGGATCCCGTTTGCTAAAAGACCCTCCAGCATCCATCCCTCCTGCGTCGTCCGGGGCTGATCCCGTTGTACCTCCGGAGGAGAGCATCCGCGTGGACGACGAAGACGGTAAGTAGACACCTACTTGTCCAATATCCTTACATAGTTTGGCAGCTCGTTCAAAAGATTGGGTCTTCTGTCTACTTTTTAGAATAATAGTGCAAATCAGCAACAGTGACGAATAGCGCGCTAAAAATTGTTATTTAACCTTTGCAGTCAGTTTTCGACAACAAACGGTCGAAAATACGTTTTTCGGTCACATTTTCATTAAAAAATACGGGCCCCCCATCATGTACGGGCCCCCCATCATGTACGGGCCCCCCATCATGTACGGGCCCCCTTTCGAGCCGGGTGCCCCCCAATCGAAAACATAAAGTTGCGCCCCTGACTTTCTCCAACAATGGAGGCGGGGTTTCGCTGCTCAATCTGACGTGCAGTAGATCGAAACGTCACTTTTTTCTCAAGACGTTGACCCGCGCCCCGGTGGGCCTCCGAGCTACCTTTGCCCTGCTGGGGGTGTTTGAACACCCCCCCTCGAACGCAGCCCCTATGCGGGATAGCGAAAAAATGCGAACGCTGGCGGATAGCTCATACAAATTCATGAAGAAACTACATCAGTCACTTTTTGGCTCAGGTCAATATTGAGATCATGACAGGTCAAGGAAAGTGGCATTTTTAGTAGAGTTTTTGGGCTCTAGCGTCTGACGGAGTTGCGTTAGAATCATGTTTTGGGCACCATTCGCTTCCTCTTTTCACGGCGAATCGAATGATGTATAACACGCGCACTGGAGGGGGCCTCGGAGGGCCCCCACTTGTTTTTCCGAGGTGGCCGGAGAACCGCTTGTAGCCGAAAAACGACACGTGGCCACATTTAACAGAATTTAATAGCGCGTCGATTGGCGAAGACTTTTTGAAAATCGGCCAAAAATTTTTTGACTTATAGGCTTTCAAAGTCAGACCTGCATTTTGAGATCGCCGTAAACGCGCGGTCGGACCAGTTAGCTTGCATTGAAGACCGAGTGGTGACGTCATAACGTCATATAAGCGGAACTATATGTCAAGGTCACTTCACATGAAAGTCAAGGTCAAGGTCAAAGGTCACAGGTCAAGGTCATATCTGCACTTTCAAGGTCACTGACCACTGTGCGTCCCGCCAAATGACGTTCCCCGGCTGACATATATTATGCTATGACGTCATCGTTAGGGTACCCCAATACAAAGGTCAAGGTCAAAGGTCAAGGTCAAAGGTCATTGGAAAGGTCAATCCTCATTTCCCGCCAAACAGTGGCTACAGTGTTAGTCAAAGTGTAAATAATAAGTAGTATACCATATGGTGACCTTAAAGGTCAATGACCTTGAATGACCTTGACCCAAAAGTTGTGGGGAAGCCTCTTTGAGACCTCTTCTCTATGAACCTTGTCCGCTTTTAGCTTATTCCCGCCATTTTTCCGCATAATCATAGCATTTACCAATCGATCCCCAGCATGGCCAATATTTGACCTTTACGACCTCGTTTGACCTTGAAGATATTGACCTAGGTCAATGAAAATCGGTCATCATATAGATCACCATCGCCCCCACCCACATACCAAGTGGCGTTTTTCTAACCCTCTTAGTTTCCGAGATCTTAGGGGGGCCTACCAGGCCCCCCCTCCAGTGCGCGTTAGTGCCAGACCCCCCTCCAGTGCGGGTGATAACATGACCATGGTGGGTGAAAACACAAAAATGACCTGACCTCTCACTTTTTAACCTGGCATAGTCAGAATATGCCTATCAATCGACTCGCAATAGAATCCGAACGCAATTATATCAAAATAAAAGCTGTAACATCATTTCATGCAAAGCTATTGACATAAGTCAGAAAAGTGCTTAAATAGCCTCAGAGGTCACAAGTCAAAAATTGCAAACTGAACCTGGAAATGGGCCCAGGATACTATTATTTTGAGAATATGAAGGTATTCCCAGCTGTATCTACACAAACACAGCCCAATTTCTGTTTAACCATGTATTTATAATGGAGAAATAATGGTCTGATGACCTTAGGTCATCGATATGAAAAAAATCCCGAAATATGTTATAGCACTGGGTGTGCTCATTATCTGGTATAAGTTTCAATCCAATAAATTCACGCATTTCTTGCTTATGTCACCTGACACATTTTTTTAGGTGAAGTCACTTGGCCTGCACTGGTGACCTGACCTGAGCTGACCCAACCTTAGAATTTTGTGGAAAGTTGCGGAATCGATCACGGATTAAGTGTGCCAAGTACGGCGGCGCAAAGCGCCGCCGTTTTTCGTGCTGCCTGAAAAAAACCCGAGGGGGTGTTCAAACACCCCCCCCCACCGGGCGAGGGTTAAGTTTTTTCTGGGAACGACACAGAGAAAAGGGCACACTTAGGGCTTCAGAGGGCACACCTCAACAGCGAAAATGTACCTTTGTTGTCTTAAGTGGGCGCGTCGTTTTACTAGTGGAGAAGTCAGTCCTCACACTTAACGTTCTTGGAGGGCCAGAACCTTACCAAGCGAGGGGCACAAAGACCTTCGCCCAAGGGGAAACATGCCTTCAGGTTTTGGTACTAGTAGGGCATTGGTCCCCAGTGGAGGAAAATAGGAAGGGCGGCTGGAGACAAATAGGACGGACTGGGGACCAAAAATGGTCCCCAGTTTGAATGCAAACCAGCGCCTTGCGGTACGTTGTCAGTTGAGATCAGGGTGGCTAGTGATTGCCTGCATAATAAGTTTCAATTCTTTAGATTTGCCCTTTTTTACTTATGCCACCTTAAACATTTTCGGAGGTGGGGACACTTGACATGCACTGGTGGCCTGACCTGAGATGACCGAACATTTAAGTTTTGGGGAAAGTTGCGAAATTGATCAAGAATAAGGTGTGCCAAGTACGACGGCGCTTCGCGCCGCCGTTTTTCGTGCCGCTTGAAAAACCCGAAACGGGTGTGTTCAAGTACCCCCCTGCCGGGGCAAGGGTTAAGTTTTTGGGGGTTTGTTTCGTGATGCATTAATTATAAGTAAGCGCAAATATGACAAAAACCCACATTCACATACATTGGTGTAGATCATGGGGGGCTGGAGGCTAGGACCCCTTGGATTTTTGGTCTCCCATGAGCTTTGTATAGGGCTGGTATCACCGTGACAGTGTTGATCCACCCAGACCCCCTCCACCCCCTGGATCCAGAAGAGATCTCTAGCACTGCATCAATTTAGAGTCTAGCCAAAGTTGTAAATAATAATGTCATCTGCTGATGATTTAACAATTCACGACGACCAACCTGATATAAAACTTGTTCATATTTTCAATTTAGCTGTATCATAAAGGTAGTGGGGTCCAGATGTCAGTCAAGACATGGGCCTTGGGATAGGGGTATTGGGAATTGCCTCCTCAGCTTTTCATTTAAAAAAACGCCAGATTTCAACCGCATTATGGGAAAATTTGTGTTTAATGTTCTAGCCAGGAGGTCCGCAGGGCAGTAACGTGTTCAAATCAAAAGTTCTGCTTTAACGGGGGTAGTTTTCAACGGAAGGTTGAATAATTGTAGGGCCCTTTCTTTTTTGCCAGTGGCGCCACTCATCAGTCAAGGGTACACCTGGTCAGTGATAAGACCAGCCTCTGTACAATAAGTATGGTAGATCTGTCTCCAATCCCGATTTCACACTTTCTAGTTGGGGACTTCCCTTTACCGCCATTCCTGTCGGGTTTATTGGACTGCTGGGAGAGATTTGACCCTTCTACGGCGGGTGCACCTTTTGCCTCACCTGGTTCGCAAAGAAATGGTCGCAATCAATCATATGGCTAGCAACTGACGGGGTACTAGATGTGTTCCATGTCTGGGAGGTTAATTTCTTATTACGAAATATTCTTGTTATAAGAATTGAAGTCCAGAGCAGTATGTCTTTTCTATGTTTGACCTGGTCTGTGCCGCTACTTTTGGTGCAGCATGTTCCAGGCACCATTCGACAACTGCATGTCTATGAAATGCAACTAGAGACATCCAAGCTCGCTAGCTTAACCCTATTTCCGTCAGGCTTCCGGCTACCCCTATTTCCGGCAGGGGGCAATATCGGCCCCCTAAGATCTCGTAATCTATCCGGCCGATTGTGAAAATTCGAAGTGCTAAAGAATCCCCTGACGCTAAACTTTATTTTTATAAAAGAAAATTTCAAAATTTTGGCTTTTAAGGGGAAGGCCGTGCAAAATATACAATTTTTGTGTTTTTTTAGATTGTCTATAACCCTTGTTTCTGTTGTACGATTTTCACAAAACTAGTTCGGATTTACAAATAATTGACTCAAAATTTTCATATACTCGATTTACGCAAAAAATCGAATTTCAATGGCAGTTCCAGGACGAGAACTATGAGGGGAAATGTATATAATCTAAAACATGTTTGTTACGCGGATTAGAAGCCGTCATATATTGCTTGGCATCTTTGACACATAAATAAATGAGAAAAAGGAAAAAATTATCAGGGGCGGATGCATTAAGGAAAAATAGTGGGGTAAAATGCATACCAGCAAAATGCGAGTGGTATGCATGAGTATATTAGTCCCTCGGGTAGTTGAAATTTATTTCTGATAATTTTTACCCTCCCATGCCAGCTCTGGGAAAAGGGGTGACATAGGCGGATCAAGGACCCTCGTCGTGGGGGTGGGGGTGATTGGAAACACATTTTCAATATACGACGATATTGAGTCGCGGCGGTGATACTGGCTGGGAAGATATATTTTGAAAATGTAATGTTACCCCCTCAAATACTGACACTTTTCCGCCATTGGTAACACGTTCCGTATGCTCTTGTCTCCGTGATCTGCCTATGGACGAAATATTTCCTTAGTCTTTCCTGAAACTGAATACATACAGAGCATGCTAGTCTCCTACAAAGCTCTAAGTGAACAAACATATGCTTTTATATTTGTGATCTACTCCCCATTATAGTAACTGGTCACGCCTCTGGAAATCTAAAATTGGGTTATAACTATTTTGCATTTTCATATACCTAATCATATTCGCCCTGGCACGGCTGTAAGCAGTCTTCTCACTAACTAACGTTTAGTCCTTCTTGATTACATTCCCCCCCCATTTTGAACTGCTTTAACCGCCCCTGATGAATGCAAATAGTGACAAATGTGAATGTACCATCATCTCATATATCAAATAATATAAAAAAACCATATAACTGGTATCAGGATCAGCAGAGACGGCTTCCTTTTACAAAGAATCCACCGCATACGATAATACTTGGTTTGTGGATATAACCTCCCAAAATACCCAGCCATAGCTCCGCCCCTGGCAAATATATAATCTTGAAAATTTCAGAAAACCTGCCTGTGCTAGTTCTAGGAAAATTCAGGAAGTTTCAAAGTTATATCGCAAGCCGTTTTGGAGACATTTTTGAAAAACCTGAAGGGGAGGGCAATATTAACCTTCCCTGCCGGAAATAGGGTTAACTATAGCTGAGCTTAATTGTATTTAAGATTCGAAATCGGTGCCATTGACTTAGTCGAATGCGCTATTGTCCTTTCCACCAACCGGCCAATGCCCTGAGCAGAAATTGCCTCCTACGTACGGCATTATTCCCTACGTTACGGTTCGCTTTGGGTTAAAATTGCGATGTGGAAGTACGCTATGGTATTTTTTGTGAGCTACGAAACTAAGAAATGTTAACCACTGCTACAGTGCAAAATATACTTTGATACTGAAGGTTTGATAATGATAACTGAACATTAGCACCGAATAGTTAAAAAGAGGAGAGTAATCATCGATGGTCGAGAGCTTCTGCCAAGTTAATAAAACCAAATGAAAATCAAACAGCGACGTGGAGTACTCAGCTGCACCACGTTATAGTGTAGAGCTAAGATCAAAGAGAAATATATTCGTAACGTAATTCAGACTATATTTGGCCTAAAGCCCAATGCTACCTTACGTTTGGTGTGGACTGATGAAATCTTCTGACGCCTCGGACGCCCCGTTAATTCAGCCTAATCATGCGTTCTAGATCACAGTTATGCTCACAGTACCCAAACAGAACGCTGGTGCCACTCACTCCTGCGCCAAGACTGGTGGAAGCCCTGCGTCCCGCCGCATCCTAATGCATGGCTGATCCTATCACGACCGCCGTCGGACGAGCGGGCCGTAACAAGCCCGGAGCTATGACACCTCAGCTTTCCCCTGCTCTCACTTCCTACGCGCAGTTTACGGAGGATATGGATAGGACGTGAACTCCAAAGGCTGCCATGAAAATGTAGGGCTGTAAAAGCGATAGCAGGCGAATTGTTGCATGCTCAATAAATCGAGGCTATGCAGACTGTTCATGCTACGCTATGCTCCAAGTCAGTCTTGCTTTTTACTTGGATAGTCTGTCGTTCCAGACTGTTTATTATGTGTAAAAGTTAACTGTAGTTTTGGAACCGAAGACAAACAATTTGGCTAGATGGCTCTAGAGAATTTCTGCAGCTAGCTCCGGTGACACGGATGAATCCTTTTTAGAAACATAATATCGCGCCTGGATGGTGTAGAAAGTAGGGTGACTCATCAAAACGATTATGGAAATCTGTCTACATGGGTGGATCCATCTCATAGGCGTAGGAAGGGGGGCAGGGCACCACTGGCCCTCCCCACTTTTATGTAGGGGCCCCCGCAACGGAGATAATATCAGAGGCTGTAATATCAAACAAGAAATCCAAACTGACATGATAGCTTGATGGTCTGGGACCCCTATAAAGCTTTACATAAAGCTCTACTAAGCTGGGGGCCGTGAGCTTGAATGAGTCCTTCAACCTGCTCTGATGCCCTATATCGGCCGCCCTAGAGGCCCTGAGCTGAGCTGGACCCCCAAAGATAGTCTGGGTCCTAAGCTTATCTCGGTACCCCCTGTGCTTAGCTGGGGCCTCGGAGCTGGTTTGGGGGCTCCTAAACTTTCTAGAGTCGTCGGCTTAAGCTGGGAACCATGAGTTTGAATGGAGCCCCTTGAGCTGGCTTGAGACGAGACCCTAAATCAACCGATCTGAGGGCCCGGAGCTGAGCTGGGCCCCTAAAGCTATTCTGGGCCCCCTGTGCTGAATTGGGGCCCTGAACTGATCTGGGGCCCCTGAAATGTTCTAGGGTTACTGAGCTGAGCTGGGACCCGTGAGCTTGAACAGGCCCCTTGAGCTGTTTTGAGACCCTATATAAATAGACCCGAGGACCCTTTAGCTGAACCAGGTCTCTAAGCTAATTTGGCCCCACATGTCAATCTGGTGCTCCCCTGTGCTGAGCTGCTATGGGCCCTGTGCTTTTGTGGGGTCCCTCAGTAAGCTGGTCTCGAGGTCCATGAACTGGTCTGTGGCCCCCTGGGCTGACTGATTTGGGTTCCTCAGCCATAGTCTGGGCCTTGGGGGCCTCTAAGATTATTTGGCGGCCCCCGATCGGCATATACATAGGAACTGGTCAGGGGGGCTGCTGCTCCCGCCCCATTTTTTTGGCGGGCCCCCGCAACGGATAAACAAATTTCAGCAACTGTAATATAAAACAAGAAACGCAAATGGGCCGGATAGCTTATCTGGGAAAGTTCCAGTTCCGTAGTACGCTCCCTGCAAGCCCCTGGATGAGGAGCGTTTCGTGAAAAAGCCAAGGCACCTACGACCCGATTGTTTCCAAATGAACCTGAGAACTGGACCCAATCAAACTCCATCCCATATCGCTCCCAACACAGAGCATGAATTCGGACAGGCATTCCGTGCTAAAGAGAAGCAACGGCCGTCCCACAGCCATGGAAAGGCGTGACGAGTACGGCCGTCTTTTACTACAAGGTGGAAAAAGCACTATGGACCTATACAATGAAAGGAAACAGCAGGAAAGAACGTAAGAAGTCATGAAAAAACTTAACTAGTGTGGGCCGGTGTGCATTGGCTTATGTCACTATATGAACACCGAGAAATTGGATTTTGCCCATGACTTCCAGTTCTATTATGGTATAATAAACGATAATAAAAAGCAAAAAATGGTTTAGGATTTCTACATTTCCTGTTTGTGACTAAAAATGCATTTTTAGGTTTTTGGGGGCATTAAAAACATTTTCACCAAGAACACGTTTCTTTATATTTGCAGATGTTTTGGTTTCTTATCGCATTTACAAAATATAAGAAATAGAAAACCCGAGGCAGTGCCTTGATATTGAATGCCCACACTTATCCATGCTTGGTTAGCTTTGAATGACCTATTTCATGACACAAACAAGAACAGCTTATTGGGTAAATACGCTAACGGTTAGAGCAGTAGGGATTGATTCAGGCAACGGACGGTCAAAACAAATATAGGATGTTTATTAAATATCTTTATTTCGTGGCCTAGAATACAGAGCCTCAGATTAATTGCAAGTTCCATCTACTTGATAGGCCAATTTTGTGATGCCGAGGAGGTCCTGCTTGCTGTTGATACTGTACATCAGTTTGTTTGCTGGGCTCATCGCCTGATTAAACTATCCCTCTTTCAGCACGACAGACAGAACTGGCAGCTGCCATTTGCTTTACAGACGTGGCAACTACAGTCAGCTCCATGGCCCGCGTGTAACAGTACAGACAAAGTGCTCTACCTCCATGGGCTTCCCCATGAACACTGGAAACTTGGATTTGATCAAGCTAACGGTGATGATAGACTCGGTGGCCCCGTCCCAGTCAATCATCTTCTTGAGGGTGGTCATCTGTGTGCTGACGTAGGGCAGGGTCCGAAGCCTGAGGGAGGCGTTCCCCATCTCCTGCTCCCCTCTGATGGAGAAGTCTTGTGGAAGGGAATCCTGCTCTTTTCCTTCTTGCTGTGGAGCATGCCATGGTCATCAGGATCTCCTCAGAGTGAGTGAACCATTCAGAGGAGCACATGTTCGCGATGACAGTCAATTGCACCATCTGGGGCTGGATCTCGAGGCAGGATATCTCGAATAAGACGTTTCTGGGATCGTCTACCAAGTTGTTGCTAATCCTCATCTGAAGTCAGTAGGAAAATTGGACCTCGGTAATGAAGGTGACGATCTCCTTGAGGTTTGCCAGCAGCTTGCGCTGTAGTCCGTGGTGTCAGTACCACCAGTCACAAAACGGGTTTGCTGGTTTCAAGCACCAACTGTACCCAGTCTGGCCAACTGGGGAAGACTGGCCATCCCCGGGAAGGTAGAGTCCCCAATTTTCCAGACAAAGTACTCAGATGGGTTTTCTCAGACCAACACTATGGCAACAGGATCACCACGGATATCAAAAGTAGTGAGATTAACCTTTGCCCCGGTGGCGGGTACGAACCACCTTCGCCCTGGTGGGGGGGGCTAAAAAAGACTCCCCACGATCTAAAAAAACTAAGAGAGCTAGAAAAAGCACAAAACGGCAATCAAAAGCTCTTCAAAAATGATTTCGAAAATACTTCAGTCATTTTTCTTGTCAGGTCAATATCAAGGTTACCAGAGGTCAAAACAAGTCAAAATCGCTAATATGAGGTGTACTAAGAAAACCTCATATATCTCAGAAACTATGCTAGCTAGAAACATTTTTTAACACCATTCGAAAGCTCTTGAGATGCACTTTTATTACAATGCATTCATTTTTGTGTCCGGTCAAAGCCTAGGGAGCTACAGGTCACTAAATATGGGGCATATTCTTGGGAATGTCCATAGCCACCCATACATAAGGGCGTTTACTTTTTCGCTAATAACTTCCAAACCAAACAAGATACAGCCATAGTTGATGCACCATTGCAATCCTCTCGTCAATACAAATCGAATGATATATAATATTGCTATGCCAGGTCAAATTTAAGAATTTGACCTGACCCAGGTCGACGGTCTGACCCAACTTGACCTGGCATAGTCGTGATGTATATCATTTGACTTGCAGTGACTGTACAACACTTTGGTGACAGAATAAAAGTTACATCTCAGTGTATTCAAAATTTATAGAGTAAAACACAAAAAATGCTTATTTGACCTAAGGTGACCTTTTATAGGTCACAAGTCAAAATATTTAGCATCAACCTCAGAAATATGCTATGAGCAGGTCGTAACCGATGTTTGAAATTCATTCCATCCATACTTACTGAGAAAAGCTCATTTCGTGATTTTCCCCAAGTATTTACAATGAGGAGTTCATGCTCTGCACATAACCTTAGGTCACCAATATAAAAAATCCCGGAATAAATATTGTAGCTCCTGGAAGGCCCAATATGTGGTATGAGTTTGAACTTGATCGATTAACCCTTTTAGTTATGCGTTCCTAAGCATTTTTTGAGGTGAGGTCACTTCACCTTGCCGGGTGACCTGACCTGATATCACCTTGAGCTAAAATTTTCATCAAAGATGTAAAATGATGAAGGAACAGCTAGACTAAGTTTGGCGGCGCCGCGCCGCCGTTTTTTTGCTCGCTTTGGAAAAACCCGAGGGGGTCTAAAAAGAACCCCCCAACTGGGCGAAGGTTAATGAAGGCCTTTCTGCACTGACAGGTCGCAAGGCTCACACAATCGGTATTTTACCACAGCTAACACGTTCTGTCACTGGTGGTCTCGAGGCCATGGGCTATAAGGCAAGGTGCTGGCAAGGCTGAAGGAGATCGTCGCTATCATCACCGAGCCTTACTTTCCCTATTGGTTACAGGTGGTAACCAGCAACAACTGGCTGAACAGCCCTCGGAAAGTCATGTTCAAGCTCTCCTGCACTCGTAACCGGCCCAAGGTGGTGCATTAAATGTCATGCCCTCCGTGTGCTTCTCTGCATGGTTCGTTCACACCGAAGTGACCCTGATGACCATGCTCTGCAGCGAGGAGGAGGAGGTTCGTCGTCCTCAAGATCACCTCCATCAGAGGAGAGCAAGATATGGAAAACACCTCTCTCAGGCTGAGGATCATGCCCTACTTCAACACACAGGCGACTGCCCTCAATAATGTAATCGACTGGGAGGCCACCACCGAGTTTATCATGGCCTGGAGCTTGACCAAGTGCTAGTCACTAGAGTTCATGGGGAAGCACCTGGAGTTAGAGTACTTCCCCTGCCGCCCGCACACAGGCCATCGAGAGAACTGTAGAGGAAGGGACAGCTGGAGCCAATTCAGTCTGTAATGCTGAGAGGAAGGATGGATTCATCTGGCGAAGGGTCTAGCACATCAAACTTTTGCCCAGGATTAACAACAAGCTGGACTCCCTCGGCATAATAAAAATAATTTTTGGGACATATCGGCTCACCAACCACCAGGGTTATATGACGTCGCTAACTCTTAATTTGTTGGAAGGGGCCAGATTAATCTTCGCTTAGGGAGTCCGCTGGGCCTTGAACCCGGGTCACCTGCGTGGAAAACAAGTTTAATTTCTTGGGGTTTATCGACGCACCAACTGCCGGGATTATAAAGTGTCATCAACTCTTTCCCTGTTAGAAGAGTTTCCTGGGAGCCAAATTGCTCCTTGCTCAAGGAATCTGCCTGGCCTTAAAACCGGGTCAGCTGCGTGGATAGCAAGGCTGCTAATCACTATACCACCGTGTCTCCACCTCCTCGGCATCACAAAGCTGGCCATCAAGTACATTGCCCTTGCAGTCATACTGGAGCTCTGCATTTTACGCATCGAAATACAGCTAGACGGATTTATTTCGACCACACTTTACCTAAATAGATAGCACATGCTGTAGAGAAGGGATCCGTAATATCCTAAATAAATGTTCCCGTTTTTTATTCAATAAGTCATTAAAACTCAATAGGACATACAAAAGTGAGACCATTTGTTATCAAAGCACTGCTTGCAGTTTTAAAAACATGTTTTAATTTTGTAGATATGATGAAAAGAACCTAAACATCTGGAAACATAAAGAAACATATTTTTGGTAAAAATCATTGAAATCCTCCAAAAGAGCTTATACTTGTATTTCTCATTCGAAAAAGGGGATAGGTAGAAAGTTAAGAAACATTTTTGGGCTTTTTACTATGGCTTATTACATTACGATACAACTCGATATCAGAGGAAAAATATTATTTTTCAATTTTTCATATATTTTTACCTGGTGTGCTTGTGTGTCTTATTGGCACCAAACGAGCTCTTTAGAACTGCTCATAATTATGAGTCTCCATGGGCGGGGGCCCTCATGAGATGGGTGCCCTCTAACGTAAGCCGCCCCACTTTTTAAACCGTTCCTACTCCCCTGATCCATCGCAGTGTGCAAATCCTGCGATACAGAGGTGGATCCGTCGCTCTGTGGCAAATACTGAAATACAGAGGTGGATCCATCGCACTGTGGCAAATACTGCAATACAGAAGTAGATCCATTACACAGTGTTTGTTTTGTTTGTTTGTTTGTATTGAACAATCATCAACGGGTTCAATTAAGTCCCATTCACAGATGAATTCAAGCGATAAAATGTGAGCTAGCATTCGCTGCTTGGTGAGAGAAATAGGTCATAGTTCTACATAATCGCATACACATCTTTACACATACAAGTAAAAGTATAAAAATGATCGGTCAGTGTTCATCAAAAAGCCCCTATTACCCGAAGTCACAGCGTATAAAAAGCCCAAGAGCTTGTAAAAAAACATGGAACAGTTCAAAATCTTAACACGCGCATTGACGGGGGGCGGGGTACCCGCCCCCTCGGGTTTTTCGGAGATAGTAGAAAAACGGCGGCGCGTAGCGCCGCCGTACTTGGTATACCTTTTCCCTCATCATTTTTACAACTTCTGTGAAAATTTTAAGGTTAGGTCATCTCAGGTCAGGTTACCAGTACAGGTCAAGTGACCCGACCTAAAAAAAGTTTAAGATAGCATAAGTCGGAGCAGGGTGAACTTATCCGATTGAAACTCATATCACATAATGGCCCCACCGATTTCTCTAAAATATGTTCCGGTATTTTTTATATCGATGACCTAAGGTCAGGTACGACGCATGACCTCTCCATTGGAAATACATGGGAAAAATGGTTTTTACGGAATAACTCAGTAACGGATGGTGATAGAGCATTTATTTTAGCTGCATTAGACTTGCCTGGGCTTTGCGGTTCTAATGATATGCATTTTATATAATTTGACCCTGACCTGACCTCAGGTCAGGTCAAATCCTTGATTTGACCTAGCAAGGTCAAATTATATATCATTCGATTCAGCTTGCTAAGAGGATTCATATGGTTCAAGTCGTTTTGCTCTATCTTTACTTGTTCAGATGAAATGCCCGAAAAACTGAATTTTACATCTTATCCCTATGACGGGCATGTTTTGACCTCTCGTGACCTTAAATGTGACCTGACAAAAAAATGGTTCAAATGTTTTCGATGGAGAAGTGGATGGGAAGCCCAACGCCCTCTACCGTTTTTCGCTACCAACCGTGGTTCTCGAGATCTTAGGGGGCGGGTACCCGCCCCCCGTCAATGCGAAGGTGGCTCAGACCCCCGTCAATGCGCGTGTTAAAACATTTAAAAACTATAAAATATACAAAAAGAAAATGTACTAAAATATATAAAAATACGAACATAAATATAAAAATATAAGATATAAGGACATATCGTTTACCATCAAAACGTTTCGAAACCCGCCAGGTCGGCGTGACTAGACGGTGGTGAGAGAGTACAAAATAACATGCTTACGGAACTGATATGCAGAGCAATGCCAAATTTCCGCTTCCCTATGGGTATTATTGAAAGAATAATAAAGCCTACGTATCCGAACGAACATACTTGCTTTTACAGTATTTACCCTATAGGGTGCCATGCCATGGCATAAGGAACATGGAATACCACTGGGTTCCGCAACAATCGGGAAGGAGCAGTCAATGGAAATGATTCAAGGAGATAAGACGAGTCAATTTTGTGCTTGTACAGATTTGTACAGTGGCAAATCCTGCGATACAGAGGTGGATCCATCGCTCTGTGCAAATACTGCGATACAGAGGTGGATCCATCGCTCTGTGCAAATACTGCGATACAGAGGTGGATCCATCGCTCTGTGCAAATACTGCGATACAGAGGTGGACCCTTCGCACTGTGCAAATCCTGCGATACAGATTATACTATTGTTCTATGCAATTTGCGTTTTGAAAGCTATGCAATTTAAGTGTTATACCTTTGATCAATATAAATGATTTTTTAGAGGGGTATAAAGATGCGTAGTGTGTAATAGAACACAAAAGGTAGCTAGTAAGGACGTGGTATTATTGTAAAACTCGTTCTCGCGATATTTCAAAAACATGTTTTTGGATTGTGTAGTGAAAACTATGAGCCAAAACCAAATAAAGAAACTCCAACGAAAAGTATCGAAATGCGCCAGTGCAATTGAATTCAATAGTCATGGCCTCAGTGAGAAAAAATATCCGCCACCCCATTTTCAATGGGAGCCAGGCTTGCACAAACGCGAACATATTCACCCATAATTTGACCTATTTTTTACTCTGTGACGTCATGAGCCAATGAATATGGTTCTAACACTGCAAAAAGTAAAAATCGGTGGGGCGCTTCCAGCGATGTTTCAGTTTGTTTCTGCACTTCCTACAGAAACATATCCAGGCCTGTGCGCCTTGTTTCCTGGGCTAATGCTCCCGACCATTTGTTCAACTTTTCTCAAATCTGCAGAAAGAACCAAAGTTTCAGATGAGGAGTGAGCCTCTTGGCCACTTCTCCTGGAGACATTGTCCCGCTTAAAGTAAGCTTACTAATTGGACACATGGTCTAGTACTCATTTCTTCACTAATGATCCTGCTGAAACCTCTCGAATAACAAATATGTTTTGCTCCGCTCCTTCTTTGAACTAACATCGGGAATAGAGCTTGGTTCTCACACCACGAAGAAAAAACGCAGATGTCACGCAGTATATCGCGCGACAGCAGCATTCAACTCTCTACCAGTCAGTATTCGCAGCAGCACACTTATTAAATTCAAACGCTTACTCAAAAACCATTTGCAATGTTCCACCGTTCAGATATGTGTATGCGAGATGAGTATGTACGCCAGGATGTTGTGTTTTTTCCTTGTTAACTTCCCTTGATGCTTTTGACACGGGCTCAATAATAACCATTCTGTTCATGGATGAGTACCACGAGGTAAAATACAATACAATAGCAGGGCTCAGGGTAGATATTTGCTACGCAGAAGTTTGTTACAAAAGCTGAAAGAGTACAGCGAAGACATTTTAGAACTATTTGATTTTCCCCTCTCGCGTCAACCACATGGAGTTGCAAAAACCACCGTCGGTTCATTATGGGTGGCGCGGTTCTGAGGGTGACCTCACCGATATATCACACCAGCCGTCATCCGTGTAGCGCTCCCAGGTGCTATGGCGACAATGGGCGACCATTGATCCAGCGCAGGTGCCCAGATTTCGCCGCCGGCTGCGGCCCCACGCGGCGCCAACGCGAGCGTCGGTAGCGACGCACCGCCGGGGGCGTCGACGTCGACAGCGCATTAGCGAGGGCGGTGATGGCAGGGTGCACGGACCAGCTGGCGAGGTGGACTCAGTCGGCGCACCTCGGGGTGCAGTGGTTATTCAGTGATTTGTGATTACAGACATGGGTTAACAGGGGCAATAACGGCGCTAGTTAAGGTTTTGCATGAACAGGATCAGCAAACAATATCGACAATATCTGAAAAAGACCCATCCCGTACCGAACTATACCAATGCAACAGTCCTACCATAATACTGAGAAAGATATTGAAACTACGAGTTTGTCTGGAAATAGCCCGCATCGGCCCTAGTCGGAGACTGAAGGTGAGTGTGGAAGTTGTCCATTCTCTCAATTTCTTACGCGAAGAGGAAATTAAGTTAACTAAATGCTCTGCTTTGAAGGAAACTATCGCGTACAGCAGGATAAGTATTTTAGCCCGATTGAAGTGCTATATGAACCAATTTTTGGCAGGCATACCGATGTTTTTTACTAACAATGTCGTCGTCGCAAGTGAGAAGAGGTGGACGCCACTGCCAGTGGCGGATACAAGGTAAGGGAGCAGAGGGGTCTCAAGCCCCCCCCCGATATTGGAGTGACTAATAATAAATGCACAGCCGAAGGCTAGTCCAAGGCAATGATGTGGGAGGCTCAAGACCACTAGTCCCCCTCCCTCGAAATGAAGTCCTGGATCCGCCACTGGTCACAACCCAAATTTTTAAGCTGCTGGCGCTACTTCCGCCACCTTGGTGGTTGAAAATGTCATTGCTACTAGCACTACTTTTTTCAAAATCTCGAAACCACTTTTCGCTACTCCGTTACTCTGCTATGTTTTATCATAAGGCGCTACCAGAAAAAAACTTTCCCTCGTTCTTTTTAAATAAATGTAAAGTGCAACTACTGTTTATCTGTATATGAGATCAAATTCATTTAAGGAATTTTATTGCAGGTTATGCCAACACCAGTTATTTTAAATCAATGAAAACAAACATCTAGCACAAGTCACTTCCAGACAGTACAGAAAGGCAAAAAGCATATGCGTTTCGATGATCTGAAATGACGCTCTCTGCGGAAAATGGAATGCGAGCCATGCGACCGTTTCACCACGCATTTGAATAGCCATCGCACGCGATTTTCGGCCTGCGGAAACGCTGTGAACAGGCCTTTAAGGTACTCAAATCGAGGTCTTGGCTCACAGTGTGACCAGGAATGTATGTTTTCACCGATTGTTACCGAGCCGACACGCAGCGCCTGCGAGCTCTCAACGAACATCAGGACAAAATCTCACGTATGAGCGACACGGCCATCACGCTAGCGAAAAGCCTATATCTCCGAAAGGGTGCAACATACCTTGAACACACCAGGGTTGGGTGAGGTACTAATGACGCTCGTGGCATGTGCAAAAGCAGAGGCATGTCAAATCATCCAATTTCCGCCACTTCTTGCGTCATAACTCGGTTTTTGCTTATCTAAATAGGCCCAAACCTGGTGTCCTGGAAGCAACAATGCTAGGGTTTTAAAAGGTGACGGTAAATTTAATCCTAAATTAAGAGGTTCGCACACAGGTGCACGAGAAAGGGCTGAGCAGATTTCCCCCGTAGGATAATTCAGAAACTATTAATACCACAGTAATGAAATTTACAGCATATATTCGGGCTGATCTAAAAGTAAGATAACATTGGTTACATTTAAGGTACTTCGCCCCGTACCCACCCCCTTCGCTATCTCAAAATCTGCTGGCCCGATTAGACTGGAACTTGGTATACAGATTTGCACAATAAAATAACTGGACTGTGCCGGTTAGCACTAGAGCCATGCCTCACGTGCGCACGTGCGCTCCCCTTCGATAATGAAACTATTAAATCTAGGGGGAAATATCAAGGATGTACCATGATAACCCAATCAAATTCTGTAAGGTGCATTTCGCATTGAACTGTTCTTACGAACGTTTGCTATGAGTTGGATACTACATCGCGTGGGCACGCGCATTCAGCATCAACACATCGCACTGGTCTGGCACTACCGCGCACTAGAGGGGGGCTGGTAGGACCCTAAGATCCCAAAAACTAAGCGGCGTAAAAAAACTCCAGGTAAGGGGTGGGTGGAAGCTGTGGTGATCTAAATGATATCCAAATTTTATTTACCTAGGTCACGGTCAAACGAGGTCATAAAGGTCAAATTTTCGCCGTGCTGGGGACCTATTGGAATATGCTGTGGTCATGCAGCAAAACCACATTTTGACCAGCGGAACAGCTTCAGCGTTGCCAGTACCCTGCAAAAATTGGAATACCACGTCATAAAGGGTCTACCGCATGAGAGATTAGTTCATTACAATTCTACTCTCGATTTTTGAGTGTTAGATGCCCGTTCTGTTTCGCTCACATGGCGTTTTACTGGTATTTTGAGGATTCTGACCAAAGGCTGGGCCCAAAAATATGATCACAGTCTATTTTCTCCATTTTATTCGAGGATTTGAAGAGGCAGGCTCTTAAACGTCTTATCAAACAGCTTTGATAAATCTTCAAAATTCGAAAGCGACTCAAGAAAATTGATCACTTTCCTGGAAAAAACTATAAGTAAAAGGTACTGTCAATAATAAAGTAAGCAAGTATTTACATCAATAAATCTCAAGAAAGCAAACATTTTGGCTTTCAATGGATGAAAGTCTGAGCAGCGATAGAAAATATATCCAGATTCGTAAAGTTTTACCGAAAATAGATCTTCCTCGTTGGATGAAATTAAATTGACTGAAAATGCAACTTGCCTGTACAATTGCTGAATCTCCTACGTCTGTGTATATGAAGCAACGGTTCGCCTCTTCGCCTTCACAATAAAACCCACAGAGCACTTAAGAATACCTTTTTATTTTCGTATGGACGTTTAGCCCATCATATTTTCCGAGTTGCATCGAGGCACTATGGCCGCACCCTGTTGATACAACTTTTTTTATACAAAAGTCCCAATTACTTTTATAGTTCCTTTCAGACTCATACCTTATTCAGTGTTGGCAGGAATTTCCGATTATGTGTTGGCTCTTTTTATACAAATACAAAATTCGGAAAGTCTGCAAGCTCATCAGCAACGTTGGTGACATCAGTAAATCATTACCAGAACTGAGTCTCATACTTCCATAGTTTCAGAGAGTTTCATATTTCCACTCCACTCTAATTTTCTTGTTCACGCTGATAGTTCTTTTTCGCCTGAACATGACCGAATGCGCCAGGTATAGTGAGAGTTATTGAAAAAAGCGGAATAGAATAGAATACTAGAATAATATTTTTCTATTCTGTTCTATTCCTTAAGAGGAATAGAGAAGAAGGTGTGTTAACTGTGTACCCTTAACTTTTATTTTCGGTAGTAATTGCTAGTCTAACTTGTATTTGACCTCTGGTTTAGAATGAGTAGGAAATTAATGTATAATTGTTAAGCTGTTCACCATCATAATGTCTCCCAGTGTTTGGTATATTACAAGCATCTGATATAAAGAAAGCAAGTATTTGCAAGCATCTGATATTATCTTCGAATTTATGAAATGTGTCTGTGCATGAACCTCATTTTAGATTCGTGATATCATAAAGGACCGAGCTCGAAATATAACACTTATAAATTAACTCATATATGCCGGTTGGGTCATAAATGACCCAAAAATACTCAGCAAATGTTTCTTCTTACAGAAGTACCATTAAGTGGTTGAGTGCGTGTAAATGAACTTCACTGAAACTATTGGACATTTTGCCGTCAAATTAGACCGTAAACACGATCACTGAACTTGCCAGCTTCGCTCAGAGCGTCTTTACAGGAGCAGGTGTTGTCGGCTCGGATCTCTGTCATGGCGCGGAGAGATAACAGGCAAGCTAACTTATGTTTAAAATGCATTTATAGTTACTGTTTCTTATTATTTACCCTTCAGAATTATTGCTTTGGCCGTTGATGCTTTCATAATAATGTCAATAGAGGTGCATTGCGCTTATTTTTGAAGTTGAATCTGTCTGGGTCATAAATGAACCACTCGGCAAATGTGTGCACGCTGTGATGAAGAATTGTGATTTTGTTCCAACGTTGCCGTTCGTTTTTAATGACTTTCAGTATCGCAAACACTCTATATCACACGTAGGTACATGCACATACAATCATTGGCGGATCCAGGAGCATATTTTGGAGGGGCCAAACCAATTTTTAGGGGGGCTAAATCAAAAATATCGACAAAAACATGGTATTTGAAAGAAAACGGCCAAAATTGGGGTTTTTAGGGCGCCAACATATACCATTTTAAGCTTTGGTTGGCCCCCTTGTCCCCCCCCCTGAATCAGCCTTTTGAGTTTAATTTTGTTTTCTATGCTTCAGATTGACTGCTAATGACACTTTGGACATCCTTGAAGCGGAGGATCGGGAGGAAACCGAGGACGGAATAACTATGTATGTTTCAACCATCTGAAAATCCATGTGCAAAGTCAGGCGCTGATTCAGATGAGTGACGCAACAAAGGGTATGCCGCATCACTTACCTAGGAATAGGCCGATTCAGAAGGGGGCGAAGGGGTTAGATGCCCCCATCAACCCTCGGCGCCCCCTGAAAGTTCGATGGCGCCCATGATGCGAAAATCGGCGACCACATTTAGGATTTGGCACCCACCTGACAGGTTTTGCCGGCGAAAGGTGGCGCCTCCAGAAAGGTGCCCCCCATTGGTATCCTGGATCTGCCTATGTTCTTAGCCTTATCCTGGCGCCTGATGTCGAGCTGATGAGATCAAATGACGAAATTTTTAGGGTGGCGATGGAGACGGGGATAGAGGGTCCCTGGCGTCACTAGATAACCTCCGGAAACAAAAGGAAAGAAAAGTAAGATGCGGCGACGTCTCTGGACTGACAGAACTGTGAAGAACCTCAAATATCTCCCACCATTATCTTCCCAACAGTGAGACCAACATGAAGGGGCATAACCATTCTGCGTACAACTTATTCAGGCTCTTCGTCAATGACGAATTCCTTGACCTGGTCGTTTGGCAAACCGAGTTGTACGCCGCTCATCGCAATGTTTGGGGGTGGAATAATTGGTTTGTGGTTTAACAACCCACCAATTGCTGAGGTCATATGACATAGGAAGGGGCAGGGGAATTAGCTATACTTGAGATAGGGCAGGGCGACAAACCCTGCTTCTTGGTGGGCTTGAACCCACAAAACCCTGCACATACAGATGTGACCCCCAGGCCCCTCGTGAGTGGAGCACGAGAGCCGGTGAGCTGCTGAAATTCTTAGGAATTATGCCTCTATCCGGGTGTGTAGACATGCCTTGTCCAAGCTACACTGGAAGGCTGATCCTGATCTCGGCAATGAGCTGGTTAGTCATTCGATGAGGCGAGACACGCTCGACAAGCACTCGAAATACCCCATCCTGGCTGACAGCTCCAGGCTGGACCGGTCTGATCCGTTCTGAAAGGTTAGATCAACTCAACAGGTCACCAAAAGTTATCAACCACAAGGCATAATGAAAGCAGCCAGACAGCAAGAGGTTCGCGGTGTGACGCTCGTTTCCGTGCGCAACAGTGAATGGTGGAAGTGCTGGTGTCTGTGTGTGTTTTTTTTTGTAAATCAATCCTACATTGCTGATCGTTTCAGATCTAAAATATGCGACACGTTTCACAGTGCCTATTTGTATCAACTAAATTCAGAAAATCAGGAGAGAAGTTGTGCCGCCGTCGTAATCCGTTCCTTGACTTTTTGACTACACTTCTGCCGGTTGGGTCATTTATGACCCGGGTGCACAGCGGGCTTCCTTTGGGAAGAATTTCTTATATTTTTGGTTTTCACGTTATTTTTGCCAATCTGAACTTCCCCCTAGACTGAGAAAACAAAACTCGAAAAGGAAAAAGTTCGGCATATATGGGTTAACAACTTTATTTAAGCTAAATTAGCAGGACCGTTAGGTCGTATTCTATCATTACATGTATGGTTTTACTTGGTTCCCCAGCTGCACGCCTATAGGCCCCACGCTGACTGAAGGCATCTATCAGCCTTGGGCGGATCGCTTCCTTCCATGGTTGTCTCTTGACTACCATGGAACCAATCGCACCGCGGAAAAGTTTTGTCGATAGGTGCCCCGCCCGGACTTTCATGGCCCGGCTATTAGCATTATTCATCCGAAGGTAATGGATATCACAGTTTGATATGGCACCGTTATGGTCAAACCTCTTGGGTATCTGGTCCCAGCTCGGAACGCTTGCGGCATTTGCATGTTACTTCTTTCAATTTCATGCCGCTGTTTTCAATAACACTCACAATAACCAGCGTAGTCGGTACTGGACGGGCGAAACAGCTATCAGCGTAAACATAGCCTCCAACCAGAGCAGTGTAAAGAACCAAAAATCACACAGCGTCCGATGCCTGCTGACAGAGACCATAGTACAGGACTATTAGCACTCACTGAAAAACACTCACTGAATGCCTGGATGGTCTGTACCGCCGGACAAAAGCACCTCCGCCCGTGACGGGTACTCGAGCAAAACCGTCAGACCGGGACCGTACCCACCACCCACGCCGGATACACGAGCAAAGCCCTCAGACCGGGACCGTACCAACCACCCACGCCGAATACACGAGCAAAACCATCGGACCGGGACCGTACCCACCAACCACACCGGATACACGAGCAAAACCGTCAGACCGGGAACGTACCAACCACCCACGCCGGATACATGAGCAAAACCATCGGACCGGGACCGTAATCACCAACCATACCGGATACACGTGCAGAACCATCGGACCGGGACCGTACCCACCACCCACACCGGATACACGAGCAAAACCATCGGATTCCGACCGTACCCACCACCCACACCGGATACACGAGCAAAACCATCGGACCCCGACCGTACCCACCACCCAGACCGGATACACGAGCAAAACCATCGGACCCCGACCGTACCCACCACCCAGACCGGATGCACGAGCAAAACCATTGGACCGGGACCGTACCCACCACCCAAACCGGATACACGAGCAAAACCATCGGACTGGGACCGTACCCACCACCCAAACCGGATACACGAGCAAAACCATCGGACTGGGACCTTACCCACCACCCACGCCGGATACACGAGCAAATACATCGGACAACGACCGTATCCACCACCCACACCAGATACACGAGAAAATCCATCGGACCGGGACCTTACCCACCACCCACACCAGATACACGAGCAAAACCATTGGACCGGGGCCGTACCCACCACAAAGACCGGATACACGATCAAAACCATTGGACCGGGACCGTACCCACTACCCACACCAGATACACGAGCAAAACCATCGGACCACGGCCGTACCCACCACCCACACCGGATACACGAGCAAAACCGTCGGACCACGGCCGTACCCACCACCCACACCGGATACACGAGCAAAACCGTCGGACCGGGAACGTACCCACCACAAAGACCGGATACACCATCAGAACCATCGGACCGGGATCGTACCAACCACCCACGCCGGATACACGAGCAAAACCATCGGACCGGGAACGTACCCACCAACCACACCGGATACACGAGTAACATCGTTGGACCGATTGCTTTCAAAGTTTGTATTGATATGTTCTTTGACATTTTCTCTCAAAATCTGTGCATGAAATAAACATTTGATCAGAAATTTGAAAATTTATAAAAAATTGGCCATTTTTCAAATCTCTTTTTTAATTAAGATTGTCATAGGTAGTCTTATAATTGTTGGGGTTTAACAACGCACCAACTGCCAGGGTCATACGGCGTCGCCAACTCTCACCCTGTTGGAAGGGATTTTGGGGATCAGATCGACTTATTCAGAGGCTCCGCCGGGACTTGAACCCGGGACCGGTGGCTTAGAAGACAAGGGTGCTATCCACTAAGCCACCTCATTCCCTCATAGGTAGTCTAAAATAAATTACAACACCAAACAATTTCAAATTCCGTAATGATTTTAACAATTCTAACAAATTGGGTATATAAAATGTGTCGTCCAGTGAAGAGAAAGAACGAATCATTAATTCATTTAAAACATATTGTTCAATTTCTACGTTAAGTCTATTTTTCCAAATCATTTACGATCTTGTTTGACCTTGAAGATGTTGACCTAGGTCAATAAAACATAGCTATAATGTTGATCACCATCACTCCCACCCCATCCCCCAATCGACGTTTTTCTAGCCTTCTTGTTTTTTTATATTCCAAGGGAGGGACAGTTTAGAACCCTCCCTCCACCGCGCACCGACGCCAGGCCCCGCTTAGCTGCTCGTGTTATAACATATTTGATATATTTACCGTCTTGCTAGAAGTTTAAAGAAACTAAATATTCATGGTCAATGATGATCTGAAATTTGTCTTTTGATGGAAAGATGTGCCCGTTTTAGTCAAGTGCCCATCAGGTTCATTTTTTTAAAATATGTCCTGGCTTGTGGCTGACCCTTTTGGAGCTTAGGTAAGTTTGTTCGAAAACAAAAAAAGTGGTACATACCTAAAACGTTCCTAGGGGCGTGGATATTCGAAAATGATCGAGATGTTTACATTTGAAACAACGCCAATAGCTACCATGTTCAAAGATGATAGGGTTATAGTGTTTTGGTGGTGCATACGGCCTTCTCACATGTCTATTGAATTTTGACATCAGTTTCAAGTCCTGCTATATATTAGAAAAACCCTTACGGGAGCTACACTGAGCATTCCGCCTCTCTGCCCACCCCACTCAATCCGTGATAGGAAAAGATGAACATGCCAACAAAAAATTGGCACGGTTTTCCAACCGCACTGCTTTCTACGACGGCTGGCTGGGCGGGTGGCCAGCGAACAAAGCGGAATTGAGTAGTGCAGCGCGTACAGCCACTTCAAAGTAAGTGCGGCCCAGAGGATCGACACCGGGCACACAAAGACGCCGGCGCGTTCGGCAGGTGGGCTCACCGGCTGCGCGTGGGGCCACGTCGTCTTCCAGCGACGGAGATATGCCTGTAGACGATGGTGACTCCCTCCTTTTTAGTGTATCGTGACGTTGTCGGCTGGATGTGATAGCTCCTAAAATGGATAACGCCAACGAGATGCATGGCTGAAAAATGAGCCGAGATTTACGACAGCAGGAACAAGGGAGAGTGTGATGCCACATCGCGTTGTTTTTAGACTGATTGCAGATCTGATTTGAATTTGCATGGCTTTTCGGAATCCGAAAAACATCCGAGCAAAATATTCGTGACCGCAATTGCTTATATGAAAATAAGTATATTTACGCACTGAAACAAACGATGCATTAATTCCAAATAGCCACTGGCGGGAAAAAGGTTAAATATTTTTCATTGATATTCACCTGAGCTTCTAGACCCGGTAAAAGCATGTTCTAAGTCATGCGATGGACTTGTGAGAGTCTGTGTGCTTTACTGACCTCTGCTCTGCCCGTACCTCGCATACATCGGTTCATGGGTACTATGTAATCATTTACAGCTAATTACAACAAAAGTCAACACATGCTGTTTTATTGAGAAAATTGACACCAGGCTGTTAGAACAAAAAAAAAATTAATCCTCAGTATATGGGGAAATACTGATTAAAAAACCAGATATGGTATAACTAATGCGTTAGAAGTAAAAGCATATAGCTAGATTAATACGCGCACTGGAGGGGGCTTCGGAGCCCCTCCTCCCCCTCCCCCACCTGTTTTTCCTAGGTGGCCGAAGAACCGCTTGTAGCCGAGAAAAAATACCAGGCCAAATTAAAAAAAATTAATAACGCATCGATTGGCGAAGAAATTTGGAAAATTGGTCGAAACAATTTTTGACTTATAGGCTTTCAAAGTCAGACCTGCATTTTGAGATCGCCGTAATCACGCGGTCGGACCAGTTCGCTTACATTGGAGACCGAGTGGTGACGTTATAACGCCATATAACCGGGATGATATGTCAATGTCACCTCACATGAAGTTCAAGGTCAAGCTCAAAGAGTCACAGGTCAAGGTCATATCTATCCTTTCAAGGCCATTTACCCCAGTGCTTGCGGTCAAATGGCGTTACCCGGTGTGACGTTTATTATGCTATGACGTCATGGTTAAGGTATTTCAATGTAAAGGGCATGGTTAAAGGTCAAGCTCAAAGGTCATTGGTAAAGTTCAATCCTCATTTCCCGCTAAACAGCGGTTTAAGTGCTAGTCATACTGTACATTATAAGTAGTTTACCTTATTGTGACCTCCTAGTTCAATGACCTTAGATGATCGTCTTTTTCCCGCATAATAACGGCATTTCCCAATAGCTCCCCAGCATGGCCAATATTTGACTTTTATGACCTGGTTTGACCTTGAAGATATGGAACTAGGTCAATGAAAATTGACCATGATGTAGATTACTTTAGCCCCCGCCCACCCACCAACTGGCCCTTTTCTACACCTCTTAGTTTCCGAGATCTTAGGGAGCCTACCAGGCCCCCTCCGCTGCGCGTTAGTGCCAGACCCCTCTCCAGTGCGGGTGTTAACCCTGCCACACCTGGGCTCTTTTCGTATACACCACCTCCTGGGGGTCCGATTCGGAACCCCCTCCTACAATCTCGGGAGCCGGAAGTGATACGGAAAAAATGAAACGGCGCTGGAATTACCTTACCGTCTTCTACTCTGAAGCCGAGTTTCAACCATATTCGTTGACCCTTGACGTCGCAGTAGTTCACAATGGGTCACATTTAGACCCATTTAGAGAATCCCATATTAATCGGGTACCATAACACCTAGAACAGAACAAAAGAAGCAATGTGTTTACCTTGACCCAAGGATTCCAATGATATGCGGCATGACCTTTTAAGGTGAAATAATGACTTTTAATCATGTTGCTCATTATTAGAATCCTTGGGTCATGTTCATGACTATGATACCAAATTCATGACTGTATCTGGTTTCGTTGAGAAGTTATAGACACAAACAGTTCTGAAAAACCGTGGCCTTTGATGGTCTCTGGTGACCTTGGTATTTACCTGACCTCAAAATGGATTTCAGCATGCGGATTTGTCTTTTCAAGAGCTTTTGAATTGCATTCAGAGACTTGATTTAGTTCTTAGAAGCCGAGTTACGGCCTGGTTTTTCACTCATTTCAGAAGAGCAGAATCGCCATACATTGGTTTAGAAATGACGTCATAAATCGTTGACTAGTCCTGACCTGATTTCAATTTTGTTGTCATACGTTGTAAAAATGATAAACCTTCAGGCCCGCAAAGTGACGTGCGTCTCATTTAAATAAGCTCGGAATGCATTCTCGAAAAAACCGAGGGGCAGGGTCCGATCGGACCCATGGCGGTGAAGTGTTGATAACCAAAAGAAGTCTGAAAATTCGTGACCGAATGAACTGATTTCTGACCCGAACTCAGACATTTTTCTGTTTTCATCTGGGACGGTTATCGATTAATATGTTTATCCGTCTTCCCTCTTCAAGGAA
The DNA here is from genome assembly GCA_034440635.1 of Lepas anatifera. Taxonomy (NCBI): domain Eukaryota; kingdom Metazoa; phylum Arthropoda; class Thecostraca; family Lepadidae; genus Lepas; species Lepas anatifera. The sequence continues at coordinate 696,731 of JAOTON010001596.1, read as the reverse complement.
CAGCACTCAATCCATATTTGATCTTATTCCGAGCCGCGACATTTATGCATTGTCATCTTGGACGGTGGCAGGCTACATGATTTGTCGTTTTCCACGGAAGGATACAAGCATCGCTGCTGCTCTACTCCTACCATGTAGTTCGGACGATGCCCTAGATATGCGATAAGAGAATCTCATGTCATAAGCCTCCACATCATTTTTTACACTAATTGAAACCAACGCTTGAACCAATGCGGTAATAACATGGATCGGGGGCTCCTGCTTCTCTTTAAGGAAGTGTGAGCAAGAAGGTCGGTGGAAGAAATTGTAGACCAGGATATCTTGATTACTTTACCCGGAGCATAATTTGTTAATGCCGAAACCCGAATAACTAATTAACATGTGTTAGCGTAGTTAGTTAGTAAGAGGTTATTTAACATTCAGCACGTCTATATTTATGTCTGGGAAACTCACCACTGAGTTGGAAATTACATTTTGAAATAAAATGATGCGGTGATCTGTCGAACACATTTAAAAAATAATAAGTTGTTTATACACAACGGTATATGTGTTTGAGTGTGTACGTTTCTTGGTGGTAAGCCACCTAACCTCTCCTCTGGAAAGAGGAGAGAACTTTAACCAGACCCCTTGCAACTGGGCTCCCCGTTAGGAGGAGTAGTTGGCAATTAAAGGGAATGTAGCAGCTTGGTTGAATCCCGGAATCTAGTGTAATTAGGGGTATTCTTAGCCGAAAGTCATGAAAATGTTAATGACTTTTCTTTCAAAAATGTACAATAACCTCAATATTTTTATATCTAAAATGCTCCTCCTCTATGGTAGGAAATAAACTTCTGCCTGTGCATGACGCCATGATCTAGCAACCACTACCATATTCAATTGGCTTCAATAGGCTGACTGCTGACGGTGACGTTAGCATGGCGTCACACCAACGGCTGACAGCTGCGGCAGGCTCCTTGGGTATATTTTGGGTACATTTCAGGTAGGGTTTTAGCTTTTCTCGACGGAAATTTCGAGTTCCAAGACAAATGATATATTGAGTACCGGGCTTTCCGGCATGCTTTACAACTTGACTATCTCAGTTAATATCACGTTATAAAGGTGCTACCTTGCCTTTAAATATGGCTACGGAGCAAACGAAGAATGCAGCGAAACGATAGTGCAGAGCAGGGGGGAATTCAAAGGCTGTCCTGGTTGTGATAGGATTTCATATAGAATTCATTATTGTATCATTCTACTGTATCCCATCATGTTTAGGCCTTAAGCAAGTTAGAATAAATTCTAAGCGGATATACTAAGCCAGTATAAATTATTGAGGAGACAAAGTTCAAGCCTTTTTTCCCACTGAATAGTTTTTGAGCATACATAATTAAATGAGGAACACAAGAGGGGCGACTCCATAAGTTCTTAGTCGAACACGTTTGCATTGCCGTATAGAAACGACGACCATATATTTCTTATCAAATTATGCTTAGCCAGAACCGGCTGCGTCCATGAAAACGTTTGCTTTATGCGGAGGCCATGGGTTGTATTTCGTGGCGAAGTTGCTGAGGTGAGTCGACACGTCCGCGCCCTGTCGCCTGCGCTGCTCCTCAGCCCTGCCGATTGCCAAAAATAAGAGTGTACTCTTATTTTTTTCAGGTCAAGAGAGACGACCATGGTCTATTTCTTGGTCTTCTAGGCGCCTAATGAGCTCCGTGAGGTTTGGGACGTGCAATTTGGAGGGTAAAGCTTCTGGTATCAAAATTATACGTTTGTACAAGATGTTTAAAAATTGCAAGAAGTGAAGCTGTAAAAATTGGGGAGAAAGAACATTACAGCAGGAGAATACTTTTAGCACAAGAGAGAATTTCACTCATCCTCTAATTGGGAAAACAACGTAAAACTGCAGATTAGATTTAAGGCAGAACTGCCTACTTCTATGCCAATGGATCACCAGTCTAGCTTTCAGTGCTATTGCGCTAACTTCTTTGTCTTCTGCCCATCTTTGAAGAATGTGCATACATTTAGAAAATACGAAATTACGCCTTTTCTGCAGACACACACGACAAAGTGAACACTAGATGTTATCAGCTGCCCAAAATCACATTTCTAAATGTCAAGATGCTACCGCGACATGTTTGGAGAAACCTTTATTGATCACCAGATGTAAGAGATGGCCTGGGGAGAGTCTGGCAGAACATCTGACCGGTCACGAAACCATCGCGTGATTGACCAGATGTTGGTGCCGTGCAGGTATAATGAATGTGCCGCAGAGAAGAAGAGCTCATCACTACCGCGTAACCAGCCATATCAGATGGCAGTGAGAGTAAACTGTGAACGGCGGTTGGCAGGGGGTGCCTCTGGTGCCCACCGATTTCCGAACTGTACCATCTGCTTCAGACACTGGCCGATCCAGGGGCTCAGGTTGGCGTGGGGAGGGGAGGGGAGGTAACAGCGCCACAATCCTGGGGAGGAGGGGGAGGTAACAGCGCCACAATCCTGGGGAGGAGGGGAGGTAACAGCGCCACAATCCTGGGGAGGAGGGGAGGTAACAGCGCCACAATCCTGGGGAGGAGGGGGAGGTAACAGCGCCACAATCCTGGGGAGGAGGGGAGGCAACAGCGCCACAATCCTGGGGAGGAGGGGGAGGTAACAGCGCCACAATCCTGGGGAGGAGGGGAGGTAACAGCGCCACAATCCTGGGGAGGAGGGGGAGGTAACAGCGCCACAATCCTGGGGAGGAGGGGGAGGTAACAGCGCCACAATCCTGGGGAGGAGGGGAGGTAACAGCGCCACAATCCTGGGGAGGAGGGGGAGGTAACAGCGCCACAATCCTGGGGAGGAGGGGGAGGTAACAGCGCCACAATCCTGGGGAGGAGGGGAGGTAACAGCGCCACAATCCTGGGGAGGAGGGGAGGTAACAGCGCCACAATCCTGGGGAGGAGGGGGAGGTAACAGCGCCACAATCCTGGGGAGGAGGGGAGGTAACAGCGCCACAATCCTGGGGAGGAGGGGGAGGTAACAGCGCCACAATCCTGGGGAGGAGGGGAGGTAACAGCGCCACAATCCTGGGGAGGAGGGGAGGTAACAGCGCCACAATCCTGGGGAGGAGGGGGAGGTAACAGCGCCACAATCCTGGGGAGGAGGGGGAAGTAACAGCGCCACAATCCTGGGGAGGAGGGGAGGTAACAGCGCCACAATCCTGGGGAGGAGGGGGAGGTAACAGCGCCACAATCCTGGGGAGGAGGGGAGGTAACAGCGCCACAATCCTGGGGAGGAGGGGAGGTAACAGCGCCACAATCCTGGGGAGGAGGGGGAGGTAACAGCGCCACAATCCTGGGGAGGAGGGGAGGTAACAGCGCCACAATCCTGGGGAGGAGGGGGAGGTAACAGCGCCACAATCCTGGGGAGGAGGGGCAGGCTGAACCACTTCATAACCTCCCGGGCCAGGTATGGCACATGCAAGCTCCAGCAGTGGAAAATAAACAGCAATGTTTTTACCATCGTTTTTCGTGATTTTGACCCTGATGGAGCAAGTGTCATTCAGCCCTTCAGAGCTCTTTGAAACCTAAGGTTTGTAGGGCTTTCACGTGCGCTTTAGGCTTTTATATGGGATTAGATAGGGGAAGTGCCCCTTTTACGCACACCTAACAGAAAAATCGCAATTGCACCAAAAAGGGGCAATTCTGAATCATGAAACTCTGCAATATCGTAGTTGAATGTGTTGCATAATCCTCTGTCAGGATGCGAAAGTTTTAGCTGTCATGCTCATCCCTAGAGAACAGTTTTTACAGGCTGCATTCGTGTGTAATTAGGAACAGGGTGCCTTATTACGTACACTTCAATGTCTGGTCCTACTCATAATAGCTCCCACCATAGTAAAAAAAAGTTCAACTAACCAACTAACCCTATCTAACCATCCGTTCATGTTTGCTAACCAACTAACCCTAACTTAAGGACTACTAACTATACTAACCACATCTAAGACTAACAACTAACCAACTCACACCCCTCCCTGACACTCTATCTGTTCTATTACCCTTCTCTCTTCCTCTATGCGGCGGCTACCCAGCCAGAGAGGGTGCTGTAACCTCACCTCTTGGTTGCAGGATAAAGACCCGCGGCACCATGTCATGGTGCTTGCGGGTGTTTCTAATAACCCAAAATTATTATTTTTCAATGGAGGAACTTGAGTAACGTAAGCAAAACGGTCATTCGATAACAAGGAACAAAATTAAAAAAAAACTAATCTTTACGCTGGCAAGCCTCTTCACGTACCCTTTTAAATCCTACCTGTGCCCCAGGCTCGGTATCTCTGCCGTAGCAATCCCCTTCCCTCGCTAGTGTTGCTACACCTCGCGACCCATTCCTTGAAATAAGATTCGTCCCTTTGTTCTGCGACATTAAAGTAAACACCCCCCCCGAAGAATTATCCCCCACACTTTAGAGGCGGCCAAAGGTGCCTTGCACAGAATGCCTTATAAAAAGCCCTTAATTAACTAACTGATCTTATTTAACACATCTGATTATTTTATTATTGTATTGTATTTTATGGCATTATTATATTTTATTCGAGTTTTAGGTTCAGTTTTATGTAATTGTATTTCTATGCTTTATTCAATTTTTATCTGATTATCAAATTGTGAGCATTTACCGTGCATAGATGTACGGGTCCCTGGCAGCTATTATGGACATAAGGAGATATGCATTGCCTTTATGCATTACCCGAGAGCCGTGCCTCATCAAAACAACCCTAAGAAATCCAAAGACGGTTTCTTTCCGTGCGTTTTGTCGCGACAAGTGAAAATGCCTGAACAATATGAATGCTCATTAAACGGTGAAACCCGAGACATTGCAATTAACAAGACACCATTTTTTACGCTTATCAGAAAAACATCGTTCCATCAAACGCGGAATTAAAACCAACACCGCCTACTTACACGTCAGTACAGGCTGACATCACAGCAATCTTTAATTCGGCATTTGTGGCAGGGCCGCTGGCGATCTCGCCCTTCCAGACAACCATTAATTTGTGGCTTCACCCACTATCTCCTCTTTCCATCTTCTGGTGAGCTTGGAATCCACCCTCGCACAGGGGCGGATCTAGGCGGGGGAGGGCATCCGGCCCCAAAGTTAAATACAAGGAGGGAATAGGTATTGACCCCTCAGAAACTAAGCTTAAAATTCATAATCTGCGGAGGATTTTGTATCGTTAAAACCTGTTTAAGTGCCTTTGTTCCTTCGGGAAGGGCATCCTCGAAGGTGAAAATCACCCCTGCACCAGTTAAATCCTGCCGCGCTCCGCTACAATCACACAACGGTTGTTTTTGTTTTTGTGGATTTTTTTGCTCATCGACTTGAGGTTGCCCCTCTCCAGCCGACCTGCTGGATCCGCCCCAGTCCACTATCAGGTAAAAAGCCTGGGCGACGCCCTTACCTCTAAGCCAATCGTGCCTAGGCTGTCATAACGTTCAAGCACCGCCACTGTCAGTCATTATTTCTTCCAGAGCAAAACTCAGTCATCGAGTACTGATCGCAGAATAAACTGACGTGATATATGTGTTCAATAATAAAAAGATATCCTGCGATCACGGAATTACGATCGCAGGACGTCACATTTGGATCGGGGAATAGCGTGATCGGACCAGCTATTTTTGGATCGCGTGCCTATCACTGATTGTTTTGAGTTTCTTCATCTGCTATCAGATCAGACCGTATCAGATGAGATTGCATAAGTCAGATCGACCGGCAAGTTAGGTTTCATATTGTCATCCAAAAGCCAAGAAGCTGATGGTATTTACAAGGTAATAATAAGAGTTCAGTGAGGTGGTGGTGACGCTTGGTTGGTATCCAGTATTTCCTTTCTTCAGAAGCAGAACGACCGGCTCCAGAGTTTACACTGTTTAAAGAGTAGATCTGAGAGTCTCTTCGTTGGGAATTACCATAGAAACACGGCAAACGTTCGGTTCACGGCAGCCATAGCACAGGCGCGCGAACAGATGCGGCGCATTTCGATTTCGTTTTAGCACCTGGGTGGAGTGTGCGGCGCATATCCGTCAAACGATGTCGGGTCAAACAAACGAGAACCGAAACCGGGCTTCAACAGTCAAAGGCGATGTCATTCTTGGTTAGCGTGGTCAACTGGTGTGTCAGCCATTGCAGTTTTCTGTTCCTCTGTTTACAGTAGGTGGAAAGTGCCGTTAATTGTTAGCTGAATTTGTGTGGGCGAAAATAGTGGGAATCGAGTTTCAGCCATACAAAACTGTTAATATCAATACGGTAAACTCTTGTACGGAGGAAAGCTTCGAGTGGACGTAGATCTAAGGAGGGAGGCAAAACGGCTTTTGTTCGTCCAACCACCCCGATTTTCTCCAAGTTTTCGGTAAAAAAACATGTTTTTTCACAATTTTGGGTCCTTTTCCCTTTCTACAAATATTGGTCGGAATCCGGCACTTGCATTCTAATAACTTTTCAGTTCCTTTTAAAGACCGGTGCTGAAATCAAAATAGCTTTGTAAGCCATTTTGTGCTGCGAGTACTCTTAAGCCATTGCACAGTAATGCAGCTGTCATAAAAACTGAGATGAAACCCCTAAGAATGACTTTTCAGAAATGTGTTTAAAATTTTTAAACCGCCCCAGTAGCTCAGTTGGTAGAGCGTTGGACTCCGGCCCGCTGCTCAGAAGCATGCAGTGGCAGTGCATGTCCAGGCTTGGGATCAGTTCCCCTGAGACGCTCCGGCGCTCTATGAGACGACCCGACGCACAGGTCGGCTGGCAACTGACTGGTGATAGGGTGACCTGAGCGGGGCGGCCGTCCTTGTGCTTTGTGGGACGTTAAACTTTGACTTCTAAATCAAAGTGTGGGAGCTGCTCGTTCGGGTGGTGGGGTCGGGGTCTCCGTGACAAGTTCCTTGATGACTTAAGTGAGACTCCGACTCCAACAGTCGAACCGAGAACAACTTGGACAAAATTTATAAAAAAGGCTATTTTCTTCTTGTTTGGTGTGCTATTTCGACTTCACAGGAGCTTGAACATGGAAATTTTTCCATGCCGCTATATACCGGAATTGGTCACTGTAAACTTCAGGTTTCAATGACCTTCTAGTCGCAAAAATGTGCCTCTAGGTGGTCCCAAGAACATGTATAGTAATTGTTGGAGTTTGACGACGCACCAAATGCCACAGTCATACGGTGTAGCAGCTCTCACCCTGTTGGAAGGGATTTTGGGAATCAGATCAACTTATTCAGAGGCTCCGCCGGGACTTGTTTTGAAAAATAACATTCCTACACGAAGCAAATTTTCTTAACCCTCGCCCCACCATCGATAGCTCCCTAAGTATTATTTTGGAATAACAGAAAAACGACGAGGCGCAGCAACGCAGCTGAGGGCTCTATCTCTCACCCCATAATTTTCCCACTATCCCTGAAATTTTTTACCTCGGGTCACCCAAGGCCAGGTCACCAAGTGAGCTCAACCAAGGTCACCTCACTTCAACTTTTGAGCTTTATAAGAGCTACATTTCTTAGTCGATAAATTTGAAACTTTCTACAATTCATGACCCCTCCAGGGTCTACATAATGCATATCCGGATTTTTTTATTTTTTACCTGAGGCTTGGTCACGAGGTCACCTCTCACACTGAAAAACATGGGGAAATTTGTCTTATGACATTAAAGTCACAAAAACGATTGCAAATGCTCAGCTTGCTCAGAAAAGCGTTCTTGGATACCCTTTTACGAACCCCGGAGGCCATATCTGCCCTTTGACCTCTCCGAGGTCATCCAAGGTCATCAGGGTTCAAAAACAGTATTTTCAAGATAACCTATGACCTAATTAAGCTAGAGCGCTGAATCAAACATCATCGCACATGTATTGTTACTGGCTTTTATTTACTATACGACAAGGTCACTATATGAACTTTCGTGACCTCAGGTCATATTGGGTCGCGAGGTGACCTGTGACGGTCAAACCACTGGCGAAAGGTCATTACGTTCAACATAACGGAAAAAGGTCAGGCGTTTTCCTATCAAATGTCTTTTACAATAGCAATAGCTCTAATGGCATAAGAGTTATGCTGTTTTCTTAAGCATTGCATATTTTAGTGAAAATAGCCTATCGTGACCAAACTTGACCTCTGGAGGTCAAACCATTGACCTGAGTGCTTAAACATGCGAAGTAATTTCCTACTGAATTCACACGAGCTTTCTAATGCACTTTGCAGATTTGCGCTACCCCCATGTTTCCGGAGTTAGAGAGGGCCATCGATGCCCCCGGTGGGGCGAAGGTGGCGCCAGACCTCCGGTGGGGCGCGGGTTAAGCCAGCATAAAAGGCACAGCCAGGATCAGCTGGAAGCTATACAGAACAATTGGATGAGTCCTCTTTGTATCGGTGAAATTAGGTCATCATCTAACGACAAAAAAGCATGATAATTTTAGTGAGTGTGTATCCTACCGATAGTTGGTGGTTGCGGCTATGTACCGTCCGCTGGGCGGTGCGAACCGAGGTAGCATGAACTTCCGACCTACTCTATCGGCTTCATTAATTCTTTATAGGTTCGTGTCTACATATGCGTGTACTGTCCAGTTACCAGTTCACGGGCAGAAAATACAGAGACTAATATTTTTCGGATACGCCTTATTCACCCCAACGGAAATTACCCCCAATTATTTTGCTCTGTTCTACAAACATGCGTACTGAAATAATGTATCAGTAGCACAAAGTGTTTTTGCCCCTCTAAGATTATTTCAACTACAGGAAGCCTAAAAATGAGAAATCTGTATTATGCTCTGCACCTTTGTTACGCATTGCCTGTCACGAACAGCCGGTGAGTGAGCATTTATCGCTAGCTGAATCATAAAAGTGTGCCCATTAAAAGCTATAATCAAACCTATGGCCGATTTATAATCAAAGCCAGAGTAGGTGAGTTTGGGACAAATTGATATTTTCAACTGCGCAATACAATAGTAATTATTTATGTTAAATTTACCATTAAACGATCAACCATCCTCGAGTACATTTCCCGTTGGTGTGATGGACCCCATCGAAGGTGTCCCACTTGGACGAAAACTTTCCGCCGCCACTTTGTGTAAAGTGACATTTCAGGGGGCTCCGAGGGTCGATTGCGGGGGAATATGCCCATTGTTGCCTTCACCCTGCATCCTATGAAGTCCAGCCCTACGAGTTTTGAGGCACTTCACTTGTAACCACTAGCTCTCCCTTTTTCAGACCAACAGCAGCGCTCGTGCGGGCAATCTGTCCACGTAGCCGACCCCGCGCCCGGATAGTAGCGCCACCTGAGAGAGCGCCTTCTCTCGGAAGTCGGCCATAACTACCGGCATGTCCATGCCGGAAGTGGAGGATGTGGATCGCACATTGGAAGGTGAGATTCAGTGCAAAATTATTCACCGCTCTTTACACTAAATCACTTTTGTTTCGTTATCATTTAAAGTTACTGCTTCGCAGTATCATTTTCTTAAATTGCCCTCCGAACCGAGAGCCTGGCCCCGCCCGTGCCGTGTCCAAGGTCGGAAGTGACGCCGGCGACGACGCACCCCTCCCCTCCCCTGGCGGACAGCGCCGGGTCCAGCGCCCCCGGCGAGTCTCAGACTGGCAGCACACAATTGCGTGCAGTGAGCTGGACGCGGAAAGTTGCACACGGTGTGGAGAAGTACCTACCTGGTGGTGTGCGTGGTGCGGCGCATCAGTGTAGCGTTACGTGACAGTGTAACGCGTTTTGCGGTATAATTGCGTTTTGGTTGGCAGTGAAGGCAGTGAATCCTGAAATAGATGGCTCCTATAGCTGACAACAAAAGTGGAATTGTTAAACTGTCATTCCAACAGGGCTTGGATGCTTCTGGACAGAAAAAAATGCATAAAAATGCTCACTGGCTTTGTTTCTAGGTATTTGTGTTTTAGCATAGAAGATTCCGCCTTTTGGAGCATATTCAAACCACGGCTCTCACTGAAATCTGATAAAGAATTTTGAAACTGGCATTTAACAATTTTTCGAATCTGATGCAATTTGTTCATGGTTCCCTAGTTGTTAACATCACAAATATTTGTTTTCTCATTTTTTATAAAACATTAATCAATTAATCCAAAATCCTGTCTATCGTGACATGATTTGGATTTTATTATGATATGGTATGATTTTTTATGTTGATTTTGTTTTTGTTGTTACAGCGTCTATTTTCTAGGCAATAGGCTCAGATCCCGGGTTCAAATCCGGGCAGGTTCTCAAATAAGTGTAATCAGACCCCCAAAATCCTTCCCAACAGGGCGGACATGATAACACTGTATGGCTGGCTTATCGTTAATGTAAGTGCTGTATGTAAGCTGTATGAGCTGTATGTAAGAGCTGGCTTATCGTTAATCCCGAAAATTGTTTAGGTGGGCCCTAAAATTGTGCGCATAATTTGCCTCGCCACATGACCTTTGTTGTCGCCGCGCCCTAAACCACCAATTATGATGACGATATTTGCCTCGCCGTACCTAGCCTGTCCTCCCAAATTATCGAAATTGTGACACGACGTGAAAGAGTGGCACCAGTCAGCGAGGAATGTCCCATCGCATCGTGCCATCCCTCTCTCCGTGGCCCCGATACGCGGCAGCGGCTGCTTGCATGGGGAAAGTGCTCGCTAGAGTCAGCTGATTCATCTCCGCGGCTAGCTAGCTATCTGCCGTGCCCGTTACTGCGCCGGGCTGCCTGCGCCGAGTCCCCGGTCGATACGGAATCACACTCGGCCGAGTCCCAGAGGTGTAACCACGTGGTGGGATTCTCCCGCAGCCGCTCACACAACGCACGCCAAGCGTTCTGGGCTGTTCACTCCTGCATAGTTGGTGTTTTTGCTTATTGTTTCTTGTTCGTGCCAAATTCGGATTCAAAAGAGGAAAGATTTCGCAGTGCTGCGCCGAGAAGTATGATAAGTTGATCGCCGTTAATTGACCTGTCTGATCGAGTCCTAGATGCAAAATTCAAAATTGAACAAATTCCCTGTGATTCTGCTAAATTTTGCATCCTGGACTCAAGCACACAGAGCCATTAAACAACTTATCGATGAATTCAAATTCGTTGGCAGGAGGTTAACGCCGAAGTTAACGAGTGTGACAGTCGCTTAGGTGTACTAGTAGGGAAGTCGCTATGGATCAGGATAACGATGAAGTACCGGACGTTAACGGTGAGTACATTGTTTTAGGTACTTTATAAGGCTTGTCAAGAGATTGTGAATTCATTGGGTGTGGCATGCACCATTCAGTCAGAGACATAGGCGTAGAAACATGAGTGGGGCGGAAGGGGTCAGGAAGGTCATGAACCTCAACATTCATGATTCTTAACGGCTAATAGTTGCGTTTACTGTAAAGGATGGTTTTAAAATATGTGTTTTGCCTCCATCCCTATGTTCTGGACGTTTCTACATATATGGTCAGAAGCAATGCTGAATTGCTGAACTGCACATCGACATGGCGTTGTCGGGGTCACGTGAGGTCACCGGTAGTCATTGACCAATGTTGCATACCCAGGAGGTCAGGTTAAATAAAGCCTATGTGCATTGAAATTCGGAGCGTAAGAGAAGAGGAGGACGGCGAAGACATTATGCAAGCCTATCGCGGTGTCTGAATATCTCCGTGACCTGACATGACTCGGACCTTTTACTTGACCAAATTGTTCGTGATTGAAATTGGTTCACAGTTTGAGAGAGACTTTGCGTTAAGCCGAACCGTTTTCAATTCCGGCAATATGGATTGGGATGGGGATTGGAATCTGGCACTTGTTGGACGAGGGCTTAGGCGTTGCATTATCACTCAGTTGAGCGTGGGAGGGCTTATGAACTTCGGAGCACTTGTGCCTGGTGGGACGGGCTTTGTATCGGACTCAGCATCGGCGGTGTCATAGGTCTGTGCTGATGCTGCTCCGCTGATTATTGTGACGTTCTCATGCTTGTTATGACGTACCGACGAGTGCTTACGTCACAGGCGTGTGACGAAATCCTGTGCCACAACCTTGAGCAATCTGATAAGGACCAGCCGCGAATCGTCGCATCAGTTTCTAGTGTATTTCATATGGTGCCCATCCACAAGGAAATACACTGAATGTCTTGGGTTTTTAAGTACGGAAACTTGACGAACATTACCGGTTGAGCTGAAAATAAGAATTTGACTTTGATCGTTGACTCTGACCGGTGACCTTGACTTTAGCACCGAAAAACAAGAGTATGATATCATATCGTAATGTAGGTTATATTGAATGACATGATTGGGCGAACTATACCCACCGAGTCAATCCCGTTAAAAATGTTGACATAAACTCGAGCTTATCAGCTTTGAATTTTGCGTTCATGTGAAGTGATTTTGGCGTATCTTCCCGCTTAAATGGCACGGTATTGCCATCGGACCTGCAATGCGAGTGAACCGATGCGAGAGCGCAATTGTGACGAGGTCAAATTCGTAAAGGGAATGTGGCACCTTCGTCAAATCCCAGAATTTAATGTAGTTATCGATATTTTTAACCGAAAATCATGAAAACGTCCATGATAGGGAAGACCAGGGCTAGTTGAACATGATTTTTGTTTTGGTCGCATATCTCAGAGATGGATGAAGGTATAGACTTCGTTCTGCCTTTGCTGGAAAGCCTATTCTTTTGGCTTTCAAATGATGCGTTTGCCAACGTTTGAATGCTGTTGCCGTGTGAGATATTTGATCATGAATAGGTCAAAGTCAAATGGCTCAACTCGCCCCGTGTCGGGGTAAGTTGAGCCACGCTCCGGGGTACGTTGAGCCGCTTAACGAGAGTATGTCCTCATTTTCCATGTTTATTACCCAAACACCAAATATTCTCACTTTCAGTCACTGGTACTGTTTTTACACCCAAACGTTGAGGAATCACCCGTACAAAGACGGTAGGCCCATCCACGGCACTCCTAGTACCTACTGTACCCATTGCTCAACCGGGCAGCTGTTTGAGAAAAGGTCGCAGCACACCAGGCATAGTGTGTCGTTTTCATCGCTGAACTCCTCAACATCTTTGTAAAGCTTCCTCCTAACATTTCTTTGCTTCCTTGTGTTGTTATTGCACCCGTCTTGCATTTGCGTCTTGCCTTTGCCATATGTTGTACCTCTGTTCTTTGCTGGTAATCTTTTTTACTTCTTTTCCGCCTCCTCTTCCAGCAAGCTGTTTTTTGGTATATCCGTCAACACTGCTGCTTTCCTGTGATGCGAGGCTCTCTTCCTCAGCCTCAGCTCTTTAGGCAACGGGCAGACTGCTGCAGGCGAGAACGTATCAGGACAGTAGGGCAAGATCAGGACAGGATCAGTATCACCGTCAGGGTCAGAGCAGACTGCTGCTCATTGAATAGTCCGGAAAAATTATGCTGCGTATACAGCTCAAACCATCTGCGGGGAGGTCCAGCTCTGCTACTGATGGTGCAGGAAGGCTCTGCTGAAGATCCAGTCCAGGACTAGGGGCATTCGTTGGTCTTCCAGGCAGGCTGAACCCTGCTGTATTTTCAGGCGCTGAGATGTTCAGTAGACTTCCTGACATTTCAAGGACCTACTGAGGGCTTTTCACAAGTCGATCCGTCAGTAGGGCCGGTGTCCGCTAGGGATCGGGCATAGGCCCAGAGGCATCACCTGACGTTCCAGGCATGCTGGACAAACCTAGCAGATCCAGAGTGGGGGGGGTGGGAGGGCAAGGGTCATGTCCCCCAAATAGCGAAACTTTGGCCGATTTTCTTAAAAAAACTATATTTTTACTATTTTCCCGAGTTGCCTCCTCAAACGGCACTCCTGCGTCCGCCAGTGGCTGGGCCCTGCTGGAAGTCTGAGCGGAATCACGGAACAGTGTTTATTTGAGGAAACGGGAAAAATGGGCACAAAGAGGGTACAATTTGAACTTTTTGCGGAAAAGGCCAATGCTCCTGCATCCGAGTTGGAAGGGCTTTAAAGGAAGAGGAGGGCCCAAGACCAGCGCTGGAAGCTCTTCTCTATTATTGGTCGGCCTAATAGCAGGTCAGGGGGCAGGTAATGGGACATTAAATCGCTTAAGTGTTTTGAAAATAAACGGGAAAAAACAAAAGCTGGCGGTAAATGCCTTTCCCCCTTCGCCAATGAGTCGACCCGATAGCAGACATTTTAGGAGACAACTGCCCGGGCCGAATAGCGTCGCCAACTATATCCCTGTTGGAAGGTTTCTCGGAAGCCAGCTTACTCTTTCTTTGATCAGGGAAGCCGCCCAGTCTTGAACACGGGTTAGACGCATGGAAAGTGTGCGTATTTTCCACTACACCACCGTGCCCCATTAGTTTGGGGGAATTGAGGTATTCCATTTTTTTCTCCGGGGCGCGTTGATCATGGCTCAACCTACCCCAACACCCTCGTGGTTCAACCTACCCCGAGACCCCGCTGCAACTTCGGAGGCAGCTGACGCAGAAAGTGGGTGATCAGTTCGCATAGTTTTCGGCCCAAATAAGGCGTAAATATCTGCATTCAACTCATTTAGTACGGCTAATCTTTATCTCTAATATCAACAGTGCTATTAAAAAATACTTGACAAAAGTAAAATTCACTTTTGCTATGAAAAAACAGGTTTTTCTGTCTTAAAACCGCTACCGACCAGATACCACGACGGTTTCCTGCTGAAAGACGGAAAGCGGTTGCGCGCATGCCCTGGTATGATTACAGCACAGTCTCTTCAAAAACAGCGGAGTTATCGCGAGTGGCTCAACATGCCCCTGGCTGCAACTAGCCCCGGTCTCCCCTAGCTCTGAAAAATGTACAATAAGCTCAATATTTATGTTTTTAAGCTGCTCCTCTATGGTAAGAAATAAACCTCTGTCTGTGGTTGACGTAATGATCTGGCAACTAATAACATATTCAATAGGCTTGAAGGGCTTCAATTGGCTGACCACTCACCGTGACGTCAGCATGTCGTCATGCCAACAGCTGACAACTGTGGCAGGCCGCTTTGGTACATTTGGGGTACATTTCAGCTAAGTTTTTAGCCTTTCTCTACGGAAATTTTGAGTTTCAAGACAAATGATGTATTGAGTACCGGGTTTTCTGGTATGCCGTACAAATTGGCTATCTCAGTTAAAATCACATTATAAAGGCGCTACATCCCCTTTAATCTGACTTCGCCAGCCTTCGAAATTATAAAGCGACCGCCAAAATATATTTGACAATCAATGCACACACCAATTTTCTGAAATGTACGTAATTCTTAGTCAGTTCTTAACAGTTCTCAGGCAACTTTTGAAAATTAGTTAGGGACACATTGGGACTCTCCATGGGTCCGTTATATGTGTTACCGGAAAAAAATTCCTAGTTTCTGTTTCTAGCTCGTATAATTGTATGATGTACCGCTTATTCATTTGCATAATGTTAAGTTCAAGCTCTTTATAACTGAGATCATACGGTTGAGTGGATATTGGGACCATAAGGTGTAAATTTTAAGGAGCGGGACCACAGCTTGAAGAGGCATGGCCACTCGGTTCTGAGCTCCAGAGGAAATGAAGGGCTCTGTCGGGATTCGGCTTTAGCTTGTCTACCACCTGCTTTGCTTGGTTCCTCGCTGAATTTGCGAGCAATATCAACGTGGAATTTACCCTCGCTCCATCTTCTGCGGATGGATGGCTTAGTCAATCGATACTTCGTCCATTTCTGGCTGGTGGAACTTGTATAGTTCTGCTGGCGCTGCAGGCAGCTTGTCATTGCTTCCGCCGACGCATGATGTTACTAGTTACGGACAGGAAAAGTACATTTCATACCATTGTCACTTTTGCGATGTACGTCAGATAAAGACATAGATCTATGTCTTGGTTTTGCTATATTAGTTGGTATCTGAAACCCAGACCTTTGCGGACTCTTTCCTCTTCCGTTTTTACCCATATAAGAAAGAATGACGATACGTCACATTTTGTGTTTGACAGATCCAGGGGCTGGGAGCGAGGGGCGCCCCCTGAAATGGTCACGGTGCCTCCTGAAAGGCTGATGGCGCCTCTGAAATGTCCTTCCACCCCCTTCCACCCCACCCTTCACCCTCGATAGGTTTTGGCACCCCCTGGTCCGGATGGTGCTCGCCCTCCCCCGATCGGAAATCCTGGGTCCGCCATTGTTTGTGTAGGTATGTTATAGTGCACCCGTCCTCTGGTGCACACATACAAGTAAATATATGTTTACGGGATCACAGTTCCGGCTCGGGAGATGCAAACAACGGTCATTTTTTCTCAGAATTTTCTTCCGGTTCCAATGCATACGATTAGTGTATGATAACTAGTGTCTCGGCACGCACCCATACTGTTCCCAAGTGAATGGCATCGTGGCTCGGAAAGTGCGATGTCAAGATGTAAATTGGATGTTTGTTCGAAACTGAAAATGAAACCCCTCCCGTGCCCCGCGGGTATTTTGTTGTATCCAGTTGATCCGCAGTCGGACGCTTGTTTGACCTTGTGTGCGTGGTGTTTATACAGTGGAGGATGCAGCCAAGGAGGCGGAGCCTGTGGCTGGTGGCCAGCTAGAGGCCGCCGCTGCTCCTGACGAAGGCGCCGTCCCCGAGGCAGCCCCGCCGCAGCCGCCAACCATCCACTCGCCCGAGGAGGAGGCGCCGCAGCCTCCCTACGAGACGGACACCAACATGACGGAGCAGGAGCTGGAAAAGGCCAAGAACAGCAGGTCGGTGTCAGGGCTGATGGTGCGGAGGTGCAGAACTTTTCACCTCTGTACTTTTTACGGTATGCTGTTTTTGCAGGCAATCAAGCTGATAAGTTGTCCAGACGCGTCGGGTTAACCTCTATAATGCAGTGCGTCGCTTGGAAATTCAGTGCGCATGCGCTGGCGTGCTTTGAGTTTGACTTGGTGGTCAGCCAGTATTACAACTGAGCCCGGAGTCGCCAGAACGTTGTATCACAGCGTTCCAAAACCGGTTTTCCTGCTCCGCACGGCGCTCTTCTCCGTGAGGCGCATTGGTGCTTTTGACCAGATACGTACCGCTTGGGAGGAAAACCTGAAAGACTGGGGAATCCAAGCGTTTCTCTTATGTAAGTATGTACTGAGCACTATTTGCTATGTGAAGCTGGCTGATTGTTGTAATTTTATTTGTTTTCATATTTTTCTGTGACTAAAGCGTTCTGCAGAAACTAACACAAGCAGAATAAACATTGAGAACGATGAGGAAGTAGTCTCACATTCTTGTCGACTTGATGAGCTGTTCAAAACTGACTTTGTCGTCACTGTGTAAAAATGAGCTGCCACCAAGTTAGAACAAGTCAATATTCGCTCGCACATTTGATAAGGAATCAATCAAACATAAATGACTGGTCGGAATTCTTCTGGCGCTCCCTAACTTGCAGTCAAGGTCAGATACGTGTTTATCTATCAGAGCGGTAAGCCACTTGAGACTATCGCTATCGTAAGTGCTCGGGAATGTGCGTGTATTCACCAGGTTACAATTTTTTGCTCGAATTATTGTCGCCTCCACGCTACGATCGCGTTTATCGATGTTATTACCAGAAGGCGCGGGCTGCAGTCCAGTTCAGACGGTGGGGTAGGTGGTGTGCCAGTGGTCTAGGGGTGTGTTAGGCTTCGTGTCGTCCTAACGTTCAGACGGTGGGGTAGGTGGTGTGCCAGTGGTCTAGGGGTGTGTTAGGCTTCGTGTCGTCCTAACGTTCAGACGGTGGGGTAGGTGGTGTGCCAGTGGTCTAGGGGTGTGTTAGGCTTCGTGTCGTCCTAACGTTCAGACGGTGGGGTAGGTGGTGTGCCAGTGGTCTAGGGGTGTGTTAGGCTTCGTGTCGTCCTAACGTTCAGACGGTGGGGTAGGTGGTGTGCCAGTGGTCTAGGGGTGTGTTAGGCTTCGTGTCGTCCTAACGTTCAGACGGTGGGGTAGGTGGTGTGCCAGTGGTCTAGGGGTGTGTTAGGCTTCGTGTCGTCCTAACGTTCAGACGGTGGGGTAGGTGGTGTGCCAGTGGTCTAGGGGTGTGTTAGGCTTCGTGTCGTCCTAACGTTCAGACGGTGGGGTAGGTGGTGTGCCAGTGGTCTAGGGGTGTGTTAGGCTTCGTGTCGCCCTAACGTTCAGACGGTGGGGTAGGTGGTGTGCCAGTGGTCTAGGGGTGTGTTAGGCTTCGTGTCGTCCTAACGTTCAGACGGTGGGGTAGGTGGTGTGCCAGTGGTCTAGGGGTGTGTTAGGCTTCGTGTCGTCCTAACGTTCAGACGGTGGGGTAGGTGGTGTGCCAGTGGTCTAGGGGTGTGTTGGGCTTCGTGTCGCCCTAACGTTCAGACGGTGGGGTAGGTGGTGTGCCAGTGGTCTAGGGGTGTGTTAGGCTTCGTGTCGTCCTAACGTTCAGACGGTGGGGTAGGTGGTGTGCCAGTGGTCTAGGGGTGTGTTAGGCTTCGTGTCGTCCTAACGTTCAGACGGTGGGGTAGGTGGTGTGCCAGTGGTCTAGGGGTGTGTTAGGCTTCGTGTCGTCCTAACGTTCAGACGGTGGGGTAGGTGGTGTGCCAGTGGTCTAGGGGTGTGTTAGGCTTCGTGTCGTCCTAACGTTCAGACGGTGGGGTAGGTGGTGTGCCAGTGGTCTAGGGGTGTGTTAGGCTTCGTGTCGCCCCAACAGCTGCGCCGCCTTTGGTAAGAAAATGAGGAGTCAGTAAATGTGCTACCTCCCGCGGACTGGAAAGTACCTATACACTCCAGAAGCAAAGAGCGGCGGTGTAGTGGTTAGCTCGCTGGCCTGCAGTGAGGGAAATTCGGGTTCAAGTCTCGACGAGATGGTCCCTTTCGATACGGAAAGGGTTGGCGGTGTCTTGTGTCCGAAGCACTTGGTGTGTTATTGAGCACCATACATAGTTTGATTAGTATTTCTGATATTGTGAATATCATTTTGATCATAGTTATAATAATCACACCAAGCTAACTTTGACTAAACAAGATTATTACGTATCACAGTTTCGGCCCTTCTCGAGGTCAGTGTAGGTGAATGGCCTAATCGTAAATCTACTATAACTGAATTTTTTCTAAATGTTTTTTGTACAATATTTCTGACGCTAAAAGTAAGCTTTTCATCCCGTTGTGAGGAAACAGGGAATATAGACATACTGCGAACTCAGCAGGGAAGTTTTAGGCGGAGTGATCAAAAGCTGGAACGTTCGGTGTATGTGCTGGCATGTAAGAGGATCTGGTATTGACCCCACAAAATAAATAGTGGGCATCACGTCTGGCGATAAAGTGGGCTCATTCACCAGCCACAAGAAAACTGTCAGCTGAAGGTTTTTAGGAGCCATCATGGTAAGGAGCCATCAAAATATTGGAGAAAAAGGCAAAACATTGGTCATGGCCTGAAACGTGATTCCGCCGTCCCCACATTAGCCCTGATAACACCATCGTCTTTTCATGATCGAGTATTTTTTTACACAAGTTTGTTCAACAACATGTGGTAGCATGTGTTTCTAGAACAGCTCTGTTCCCGCCCCATCTCATGGCCCGACCACACGCTGTCGGTGCTTGTCATGTTCCACCCCACGCAGTACACTAAGGCAAAAGGAGTCGGCGGCCGTCCGAGCACCCGCTGCCTCCAGGTGACAGGGGTACAAAGAAGGCGCTGCGAGCTGCCTCGGCTCGCTGATTCCCACCGAATTCATTCGTCGTTAAATAGACAATATTTTTAGCATGAGGTGGGATGATTGGGTGTGTGAAACTAGCATTGTTTTTTCGTAGTTCTACCGATTTTTTGGCTCTTGGGTGACGTTTTTCAGGGGGTGGTCCAGACGTTTCAGGTCAATGTTTGTGCTCTATGAGGCACGTGTATATGTCAAGGTATTTGATTGTGCGCCTCTTTTCACTGAAACTGTTTTTCAGGTACTTAATGTATGTTTGTCTGTATAAAAGACATGGGTGTTTGGATATGGATATATCGGATATAGATATACGGATGTTCGGACATATTTTCGGTTGTTTTTATATTGGTTTGTTGATAACAATGTTACCCAATGCTTGTAAATAAATAAATTTTAAAGACATCGTAACATAATCACACAAATGATAGTACATTCTAACGAAGCAAGTTTCAAATACAGAATGCAATCAAGGGGTGATCTTGTAGTTGATCAAGCATAGTATGATCAAATATTGTATTCTCTTCTGTTTTATACGTGCTTAATATGTCTTTGGTATAAAGAAGTGTACTTATCCATCTGTTCCAGGATAAAAATAGCCACATATATTTTGTGCAGCAGCCTGGTGTAGTGAAATAGATAAATAGGTAGTAATGGTAATTGCAGGAGTTAAGCGAGGCACCAACTGTGAAGATTATAAAATGGATATGGTCGTTCGGACTTACTCCACAGTGTTTTTGGGGTCGGAACTTTCCTTCTGTATTTACATATCTTCGTCAGCGAAAATATCGGATGAAGCTCTCGAAAACACTTTTTTCGCTGACGAAGCTCTGCAAATGCAGAACGAATGCTCCGACCCCAAAAACACTCTGTAAGAGTAAGTCCGAGCGACAATATCCGAACATCCTAACGTCCGATTTATCCGAACATTCGAACACCATGTCGTTTCAAGATTATAGGGTGTTGCCAGCTTCACCCTGCCTTGAGGGTGTTGGGGGATCAGGTTGTACTTATCTACGCTGGGCCTTAAACCCGGGACCTATGCAAGTCGGTGCGCAGCGGTTACTGAAGTGCCTTAAAGTCACAGCGATAACCACATATCCGGGAGAAGTTTTGAACAAATTTCTAAACCCGAACCAAGCTTAGACATGGCTGATATTATCATGCCATTTTTTTCAGAACAGCACTTATGTATGCTAAAATCTGCTGATACCGTGCTATCAAGTCGGTGAACACTTCCTGCTAAGTTTCTCCTGGTTTTTTACTGAGGCCAGGGATCTTGCCACATAATTGCCACTGGCTGGGGGAGGGTGCACCCCGGACAGGCCAACACGGGAGGTGAATTTTAAGCATATTGGCTCTCTGAAATTGCTACTGACATGCACTTCATCAACACGTTTACGTAGGCTCACGTAGGTAGAAGGAGAAAATAACCGGGGTCGAGTCCCATATTTTGTTTTTGTTTTTTAGGACGTCCCCCTGACTTGTGAGATAGGTTATGCGTCCCCCCCTTATCTTTCACTGTCGACGCCCACTTACCTTCCACTGTCAGACTTGTGGGCTGAATATACACGTGGACCCTTAACTTAGCCAGCAAAATTAGCTGCCATGCCTTCATGCGCGCCCGCCATGTGTGCTTGTGACATAGAAGATGGATGTTTGTACACGAGCCCATTAGGATTGTTCGATGTTTTGTTTTTAGAGTAAAAAGACTTGTGTTGTATAACACCCATTGAAGTGACTAGACCTGCCCAAGGCACAACTTTAATGCTTGGGTCGGCGTGGTCTCTTTGCGATAGTAGGAACAAATAAAGGGACACGCCTCTTTTGTCAGCATGACTGCAAACACTACGCAAGGCTGAGTCACAACGATGATGTCCACAGTAGCGGACCCAACCGGAGAGAGGAAGGCTGGGTCCACAGGCATTCTCTGAAATGATTTGGAATGTTAAACGGTTAACCGTTTAACAGCCAATGTTCCAAGATTGGAACACAACTATGTGGATCCATATATATCATGGCGAATATCTTATTGTAAAACCCACGGCCCCAACTGTTGAGGTTTACCCGTGGTTCCACTCCCGCATCGGATTTCCTCCTTCATCCGGCGGAACCGTGCACGGGGGGCGACCGTTAGGTCGAGAACCCTGCCCGTGCCTCACGGTCTGGCACCGCCCCTGTCCTGAAATAATCAAAAGAGTCCCCGTACACCACGTTCCAAGATAATGGGCGAGGCTCGGATCCTATCAAGCCATTGACGTGGCTTGGCCCCCGGAAGCCGAACGAACCCCTTGAAGGAAGGGTGACTCTGCCACCGCCACTCAATCCAGGACTCACCCGGCCCCGGGTTATCACACTCGTCAGTGCCTGCAGCCACGAGCTGAGTACGGACCACCGACCCCGGCATTCCTCGCATTACGTGAGCCCGGTCTGCGACGCTAGATCCCGTCGGATCCTGGCCCCGAATAGATATGACACGCATACTTTCCTTTGAGCTTTCGCCCGTGGCTACCGCGCTGGCCAGTCACGGTATAACGACGAAGCGCTCCACTCGCAGCCCTCGTCAGGGTCGACTCGACGGTCGTAAAAGAGGCGTGAAATCTAAACGATGACCAGTGTGAAGCCGGGATACCCCGGGCGCAAGGGGATTAGAGGTCTCGTCTGACCTACAACCGGTGCCCGCATCAGACAAGAGGTGATCACGGTCCCTTTTTTAGCGTCTACCACACGCCAAACGATTAGACGGCCCTGGACCACTTTTAAATACAGGTAATCATGGGCGGATGAACAAAACTTTAGAAATTCGATGATTTATACAAAACTAGCACCAAAACACCACCCTCCTCCCACACACGCACACACTCAAGCACACACATACCTGCATACTCGCACTCGCCACACACACGGCACGCGCACGGCGCGACCTCCCTCTGTGAAGCGACGGGCGGGAGAGAGCCCGATCTAACCTGTACGCGGCTTATGCAGCCGAAGCGAGGTTCCCTCATCTGCCACGTCCTTCTGCCGCTAGTCGGCCACTCGCCCTACGCCCACTGAGCCAGGCTAGTCACACCTAACAGCCAAGTAAACATTCTACTCTTTTGACAGCCAAGTCGTAAAATAATGCGCACTATACATAATATTACACATTTTACATAATAACTTAACATTATTATTAATTTGTTGTGCTCACGAGCAAGAAAATGAATGGAACCTGTTTTTATATCAGAGGCTTTCCAAGTTATGATCTGAAAGTTGAGAAAATAAGTTTTGAAAATTAAAATGTTTCACTTTGTGACCTCCCACAGTTGAAATATTAGCCCAATCCGTAATATAACACAAAATATTTAATGTTTAAGTTGAACATGACAATACATAAAACCAATAAACATGTCCTTAAACAGCGAATCCCATTGTTTCTTACTCCTAAAGCTTTTAAAACTGAGTTTCAATTTAATGCTCCAAAAATAGAACATTGGCGCCTTTTACTGAGCTGAATTCACGTTTACCGGTGACGTGCTGCGCGCGAAATCCGGTGGTTGTTGGTTGCTGCCGCGGCCACCGCGAGTCTTTGACATAGCAACGTTTCGCCGCAGGCCCGTAGCCAGGCGGGTGTGTTGGGCGTGTGGGCATTACCCTTGAGCTCAGAGCACCCTTTGGTGCTTCTATTTTCCCTCATCTCACCAGGTACCATCAGGTCTCAAAAGAGGAGTGGTACTGGAGCACAGCGTCAGACATGGCCGTGCCGTTCGTTACGACCATCATTTCTCGCTAGAGGTTCAGAGACCTTAAGGGCTGCTTCCACCTGGTCAATAAGCATTAGTTGCCAGCCGGCGACAGGACAGGACCAATGTTCCATTTTTGGAACACAAGAAAAAATATCAATAACATTTTTTAGTCGAATTTTGAAAACAGAAATATAATCTGGAGTCATTGAACAGCAAGTGACCAAATGTACAGACACATGCCATGCCGGGAAGGTAATTCGGCATCTAAACGGTTAAATGTAAGTTGTTTTTAGATTTTGACCCTTTCCGATCCCCCAAATGAACTCAAACAATCCGCGCCCTATCTGCACCGATGAGTGTCTCTGCGTGACGTCATTGCCGATGACTCACGAGTTATTGGCAGCTATACCAGGAAAGCGGTTGTTTTTATGAAAGCGCAGCTGGAACTGTGCCGTGCGTCTAGCAAAGCTTACAGGGGCGAATCCAGGGGAGAGGCACTTCCCCTAAGCCATTTCCGTTTCGATTTGGTCGATTTTCTTCAAGATGGTTTTCACGGTTTTTGACCCTGTTGTTCCCCCCCTCCCTTTCACAAACCATCATTCCCGAGCACAGACAACACGTTTTAAAGGTCGAGGAATTTACATGTATGTGCATGGGTGTCGAAATTGGGCTACCCCCACGTGAACCAAGGGGACGATCCCGCTAATCTTTGGAACTCGACTTTGGCTGTTTTGCCTAGATCTACGGAAATGATTTTAGATTCAATGTCGACGAACTGCATCAGGAAGAGCTCACAACGGCAGTTAATTCCCCTAGTTTCGTCTCCCAGCCCAGTCCTTCCCCGGTCATCAGCAGGACGAGTTCCACCTCCACACCCTGATGAAAGGCTCTGCGGCGACGCTCCCGGCCATGGACGTCGAAAGCGACGTCCATGGCCGCGGCACTGGGCACTGGGGACGTTTTCTTGAAGCTAAATTTGGGAAAATGCTTAAAAATTACGGAAGCGAGTGCGGGGCGAGATAGGGAGTTCAAAATTATGCCGTTTATGATTTTAGAAGATGTAGTGTTCTGCCATCGAGTATATAGTTTATTTCTCACTGAACCTTCGCACCTGTAAGCCGATACTGACGCTCCTGCCCCCGGCATTATGCTTCAAGTTTGTGTGCATGACGACACAAAATTGGTCAGGTTCTCATGCATTTTGTGATTGTTCTGCTGACTTCTTTGCTCTGCTTCTCAGGAGTCACAGCGTCAATGCTGGACTGGAGCAGGCAGTTTTGGACATCTACGACCCGTTCCGCAAGAATGACGTCAGCAAAGGTCTGCACCAGGTGCGTAGTTGAGCGAACCGACCTGTCGGGACTCGATCTGAATCAATATGGCAAATCTGAATTATCTAAATGAGGAAGTAGTGCTGTTTTTAACAATTCGTCCTTAGGTTGCCAGCTAGATACTGTTTGTGGATGAACCCTTGTTTTGCCGCCATTTTCGCTTTACTGGCGCTATCTGAGCTGCTGTGGTGAAAACGGCACGCACCCTGTGTGTGTGTGTGTGTGTGTGTGTGTGTGTGTGTGTGTGTGTGTGTGTGTGTGTGTGTGTGTGTGTGTGTGTGTGTGTGTGTGTGTGTGTGTGTGTGTGTGTGTGTGTGTGTGTGTGTGTGTGTGTGTGTGTGTGTGTGTGTGTGTGTGTGTGTGTGTGTGTGTGTGTGTGTGTGTGTGTGTGTGTGTGTGTGTGTGTGTGTGTGTGTGTGTGTGTGTGTGTGTGTGTGTGTGTGTGTGTGTGTGTGTGTGTGTGTGTGTGTGTGTGTGTGTGTGTGTGTGTGTGTGTGTGTGTGTGTGTGTGTGTGTGTGTGTGTGTGTGTGTGTGTGTGTGTGTGTGTGTGTGTGTGTGTGTGTGTGTGTGTGTGTGTGTGTGTGTGTGTGTGTGTGTGTGTGTGTGTGTGTGTGTGTGTGTGTGTGTGTGTGTGTGTGTGTGTGTGTGTGTGTGTGTGTGTGTGTGTGTGTGTGTGTGTGTGTGTGTGTGTGTGTGTGTGTGTGTGTGTGTGTGTGTGTGTGTGTGTGTGTGTGTGTGTGTGTGTGTGTGTGTGTGTGTGTGTGTGTGTGTGTGTGTGTGTGTGTGTGTGTGTGTGTGTGTGTGTGTGTGTGTGTGTGTGTGTGTGTGTGTGTGTGTGTGTGTGTGTGTGTGTGTGTGTGTGTGTGTGTGTGTGTGTGTGTGTGTGTGCGTGCGCGTGTGCGTGTGTGCATTGGGGTTTTAGGGCACTTTCAGCGTCGTGGCCATTTCGCGCCCAACTTCTGAAGTGTTAATACTATATTTGATTTTAACTATATATGGTCTGTAAAAGCTACTTAGAAAGAGGCTAGCATAAGTCACATGACGGCCACCCCGCTCAGGTCAACGTCTGCCAGTCAGTTGCCAGCCGACCTACGTTGCGTAAATACTGAGTGCCGGAGCGCCGCAGGGGAATCGATCCCAATCTTTCACCTGTTCACTGTTATGCTGCGCAATTTTCCGAGCAGTGAGCCGGAGCCCAACGCTATACCAGCTGAGCTATCGAGGAGGCCAAGTTTTAACCTACAGCGTATGACCGTCTTTTCGACCAATCCCAAAGCTCACCTAAAATGGTTTCCGGCCGCAGGTGGCGCGAGAGGGCGACTCCCAGGCGATGCAGCGCCTCCTGGACGCGCTGTTCGCCAACCCGCAGCGTCTGCAGCGGCGGCTCAACCAGCTGGACGCCGACCACCTCTCCCCCTGCACTACGCCGCCCGCTACAACCGGCTGGAGACGGTCCGCCTCCTCATCGACTACGGCGCGCGCGTCAACATCCGCGGCGAGGACGGCCTCACGCCGCTGCACTTCGCCGCCAGGTGAGGCTCAGGGACGTCCTGCAGTAGCGGAAACACGCGCAGGGGCAGCGTGCGGAACACATTCTGAGTCGCCTCCAGTTTGTTGCATTGCTTGTGGAGTAGTTTGGAGTAGCTTGCGTGGGGCCACGTAGAGTTAGACTTTGTGATAGTGTGGTTGTCGTTTTTTTGTCTTCCAAGAAATATAACGTTCTCTTTTTCCCCTTCACTGCCTGGGGGTCCGAGTGGGGCCTCCCCTTAGGTTTTTCGTGAAAGGTTCCAAGTCAATTTGAATGAGAGACGCGGCACTTTGCATGCCTGTAGTGTGATCAATTTGACAACTTATGGCTGAAAATTGGCATCAGGTCCGGTAAGGTCAACGAGTTATGACGTCATTTCTAAACCCATGTACGGGGATTGTTTTCTTAACGAGGCTTACAGAACTAGGGCGTAACTCGGTGTCTAGAATAGCTAGATCAAGTTTATAAGCTTCATTCAAAAGCTCTTGATAAGAAAAATATGCGTGCTGAAATGAGTTCTGAGGTCAGGTCAACCAAAGTCACCAGAGCTCACCAAAGGTCACAGTTTTCGAAATTGTTTGTGTCTATAACTTTTGAACGAGATAAGATACAGCAATAAATTTGGTATCAAAGTGACGGTCATGACCCAAGGATTCGAATGATGTGCGCTTGGCCCAAGCCAAACACATTGACTTATTTTGCTTTGTCCTAGGTCTAACAGTTCCCGAGTTGTAAAGTATTTCCTAAATGGGTGAAAATTTGACCCATTTTGGCCCTCTGTGATGTCACTGGTCAACAGATATGGTTCAAACTCGGCTTGAGAGTAGAAGACGGCAAGGCGCTTCCAGCACCCTTCCACTTTTTCCTATCTCTTCCGGTTCCCGAGATCGGGGGGGGGTTCCGATCGGACTCCTCAGGTGGTATAGGGTGCAAAAAGAGTACAGACGGATTAAGGTGGGCACCAGTGGTTGTTTTCTATAGTTTTGTTTTCAGTGTGAACTGCTGGGCCTGAGATGCACCGACTGCTGAGTTCATTGACTTTGCCAGCTCTCAGCCTATGAGGGTCTTATCCATGTAGGGTCAATGCTGGAGATCTCTTCTTGACCCAGGGGGCCCTGGATGGGTTAACGTTGGCCCGGCAATACAAAGCCTACGGGAGACACAAAATCAAGGGAGGGGCTCCTTACCCCAACCCCCGGGATCTCTACCCATGAGTAGGGCACGTGTTCCAAGTGTTCCGGGTAGTTCCGAGCGCCCGCTTTGTGGGGCAAGTGACTTGCGTTCAAGTCCCTTTGCTGATCTCCTATCTCTGTTCTGCGTCTCCAAGAAAGCTTTCTTATTTTTTCTTCGCAGTCCATGGTAACAGAACTCGAGGTGACAACTTTTGCGAATATAACTTTTTTCTATATCTTAACAAGACAGCATTACATTGTGAAAAGTCAAATGACATGTGTTAGCAGTGAGACTTTAACCTACGCCCCCAGCTCAGCCGTCTAACAGAGTTCTACTAGGCTACCCGACCCCGTAGTATTACCTATCACTTGCAGAACGGCTATACCTTATGAGTCTACCGAGCTGTACCAGGTTCTTATCCTTGAACAACAAGAAACACTCTCTGTGTTAGCACTATCTGAATGTTTTCATGAATATTGTACGCCCCAGCAGTGTGTATCGATTTCTGTGGTCGTGCGTCATTGTAGAAGAATACTTTTCACAGCACACGCTGCCACCTCGATCGTTGATCGACCCACGTGGTCGTCGTTTGTTGTGTTCAAATAAGCAGATGCCATAGTGCCACCACAATTGTGCGTGATGGGCTTCCATTGCCGAATATCAATTTCTGGTCTCCCGACATATAACGCGTTTCTGGTGCTGTAAACTGTTTCGCCAAGGGTCAGTTGGTGCGAGAAAGAGAGGGTAGAGGCTGCCTTTGTTGCGCGCACGGCACACGCACTTGCGCCGTTGCGTAGGAATCTGACAACACGGCTGCAACGGAACTGCGCCGTAGGTGACTAAGTAGTCCGTGATTGTATTTACACCGTTGATGGTGTTATTCCAAACGTACGAGGTTTAAAGGGAATGTGGCACCTTGGTCGAATCCTGGAATTTAGTGTAATTAGGCGTACTTATAGCCGAAAATAATGAAACCACTCATGATTTCTCTGAAAAATGTACAATAAGCTCAATATTTTGACTTTTTTAAATACTCCTCTAGGAAAAGAAATAGATATCAGCCTGTGGATGATGTCATGATCTGGCAACCACTACCATACTTGAAACACTTCAAGGGCTTCAATTGGCTGATGCTCATCGTGACGTCAGCATATGTCGTCACACCAACAGCCATGACAACTGTGGCCTGCTGCTAGGGTTACAAGAGGGGTTAATTGCAGGTAGTTTTTATCTTTTTTCTACGGAAATCTCTAATTCCAAGACCAATGATAAATTGAGACCGGGTTTTCCGACTTGCTTTACAAATTGGCTATCTCAGTTAAAATCACGTTATGAAGGTGCCACCTTAACTTTAACTGCGGCATGCTTTTTTTGCTCCTAAGTGACTGGGATCGATTCTGTGACTAGTTGAAGAGTGGTTTTTAGGGGTGGGTGGGGATGGCGATAATGTAGCAATAGTTGGTATAAAGCCAACCCATTGTATTATCAAACGATGACTACCTGGATGGTAACCCACGAAAATAGTTTAGTTTGGGGTCACTTCTGCTTTAAGTGGAGGGAAAGTCTGTGCAAGAGTACATACTTAACTTTCTAAAGGCTTTCACTTTTCTTTTATATGTCTAACAGCTAAACACCGTGTATGGTTGCTTAGCCCGAAGAATTGTCTACGTATGGTCCATGTTTCAGTTCGATGTATCCGGAAGGAACTCGTGACGAGCTTATAAAAATAAAAGTCATTGGTGTACTCTTGCTGGAGTGGGTCGGTAAGAGTACGCAAGAGAGGAGGCTGGAGTACACATTTATGCCCCGCTGTGCTTTAGGTGCATAGGCCATGTCGTGAAGTTTTGCGTACTCTTGTACAACGGTCTACTGCGTTCTCTTGCCTGACATGCTCCCTTGGGAAGAAAGTCTTCATAAACATGTTGGTGGGCGTTTTAGCGTGAGCTTCAGACATGCAGCTCAGTCCTAGCTCAGCTTTCTTGCTAATGCCAGACCATAATACAATTATATTGATAATAGAAGCATGGTCTACAAGTTTCCCTAGTTTACAAGTCTCCCGGATATCTCCCTTGGTTACCTTAGGGCCTGCATTAAATGTTTTTTTAACGGGACAAACCAGGGTCAGTAGCACATGTGCGAAGAGAAAAAAGCTCTGCTGCCAAATCAAGCGACAAAGCAAGTGTTTATTTTTAGTAAGCACTTTTATGCTTATGAGCTGTCTTTTAGACGTCGTCCTGCCCAGGCTGACTAAGAGAAGGCAGTGATGGGCCTCGTGTTCAGATTTACGCCGCTTCTGAAACAGTTTTGGGAAGTATGGTATCAAACTATCCCAGAGAGGCACCACTGTCTGATAACAGGCGGTCAGATGAGCAGTCTAACGAGGAGTGCGGCTACAGTGGACGGATGGTCGACATTGGATGACGCTGGAACACAGGTTATCTCCGCCAGCGCCAGCTCTCAAAGTAAACTGTACCGCTTGTACTTGCAGGTACCGGCGGAACCTGAGTCCGACCACCACGGCGGTGGCCACACCGGAGCCGCGGGTGGACGGCGAGGCCGGCGGTGATCAGCCGCAGGAGGAGTCGGTCATCCAGCTACTGGTGAAGCACGGCGCCGACGTCAACGCCAAGGACGTGTACGGCCTGACCTCGCTGCACTACAGCGCCATGCGTGGCAACGACGCCGCCGCCCAGCAGCTGCTGCGGTGTCCCAACATCAACGCCGAGGTGGGCCACGCGGCACCGACGCCCCCGCCCAGCAGCTGCTGCGGTGTCCCAACATTAACGCCGAGGTAGGTCCCGCGGCAACGACGCCCCCGCCCAGCAGCTGCTGCGGTGTCCCAACATCAACGCCGAGGTAGGTCCCGCGGCAACGACGCCCCCGCCCAGCAGCTGCTGCGGTGTCCCAACATCAACGCCGAGGTAGGTCCCGCGGCAACGACGCCCCCGCCCAGCAGCTGCTGCGGTGTCCCAACATCAACACCGAGGTAGGTCCAGCGGCAACGACGCCCCCGCCCAGCAGCTGCTGCGGTGTCGCAACATCAACGCCGAGGTAGGTCCCGCGGCAACGACGCCCCCGCCCAGCAGCTGCTGCGGTGTCCCAACATCAACGCCGAGGTAGGTCCCGCGGCAACGACGCCCCCGCCCAGCAGCTGCTGCGGTGTCCCAACATCAACGCCGAGGTAGGTCCCGCGGCAACGACGCCCCCGCCCAGCAACTGCTGCGGTGCCCAACATCAACGCCGAGGTAAGTCCGCGGCAACGACGCCCCCGCCCAGCAGCTGCTGTGGTGTCCCAACATCAACGCCGAGGTAGGTCCCGGCGGGCACCCCGCCCCTCCCCTACCGCCTGACACGTGCACGTCAACTTGTAGGGGCACAATGGCCCCAAAATACTATCGATAATGGTACATATTTTAAGGATTAGCGATGATAAAATAGAGCTGTTAGGTACACTTTATAGCCATGTAGCTGGAGCGGCCCAAAATCCCATCACACACGCGCACACGTACACGCAGACAGGCGCACACGCACACACAGACACAGAGCCAATGATAAAACATAATGATAAAAAAGACTATGGAGGTCCTGTAAAAAACAGAATAAGTACCCTTATAGAAACAGCATTGCTTGCCACCGCAATAAAACAATTTTTTCTAGTGATGTTCTCCTGACCACCACGCCAAGTATTCAACAGTGATGTGGAGAGCAGAACTAGAAAACAGTTAACAAACGGCACAATAGCATGTGATGGGGGCTGTGTTCACGACTGGGAAGATATCAGTACCTAATTCAAAGTATTGGTATATGTGTAGCAGCATAACCCCAAAATCTACAGAATCCGATATATTGTGCGCACTGTTTGGTTGAAACATCATTGCATCTTTGCCAGTGTGGATTTATATGCAAAACAAAATGTTTGTTCGTGAGTGAGTCTTTGACCTCAGAGGACATGTGGCTCGACATGTTTATTTTTAATGTAATTCATAAGTTCCTCGATAAAATATATTCACACATTTCCACTCCACATTTACATCCTCTAGAATTGTCCCTCAGTAGGCTCAGCTGAATTGAGGTGAGCAGGATTTAGCATTCCGTGCATTGGCTGCCACATTGTGTCGTCTTAGTTGTGTTTTCGGACCATTTCCTGCTAATCATACTGCATGCCTTCATATGTGCTTTTTATATCATGGGAGCACGATAAAATATATTATGTAATCCCCTTGTTTTAGCGTTCAGTTTCTACCTCTGTGCGCTGTTGCAGGACATATGTACAACGTGTTTCAACTAAGTAGCGACAATGCATTATTTGGCTGACGGTCGCCACGTTTACGGTGACAACTTATGTCGTTTTCCCGCTGAATTTACGTGGGGACTTGTTCCTCGCTATTATCCTTGGTGTGATATTCTTCTCGTAATACTGTTAAGATAAAAACCACGTCAGTTTGTGGTTTAAAAACGCCTTACAAAATCCATTCTACCTACAACATACATGTGAAAGGCCTCTCAAAATGTCTCATACAAAATCCTCTGTCTTCTCAGTACCAGCCATTGGCATTGGCAGGACTTCAGATAATCACCAGGCCCGGTGCGCCACCATCTTCGCTGCAGGTGAAGGACAAGCAGCAGATGACGCCGCTGCACATGGCGGCTACCTACGGGTACCCGACGGTGACAGAGCTGCTGCTGTCGCTGCACGTGCCGCTGCGCTGTGTCGACGAGGAGCAGCAGACGCCCCTGCACAGCGCCGCCAAGGGAGGCCACCACAAGATCGTTGCCATGCTGCTGAAGGCCTGCGCTGTGGACTTCGGCGAGAAAGCCGTCAAACTGGTGAGCTGGGGCGACGCCAGCGGAGCGGAACGGACCTGGTCACGATGGTGAAGTTACCATGAGAGGCCCAGCGGCAAAGGAAGATAGGACACATGGAGGCGATCCGAATGCAAGGTCATATAGCTAAAAAGGATACGGTCGACAATTGTTGCTGCTT
This sequence comes from Lepas anatifera, assembly GCA_034440635.1. Taxonomy (NCBI): domain Eukaryota; kingdom Metazoa; phylum Arthropoda; class Thecostraca; family Lepadidae; genus Lepas; species Lepas anatifera. The sequence goes on along the minus strand of JAOTON010001596.1, from coordinate 664,417 downwards.
CAGTTTAATAACCGAAGCTTTATAGTGTTTATTACCTAAACTTGTGGCCAAAACTAAACATTTGGTCTTTGTCTGCGAAAGCTCCGCATACGATTGTGGGTATCATTGGCCACTGATCAGATTCTCTAACAAATTCTGGTCAATATGTTTTACAGCCCATGATCACCAATTCAAATCTAATACATATCCGAAAAAGTGTGACTTGTAAAAATAGAAGAATCCCAAATCCATATCTTAACCTAGTCTAATAATGTGAACAATCCAATCCGCCAACGGATTATACTGTATTTCCCTGCAGTTCCCAATCCATGACACCCTGTAATGCGCGCGCCTCCACAGATGCTGCAGGACCGTGACCAGTGGCTGAACTGCAGTTACCAATCAATCCTCCACAGATGCTGCAGAACCGTGACCAGTGGCTGAACTGTAGTTACCAATCCATTCTCCACAGATGCTGCAGGACCGTGACCAGTGGCTGAACTGCAGTTACCAATTCATGACACCCTGTAATGCGCGCGCCTCCACAGATGCTGCAGGACCGTGACCAGCGGCTGAACTGCAGTTACCAATCCATGACACCCTGTAATGCGCGCGCCTCCACAGATGCTGCAGGACCGTGACCAGCGGCTGAACTGCAGTTACTAATCCATCCTCCACAGATGCTGCAGAACCGTGACCAGCGGCTGAACTGCAGTTACTAATCCATGACACCCTGTAATGCGCGCGCCTCCACAGATGCTGCAGGACCGTGACCAGCGGCTGAACTGCAGTTACCAATCCATGGCACCCTGTAATGCGCGCGCCTCCACAGATGCTGCAGGACCGTGACCAGTGGCTGAACTGCAGTTACCAATTCATGACACCCTGTAATGCGCGCGCCTCCACAGATGCTGCAGGACCGTGACCAGCGGCTGAACTGCAGTTACCAATCCATGGCACCCTGTAATGCGTGCGCCTCCACAGATGCTGCAGGACCGTGACCAGTGGCTGAACTGCAGTTACCAATCCATGGCACCCTGTAATGCGCGCGCCTCCACAGATGCTGCAGGACCGTGACCAGCGGCTGAACTGCAGTTACCAATCCATGGCACCCTGTAATGCGCGCGCCTCCACAGATGCTGCAGGACCGTGACCAGCGGCTGAACTGCAGTTACCAATTCATGACACCCTGTAATCGCGCCTCCACAGATGCTGCAGGACCGTGACCAGCGGCTGAACTGCAGTTACTAATCCATCCTCCACAGATGCTGCAGAACCGTGACCAGTGGCTGAACTGCAGTTACCAATCCATGGCACCCTGTAATGCGCGCGCCTCCACAGATGCTGCAGTACCGTGACCAGCAGCTGAACTGCAGTTACCAATCCATGGCACCCTGTAATGCGCGTGCCTCCACAGATGCTGCAGGACCGTGACCAGCGGCTGAACTGCAGTTACTAATCCATCCTCCACAGATGCTGCAGAACCGTGACCAGCGGCTGAACTGCAGTTACCAATCCATGACACCCTGTAATGCGCGCGCCTCCACAGATGCTGCAGGACCGTGACCAGCGGCTGAACTGCAGTTACCAATCCATGGCACCCTTAATGCGCGCCCTCCACAGATGCTGCAGGACCGTGACCAGCGGCTGAACTGCAGTTACTAATCCATCCTCCACAGATGCTGCAAAACCGTGACCAGCGGCTGAACTGCAGTTACTAATCCATGCACCCCCTCCACAGATGCTGCAGAACCGTGACCAGCGGCTGAACTGCAGTTACCAATCCATGACACCCTGTAATGCGCGCGCCTCCACAGATGCTGCAGGACCGTGACCAGCGGCTGAACTGCAGTTACTAATCCATCCTCCACAGATGCTGCAGAACCGTGACCAGCGGCTGAACTGCAGTTACTAATCCATCCTCCACAGATGCTGCAGAACCGTGACCAGCGGCTGAACTGCAGTTACCAATCCATGACACCCTGTAATGCGCGCGCCTCCACAGATGCTGCAGGACCGTGACCAGTGGCTGAACTGCAGTTACCAATCAATCCTCCACAGATGCTGCAGAACCGTGACCAGTGGCTGAACTGTAGTTACCAATCCATTCTCCACAGATGCTGCAGGACCGTGACCAGTGGCTGAACTGCAGTTACCAATTCATGACACCCTGTAATGCGCGCGCCTCCACAGATGCTGCAGAACCGTGACCAGCGGCTGAACTGCAGTTACCATTCCATCCTCCACAGATGCTGCAGAACCGTGACCAGCGACTGAACTGCAGTTACCAATCCATGACACCCTGTTATGCACGCGCCTCCACAGATGCTGCAGAACCGTAACCAGCGGCTGAGCTGTAGTTACCAATACATTCTCCAAAGATGCTGCAGGACCGTGACCAGCGGCTGAACTGTAGTTACCAATCCATGACATCCCTGTAATGCGCGCGCCTCCACAGATGCTGCAGAACCGTGACCAGCGGCTGAACTGTAGTTACCAATCCATTCTCCACAGATGCTGCAGAACCGTGACCAGCGGCTGAACTGTAGTTACCAATCCATCCTCCACAGATGCTGCAGGACCGTGACCAGCGACTGAACTGCAGTTACCAATCCATCCTCCACAGATGCTGCAGAACCGTGAGCAGCGGCTGAACTGTAGTTACCAATCCATCCTCCACAGATGCTGCAGGACCGTGACCAGCGGCTGAACTGCAGTTACCAATCCATCCTCCACAGATGCTGCAGAACCGTGACCAGCGACTGAACTGCAGTTACCAATCCATGACACCCTGTAATGCGCGCGCCTCCACAGATGCTGCAGAACCGTGACCAGCGGCTGAACTGTAGTTACCAATCCATTCTCCACAGATGCTGCAGAACCGTGACCAGCGGCTGAACTGTAGTTACCAATCCATGACATCCTGTAATGCGCGCGCCTCCACAGATGCTGCAGAACCGTGACCAGCGGCTGAACTGTAGTTACCAATCCATTCTCCACAGATGCTGCAGGACCGTGACCAGCGGCTGAACTGTAGTTACCAATCCATGACACCCTGTAATGCGCGCGCCTCCACAGATGCTGCAGAACCGTGACCAGCGGCTGAACTGTAGTTACCAATCCATTCTCCACAGATGCTGCAGGACCGTGACCAGCGGCTGAACTGTAGTTACCAATCCATGACATCCTGTAATGCGCGCGCCTCCACAGATGCTGCAGAACCGTGACCAGCGGCTGAACTGTAGTTACCAATCCATTCTCCACAGATGCTGCAGAACCGTGACCAGCGGCTGAACTGTAGTTACCAATCCATCCTCCACAGATGCTGCAGGACCGTGACCAGCGACTGAACTGCAGTTACCAATCCATCCTCCACAGATGCTGCAGAACCGTGACCAGCGGCTGAACTGTAGTTACCAATCCATCCTCCACAGATGCTGCAGGACCGTGACCAGCGGCTGAACTGTAGTTACCAATCCATGACATCCTGTAATGTGCGCGCCTCCACAGATGCTGCAGAACCGTGACCAGCGGCTGAACTGTAGTTACCAATCCATTCTCCACAGATGCTGCAGGACCGTGACCAGCGGCTGAACTGTAGTTACCAATCCATGACACCCTGTAATGCGCGCGCCTCCACAGATGCTGCAGAACCGTGACCAGCGGCTGAACTGTAGTTACCAATCCATTCCTCCACAGATGCTGCAGGACCGTGACCAGCGGCTGAACTGTAGTTACCAATCCATGACATCCTGTAATGCGCGCGCCTCCACAGATGCTGCAGAACCGTGACCAGCGGCTGAACTGTAGTTACCAATCCATTCTCCACAGATGCTGCAGAACCGTGACCAGCGGCTGAACTGTAGTTACCAATCCATCCTCCACAGATGCTGCAGGACCGTGACCAGCGACTGAACTGCAGTTACCAATCCATCCTCCACAGATGCTGCAGAACCGTGACCAGCGGCTGAACTGTAGTTACCAATCCATCCTCCACAGATGCTGCAGGACCGTGACCAGCGGCTGAACTGTAGTTACCAATCCATGCATCCTGTAATGCGCGCGCCTCCACAGATGCTGCAGAACCGTGACCAGCGGCTGAACTGTAGTTACCAATCCATTCTCCACAGATGCTGCAGAACCGTTACCAGCGGCTGAACTGTAGTTACCAATCCATCCTCCACAGATGCTGCAGGACCGTGACCAGCGACTGAACTGCAGTTACCAATCCATCCTCCACAGATGCTGCAGAACCGTGACCAGCGGCTGAACTGTAGTTACCAATCCATCCTCCACAGATGCTGCAGGACCGTGACCAGCGGCTGAACTGTAGTTACCAATCCATGACATCCTGTAATGCGCGCGCCTCCACAGATGCTGCAGAACCGTGACCAGCGGCTGAACTGTAGTTACCAATCCATTCTCCACAGATGCTGCAGAACCGTGACCAGCGGCTGAACTGTAGTTACCAATCCATCCTCCACAGATGCTGCAGGACCGTGACCAGCGACTGAACTGCAGTTACCAATCCATCCTCCACAGATGCTGCAGAACCGTGACCAGCGGCTGAACTGTAGTTACCAATCCATCCTCCACAGATGCTGCAGGACCGCGACCAGCGGCTGAACTCGCCGCTGATGCTGGCGGTGGACAGCGGCAGCAGGCAGACGGTGGAGCTGCTGCTCAACTCCGGCTCCGACGTCAACGTCTGCAACGACACCGGAGACACGCCGCTGCACGACGCCGTCGTCGGCGGCGAGCTCGACCTGGTCCGGCTCATCATCCGCGTGAGTGATGTCGACGGCCTCCCGGGATCTGGGGGTCTGAGGTCCGACCGCATCCCGGGGTCCGACGGCCTCCCGGGGTCTGACGGCATCCGGGGGTCCGGGGTCTGACGGGCTCACAGGGTCCGGGGTCCGACGGGCTACGGGGTCCGGGGTCTGACGGGCTTCCGGAGTCCGGGGATCGACAGGCTCCCGGGGTCCGGGGTCCGACGGGCTCCCGGGCTGCGGGATCCGGGGTCTGACGGGCTCACAGGGTCCTGGGTCCGACGGGCTCCTGGGGTCTGGGCTCCTGGCGCCTGGGGTCCGGGGGGCTCACGTCGGAGGCGAGCTTGTTCGAGAAAAAGACGAGGGACTTCGTGAGTGAAGTATTTTAAGTGGAAAGGCTATGTGCGTGAACTTGGGGCCGATGATGAGGCGAGTTTTTATGTATGTAAAAGAGGGCCTTTGTAATGGCTGTGGCGTACATGTGAAGAGAGCGCCTACGGAATAGGTGTGATCTTCTTTGGAATGAACTGTGCCTATGTGGAACGATTTGGGCGTCTGCGTGGTTGCACGAGCACCTGCAGGAGATTATGGGCGTATATGCGGATTAATCAAGGGCCTGGCTAGGTGATATTGATGTAGGTATAGGTATGCCAAATTTCAAACACTTGTTTCACTCCCATAGACGTTCACACAGGTGAGCGAATTCAGAGAAGACTAAACACATCGAAAGACACGTGGCTTTTGAGTTGACTTCAACTTTTGCGTTCGATATAGTCTCTTTTGAAATCAGCACATATCTTTGAGTTCATCGTTGACATTGAAATCAGCATGTGGAATGTTGGTAATGCGCCCCTGTTATAAATGCATATTTTTTAGTGCGGTGCGGCAATTAATGTCCAGAACTACCAGCTCCAGTCTCCGCTTCACCGAGCTGCAATGTTCAACAACACCAACATCATCGAGTACCTGTTGAGCCGGTGAGAAGTTGTCGTTGACGTGGACTGTGTGGTGCTTGCTGGAGGATTGACATGGATTATTGAAGCGGCGCTCCGCTATTGGTGCAGAAACCGTCCGCTGGGCTGCTTCGGACCGCATCGTCATTTGGTTTTCAGAGGCAAACGTCAGTGCACACTGCGAAAACTGTATTAACATTTTTCAATACATCGGGCGTGCCTGAATGTGTTTCCTGGGTTCCAGAGAAAGTATACACACCCGTCATACGATCACGAATGGAGGCTTTAACGATGATGTGTAGCCAGTCAGAGAGGCACCTTGATTTGGCGATGTTTTGACCCAATCTGGTTTTCTCGAGACCGATAATTTATCGTAAGCTCTTTTCGTTGTCGACAACTCAGACATTCATTTTACCACAAATAATTTTGCACACCTTAATGTTCGGATATCCAATACCATTCCTTGTAGTCTGTGTGTTCAGCCTGGGCGCCTGGCCACGTGTGTTACAGGGGAGCCAACATCGAGAGACTGGACGCCGACAACTTCACGCCGCTGCTGCTCGCAGCTTCAGCTGGTCACGCACAGGCCGTGGCCACGCTGCTGGAGCGTGGCGCTGACATCTCCGCCACAGACAAGTACGACAAGACGGCCATCTACTGGTGCGCGCAGGAGAACAACGTCGGCGCTCTCGAGGTACCAGTGCCGCGGCGGGGTTCTGGTCTGGCCACTGTTCAGAGCAGTTCGTTGAGTATTCTCATGATGTGCACTATGTATGTGTTCGGCGTCCTCTTATTCGGAGGCTGTAAGAAGGACCCGGCGAGTTATGTTCGATGTAAAGAAGCCATGCGTATGCATTCATTAAGGGTAACAAATGGAAAATATATTGACGCTAATTAGCAGAGATGAAGGCCGCTAAAAAATTTTGGAAACAACTACCGCTACTACCGCTATCTTGGCTAGCTCAAACCGCTCCCGCTCTTAGCGACACTTTTTTCGCGGGAATCGCAAAACCGCTACCCGCTACGCACAGTAGCGGGTACCTGGTGTTATACAGTGCTACTAAAGCACTATCTCAACATTTGTTGTTCATTATTGTTTTTAAACAAATTTCAATGAAAAGCTATTGCTTATCTGGATATCACATCAACATCAGCAGTTTTATTGTATGATATGCAATCACAGTGACACACAAGGAACATTTATTCAATCTACTTTTGTTTTCGGAGGGTGAAAAGCATCTCCCAATATCCATCTCGTTATTTGTATGGGTGGCGGTCCACTTAGCAGGTTATTTGTAGTAGAAGGCGTTTTGAATTATTTTGAGTCCGTTACTTTTTGGCTACAGAAACCACTACCGCTACCCCACTAGACTACTTGGAGAGTCTGCAAGTGTGGAAGGACTCAATGGAAGTGGAATAGCAAACTTACTTAGTGGATCGCCCACCTCCGCAAGAAAAACATACTAAGCACAATAACTTACAACATTTATTTCGCTGAGTGCTGACCCCATCCCCTCTCTCACTCTTCCAGGTGATCCTGCGACACCCGCTGGCGGAGGGGATGGTGGACCTGAGCGACAAGTACGACAACTCGGCGCTGCACGTGGCCAGTCGGCTGGGCTACCTGGCGGTGCTGCGCAGTCTGCTGGACCTCGGCGGCAGCATCGACAACAAGAACGAAGACGAGCAGACACCGCTGCACGTGGCCGCTCGATACGGCCGCACGGCGTGAGCGGGCGGGAGGGGTGGAGGCTGCGGCCGGATGGAAAACAGAGTGTCACGTCTTGGTGGCAGTACAGCATTGACCGGGCATAATGCGCCATCAAAAGAAATATGATATGTTTGTGGGATTTTAACTGACACATATGATCATTGTTTCAGCTCAGATCAGACCATCCCCCTTAGCTTAAATGAAGTTCCCCACTTTTCGCGGATTTTCTTGTTAAAAACATGTTTTTCTGCCCCGTTGCCCCCCCCAACTATCGGTCCAGATCCGGCGCTGATGGAATGTGGATGGTTGAGCACAATTCGAAGAGGAAAGTTATGTGCTGTCGAACATGATGACAGACCTGGGAAATCGGCAAGGGAAGGTCTTAGTTTATCTTGAGGTTGTGGAATCAAGCAGCAAAGACCACGAGCTACGCTGTTCGGAGGAAGCATTATGGGAAAGTTCTCTGTACTGATCAAGAATCACTAAAATAAATAGCGATATATGATTGATGAAATGAATTACACAGATTGAGTGAATTATTTGGACATGCTTTTTCTGCAGTCCATTTCCAGGGATGTGTACGAACAATATAACATGGGTCATAAGACCATGCGGCACAGATAGATATGTTCACGTTTTTTTGCTCACAAACGTATTTCATAGTTATTTACGAGCAGACTTCAAATTTGTCACTATTCTGAAGTTTTATATGTTTCCCATATTTTTACCGACTCAGAAATTTGCGAGTTCTCGCCAGCGACCACCACGTAAATATCAAAACCATCATTATTTTTTGAAGCGTGCTTAAAATTCAGACCAATTTGCATGTCGACCTGTACATTATATCAAGCACAGCGCAATTCATGACGTCCTTAATCACTCACACACTGACGTGCTGTCCAGGATCGTGAAAGAACTGCTGCGGCGCGACAAGCTCATCATCACCGACCAGGACGAGCAGCAGAACACGGCGCTGCACGTGGCCGCCCTGGAGGGCCACCAGCTGGTGGTGGAGACCCTGATAGACGCCGGCGCCGCCGTCAACGCCCGCAACGTGCACCTGTGGACGCCGCTGGACTGCGCCTCCGCGCGCGGCTGGAGACACACGGTCGAGGTGGGTGTCTGACGCGCGGCTGGAGACACACGGTCGAGGTGGGTGTCTGACGCGCGGCTGGAGACACACGGTCGAGGTGGGTGTCTGACGCGCGGCTGGAGACACACGGTCGAGGTGGGTGTCTGACGCGCCGAGACACACGGTGGAGGTGGGTGCCTGACGCGCGGCTGGAGACACACGGTCGAGGTGGGTGTCTGACGCGCGGCTGGAGACACACGGTCGAGGTGGGTGTCTGACGCGCGGCTGGAGACACACGGTCGAGGTGGGTGTCTGACGCGCGGCTGGAGACACACGGTCGAGGTGGGTGTCTGACGCGCGGCTGGAGACACACGGTCGAGGTGGGTGTCTGACGCGCGCCTGGAGACACACGGTCGAGGTGGGTGTCTGACGCGCGGCTGGAGACGCACAGGTCGAGGTGGGTGTCTGACGCGCGGCTGGAGACACACGGTCGAGGTGGGTGTCTGACGCGCGGCTGGAGACACACGGTCGAGGTGGGTGTCTGACGCGCGCCTGGAGACACACGGTGGAGGTGGGCGCCTGACGCGCGGCTGGAGACACACGGTCGAGGTGGGTGTCTGACGCGCGGCTGGAGACACACGGTCGAGGTGGGTGTCTGACGCGCGGCTGGAGACACACGGTCGAGGTGGGTGTCCTGACGCGCGCCTGGAGACACACGGTGGAGGTGGGCGCCTGACGCGCGGCTGGAGACACACGGTGAAGGTGGGTGTCTGACGCGCGACCGTGAATGGAAGGACGTGTGACGTTTGGAGGGAATACTGATGCTGTAACCTGTTTTGTACTCTGAGAAGTTTGTTTCATGACAGGCTCGTTTTATATAAATGATTATGCATTTGTTCTTCAAAAGAAACCTTTATGCAGGAAACATTATCTTCCTCCTTCCTTACTATCCAGACTTGCTCTTCTCTTAGAACATCTCTTACATATTCTGTTACATATAATATATACCGTCGGCTAATTACCGCAGGTTCATCCCACAGATGATTCCAAGGCAATTTGAACAATGCACCTCATATCGGCTTGAAGGTGGGGGTGATAGATTTATTGAATGTTTTCGATCCCACACAATAATCGAGGCCACGGTTGTGCTCGATTTATTGAATACGTTTTGTGTCTGGTAAAAAATACTTAGAAGAAGGTTTGGGTTTGGAAGGTAGTATATGTATGCAATGCCACAATTAATGACTAACATCAAATGAATGGATGAATGAACAAGCAAGCAAACGATCAAATGCATGAGTGAATGAATGAATCACGGAATTACAATTTAAGCCGATACCTACCGGGGTTATTCGTTGCAAATGGGAGTCGGTTGCGTTGTCCAGCTTCTACTTGCCAACGACGCCCCAGTGGACCCGCTGGACAAGTCGAAGACGACGCCGCTGCACCTGGCGGCGCGCGAGGGCCACCGCTCTGTGGTGGAGTCGCTGATCGCCGCCGGAGCTCGGCTCAGCGCCCGCGACGACACCGGCAAGAACGCCCTGGAACTGGCCATCCTGCACAGCAAACGGTCAGCCTGGACCCTCACGGCCCTGTTGAACTGTAGCTGGGATCTATGTGTGGGCGTGATAACTTGGCTTTCGTTCCATGGTTGGTGTGCTTGGTCTCGTTTCACATTTCAGCGGTTTTGATTTCCAGTTTTTAAAGTTAATTTGTAGAAGCACCGTCCGGATGTTGTTAACGCTATCACAATATGTGATTGAATAAACAATTCCTTCCTCATATTCCTTTGAAGTTTTCTTGGATGGAAACATAGCAGTTCCCTGGACTAGTTTTTTGAACTCTCAAATGACCTTGGGCCTATTGTTCCAGCTTTGTAAAAATTAATTAGGTTGGAAAGGGGCCTAGTATAAATTTCAAATGGTTAGACAGTCTGTGAAGAAAGAACGTATGGTCCAAGTAGTGTTACCTATCGAAAGAATAACTTTCATAATTTCACCATTTTTTGCGCTACTGCTACTACTGTTGAGGTAAAGGCAGGAATACCGTGAATGTGACGACCGTTTTCAAATTTCCAGTGACGTCATCTTGGCAATCCTGCATAGCGACTGCTGGAGAGAAGCGATGCACAATGAGAGACCTGGCCGTAATAATACTCGCACCACTCCCATGCGAATGCTCATAAAGAAGTACCCGGACCTGGCGGAGGAGGTCTTCAACATGTGCACCACCACTAACGGCATGGAGGTAACATGTGTAGAGCGTCTCTGAAATATATGGTCATGAAAATTTTTGCTCAATTTAAGATTTATCAAAATTCGAAGAAGCCGAGAAGATACCAAGATACAAAGGAGTCATTTTAAATGTTGATTATACAATTTTGGTTCATATTCACACTCTTATGATAATAAGTGAATAATGCCTGCCCATTTTGCCTCGGTTTTGGAGTTTGAAGAAATTACTAGGCTACTAATCACAAGCTTATACAACGAAAGTATACTTCAAACAAATCGTGTTCTTAATGAAGCGATCATTGCCACTTATTGTTCGTCTCTGGTGCGTAATCGGAGTATGGCAGATAGCGATGTGAACATAGCGTTTGGCCGAGAGCGGCGCACTCTAATCGACTCCGTCCGAGACTCAGCGAAGAGCTGGCACTCAGTGGTGCTCAGTGGTGGCCCGGTACTCTGTGGTGCCCCGGTTCTCTGCGTTTGAGACTCAGTACAATTACTCTGTGGTGGGCCGTTACTCTCCGTGTGAGACTCAGTTCCATGTGTGGTGGGCCGTTACTCTCCGTCTGAGACTCAGTGCGTTACTCTTTGCTGGGCCGTTACTCTGCGTCTGAGACTCAGCACCATTACTCTTTGCTGGGCCGTTACTCTGCGTCTGAGATTCAGTACCGTTTCGCTATGGTGGGCCGTTACTTTGCGTATGAGATTCAGTGCCGTTACTCTGTGATGGGCCGTTACTCTCCGTCTAAGATTCAGTGCAGTTACTCTGTGGTGGGCCGTTACTCTGCATATGAGACTCAGTACAGTTACTCTGTACCTTTGAGACTCAGTGCCGTTTCTCCGTGTGCAGCACAATGACCGCCGTCTGGCGGTCACCTTCGACCTGCAGTACGTGGACGACACCTACAACGCCCTGAGGTCAGACGACGACGTGGAGGTGTCCATCAAGGACGAAACGTCCTCAGGTAAACGGCAGTGCAATACCAAATACATATAGCTTATCAGCTTAAAACGGGGACTGGGGTATAAGACCTACTAGTTGGTTTTGTACAACCTGCTAAAATCATAAAATCTGGACAGATGCAAAATGGTCAGAGTTTGTGTTTTCTGTAATTGCTTTCATAGAAATCCATATTTTTGGATGGCATGGCTAGATAGATTTTTGATTCAATGCAACTCTGAGCGTAAGTTTTTGCTGCTATCAAATGGGCAAAATATTGTTGCCTCAAATCATCATACCTATGTTGTTGCAGGCGGCATACCTTTTGACAACTCCTCCTACAACGAAGACGGGAAGTTGAAGGAGACTGCTGTGGCGTACACGAATGACTCTTCGGTCCGGAAAACCAACCACCCTCTCATGATTATGGTCCGAGCAAAGCGGGTGGTGAGTATAACGCTTAGAAAGAAGAAGCTAGTTGTAAATCTAAATTTTCAGTTGAAACATCTGGGGACTCTACGGGTTGAATTAGCAAGTGGCCTCTGGGCATACTAGATTTCAAGAAACGGTGGTTTCTCAGCATATGTTGAAATTTGAGACGCCTAGGAATAATGCTCTTTCTTCACGCGATTTTGGAAGTGAAATAATACAAGTACAAGAGCCTGAGAAGTAAGTTTGTATTGCTAGTGAGTGTTTTCGCAACCTCTTGAGAGCCGCCCCAGGTGTTGGCGCACATGGAATGGCAGTGTGACCCTGAACGACGTTGTCAGGCCCTGCTGGGACATCCTCTCTGTATCACACTGCTTCACCTCAAGTGGCACCACCTGGCGCGCTACCTGTACTACACCAACCTGCTGCTGTACGTCACCTTCCTGGCCTTCCTCACCGGGTACATCGTCAGCACTCCGCCGCCAGACGCCTTCTCGCGCCCGTAAGGCACTGCGCGGCATCTTCACTCACGACCTGAGTGAAAACTGACGCGACACATCCTAAAATAGCTTCAGTTATTGGATCGGTATTGATTCTCGCGATCAATAGGGCGTATTTGATTGTTGTTATTAAAAAATCAACTAATATATGAATACATTCGATTGGTCGTGTGAATCTATGCCCTAAAATAATTGCCTCTCGCGAGATGGCGGATCCCAATGAAAAGGCAGTCGCCGGTCTGGAGGAAAAGCTATATCTAGGGAGTTGAAAACACATCTAGATGTGGGCTGCGACCTTGTCTGTGATTGTTCTAAACCACTGATTCACATACAAGATCTATTATGGTATTACGGACGAAATTAATATTAACTATACTAGTGACAAGGATACTATTACTATTATAATTGTATTAACTAGTGATGCCCGTGCTGCTTGTGATGGTCATCAATCGATTGTCATTGAAGAGTATGGTTAGTAATAACAGGTAATGCATAATGCTCTTTAACTTCTCACTACTAGCAAAGAGCAATGTCAAAAGCCTACCATCTACCCGTGGACCACGGCTGTATTTTATATCAGGGTGCGATGTGAGAGCATGGAGGACAGACAAAGACATATATCGGTCCTATTTACAGATCTATTGATAAACTGAAGTGCATGCATTTGATGATCAAGCACTACGAGCTGGTTACAAGTGAGGTCTCCCGGTTAAACCCTTCTCAACACTACCACCGCTCTCAACTCACTGACCCACAAATGTCACTGCAGTCCTGCGTCCGGTTCGGAGGTCCTGTCTGGGGAGGCCGCCTCCTCCGCGGGAACGCAACAACCAGACCAGACGTTTGCGGCGTGCCCAAAAGTGGATGGGTTGAACATACAACAGAACGTGTTCGCCTCTATCGGCCGCTGGGTCATCACAGTGCTGGCGTGTGTACAGCTGGTCAAGGAGCTGTTCCAGGTTTTCCAGGTGAGACGGGGCGCGTGCACGCGCAGAGGATGGGGATTAAACTGGATGGGATTGTGTTTGTAAGTTACGTATGTTGGTGATAGTCATCGTTGTCGCGTTTGAGATCGTCGTTGTTTGACCAACAAATGTAGGGTGTAATGCGCTACTCGCACGTTCAGAAAGGAATGGTGTAATTTGTGAATGCATTTGTATCAATCTCAGAAGCTCCCCGTGGGATTGTAATCGAGACTCTTGGTATTGGTGAGTTTCAGATGGAAACCAAATAAGGAGTTGAATAATATGTTTTCCCATTGCAGCCTTGTGCACCGAACTGAATGACACCCTGTTTTCTTTTATACGTTATGTGATGTTTTTAAAGCGCATGGAGTCAGAAAAGTCTACTCCTTTTCAACTTTCCAACGTCTGGCTCCTTCTGACTGTGAAGAAACAGTTTCAGTGTTCGTGATCAAGCCCTCTAACAACGGAAAACAAATACTGATTCAAAACTTAGATGTTGAATACAACTAGACACCGAAGTTTTAAACTTTTTCATATGTTGCAAAAACCTGGCCTGCGTTTTTCACAGGATCTAACAATGTAGTTATATGGCAAGTGGGGAGAGCTCGAGGTTGAGCGTCTACACTACCCATGTTAGAGGGCACGAATATAGTTTGTCTGTTGTTTTTGTATGACCAATGATTGTAACCGCAAGTGCTGTAACTCGGAAAAACTGCACGCTGTGGCTTCTATAAACAGAAGATACTATTCATTTTAATTTCATACGGAAGTGCTGAGGATAATTATTCTTTATTGGTGTATATTGATAAAAGAAGTAACTGTAGCCTTATCTTAAAAAATACTTTTTGCAGTATTTTGGTACATCGCAAAATAATTGGCATTCTCCTATATGATTACTCTGCAGGGTAAAGCGGCAGACGAAATTTTGGAATAAAGTGGTTGTGCGCAAATTTATGGTTGAATGGCTCGTTTTTCGTAGGGTTTTTAAATTCTTTGAGTATGCACAACTATATATATATATATATATATATATATATATATATATATATATATATATATTATTGATCTCTTCTTAGCTTTTTCAAGTGCTCAGATGGTTTTTCGTTTTGTTTCGTTTATGCCATTCAATAGTGTTCCAATTCTCGGTGAACTCATTGGGTGCACTGTATCAATGTATTACTTTGCTACGCGTTTCAATAGACACTGCTATCGTCATCAGGCTGGTTACACTACATCAGGTTTAATAAAACACTTAAAAACATATTTATCACATCCTATCCTAAGCTTTTCAGTTTGTAAAATACAATCAATTCGACATTTCAAAATTCGAATCACCACTAGCCATGCCATGGATGGCTTGGCACTTCCGTCTAAGTTATCCAAATAGATGTAAAGTCACTGATGGATTCGACTGGATGTTTAATGACGGTCCCAGGGTTCGGATGTATATTGCCTCCAGGATATTTAGTATTCTCCTGTTGGGTGATGTTGTCAGGATCGTTGTGTTCTCGACTAGGTCCTTGCGAGTGATTTTGTGGTCGTGTTCTTGCTTCATGTGGTTTTTCGGTGCACCCTCAGCCAGGTACATCGTCATTTTCCTTGACAGTGTGGTTGTTGTCACTCCAACATAACTACTGTTTCGAAGCTGGCAGTCTTCGTGTGGGCAGTCAAATTTGTAGATTACGTTGGTTTTGGTCTTAGGATCTGTTTTTGTGTTCATGTTATTCTTCATCACTAGGTTGCTTACTTTTTGGTTTTTGTAGTAGACTACGATCTGAAGCTTGTCGCTGCTGTCCTTTGGTGTCACGTTGTCATGGACGATTCTCTTAAGCACTCTTTCGTCCACTTCGTACGCAGGTGACATTTGGTTTTGATAGAAGAGTGTTAGTGTCTTATCGTCCGCGTCCTTTTCGTCCTTTTCGATATGTCTCTTCATCTGGCTTTCTATTTCCGTGTCAATCAGTCTGTTAGGGTATCCGTTGTTGACGAGTAGTTGTTTCACCCGTTTCAGCTCGCTGTGGAGGGTGGTCAACTCGGAGCACAACTTGATGGCTCTGCGGATATAGGACCGGATCACGCTCAGTTTGTATCGGTCTGGGCACTCACTTGAAGCATTCATGCACAGGCCAGCGTCGGTGGGTTTTCTGTAGACTTGTGTCCGAAACTTTCCGTCCTTCTGGTCTATTTCTATATCCAGGAAGGGCAGCTTGTTCTCAACACTTTTTTCGAAAAGACTGAACGAGATGATCGCACCTTACCTCCCGATGGAGTATGGACTAAAATCAAGAGATGAGTTTGCAACCCTCCTAAAAGCAAACAATCCCAAGGGCACACTCGCTTCGCTGGACGTGGAGAGTTTGTTTATAAACGTTCCGTTCGAAACCACCATCGAAATAATCCTCCATCATGATGAATTACCGCCGCCAAAACTAACACCGAAAATCTTGGAAGGTATCCTTCGCGCATGCACAACCGAGACCCGGTTCCGAGCACCCGACAACAAGCTCTACCAGCAGGTAAACGGGTTAGCAATGGGCTCCCCATTGGGGCCTTTGTTCGCTAACGCGTATATGTGCAGCTTGGAGAACTCAGTCCTCAAGAATCCAACACTGCGCCCATATATGTACTGTAGATATGTGGATGACGTATTCCTAGACATAGAAGACGAACACCACATCGAGAGGCTCAAAAGTGAAATGGAAAAGATGTCGGTCCTGAAGTTCACTGTGGAAAAAAGTGCTGAGAACAAGCTGCCCTTCCTGGATATAGAAATAGACCAGAAGGACGGAAAGTTTCGGACACAAGTCTACAGAAAACCCACCGACGCTGGCCTGTGCATGAATGCTTCAAGTGAGTGCCCAGACCGATACAAACTGAGCGTGATCCGGTCCTATATCCGCAGAGCCATCAAGTTGTGCTCCGAGTGGACCACCCTCCACAGCGAGCTGAAACGGGTGAAACAACTACTCGTCAACAACGGATACCCCAACAGACTGATTGACACGGAAATAGAAAGCCAGATGAAGAGACATATCGAAAAGGACGAAAAGGACGCGGACGATAAGACGAAACTAACACTCTTCTATCAAAACCAAATGTCACCTGCGTACGAAGTGGACGAAAGAGATCACACCACTACCAAAACCAAAAGTAACAACCAAAAAAACACAAAATCAACCAAACCAACAACACAAATTACGCCCACACCCAGCACGGTGCCCCCACCAAAACCCCGGCGAGCCAAAAAACCCAACAAAACGAACACAATCACCAGGACCCGTCGAACACAACGATCCGACATTACACCCAACAGGAAAACCATATCCGGAACAATATACATCAAAACCTGGACCGTCATTAAACATCCAGTCGATTCCATCGGTGACTTACATCTATTATAACTAGACGGAAGTGCCAACCACCAGCATAGCTAGTGTGATCAATTTAAATGTCGAATTGATTATTTACAAACTGAAAACTAGGATAGGATATAAATATGTTTTTAAGTGTTTTATTAAACCTGATGTGTAACCAGCCTGATGACGATAGCAGTTCCATTGAAACGCGTCAAGTAATACATTGATACAGTGCACCCAATAGTTCACCGAGAATGGAACACTATTGAACGACATAAGCAAACAAACGAAAAGCCACCGAGCACTAAAACTAAAAAAATCAATAATATATAATATATATATATATATATATATATATATATATATATATATATATAAGCAACATTCGTTAAATATGACCGCAAAGCGAGCTTTGTGTCTTTTTTGCAAGGTTTCGATGGTTCTTATAAGTTTTCTCTCGCCACGTCTGAGATCTTTAAAACATCTCCAAATACTTCTTTGTGTAGCAACGTTTCGCTATTCCGGATAGCATCCTCGGGCATTATATACAAATCACATTTCACAACTATACCATGAACACGACACTTACCATAAACACGACACTTTAAATCGTAACACTTCGCGTCGGGTCGGTTTCTGGTTAAACAGAACTGGAGATGTTTGTCTTAGTTAAACAATTTTAAGCTTAAAACTGCAGGGGAATGCTTGCTTTACAAGGGCACTCCGGGTCAGCTGAATGAATTCAATTCAGGATATTCACGTCAATCACCACAGCACTGAAAATTACAAATTCAAACACATCTCGCTTAGTAACATCACCTAACATTTCTTCAGTTACGTAACCGCAACGGGGCGCTGTCGTATAACGACAGATGGAAACAAGCTTCATCCAATGTGATTTTAGGGTTAATGTCTCGGATGAAAGCAGCTTCCAATGCTGGAGCTTACGACGGCCGCGTGCCCGGCCACTATGGACGTATGTTGCACGACCTCATCCCTAGTGAGCGCGATGTCATGGGACGTCCTCATGTGCTGTAGAAGGGCGCCTTGCTGGAGGTGACATGTCATTCTTCTTGAAAGTGTCGTGGTCGTGTATCCGATGTAGCAGCAGTCTGCTCGGCGCGCACAGTCGCCATGTCTACAATCAAACTTGTATACTACATCGGTCGTTTTTAGATCGGAGGGTTCAAGGAAAGGTTGTTTCTCATAACAAGGCTTGATGTTTTGCGGTTCTTGTAGTAGATTGTCAGTTTTATTGAGTCCTCCGCTTGTTTTGGGACAATGTTTTCTTGATGATCGATCTCAGTACCTTTCGTCCTTTTTATACTCAGTAGAGTTGGCATTTTGGTAAAACAGATGGTGCACGGTTCCGGATGGTGACTCTTTCGCTGCTGTTGTCGCGCAGGTTTTGTCCATTTCTTTGAGATGATGTCCCCGATGTCGTTCAGGTGGTAATCGTTGTTTGTCAAGATGCTTTGACTCTAGTCAACTCCTGGCGCACCAGCTGGTGAAGGCAACTTATATTATCAACACGATGGAGTGGCAATGGGATCACCTCTCGGCGTCCTTTTGCCGCGAGTTATATGTCCTTCATAGAACAGCGTGCTCTAGCAGCATGGAAGCTCCTCCACTTACGTACCTGCGCTATATTGATGATATATACTGGAAGTATCCGACACCAGTCAACTGAACATGCTAAAGAGCATTTGGAGAGGTCTTCAACTCTCAAGTTCACAACAGAGGAGAGTGTTGATAACATGATTCCTTTCCTAGATGTTGATGTGGATGGCTCAGGCGGAAGATTTGTCACCAAAGTCTTCAGGAAGCCGACCAACACTGGACAGTGCTTGAATGGACGCAGCGAGTGTCCTAAACGCTACAAAGAGAGCGTCATCAGAGCATATGTCCACCGGGCACTGACACATTGTTCATCATGGGAGCTGGTGCACCAGGAGTTGACTAGAGTCAAAAGCATCTTGACAAACAACGATTACGACCTGAACGACATCGAGGACATCATCTCAAAAGAAATGGACAAAACCTGCGCGACAACAGCAGCGGAAGAGTCACCATCCGGAACCGTGCACCATCTGTTTTACCAAAATGCCAACTCTACTGAGTATAAAAAGGACGAAAAGGTACTGAGACCGATCATCAAAAAAACATTGTCCCAAAACAAGCGGAGGACTCAATAAAACTGACAATCTACTACAAGAACCCAAAACATCAAGCCTTGTTATGAGAAACAACCTTTCCCTTGAACCCTCCGATCTAAAAACGACCGATGTAGTATACAAGTTTGATTGAGACATGGCGACTGTGCGCGCCGAGCAGACTGCTGCTACATCGGATACACGACCACGACACTTTCAAGAAGAATGACATGTCACCTCCACAAGGCGCCCTTCTACAGCACATGAGGACGTCCCATGACCTCGCGCTCACTAGGGATGAGGTCGTCAACATACGTCCATAGGCCCTGGCACGCGGCCGTCGTAAGCTCCAAGCATAAGCTGCTTTCATCCGAGACATTAACCCTAAAATCAACATTCAGATGAAGCTTGTTTCCCATCTGTCGTTATACGACAGCGCCCCGTTGCGGTTACGTAACTGAAGAAATGTTAGGTGATGTTACTAAGCGAGATGTGTTTGAATTTGTAATGTTCAGTGTTGTGGTGATTGACGTGAATATCCTGAATTGAATTCATTCAGCTGACCCGGAGTGCCCTTGTAAAGCAAGCATTCCCCTGCAGTTTTAAGCTTAAAATTGTTTAACTAAGACAAAACATCTCCAGTTCTGTTTAACCGAGAAACCGACCCGACGCGAAGTGTTACGATTTAAAGTGTCGTGTTCATGGTAAGTGTCGTGTTCATGGTATAGTTGTGAAATGTGATTTGTATATAATGCCCGAGGATGCTATCCGGAATAGCGAAACGTTGCTACACAAAGAAGTATTTGGAGATGTTTTAAAAGATCTCAGACGTGGCCAGAGAAAACTTATAAGAACCATCGAAACCTTGCAAAAAAAGACAACAAAAGCTCGCTTTGCGGTCATATTTAACGAATGTTGCATACAAGAGAACCTGCTCCCAAGGTACACAAATATATATATATATACCGTATACCTATATCTATATGACAGAACATTCAACAAAACATGACATTGATTTGGCTTATATTTTTTATGTAGTTGTACGGCGCACACCATAGGGCTGGGGCCGACATCGTCACTTTTAAGGGAGTGGCTGATACTTGTGAAGAAATAAAACGTGTTATTTGGAGCTAGAAGCTTCCAAACAGCCAATTTTCTTTTCGTTCTGTAGAATGAATAATTGTCGAAATACCAGATGTATTTTTTGTGAATGATATGTCTGAAAATGGTTGGAAAAAACTTAGTTACTTTTTATAATCTTTATTAGCAAGTAGGTACCATTTACACTGAAAATGCCCGCGTGAAGAGACAAACCCGCACTATACCTCGTGCAGAAGTTACTTTCATGCCGGACTGGGCGCGCTCACAAATACAAAGTACGTGTTCCATTGATGGCGGCAAACTCATCTTGGTATCCAACAGTAATCAAACAAGGTCTTTTGTTTTGCGGGGACAAGCGGTCACGAGCATAATCAGGACCGACGTCAACAAAAGCAGCAGCAGCATCAGCAAAATGATAACGTCATAAAGAGCTACGGAAATAATCAACAATGCCAATATAAATCACATTAGGATCCGCAGTTTGGAACCTTATTGTTCTCGGAAATTTGGTATGAACTGAGCAAAACGTGTTGTGGGACCAACACTTATTTTTTATATCCTTCCCCCCGGTATTGTATGATACCTGATCTATGTGTAATACCGGTATGAAAGGACTTCAATTTGAGAAAATGTTCATTGACGCTGCTCAGTACGCAATATGTACCATTATATAGTCTAATTAGTTTTAATGATGATGATGATGATGATGATTTGGGCTTAAGGGCGCGCCAACCCTAAAGGTCATATCAGTCGGCGCCTGACCTTGACCGGGGCAGGACGTGTCACGCTCCGCGGGCATGGTGGTGTGAGCGGACGGCTGGTGCGAGGCTCCGGATGAAACGAGAAGCAGATTATGTGATATGACTAAAGTGATATGACTAAAGCCAGTGGAATGCTACAGTGACTTGTGCAATATTCAGTGTGCAGGAGAGCTTCGATTACTGCAGGTGAACCACGATTACTGATATTGTGAGTTTCGAATATGTCCGATACAGACAGTGAGCAAGAAAGGGACTCAGTTCTCACGGACGCGGCCTCCGGCTCGGACACTAGACGTAAGAGACAGCTATCTGTGGCAGAGATGACCAAAAATCTGGAAAAGAAGAGGATGAAAAACCAGAAGGGGCCTGGTTCGGCCAAAAGGGACAAAGCCCCAAAAACCGCAGCAACGAGACGGCGCCAGTAACTCTCGACGCAATTGAGCGTTTGATAGAAGCCGGAAACCGTCGGGTAATTACCGCGTTTGAGACCAAATTCACACAAATGGAGAAAAGACTTGACATTTTGGAGGCGGAGAGCTTCGAAAAAGATTGTAAAATTCAGGAACTGGAACGAGAAATTGCGCAGCAAAAGTCAGTAAACAGTGACTTAAAGGGGCGCCTCGATAGCATAGATGCTAACCGGCGGCTATCGTCACTCATTTTGACGAGCGACGAGTTCGGCGAGAGAACTTCACGCGAAAAAATTCCGGAGAAAATAGTGCGCGTTCTCAATCGCCAGTTTCCTGAGTTAGGTCTGGTGTCTGACGACATTCAAGTTGCCCATCGCCTACAGGGCGATAACAAGGTGATCGTGAAGTTTTTGCGGCGCAAGACCCGAGACGACGTGTTCGAGCGTAGGTTCGAATTATTTAAACGGGGGAAGCGGAGCAGTCTTTACATCGCAGAATCACTGACTCCAGAAAGGCAGCACCTCTTCCAGCTGCTTTTGGCTGCTCGGCGACCTGAAAATGGCTCGAAAATGGCTCGTCGCGGCCATGTGTACTGTAAGACTGCCATAGGAGGCAACAACATACACATTCCCGACATAGATCGTCTGCAGCGACTGCTGAATGGACGGTTACCGCCGCTGCCCTATGCCCAGGGCGGTGTCGCACCGACCGGAGCTGGCTCGGCCGCGGCTGGGTCACGTGGTGGGGCAGCGAAGCGCCCCGCGAGGGGAGAGAGCGCGGGAGCGGAGGGGCAGAGTAGAGCTGTGGCGCAGACAGCGGAAGCCGAGAGGAGGGGAAGCGCAGCGGTACGGCCGGCGGCTGGACCTGCCGCCCAACGAGACAGCGGACGGGCTGCAGAGGTGGCGGCGACAGGGCCTGAGGCGAGTCAGCTGGACACGGGGATGGCAGGTGTGGCATAGTCTACGAGGTAGATGACTGGTCGGCTCGCCAAGGTGCTTCGAAGTTCCATTGTTTCCGCTTTAAATGCGTTGGCCTTTTTTGGGGTTTGCTATTATTACAGTGTATGTTCAACGCTGGAAATGTTGCGCCAAGTGTTGTACGTACGTGCGCACGTGTCTCCACATTTTGATTTGCAAAAATATTCCTAGAGCTGTCAGTCACACATTGATGAAGGGAGAAACATTGAAGAGTCTTTGGCATCACATTAGCTCAGAGATCGTGTCAATGATGGCCATCAAAATTACTGGTCATGCCATGGCGAGAGTTGCTACGGTAATGTCAGTTCAGAAAGGTTCAAGTTAGAACTAGAACTAAGTTTTTTTCGTCTGCTATGTATCATGTGAGCATGGACAAGATCGTTAGTTCGGAGACCGGGGCCTCGCACTGGGCGACAGCTGGGCTCCGGACCTTGCGGCTCGGTGCCGGTATGTGGCGGCGGATAGGGGGAGGGCTGGAGGGCGGTGTATGAGGGGGGAGCAAAGCATTTGTTCCAGGTTGTTACATTGGGGAGTAGGACTAGTGGAGCCGGAAATGGCAAATGGGCAATTTCAGAAAAGAAGTTCTCGAACAAAGATCAAAATGCGAGACCTTAAGATTCTAACGCTCAATACCCGCGGAATGCGATCTACGTCCAAAAGGCGTGCGCTATTTAGATTTTTACACCTGCATTATCCCAACCACATTGCAGTTCTCCAGGAGACACATTCATGTCCCAGTGATGTAAAGGGTGCGTTACCCTCGACACATGCGCCACACGACATGACCCAGCAGAACTAATACCCTGTTTCCCCAACAACAGATGTCAGGTCATTCGTTCATTCATCTTGATACACAGATCGCCCACGTGACACGTTGGTTGTAAACTGTAGTACGCTGCGCATTCCACGCATTACGACCCTTCAGGTGACCAAGAACCGCTGCGGGCAAGGTCAGACGCGTCGCAGTAACAGGTGCTCTCGCAGAGGCGGGCCCAGTATTTTTCCGAGGGCAGCCTGCTATTGGGCAAATGTCTTGATTTCTCTAACTGAGAAAGCGGTTGCAGCTCGCACCATTGTCACCTGGGATGGACCAAAGCTAGCCAAATGGCAGTTCAAGCATGGCTGTGGATTGGCTACGCTATTTGCGCTAGTTAGCAGCTAGTCAGCGGTAGGATCCGCGCCCATTTCCTACTTCCCACTTCGGCCACTGTCTTGACGAAATGTTATGTTCTTTGCCCGCCTTGCGTCGGTGGGTCGTCATTCTCCGCGCGTACACACACATGCACATACACATGACACATGGGCCGGACCCTGGACAATCCCGTCCAGACCCTTTCTGACCACATCAGTTCGACATAAACCAAAGCTTTTTTAATGTATTTCAAGCAGTTTTCCAAGGTATAGGCCCTGACCTAGGGCAGGATCAAAAGATGATCTAAACAAGAGGCCGTCCATAAAGTACCTAAGGAAAAACAAGGGGTGGGAAGGCAGCGACCATTTTGTTAGACGTTACAACAGGGCGTAAGAAAGTATTACCATGAGGGAGGGGGGTTAAAATTATAAGAACACATGTTACGTAATTTATGGATAGGCCCTCAGATCTGACTTATAATTAACACTTATATGATTCAATGGAGTCCACACATCATTATCATTGAATTTTGGAATTTTTGTGTGACCTTTTCATGAGGAGAGGAGCCGTGAGAGGTTCGTGTGAAAACGTGTCCTGATGTCCAAATAACCCTCACATACCTCCAGTCACGAGGCCATAGTTTCCTGATGTTAAGAGCTAAAGGCATGTTCTTGCAAAACACGCACAATAAAAGTTGTATTGTCCGCACCGATTTTCAAGAACTGAACGACGTTTCTGCAATATTCGGCAAGCATTATGGGGTGATGCAACACGACTTCCCCGCGAAATTTCAGTGGGGTGTCATCGGCCTTTCAAGTAGTATTGTTATCATTTCAGGGAAGGCCCTAGTTCAATTGGACGAGAAAATATTATCTTGCTGGAAATTTATAGATTCAAGAATGACTTTTATGGAGTTTAAAGGACACAGAAAATACCGTAATATGTCAGGGTAGCAAAAATGTGTCTAAACCACAGCAAAAGAGAGGAATACACGGTCATTTTGCTAAAGAAATTCCAACATCAGCAGCAAAAAATATTGCATCGGGCTTGAGCTTCAAGCACCGAGGGTGAAGACAGTTTACCGTTTGAAAATTCGGAACATTGAATGCGATAAAGCTGATGGACTAAGGAACGGGACACGCAAGTCCTCACATGGCCACCCCAAAGTGGGAGAATCAATCGCGGATCCAGGGGTGCAAAGGGGGCACGTGCCTCCTTCGACCCTCGGTGCCCCCTGAAATGGTCGCGGCGCCCCTCTGAAAGATCGATGGCTCCCCCTGAAAGGTCGCTAGTCAGCAGCCTCGGTGATAACAGGTGCTGGCAGAATATGACACAGAAATCTGACTCGCACAATTGTTTGCCTTTTCTTATGAGGAGTGTACTATGGGGACACACTAATTGAGTGAATTTCTGCCCTGTGGTCGTCGTCGTCATTTTTCCACTCTGCTCCCGGGACATCGCCGCTTTCTTTTCCCCTGAAAGTTCTTGTCATTCCAGTTCATGGCGGCCAGAAATTCGTCTTACTGATATTGGTAGAGCCTAATGTTCTGCCGTTTGTATTCCTCTGACACGAAAGTGTCATCCTTGACCATGGCGATGGAGCCACAATGATCAAAATCATAGAATGCTTAGTAGAGAATGACACCTAGACGCTCTGAATTTCCCATTTACTTTTTTCTTTCTCACTGTTGGACCCACTTTTCTAGTGGATTTATTTTGGCATAATTCAATAATCCTAGTGTATATAAAATCATCTAGTGTGGAAGGAAGGAAACATTGGATGAAAAATGCGCAAACCTTAAGTAAGGGATGCAATTGAGTTTAAACTAACTCCTACAATATTACACCGTTTGAACTTGCCACTCGTCTACCATATGTTCAAACGTGAATTTTACACTCAGTATCCCAGTGCAAAACCATTTTTGAGACACTGCGGAGTGGGGCGCTGCGACATCCCAAAGATTAACCAGCATACTAAACGCTCACGTCGGTAAAAACACCGTCTTGGGTCAACTAGGCTATTTGACGCAAATCAGATACAATTTAACAACGTA
Source organism: Lepas anatifera (assembly GCA_034440635.1). Taxonomy (NCBI): domain Eukaryota; kingdom Metazoa; phylum Arthropoda; class Thecostraca; family Lepadidae; genus Lepas; species Lepas anatifera. The sequence continues at coordinate 638,924 of JAOTON010001596.1, read as the reverse complement.
TTCTTCCTTTGTACTTTAACCCGCGCCCCACCGGGGGTCCGGCGCCACCTTCGCCCCACCGGGGGCCATCGATGGCCCCCCTCTAACTCCGAAAATATGGGCGTTAGCGCAAATCTGCAAAATGCATTAGAAAGCTGGCGTGAATTCAGTAAGAAATTACTTCACATGTTTTAGCGCTCAGGTCAATGGCTTGACCTCCAGAGGTCAAATTAGGTCAAAAGCGGCTATTTTCACTCAAATATGCAATGCTTAAGCAAACTGGGCATAACTCGTATGCCATTAGAGCTATTGAGATGTGATAAATTCCATTGGATAGGAAAATTCCAGACCTTTATCTGCTATGCGGAACGTAATGACCTCCCGCAAGTGTTTTGACATCCAGAGGTCACCTCGTGACCTTTATGACCTGGGGTCACGAATGTCAGAAGGTGACTTTGTCGTATATTAAATGAAAGCCAGTGACGAAACATACACGATGGTGTTTGATTCAGCGCTCAAGCTTATATAGGGCAAAAGTTATTGTCCAAATACTGTTTTTGACCCCTGGTGAACTTGGATGACCTTGGAGAGGTCAAAGGGCAAATATAGCCCCCTGGAATCCGTGAAAGGGTGTCCAAGAACGCTTCTCTGATCAAGCCGAGCAATTTAAATTGTTTTTGTGACTTTTAGATCATAAGACAGCTTTTCCCCATGCTTTTTCAATAGGAGAGGTCACCTCGTGACCGGACCTCAGGTCACGAAATAGAAAAATCCCGGATATACACCTTGTAGACCCTGGAGGGGTCATGAAGCTTAGGAAGTTTCAAATCGATCGACTTCGAAATGTAGCTCTTACAGAGCTCTAAAGTTGAAGTGAGGTGACCTTGGTTGACCGCGTCTGGTGACATGAACTTGGGTGGCCCGGGGTAAAAAATTTCAGGGATGGTGGAAAAATGATGCAGTGAGAGGAAAAGCCCTCAACCGCGGTGCTGCGCCTCGTCGTTTTTCTGCTATCCTGGAAAAACCTTAGGGGGCCATCGATGGCCCCGGTGGGGGGAGGGTTAATTATACTTGGAACGCTCTATTACGTCAATATTATTTGAAAAATACACTCACGTAACTTTCCGGTAAGATTTTGATGAGCTGCGAATATGAAACATTTACTTCAGGCCAGGGCATATTTTAAGCCACAAAGTGGTGGGCATTTTGCCCACCAGTCCCCCATGCTATGTCCACCAGTGAACTCCCAAGAACGGCCCAGCGCCCACCAGTTACCAATCATTTGATGCTCTAGGAGTGCCCTTTTGGTGAAAATTCGTGCCCTTTTCAGCCAAATGCCCACCAGTCGCCATTTCTTAAAATATGCCCTGCTTCAGGCTGATTTTAGACCGCAGACGGTGACCTGATTGCGACGAAATTTTGAACGGATGCCCAAAATTAACCAAATAATGAAAAATTTTCGGGGGCATTTTTAAACAAAAGTGTGCACACTATAAAGTCATATTGCTTATCAAATTACCAACTCAGCAACATTCCATATGTTAGAAGATTCATGAAGGCTCACATTGTCCAGTTGCAGAACGGTGTGCGCCATCCAGCGTCGGCCAGGCAGGTCGCAACTGGCCAGAAAGTAAGAAGGACCATACAATTTTAGCTTCCAACTCTGACAATACATTTTCCACAGCAAAACGGAAAGCTAACCAGATTCTGACCCAATTTTGCTACCAGTTAAGAACACTAGAATATTCCCTGTGCCCCCAAATCCGTTAACACGCACCCCGCTGGGGGCGAAATTCACGCCCTCCTGGTTTTCCCAGATATCTCCAACATTAAGAGACGCAGAACAACAAAACTTACAGTAGCTTATCCCTGATCAATTTTACACATCTGACCAAATTTTTGAGTTAAGGTCATGTCAGGTCAAGAAGCTATTCAGGGTCAAGTGACCCGACCTCAAAACCTAAAATTACGAGTTTGAAGCAGCGCCCAGGGAACATTAGCAAACTGATCAGTTTGAAACCTCCACAATATGGTAAGGCCATTAGGGTCTACAAACCTGCTATCTCGGAATTGTGATTTTGTTGACTTAAGGTGGGGTCAATTTTTGGTCACCCCATTAGAAGTCTAAGGTGAAAATAGATTGGGCTCGTTTACCGTAAATTCTGGATAGATAAAGTTGAAAATCCTCAAAACGTCCATTCTTACCACGATCTTGACCTTAAAGTTGAGTTTTTGAGCATCTGACCTCTCAAAGGTCATATCAGGTCACGGGAGAAGAGAGAGATTGTTTTGCCAATAACTTCTCACTGAATTGAGATAAAGCTCCCATTTTGCTTGCATTGTGCTTTTATTGTCACGGGGAGTCGATTGATATGCAACATGACCATATCAGGTCACTCCGTGACCCTGACCTAGGTCGAGGTCAGGTCATTTTGATTATTTGACCTAGCAAGGTCATATTATGCATCATTGGATTTGCCGCGATGAGAGGAATCCAATGATGCATAAATATTTTCTCTAGCACCCCTGAGGGCAGATCTAGAGAGGGAAACGTACACTGCTCTGTGGTAAGCCTATGGAGCCTTCTTTGACCTATGCTGACCTCAATATTGACCTGGCATTAAAATTATTCCCATAAATCTCTTCGTCTTGTCAAGAGCTTTCGAACGTCGCCTGTAATTTTCCTTTAGCTTTCGTGGGGAACGAGATACGGAGGGGGCGAAACCCCCCAGCGGGGCGCGTCATGCAAGGGACCCCAGCGGGGCGCGTGTTAAAAACGAAATATAAATTTTTGCTGGAAGTGAAGTGGCCTAGCCTCAGCAGAGGCTCTTTTTGTGATTTCAGCCTTTTAGCTACCCTCACTGGTCCACAAGAGAACGTAAGACTTGAAAGAAAGGACGTGATTGAAATGTGGTCACCAGACGGAATGAGCTTCCGAGCGACAGCAAGGAATTGAACACAGGAATGCATTTTACAAATTACGACTTTGTGCTGAATCTATTTTGGATACCATGAAGAATAAACTCCACCCGTCCCGTCGGATCTATGGGACCAATTGGAACAAGTATCACATCGGGAGATTCATGATTTCCGGTATTGTTGCATAGGCATAAAACCGCATCCATGACGTTGACGGAGTAGGGTCTTCACATAAGTGACTATTTTGGGGTTCAAAACATAACACCATGTGTAGCCATCGGCTCAGTATGATCCTCAGTCCCTCTGATCATGCTATGAGTTATTAGTCAGTCATATAATTAGATAGTTACAGCAATCGTAAAGTAAAAATCCAGGTAGAATTCGCAAAGCTCCATTCATGTTTTTAATGTGACTCTTAGCATGGGCGCCGAAAGCAGGGGGACGCGTCTCCCCTGTTGGCCAACCAGGGGGATGTCCCCCAAAAAAAATTTTGGGTCAATCGTCATTAATGCTTTCAAGTACCGAATATGCTCAAAATTCGCCTCCCCCGGTTAGCAGCAGCCTGGGTCCGTCCCCCTGCAAAAATTTAGTGGCGGCACCCCTGCTTCTTAGGAAATACAAATGTGGGATAACTGAAAAGTGTTGTCCCAATGTCTTACTCCTACCCAATTTCAAAATTGTTTTATTCTATCCATGGTGTGTTTTATAGCACAAAAATAATGCATGATTGTTTTGATTTAAAACACCAGTCCCATTAAAAAATCCGAATTTTGCTATGGCCTAGCTTCGGCTGTTTTCGACCTAAAAATCACCCCCTGAGCAAGGCTCCCCTGTACAGGTAAACACTCCCGTCTGCCTTTTTGTCTCCTCTCTCTCTCTCTCTCTCTCTCTCTCTCTCTCTCTCTCTCTCTCTCTCCTCGGTAGTTTAGTCATTCTAAAATTCCCACATATTTTTTTCTGGGGAACGTTTGCAAGCCCAAATCAGCTATTTTCGTCTCATTACCACAATATTATTTTATAAAACAAGTTGCTATTTCTCTGGGTAATTGAATACAAAAGTTACCGAAATATCATCAATCATGATTGGATAATTGGTCGGGTGAAGTCTGATGCTTTCGAGCTCAGTCTGGTGATTGTAAAAGCACTGATCATGGTTTTTGAGGGACAGCAAATTGTTAGACTGACTTAAAATGATGGAACATCAGCTGCTAGATTTCACTTCTGGGTACGAGGAGGTACGAGGCACCCTTATAGATTGCTGGCAGTTTTTCAAAGACAAAAACTCATTGAAACATCATTGTAGCTGACCTCTTGCTTGCTTAGATTATCGATCCAATTAGAGAACACCTTGCTGAGATTACTGAATGTGGGGGGTGGTAAAAACCGAACCAGTTTTGATGCCCGGGATCATGTAATATTAGTAAGGGTCAATCCCATTGTTTTTCTTTACAATGCCTTCATATTTCCCCATTTAAAATACTTGATTTGAAAACACGGTAGTCAAAGTCCATGAAAACTCAATGGCTGAGACGGATCCAGAAGGGAGGGGCAAAAATGAATTCAACCCCCCCCCAACGGGAAAGGTCGGAATAAACTACGTCTTTGCCCCCCCCACACGCACACACACACACACACAGCGATCGACCTCCTTTTGCCTTGACTCCTCTTGAGTTCATAAGCAAGATTTTTGTTCCTTCAACTCTAAACTTCAAACAGAACCAGGCAACTTTAGTGTAAACATTGGGCTATGGATAACAAAAACCAAACATCTTGTGCGTATATTTTTCACCCCGTCACGGTTTTGTTTGCCTTTCGCCTTGGATGTCCCCAAAAGTTACCGTCAAGTTATATTGCAGCAACATTTTTCACAGCGTGACGTTTTTTTGTTGCGACTTTGGCTTGTCCCCCCCAAACCGACCGGCTAGATCCGGCACTGCTCAATGAGACGTCCTTGTCCACTCAGCAGGGCCTGAGCAGCTGGATCATGTCCCCAGTCGGCTGCCACGTGACTGGCACGCGCCCGGGGCGCAGAGGCACCGGTCACGCCGGTAAACAGGTGTCCGTGTGCCAGTGGCGTGGCCAGGTGTGACCAGTCTATAGGCTCTCCTTTTGTTCAATATTTCCTATCAGCGTTCGTGAATGTATTCACTTTGCCTTCAAACTGCAGATTCTCTGCTATCAACTACCTTCATGAATTTCTGGCTGTGCCACTGCTCCCGTCCCATTCACCAAAGCATGAATGAACAGACATACCATAGCGGCCACTCATGCGAATCCGGTACTGCCAGTGCCATCTATTGGGAAAGTTTTATAAAACTTGAAATAACTTTTTCGCCGAGCCTTTTTTGGTTTTGATTCTGTATGGAAATTGTATAGAGGAGATAGCCGCAAAACTCTGTTGTTTCCGTTTTTCCGATTTTTACCCTGAATTTTGGCAAACACTTTCAAATTGTAGCTTCTCATATCTTTCTTATAAGGCAAAAATTCAAAAAAGTACAACAACAGAGTTGTGGAGACTGGCTCCTAGAACATAGGCCCACCCACACCATTTCAATGATTATATCTTGTAAAAAGTTATTCAAACTTTAAGTTTGAGAAATTTGAAAAAGAAAGTCAAATTGTACAAAAACTAGAAATGCATCAGGCTTGAAAAGCAACTGTCGTAAGAATACACTTGTTATCTACTTCTGGTGAAAAAATCACGACGATAGCCACGTTACTTTACGAGATATTTCACGAAATATGCTCCCATAGGGTTAACATTGATAACGCACCCTTAAGTATTGGCAAACAGAATGGGGTTCCAAAATACTCTTCTCTCATGGGAAAACCATAAATGAATGCGGTGTCGCAATTCTAATGCCAAAGTCATTGGACGGAAATTATGAAATTTACGTTTCTTACCTAGACGATGACGGAAGGATGCTAATAACAGACCTATCTTTCGACAAATGCTGCATTAAGTTGATCGCAGCATATGCACCTACCCAGGGACAAAGGAAAGAACAATTGATATTCTTTCAATGTTTACAAGCAAAACTCGAATCTATGTCTGACTTTGAAAAGTCTCATCTCTTGATATGTGGAGACCTAAACATACACTTAACCCGGAGAGACACATCAAGTGCCAGATTCCGTCTGTCACCAGCCGCAAAGATCTTACTCGATATGATGAATCAACATAAATTATTTGATCTATGGCGTAATAAGAACCCTGAATTAACCCAGTTCACATGGCGTCGAGTAGCACCAGAGCTGCAGCAGTCTAGACTAGACTACATAATTGCTGGTGAACAAATAGTACACAATCACATCATAAACAAGGCTGACATCATGCCAAGCATTTTAAGTGACCATAGCATAGTATCCACGGAGATATGTATGTTTTCATCGAACCGGGGGCCTGGACTTTTTCGGTTTCGTAACGAACTGTTACAGGACAACATTTTTGTGGAGAAGGCTAGATCAGAAATTGATAAAGCAAGGCGAGGTTCTGAAATTTACCAGGATATAAGTGACTGGGGTGTAAAGTTAGAGCTGCTATCCAGTCAAATACGGGTGCTAAGCATAAAACACTGGAAGGAGAAAGAGCGAAGAAGACGCGAGGAAAATACCAGCCTTCTTCGAGCGCTCGAGAGGTGCGAGGCTGAGTGAGTTTAGGGCCTAACCACGCCCTGTTTGAAAGATACCAGGAATTGAGGAACCGTGTCAACATAATTGAGGAAGAGAAGGGCATAAGGGCAATGACTTACTCTGGTGCTAGGTGGATGGAAGAGGGAGAGAGGCCGACCAAATATTTTTGAACTTGCACAAAAGTAGAAACGCAAAAAAGCAAATTGAAGTTCTTAAATCCGAACATGATGAATTCATCACTGGTAGCACTGCAATATTGAGTCATTGTAAAGATTACTTCGAAAAATTGCATACAACCAGCAAACTACACCCCGGAAATGAATTTTTGTGCGATGACTTCTTAGGCCCAATAAACTGTCCCCAACTTAGCGCAGAGGATAGAGATATGTGCGACGCACCGTTAACCAAAGACGAATGTAAAATTGCCCTCGAGGGAATGATGGATAACAAATCACCTTCCGTATCGGGTTTCTCCAAAGAATTTTTCCGATATTTTTGGAATGATGTAGAAGATATTGTTATGAACTACCTAACGCAGGCTAAAGAAAAGGGACATCTCTTTGTTACTCAACGCAGAGGAGTAATTACCTTAATCCCAAAACGCGGCGACCAAAGGCTGTTGAAAAACAAACGCGCTATTTGTCTACTCGATATTGTATATAAAATCGCAGCAAAGGTCCTAGCCAACAGAATGATTTGCGTGGTACAGAAGTTGATTTCTCCCGATCAAACGGGAGCTATTCGCGGCAGAAACATTGGGTCAAATTTGCGCACTGTGGCCGACACAATACAATATTGCGACAGCGACAAGCTACAAGGAATACTTATGGCATTAGATTTTCGAAACGCCTTTAATACCGTGGAACATGCGTTCATTTATGACACATTACGGAAGTTCAATTTTGGACAAAACTTCATCCAATGGATCAAAATACTGCACAAAGATTCAGAACTTGCCATCATAAATAACGGATACACTTCTCAGTGGTTTAAGCCCTCGCGTGGATTACAACAGGGGTGCCCAGCATCTGCACTGATTTTTTGTTTGGTAGTCGAAATTTTAGCAATCAAGCTTCGCGCAACGCGTGACATTGGAGTTATAAAGATTTCAGGAGAGGAAATAATAGTTTCTCAATATATTGATGATACAACTCTTTTTCTGAACAATTCCAGCTCAGCACAACACGCCTTAAATGTAGTTCGGGACTTCGGATGGAAGTCTGGATTGCAGTTGAATATAGAGAAATGCCACTTTACCTGGTTGGGAACTAAGAAGCTCTCACAAGAACTCATCTGCAGACAGGAACCGAGTGAGTATATTAAAATACTGGGCATAAATTTTAGTACTCGGCACAACTGTGACAGAACCAATATCGAACCAGCTGTAGTAAGAGTAAATAATACCCTCAACCAGTGGTCACAGTGCGACCTAACGATCAAAGGAAGAATCACAATTGCAAAATCTTTAATCGTTTCCCAGTTTATTTACATGATGTCTGTGGTCGACTTCGATAAAAAACAATTAGAGAGTATACAGAGCAAGGTAATGAAATTCATATGGAGAGGTCGTCCCCTGAAGGTGGCCAGAAACACGCTGTACCAGGAAATAAAAAATGGAGGACCGAACGCGCCAAATATACATGGAATATACAAAGGGATAAGGGCATCGTGGCTTGGCAAAATATTGTGTAATAAAGAATCATCATTCGCGAAAATATTTCTTACCAGAATACAGATTAAGTATAATGATATTCTATACATGAACTACGGAAAACATTGGATTGATTCGAGACGCATTGCAACATTCTACAAAGAAGTGTTGAAACTATTTAGGGAAACTGTGCCTATTCCAGAACCAAGCAATGGTACAGACGTAAGGAAGCAGTTGATTTGGAATAACACGGCAATACGCGTGAGAGGAACTGGATTCTTCTACCGTGTAGTTTACGATGGTGGCATTAAATTTGTTGACGATTTTTTTCGATAACCAGGGGAGAATTTATAACTTTGAAACATTTCAACAAAAACATCCTCAAATATATATCGGATGGTGTTACGCAATACCAGCAGAATGGAAGCGCCGAGTTATTGGGAACAAAAAACTAACAGAGGAAGAAAAAACTTTGAAACCAGTTATTGAGATTAAAGGGAAGCAAATTCCGATACATTTAGTCAAGTCAAAATACTTTCGGAATCAGTGGCTTTTGGATGTCTCCCCCAGCTCAAAAGACAAATGGATAGACTACGGTTACGATTTTGAAGATATGTGGGGCAAAATATATACATTGCCGTTTCAAATATCCACCTCGATAAAACTTAAAAGCCTGCAATACAGAATCAATCATCGGTACTTCCCAACGCGGCGCTTCCTTTGCCTCAGAAACGTTGTTGATGATCCCTTTTGTGATTTGTGTGGAATGGTCGAAACGATTCAACACTTTTTTGCTGAATGTGAGATTGTGCGGTCATTTTGGAATGCCCTAGCAACTAGAATAAACGAAAAGCTAATCGCCTCTCAAAAATTCATTCCAAACAACAAAAACATAATCTTCGGATCGCTTTCAACGGTCGATGCAGTAAATTTAATCACATTATGCGCAAAACAGTTCATTATTAAGCAGCGGTTCAAACAACAACAGATACGATAACGGATTTTATTCGGTTTGTTACGAAAATCTTCAAAATGGAAAAAATTAACGCAACAAAGAATGGGAAGATCAGTAAATTCCAGAACAAATGGGCTCTTTACATTGACAACTATTTAAATCTAGCATTGTAACCCCTGTGTGATAACCTGGAATCTTTGAGTACAGAAGTTAGCAAGAAGCGTAAGTGGGAAGGGAAGGGTGGATAGGGAGTGGAACATTCGACCAAATGGAATGATGTGATGAAGAATGTCTTTGGAAGGAATGTCCTCGTAACTACATTATTCGACTGTATACAATAGGGGTTCGCATAGTTCTGAATTTGTGTCTGTGTATGTCCAATACGTGAATTGTGATATCCCTGTTAATTCATGTTAAATAAACCGGAAAAAACCCTAAAGGTCATATAGCGCCCATGTCACTGCCAGTAAAACACAACGTAAAATATACATCCGCTGAACACTCCCTTGTTACCCTTATTCTTTGCAGTTAGTTGTGTCTGTAATCAAAATAGTAAAAAGAAGGTTCACATCAGTCCAATCGGTCCTCAGAGAGTGGTAACAAAAGGGGGATTTCCAAAAAGCTTAACCAACACAGTTCGTAGAAAAAACTCACATTCACATTGTCACTCCCTATCAAAGCCCAAGTCCTCAGGCCGGGTCAAATACAATCACGAAATCGGCTGCTCTTAGATAATCTAGCACTTTCTCAATCATGTTCGAGTCTGGGCCAATCAGATGAGACAGTGTGAGAAGACGTGACCCGAAATGTGAAAGCCTGAGATTATCATTCTCCGGACAAGACACCAGGACGTGCCGCACCGACAAGGGGGTCGCACATCGCCGACAGTAGGACCTGGGTTCGCCACATAGCAGGTATCGGTGAGTGGCCAGACAATGGCCAGTTCGCAAACGGCAGAGAGCCACCTCCTCACGGCGATGGGAGCGCATAGAGGACAGCCACTCACCAATGTTGGGTTTTATTACCCTGAGCTTGTTATTTGTTTGCTCCTGCCATTCCTGTTGCCATACATTGCGAAGGTGACCAGATATATGTGGGAAAAGATCTCGAGCAGGAATCGACTGTCTTCTTCTACAGGGTCTCTGAGCAGCGCGCCGGGCTGCAGCATCAGCCGCTTCATTCAGTCGGATACCGACATGACTCGGCACCCAACAGAGGGTTATATCCTTACCCTGTTCGGCGAGTCGAGCTAGGTGGAGAACAATCTTTAATACGAGCCAGTCACTTGGATTAAAAGCACTCAAAGCCTGGACACTACTAAGACTGTCGGTGACCCCTCAGGGGACCGATCTTCATTTGCCGGATTCGTCCGGCAAGTAAAGATTGGAGCAACGGGGTGTGACGCGCCCGGGGCCCCAGTCAGCCTTGGGAGGCACTTTGTCGCATCGCCGCGGATACATCTTCTAGCCCTCCGACGGCCGCCGCCTCTTCCGACTTTCCTCGGTTAGAGTCGGCGTCTGTCGTCGGTGGCTCTGGTGATGAGGTCTGCGGCGATGCTGATGATTGCCTTACGGGCCCTTTGTTACTTGGTCGGTAACCGTATTGGATCGGGTCAGATCTGTCCTGCACCTCCCAGTCTGTAGCTCCTGTTTGTTTTTGTTTTCTTATTTTGTTGATTAGTTTTAGTTCCTGTCCTCTTTTTATGTTTCAGTTATTGGTCCCACAGTTATTTGCCTTCTTCGGCATTTTATGGGTGTAAGGCGCCCACTCGAGGCCTATCCCGAGCCCCGGCGACGAGGTTGACGGGATCCTGGGGGTTGAGGTCCCCCTCGGGCGGGTCAGTCCCGAGGGCTCCAACACGCCCCCTTTGGCCCAGATATCTCGATCCAAGCGGGGGTAAGCCGTCCGTAGGCTGCCGCGGGCGGCTTAGCTACGCGGCAGTGTCTACGGGCACTGTCGCTCGGTCCAGCTGCGCAGAGGGGATTATGTTTCGGGCGTGCGGCGCGGCGCCCTTCGTGGTGGGGACTGTGATAGCTCTTGCCGGGCGCGACGCGGGCCGGGGTTTCGGAAACCGTCGATTTGCGAGACTCCGGCTTGTTGCGCGCGCCTGGTAGACCGCAGTCTCCGCTGCGTGAGGGCTGCCGCGTTTTGCTTCGTCCCGACTCATGGCCCTGCCGGCACACTGGGCTGATGGCGTCAAGGGGGTGGGTGCGTTCTGATCGGAGGGGTTGTGTGAGTACCTCTCGCCCCTCTGAGACGGGCGCACCTGCCCCCGTAGGCACTGTACCAGTCCCCGGGCCCAGCTATTGACAGCTGGCAACCCGGGGGGCCGAAGGTAAATTCCTTTTCCATGGCTGCACCTACCCCACGCTCTACCGGATTGACCTCAGGCACTACGACCCCCGCTCCGACCTCGACCACCGCTGTTACTGCTCCTGATACCGCTGATACGATGGATCCTACCGTTGACCGACCCCCTGTGCGAACGACCCCTGACCAGTCAACCCCTTTGACTCTTGTCATAAAGGTCGAGGATAGGTCAATGAAGTTGAACCCATTTCAACTGCACGGCGCTCTTGAGGTCTACAAACCTAAGCGCACCTACCGATACAGAGACGGTAGGATCGAAGTAGAAATGGGAAGCAAGCTTAGCGCCAGCAAACTTCTGAATGCCACCTCTCTACAAATCCGTACAGCGAACAGAACACTATCCGTCCCAGTCACTGTATCTCCACACTACACCAAAAATCACTCTCGCGGTGTTATCAGCTGTGCCAACCTATCTGACGCTACTGACGAGGATGTGCTCGCAGGACTGAAGGACCAAGGAGTCATTGAGGTGAAAAGAATGCTTACGAGAGTTGACGGCCAAAACTCAAACACTGGTACCTTCCTGCTAACGTTCTCTGGAACAGATCTGCCCGAGAAGGTACGAGTAGGCTGGATATCCGTAAAAGTACGTGCATTTGTGCCCAACCCCACTCGATGCTTTAAGTGCCAGAATTTCGGACACGTCGCCAGCAGCTGTAAGGGTATAGAGCGATGCGGACGATGCTCTGCGACTGAGCACAACTCTGCCAACTGTGAGGCCCACACTCCTAAATGCGTAGGGTGCGGAGGTGATCACGAGGCGTGGAGCCGATCGTGTCCCAGGCTCGCCGAGGCAAAGGAGGCACAAAAAGGAAGGTGTCACCTCCCTCCAAAGTAGCACCAACTCAGACACCCCAGGTCCCGAGGTCTGCTGCCCCAACTAGCACGCCGTACAGAGACGCCCTGGTGGGAGGTCAGTCCGGCGCCTCACCAGCTGAGAACCCCACACAGTCCGAAACTGCACTCAACCTCGACATAAACATGTGCCAGCTAACAGACCTTTCCCTCCGTCATTTCCTCTCACTAATCTCTGATCTTCTCTCACACAGATCGGCTGAGCCCCGCACCACATCGACGGGCAGCACAGACACATCTGAAAAGGGAACACAAACTCCACTGCTGGAGCGCCGCGATGCTGGCACGGACCCCCTTGAATGTGAGGTCCCCAGCGCTAAGACAACCATGCAGACTGACAGCCCTGACAGCGAGCACACACAGGAAGTCTCTGGTAAACGAGCTCGAGAGGACTCGCCAACCCAACCACATCCTCCCAAAGGTCCGGCAGCACCACCACCTGCAACGACGGAGCGCACCGCGCCCACGCTCGGTCGAGCTGACCCTCCTCAGGCAACCGAAGCCAAAGAATCGACAAAAGCACAGACACAAGTTATAAAGGAAACTACAAACAAAGAACAACAGCAACAAAGTAAAAAACGTAAACTCGTGGCCACAGCAACAATTGGAAAAGTACAGACTCAAAAAGACGAAGGCATAGGCATGCCTCCGCCGCCAACCCCTCCTCCACGGCCGGAAATTCCAGCCACCACGAAGACACCACCACGGTGTAGCCCTCAGACTGAGGAAGTTTATCGCAGCTACCTAAATGTTAACCCCTCTCTACCTCAGCACAAACAAGTGAACCCCTCAGGCCAAAGACAGGGCTGCGAGCGAGGTCGCTCGAATTCGGCAACACTAGACCGCGGGGATAGGCACTGCTCCCAATCAAGAGAGCATGCAAGGCGCCCTATTTCAAGGAAAGGCTGCAGGAGCGACGCACTAGCCACTCCCACACAGAGATGCTGAGCGGGGGCGTGCCGTTTCAGGTACCCAGTCACCCACAATGAACATTACAAATATTAATTACGGACTCCTTTTACTCACCACTCTCACTCTGCTGACAACTCTCCTGCAGTGGAATATGCGGGGATTCCGAGCAAACACGAGCGACCTCCAGGCGCTGATAGCCGCCAAAACCCCGTTGTAGTCGCACTGCAAGAAACAAAATTAAAACAAAACCACACATGTAACATACACAGTGACGGATCTAGGATTTCGTCAAGGGGGGCCAGGCTCGGAGGGCGCCGAACCTGGGGGGCGCCGAACCTGAGGGGCGCCAATTTCAGTGTCGGATCTAGCCGGTCGGTTTGGGAGGGGCAAACCAAAGTCGAAAAGCAAAAAAAACGTCACACAGTAAAAAGCTGCGCTACCAATATCACTTCCCCGTATAATTTTGGGTATTTGAGGCGAAAAGCCAAAAAAACTTCACGGGGTGAAAAATATGGGCTCGAGATACTTCTTCCTATCCAAGGCTGGCTATACTATGCCTTGCTGTACTATGGAGGTCTGGCTATACTATAACTGAGAATTATTGATATCTACTCATGTCCGTGATAATAGCAACGTATTCGTATTCGTATTCAAATACGTATTCGCGTCCCCTCCGATTTTGCTAAAATTTTGCATGGACACTGCTATGCAAGTCCCTATTAACCCCCTAAAATCATTCGTGTTCACAACTAACGGTTTGACCTCCAGAGGTCACCAAAACATAAAGCTCGAAAATCTGGCGAACCCTGCAATTTTAAGACAAAAAGAGCTAGAAGTGTCATTTCGGCTCTAGTGCTTTCCATTGACACCAAAGATGATTCACAATTAACACATACTTCGTTAAACTCCAGCCCCTGGCTTTGAATTCAAAATTCAATTTCAAAAGCCGCCCTGTCAAAAGGCGTGGCGAACCCTAAATCAACGCTTTATTACATACTTATCATCGGTTTTTTGGTGTTCAAGCGCGGCCATCGCACTCAGCATCATTCACAAAAATATAAACAACCATTAAATATATTATTTCCGCTCTAGGCGTACATTTTATGTAAAAATGGCCGTTTTACAAAAATGCTTGCGAACCCTGCCATTCCTACCTTAATCTGTTAAGATATAAAACAGTTCCACATCGAATTTACTCATATATCATAGATAATTCACAAAAAAACCCGACACCTTCAACTGTCCTAGTTTAGCCAGCATCAACAAAACACGTTTATTCCAATGATAAAAACTTCCATCGGCAACATTCAACGTCCTCCGAGCCCCGCCCACCGAAGGCGGGGCCTTAAAGCAAGCGGACCATTTGCCAGCCACACAGCTCGTTTGTCATAAGAAATGCAAATCAATCATAATGGGAGCTATGACTACCTGGCTTGCTGAAATGGTGGTTCAAAGGGGCATAGGAGGACCTCACCCCCAAATATCAGAGCGCACATAGTTTATGCTTAGCAGTAAGCTGCTCAGAGGCATAGGCGGATCCAGGATGGCGCAACGGGGGAGGGGGAGGCAGTGGCGGATCTAGCCGGTCGCTTTGGGAGGGGCAAACCAAAATCAAAAAGCAAAAAACAAAACGTCACGGGGGTGAAAGATATTGGCTTAAGATACTTTTTCCTATCCAAGGCCCAATATTCACAATGAACTTCACTGGTTCTGCCTGAAGCTGAGAGTTGAAGCACCAAAGTCTTGCTTATAGGTAAACTAAAAAGGAGTCGGGGCAAAAGCGAGGTCGACCACTTTGGAGGGGCAAAACATAGTTTTGCCCCTAGGCTTTCCCGTTTGGGGGGCAAATATCTTTTTTGCCCCCTTCCCTGGATCCGCCACTGGGCAGGAAGGGGAGGGGGTAACTTGACAGGGAGGGAGCTTTTCTGACCAAGGGGGTGGTAATTTTGACCGGAAAAAAACTAACAAGTTGGCATAAAATTAAGGAAAAACAATTGTTTGAATAAACTTACGGCGAACCCTACAATGTATCTGTATTCAAGGATTTGGGTTTTTTCATCACTGGTACCTTTGAAAGTTTTAAAGGACCATTCACAAAATTATTATTTTTCTCTTCTGATCCATTAAAAGTAACACCGAGTGGCCAAACAAAAACTAAACAAAACACAATTATTCCCTAAGTTCACTGCGAACCCTACAACTTATTTGTTTGCTAGGGTACGGCTATTTCTTTAGCACTGACATGTTAAGAAAACCTTAAAGACGATTCACAAAAATAGTATTTTTGTCTGCTGACCCGTTGAGTGTAACACTGAGGGCCAAAACTAAAATTAAGAGGAAAAAGGGTTTTAAGCTGTCTCCACGGCGAACCCTACAACTTATTTGTTTTCAAGGATGTAGGTGTTTTTTCATCACTGGTACCTTTGGAAGTTCAAAAAGATCATTCACAAAAATATTATTTTTCTCTGATAACCCATTCAAAGTAGCCCCGAGTGGCTAAACGAAAACTAATCAAAACACAATTTTTTACCCGAACTCACGGCGAACCCTACAACTTATTTGTTTCCCAGGGTATGGCTATTTCTTTAGCACTGATATATTAAGAAAACCTTAAGGACGATTCACAAAAATATTATTTCTGTCTGCTGACCCGTTGAGTAAAACACTGAGGGCCAAAACGAAAAATAAGAGGAAAAAGGGTTTTATCCTGTCTCCACGGCGAACCCTACAACTTATTTGTTTGCTGGGGTACGGCTATTTCTTTGGCACTGACATGTTAAGAAAGCTTTAAAGACGATTCACAAAAATAGTATTTTTGTCTGCTCAACCGTTCAGTGTAGCACTGAGTATGAAAACAAAAACTAAGGGAAAAATAATTGTTTACCCGAACTCACGGCGAACCCTACAACTTATTTGTTTGCTAGGGTATGGCTATTTCTTTAGCACTGATATATTAAGAAAACCTTAAAGACGATTCACAAAAATAGTATTTTTGTCTGGTGACCCGTTGAGTGTAACACTGAGTGGCAAAACGAAAATTAAGAGGAAGAAATGTTTTTACCTGTCTTCACGGCGAACCCTACAACGTATTTGTTTGCTAGGGTATGGCTATTTCTTTCGCACTGACATATTAAGAAAACCTTAAAGACGATTCACAAAACTAGTATTCTTTATCTGCTGACCCGATGAGTGTAGCACTAAGTGGCAAAACAAAAACTAAGAGAAAAATAAGTGTTTACCCGAACTCACGGCCAACCCTACAACTTATTTGTTTCCTAGGGTATGGCTATTTCTTTAGCACTGATATACTAGGAAAGCCTTAAAGACAATTCACGAAAATAGTATTTTTGTCTGCTGACCCATTGAGTGTTACACTAAATGCCAAAACGAAAAATAAGAGGAAAAAAGGTTTTTACCTGTCCCCACGGCGAACCCTACAACTTATTTGTTTGCTAGGGTACGGCTATTTCTTTAGCACTGGCATGTTAAGAAAACCTTAAAGATGATTCACAAAAATATTATTTTTGTCTAATGACCCGTTGAGTGTAACACTGAGTGGCAAAACGAAAATTAAGAGGAAAAAAATGTTTTTACCTGTCTTAACGGCGAACCCTACAACTTATTTGTTTTCAAGGATGTAGGTGTTTTTTCATCACTGGTACCTTTGGAAGTTCAAAAAAACCATTTACAAAAATATTATTTTTCTCTGATGACCCATTCAAAGTAACCCCGAGTGGCTAAACGAAAACTAATCAAAACACAATTTTTTACCCGAACTCAGGGCAAACCCTACAACTTATTTGTTTCCTAGGGTATGGCTATTTATTTCACACTGACATAATAAGAAAACCTTAAAGACGATTCACAAAACTAGTATTTTTATCTGCTAACCCGTTGAGTGTAGCACTGAGTGGCAAAACAAAGACTAAGAGAAAAATAATTGTTTACCCGAACTCACGGCGAACCCTACAACTTATTTGTTTCCTAGGGTATGGCTATTTCTTTAGCACTGATATACTAGGAAAGCCCTAAAGACAATTCACAAAAATAGTATTTTTGTCTGCTGACCCGTTGAATGTAACACTGAGTGCCAAAACGAAAAATAAGAGGAAAAGGGGTTTTTACCTGTCTCCACGGCGAACCCTACAACTTATTTGTTTGCTAGGGTACGGCTATTTCTTTAGAACTGACATGTTAAGAAAACCTTAAAGACGATTCACAAAAATAGTATTTTTGTCTGGTGACCCGTTGAGTGTAACACTGAGTGGCAAAACGAAAATTAAGAGGAAAAAATATTTTTACGTGTCTTCATGGCGAACCTTACAACTTATTTGTTTGCTAGGGTACGGCTATTTCTTTAGCACTGACATGTTAAGAAAACCTTAAAGACGATTCACAAAAATAGTATTTTTGTCTGCTGACCCGTTGAGTGTAACACTGAGGGCCAAAACGAAAATTAAGAGGAAAAAGGGTTTTAAGCTGTCTTCACGGCGAACCCTACAACTTATTTGTTTTCAAGGATGTAGGTGTTTTTTCATCACTGGTACCTTTGGAAGTTCAAAAAGATCATTCAAAAATATATATTTTTCTCTGATAACCCATTCAAAGTAGCCCCGAGTGGCTAAACGAAAACTAATCAAAACACAATTTTTTACCCGAACTCACGGCGAACCCTACAACTTATTTGTTTCCCAGGGTATGGCTATTTCTTTAGGACTGATATACTAGGAAAGCCTTAAAGACAATTCACAAAAATATTATTTTTGTCTAATGACCCGTTGAGTTTAACACTGAGTGGCAAAACGAAAATTAAGAGGAAAAAATGTTTTTACCTGTCTTCACGGCGAACCCTACAACTTATTTGTTTGATAGGGTACGGCTATTTCTTAAGCACTGACATGTTACGAAAACCTTAAAGACGATTCACAAAAATAGTATTTTTTTGCTGACCCTTTGAGTGTAACACTGAGTGCCAAAACGAAAATTAAGAGGAAAAAGGGTTTTTACCCTTTTTCCACGTCAAACGCTACAACTTATTTGTTTGCTAGGGTACGGTTATTTCTTTAGCACTGACATGTTAAGAAAACCTTAAAGACGATTCACAAAAATAGTATTTTTGTCTGCTCACCCGTTCAGTGTAGCACTGAGTGGGGAAAAAAACTAAGGGAAAAATAATTGTTTACCCGAAAACATGGCGAACCCTACAACTTATTTGTTTGCTAAGGTATGGCTATTTCTTTAGCACTGATATATTAAGAAAACCTTCTAGACGATTCACAAAAATAGTATGCTTGTCTGCTGACCTCTTGAGTGTAACACTAAATGGCAAAACGAAAATTAAGAGGAAAAAAGGTTTTTACATGTCTTAACGGCGAACCCTACAACTTATTTGTTTTCAAGGATGTTGGCGTTTTTTCATCACTGGTACCTTTGGAAGTTTAAAGAGACCATTCAAAAAATATTATTTTTCTCTGATGATTCATTAGAAGTAACACCGGGTGGCTAAACGAGAACTAAGCAAAACACAATTTTTTTACCCGAACACACGGCGAACCCTACAATTTATTTGTTTGCCTGGGTATGGCTATTTCTTTAGCACTGATATATTAAGGAAAGCTTAAGGACGATTCACAAAAATATTCTTTTTGTCTGCTGACCCATTGAGTAAAACACTGAGGGCCAAAACGAAAATTAAGAGGAAAAAGGGTTTTATCCTGTCTCCACGGCGAACCCTACAACTTATTTGTTTGCTGGGGTACGGCTATTTCTTTGGCACTGACACGTTAAGAAAGCTTTAAAAACGACTCACAACAATAGTATTTTTGTCTGCTCAACCGTTCAATGTAGCACTGAGTATGAAAATAAAAACTAAGGGAAAAATAATTGTTTACCCGAACTCACGGCCAACCCTACAACTTATTTGTTTCCTAGGGTATGGCTATTTTTTTAGCATTAATATACTAGGAAAGCCTTAACGACAATTCACAAAAATAGTATTTTTGTCTGCTGACCCGTTGAGTGTAACACTGAGGGCCAAAACGAAAATTAAGAGGAAAAAGGGTTTTAACCTGTCTCCACGGCGAACCCCACAACTTATTTGTTTGGTATGGTACGACTATTTCTTTAGCACTGACATGTTAAGAAAACCTTAAAGACGATTCACAAAAAAAGTATTTTTGTCTGCTGACCCGTTCATTGCAGCACTGAGTGGCAAAACAAAAACTAAGGAAAAAATAATTGTTCACCCGAACTGACGGCGAACCCTACAACTTATTTGTTTGCTATGGTATCGCTATTTCTTTAGCACTAATATATTAAGAAAACTTTCTAGACGATTCACAAAAATAGTATGCTTGTCTGCTGACCTCTTGAGTGTAACACTAAGTGGCAAAACGAAAATTAAGAGGAAAAAATGTTTTAACCTGTCTTAACGGCGAACCCTACAACTTATTTGTTTTCAAGGATGTAGGTGTTTTTTCATCACTGGTACCTTTGGAAGTTCAAAAAGACCATTCACAAAAATATTATTTTTCTCTGATGACCCATTCAAAGTAACCCCGAGTGGCTAAACGAAAACTAATCAAAACACAATTTTTTACCCGAACTCAGGGCGAACCCTACAACTTATTTGTTTGCTAGGGTATGGCTATTTATTTCACACTGACATAATAAGAAAACCTTAAAGACGATTCACAAAACTAGTATTTTTATCTGCTAACCCGTTGAGTGTAGCACTGAGTGGCAAAACAAAGACTAAGAGAAAAATAATTGTTTACCCGAACTCACGGCGAACCCTACAACTTATTTGTTTGCTGGGGTACGGCTATTTCTTTGGCACTGACATGTTAAGAAAGCTTTAAAGACGACTCACAAAAATAGTATTTTTGTCTGCTCAACTGTTCAATGTAGCACTGAGTATGAAAACAAAAACTAAGGGAAAAATAATTGTTTACCCGAACTCACGGCCAACCCTACAACTTATTTGTTTCCTAGGGTATGGCTTTTTCTTTAGCATTGATATACTAGGAAAGCCTTAAAGACAATTCACAAAAATAGTATTTTTGTCTGCTGACCCGTTGAGTGTAACACTGAGTGCCAAAACGAAAAATAAGAGGAAAAAGGGTTTTTACCTGTCTCCACGGCGAACCCTCCAACTTATTTGTTTGCTAGGGTACGGCTATTTCTTTAGCACTGACATGTTAAGAAACCTTAAAGACGATTCACAAAAATAGTATTTTTGTCTGCTGACCCGTTGAGTGTAACACTGAGGGCCAAAACGAAAATTAAGAGGAAAAAGGGTTTTAACCTGTCTCCACGGCGAACCCCACAACTTATTTGTTTGGTATGGTACGACTATTTCTTTAGCACTGACATGTTAAGAAAACCTTAAAGACGATTCACAAAAAAGTATATTTGTCTGCTGACCCGTTCATTGCAGCACTGAGTGGCAAAACAAAAACTAAGGAAAAAATAATTGTTCACCCAAACTGACGGCGAACCCTACAACTTATTTGTTTGCTATGGTATGGCTATTTCTTTAGCACTGACATATTAAGAAAACTTTAAAAGATGATTCACAAAAATAGTATTTTTGTCTGCTGACCCGTTGAGTGTAGCACTGAGTGGCAAAACAAAAAACTAAGGGAAAACTAATTGTTTGTCTCTCTTTACGGCGAGCCCTACAACTTATTTGTTTGCTGGGGTAAGGCTGTTTCTTTCGCACTGAAATGGTAAGAAAACCTTAATGACGATTCACAAAAATAGTATTTTTGTCTGCTGACCCGTTGAGTGTAACACTGAGTGGCAAAACGAAAATTAAGAGGAAAAAAGGTTTTTACCTGTCTTCACGGCGGACCCTACAACTTATTTGTTTTCAAGGTTGTAGGAGTTTTTCCATCACTGGTACCTTTGAAATTTAAAAAGACCATTCACAAAAATATCATTTTTCTCTGATGCCCATTAAAAGTAACACCGGGTGGCTAAACGAAACTAAGCAAACCACAATTTTTTTACCCGAACACACGGCGAACCCTACAATTTATTTGTTTGCTAGGGTATGGCTATTTCTTTAGCACTGTTATATTAAGAAAACCTTAAAGACGATTCACAAAAATAGTTTTTTTGTCTGCTGACCAGTTGAGTAAAACACTGAGGGCCAAAACGAAAATTAAGAGGAAAAAGGGTTTTAACCTGTCTCCACGGCGAACCCTACAACTTATTTGTTTGCTTGGGTACGGCTATAGGGTTCGCCGTAAAATTGAAGCAAACAATTATTTTTACCTTAGTTCTTGTTTTGCCACTCAGTGTTACACTCAACGGGTCACCAGACAAAAATACTATTTTTGTAGATTGTCTTTAAGGTTTTCTTAATATATCAGTGCTAAGGAAATAGCCATACCCTAGCAAACAAATAAGTTGTAGGGTTCGCCGTGAGTTCGGGTAAATAATTATTTTTCCCTTAGTTTGTGTTTTCATACTCAGTGCTACACTGAACGGTTGAGCAGACAAAAATACTATTTTTGTGAATCATCTTTAAGGCTTTCTTAACATGGCAGTGCCAAAGAAATAGCCGTACCCTAGCAAACAAATAAGTTGTAGGGTTCGCCGTGGAGACAGGATAAAAACCTTTTTCCTCTTAATTTTCGTTTTGGCCCTCAGTGTTTTACTCAACGGGTCAGCAGACAAAAACAATATTTTTGTGAATCGTCCTTAAGGTTTTCTTAATATATCAGTGCTAAAGAAATAGCCATACCCAGGCAAACAAATAAATTGTTGGGTTCGCCGTGTGTTCGGGTAAAAAGAAGTGTTTTGCTTAGTTCTCGTTTAGCCACTCGGTGTTACTTTTAATGGGTCATCAGAGAAAAATAATATTTTTTTGAATGGTTTCTTTAAACTTCCAAAGGTAACAGTGGTGAAAAAACGTCAACATCCTTGAAAACAAATAGGTTGTAGGGTTCACCGTTAAGACATGTAAAAACCTTTTTTCCTCTTAATTTTCGCTTTGCCACTTAGTGTTACACTCAAGAGGTCAGCAGACAAGAATACTATTTTTGTGAATCGTCTTTAAGGTTTTCTTAATATATCAGGGCTAAAGAAATAGCCACACCTTAGCAAACAAATAACTTGTAGGGTTCGCCGTGAGTTCGGGTAAACAATTATTTTTCCCTTAGTTTTTGTTTTCCCACTCAGTGCTACACTGAACGGGTGCACAGACAAAAATACTATTTTTGTGAATCGTCTTTAAGGTTTTCTTAACATGTCAGTGCTAAAGAAATAACCGTACCCTAGCAAACAAATAAGTTGTAGCGTTTCACGTGGAAAAAGGTAAAAACCCTTTTTCCTCTTCATTTTCGTTTTGGCACTCAGTGTTACACTCAAAGGGTCAGCAGACAAAAATACTATTTTTGTGAATCGTCTTTAAGGGTTTTGTAACAAGTCAGTGCTTAAGAAATAGCCGTACCCTAGCAAACAAATAAGTTGTAGGGTTCGCCGTGAAGACAGGTAAAACATTTTTTCCTCTTAATTTTCGTTTTGCCACTCAGTGTTACACTCAACGGGTCATTAGACAAAAATAATATTTTTGTGAATCGTCTTTAAGGCTTTCCTAGTATATCAGTCCTAAAGAAATAGCCATACCCTGGGAAACAAATAAGTTGTAGGGTTCGCCGTGAGTTCGGGTAAAAAATTGTGTTTTGATTAGTTTTCGTTTAGCCACTCGGGGCTACTTTGAATGGGTTATCAGAGAAAAATAATATTTTTGTGAATGGTCTTTTCAAACTTCCAAAGGTACCAGTGATGAAAAAACACCTACATCCTTGAAAACAAATAAGTTGTAGGGTTCGCCGTGGAGACAGCTTAAAACCCTTTTTTCTCTTAATTTTCGTTTTGGCCCTCAGTGTTACACTCAACGGGTCAGCAGACAAAAATACTATTTTTGTGAATCGTCTTTAAGGTTTTCTTAACATGTCAGTGCTAAAGAAATAGCCATACCCTAACAAACAAATAAGTTGTAGGGTTCGCCATGAGGACACGTAAAAACATTTTTTCCTCTTAATTTTCGTTTTGCCACTCAGTGTTACACTCAACGGATCACCAGACAAAAATACTATTTTTGTGAATCGTCTTCAAGGTTTTCTTAACATGTCAGTGCTAAAGAAATAGCCGTACCCTGGCAAACAAATAAGTTGTAGGGTTCGCCGTGGAGACAGTTAAAAACCCTTTTTCCTCTTATTTTTCGTTTTGGCACTCAGTGTTACACTCAACGGGTCAGCAGACTAAAATACTATTTTTGTGAATTGTCTTTAGGGCTTTCCTAGTATATCAGTGCTAAAGAAATAGCCATACCCTAGGAAACAAATAAGTTGTAGGGTTCGCCGTGAGTTCGGGTAAACAATTATTTTTCTCTTAGTCTTTGTTTTGCCACTCAGTGCTACACTCAACGGGTCAGCAGATAAAAATACTTGTTTTGTGAATCGTCTTTAAGGTTTTCTTAATATGTCAGTGTGAAATAAATAGCCATACCCTAGTAAACAAATAAGTTGTAGGGTTCGCCGTCGGTTCGGGTAAAAAATGTGTTTTGCTTAGTTTTCGTTTAGCGACTCTGTGTTATTTTTAATTGGTCATCAGAGAAGAATAATATTTTTGTGAATGGGTCTTTTTAAACGTCCATAAGTACCAGTGATGAAAAAAACGCCTACATCCTTGAAAACAAATAAGTTGTAGGGTTTGCCGTAAATTTAGGCAAACAATTGTTGTTTCCTTAATTTTGTTTTGCCACTCAGTATTACACTCAACGGGTCAGCAGACAAAAATAATATTTTTTGTGAATGGTCTTTTTAAAGTTGCAAAGGTACCAGTGATGAAAAAACACCTACATCCTCGAAAACAAATAAGTTGTAGGGTTCGCCGTAAATTTAGGCAAATAATTGTTTCTTCCTTAATTTTTGTTTTGCCACTGAGTGTCACCCTGAACTGGTCAGCAGACAAAAACAAAATTTTGTGAATCACTTTTAATGATTTTTTAAGCCATCAGTGCTAGAGAAATAGCTATATCCTTGCAAATAAATCAGTTGTAGGGTTTGTCGCCAACTACAGTTGAAAACGTTGATTTTGTCTAAGTGAGGTTTTGCCGCTGTTCAGTATACTTAGCGCATCAGCACTCAAATCCAAATTTTTAAATAGGGTTTGAAGTATTTCTAAGTCATGAGTGACTAAAGAAACAATTATTGTATAGGATAAAATATGTTGCAGGGTTCGCCGTGAATATCGGTAAAAACCTTTTTTCCTCTTAATTTTCGTTTTTCCACTCAGTGTTACACTCAACGGGTCAGCAGACAAAAATACAATTTTTGTGAATCGTCTTTAAGGTTTTCTTAACATATCAGTGCTAAAGAAATAGCCATACTCTAGCAAACAAATAAGTTGTAGGGTTTGCAGTGAACTTAGGGAAAAAATTGTGTTTTGTTTAGTTTTTGATTGGCCACTCGTTGTTACTTTTAATGGATCAGAAGAGAAAAATAATAATTTTGTGAATGGTCTTTTAAAACTTTCAAAGGTACCAGTGATGAAAAAACACCCAAATCCTTGAATACAGATACATTGTAGGGTTCGCCGTATGTTTATTCAAACAATTATTTTTTCCTTAATTTTATGCCATTTTGTTAGTTTTTTCCAGTCAAAATTACCACCCCCTTGGTCAGAAAAGCTCCCTCCCTGTTAAGTTACCCCCCTCCCGCCCAGTGGCGGATCCAGGGAAGGGGGCAAAAAGATATTTGCCCCCCCCAAACGGGAAAGCTCGGGGCAAAACTATGTTTTGCCCCTCCAAAGTGGTCGGCCTCGCTTTTGCCCCGACTCCTTTTTAGTTTACCTATAAGCAAGACTTTGGTGCTTCAACTCTCAGCTTCAGGCAGAACCAGTGAAGTTCATTGTGAATATTGGGCCTTGGATAGGAAAAAGTATCTTAAGCCAATATCTTTCACCCCCGTGACGTTTTGTTTTTTGCTTTTTGATTTTGGTTTGCCCCTCCCAAAGCGACCGGCTAGATCCGCCACTGCCTCCCCCTCCCCCGTTGCGCCATCCTGGATCCGCCTATGCCTCTGAGCAGCTTACTGCTATGCATAAACTATGTGCGCTCTGATATTTGGGGGTGGGGGCCTCCTATGCCCCTTTGAACCACCATTTCAGCAAGCCAGGTAGTCATAGCTCCCATTATGATTGATTTGCATCTCTTATGGCAAACGAGCTGTGTGGCTGGTAACTGGTCCGCTTGCTTTAAGGCCCCGCCTTCGGTGGGCGGGGTTTGGAGGACGTTGAATGTTGCCGATGGAAGTTTTTATCATTGGAATAAACGTGTTTTGTTGATGCTGGCTAAACTAGGACAGTTGAAGGTGTCGGGTTTTTTGTGAATTATTTATGATATATGAGTAAATTCGATGTGGAACTGTTTTATATCTTAACAGATTAAGGTAGGAATGGCAGGGTTCGCAAGCATTTTTGTAAAACGGTCATTTTTACATAAAATGTACGCCTAGAGCGGAAATAATATATTTAATGGTTTTTTATATTTTTGTGAATGATGCTGACTGCGATGGCCGCGCTTGAACACCAAAAAGCCGATGATAAGTATGTAATAAAGCGTTGATTTAGGGTTCGCCACGCTTTTTGACAGGGCGGCTTTTGAAATTGAATTTTGAATTCAAAGCCAGGGGCTGGAGTTTAACGAAGTATGTGTTAATTGTGAATCATCTTTGGTGTCAATGGAAAGCACTAGAGCCGAAATGACACTTCTAGCTCTTTTTGTCTTAAAATTCTAGGGTTCGCCAGATTTTCGAGCTTTATATTTTGGTGACCTCTGGAGGTCAAACCGTTAGTTGTGAACACGAATGATTTTAGGGGGTTAATAGGGACTTGCATAGCAGTGTCCATGCAAAATTTTAGCAAAATCGGAGGGGACGCGAATACGTATTTGAATACGAATACGAATACGTTGCTATTATCACGGACATTATCTACTCCATGATTCTGATGAAGGGCTGTGCCCGAATATATAATCTTCAGTGTTTTTTACATTTCCGGATTCGAGGGGACAGGCCAGGGAACATCTTATCAACTTATGTTCTGTTTGAAGTTGAGAGTTGGAACACCAAAATCCTGCTTATAAACTAAGAAGGAGTAGGGGAAAAAAGGAGGTTGATCGCTTTGGGGGCGAAAACGCAGTTTTGCCCCGAGCTTTTCGTTTGGAGGGAATGCCTTTTTCCCCTCCCCCTTGGATCCGCCACTGGCCAATTTACCACCAAAAAGGCGGCCAGTGTCAATGAAGAACGCGTTTAAAAAAGGATTTGTACATGCTTATTTTCATGAAAGCTTCCTCTTAGTGAGGACATGTTCACGTTTACCATCAAGCATATTTCGGGCCAGCTAACGACTGGTACCGTGGTAGAAAGTGCTGAAAGCACCCACTGACACTAACTGGAGCGCAATGAGCAAATAATATAGTTATATTCGGTCATGGTAAAAACTGAGGTGTCGTATCCACCACCTCCACTTATCACAGTTGTCCTGGCTAACGGCTCAATACTGAAATACCCGATTGACGCTAACCTGAGCCTCATAGGCCGCAGAACCTCTGCGGGCCTGGGCCCCTGAGTTTTCGGTGACTTCGATGAGTTTATATCGAGTCCCCTCAGCTGATCTGGGACCGCTTTAGTTAACCAGGCTCTCACACTGAACTTGAAACGTATATGTCGCCGCTGCAGCCTATTAAGCTTTTTGGGACTCTTTTATTGATATAGGGCCCCCTCAACCGGTCCTGGGCCCTCTGAGCTAAAAGCTGGAGCTCTGAGCTCTGAGCCCCAAGCTGGATTGGTGTCCCTTAAGCTGGTCAGGGTCCCCTGGGTTGGTATTGTTTTCGTTTAACTGATATAGATCCCTTCAGCTTGTTTGGGGCCCGTTGTGCGTATCTGGGCACTAGTTATTCGAGGGACCCAGCTAGTCTGGCCCTATTAGTTTTATGGGCCTTCTGAGCTTCTGCAGGTTCCCTTCAGAGTGTCTGGGCCCCATGAGTTGAAAATTGGACCCCTGGGTTAGTTTTGGGTCCCTGAGCTTATTTAGAAACCGTTTAAATAGGTAGGCACCCCACACTGGTCTTGAGAATCCTGTGTTGGCGCTGAGGTCAAATGAGCTCGTCGGGGGCCCTTATCTGGGGCCCCCTTAACTGGCACGGGCCCCTCAGCTGATTTTGGAGCCCCAAAATCCCTCCTACCGGATTCCACCCACGCCAGATTTCCTGACTCCCTGAGGGCCCCTGGGGGCCATTGGGGATTTTTTCCCGCGATCAGCGCTAGGGCCCCTCCCCGAGACAAAGCTTACAACATGTATCTGTGTATATACTCTAGCATCTGCCAGAGTTGAGCTAGAATCATTTTTAGGCACACTTCGCTTCCTCTCGTTACGGCGAATCATCAAATAATGCATAATATGACTATACTAGGTCAAAACATAAAAATGGCCTGACCTAAGGCTAGGTCAAGGTCACCATCTAGCCTAGCATAGTCAGTATGCATATGAATCAACTCACAATAGCAATAAAAAATGGTATCAAAATACGGGTTTTATCAATATCTCCTGCAAAGCAATTAACCCAAGTCTTACAACCTGCTTAGGAAGCCCCAGATGAACTCTCAGAGGTAACATGTCTAAACTTGCAACATGAACCGATAAAGAGGCCTAGGATGCCATGATTTGGGGAATCCGAAGGTATTCCAAGCGGCGTCTGCAGACATAGAGCAATTTTTCGGCAAATTTCCGTTTTACCCCATGCATTTTCAATGGAGAGGTCATGATTCATACCTGTCCCTAGGTCATCGATGGGAAAAATCCCGCAAAAATGTATTAGTACTTTTTGGGCCCATTATATGGTACAAGTTTGAATTCGATAGATTCACCCTTTTCTTACTTACGCCAACTTAAACATTTTTTGGGGGTGATGTCACTTGACCTGCACTGGTGACCTGACCTGAGATGACGCAACCTTAAATTTTGAGGGAAAGTTGCGGGATTGATCAATGATAAGGTGTGACAAGTACTGTGTCGCTTCGCGCCGACGTTTTTTCGTGCCACTGGGAGACCTCGAGGGGTGTTCAAGCACCCCCCAACGGGCCGGAACGGGGCGCGAATACTCTAGAACAGGGCTGAGGCCAAAAGGGAAGGCTCTAAACAATGTCTGCAATTTTTGGGGTCAAGGTCCTTCAAGGTCATTGGCCTATTACGGCACAACCCAACATATTATGCCTAATTTACGCTATAACTAGCGCTGTGCCCAAGCTTACCAATGACCTTTGATCAAGCCTTGATCATCAAGGCCAGTGACCTTTAAAATTCACCTGTAACTTTGATCTAAACACTGAATAACCTTTAATTTGATATAATAGCATACGTCATAATAGGAATCGTAACATTATGCAACGTCATTTAGGGGCTGTCCAGGAGTACCTGTGCTCATCAGGGACACCTATGCTCTCTGGGGGGGACCTTTGCTTCGATGAGGCACCTGTGCCACCCAGGGGCGCCTTCGCTCCCCAATGGACGCAACCTAGCTATCCAGGGGCATCTTTGCTGTTCCGGGGGTGCCTTTGATACCCAGTGCCCAAGGGGAGCTTTTTCTTATCCAGGTTCACCTTGGTATTGAGGGGCGTATTTTTATTCAAGGTAACCTATACTACCCAGTGGCGCCTACCCTATGCAAGGGGCGCTTAGGCTATCCAGGGGGCGGCACTTTGCTATGCATAGGGCGCCCTTATGCTCTCCATGGGCACCTCATTCAGAGGGTGCCTCTGATATTCAGGGGCGCTTTTCCTATCAACAGAGTACCTGTGCCATCTTGGGGCTATTCTTATCAAGGGACGCTGCTGTTATTCAGGAATACCTACGCCACTGTCGAGGGTCGCCTTTGCTACTCAGAGGCGCCTTTACTTCTTAGGAAATTTGGCGCCCGTGCTTTAAGGAGTGCTTCGGCATCGATTGATTGCTCTATTATTGGGCTTAGGTGCACGTGAACCTTGAGCTCATGTAGCGCCCATATTGTTGCTAAGGAACGCTTATGCTATCAAAGGGCGCCTTTACTATCCAGGGCCGCTGTTTTATTCAAGGCAGTCTGTTCTATCCATGGGCATCTGATATTTTGGGGGCGGTGCCTAGGTTATTCAGGAGGCGTTTTTTCTCTACAGGGGCGCACTATTGCTTTCCAGGGGCACCGTTACTGCCCAGGGGTGTCTTTCTATCCAGGGGCGCATATACTGTCTAGGTGTATTTTTCAATCACAGACATGATTGAAATACGTGCCTCTACGTTATCCTGGGGTGCTTTTTGTCTCCGGTGAGGCGCTATTTTTCTCTTCCGGGCACCAGTTTATCCAAGGGCACCTATGCTGTCCAGAGAACCTTTGTTATCTAGTGCTGCCTTCGCTGTTAAGGGGCACCTTTGCTACCCAAAGGGAGCATTTTACTTTCCTGGAGTGCCTATTTCCATCTAAGGGGAACATATGCTATCTTGGAGCGCCTTTGCAAACATGGGGCGCACTTTTCTATCCAGGTGCGCCTTTGCACTTGAGGGGGCGCTTCTGCAATCCAGGAGGAGCCCAAAATAGATGGAGAATAAAAATTCTGAAATAAGGCGCTCGAACACTGAAATAAAGTGCCTAGTTATCAGAAAGAGGCGCTCATCTGCTGAGCGGGGAGGACTGCTGGTTGGTGAGGGCAGCGTTCTCGGAAACGGGGCGCACATACTGAAAAAGGCACCCGGTTGCAGCGATGGAGCACTAAGCCTTCAGTTATGGGTTAATGAAATGTGGTTAATAAAGGCAGTCCATGCTCAAATTGAGCGCCCGAGCCCTGTAACAGAGCGCGCAACTGTCGGACAGGTGTGCCAAACCATAGACAGAAGGGCAGCTGAAGATGGAAAGGGACACCTATGATATCCTGGGGCGCCTGTACTCTCAGGTGAGGCGCTTGTTTTCTTTCTCAGGCGCCTAGTTTATCCATGGCCGCCTATGCTGTCCAGATCATCTATTTCAAGAAGGGTTATTTTTGCTGTCCAGGGGCGCCTTTGCTATCCAAGGGCGCATATGATACCTGTAGGGCGTTTATGCAGAGGGCGCCTAGGGTGTCCAAGGGCGCCGTCCTAACCAAAGGCCGCCTTTCACTTCCCTGAAGTGCCTATTTCTATGTAAGGAGTGCATATATTATCTAGGAGTGCCCTTGATATACGGAGACGCCTTTTTGTCCAGCGGTGCCTTTGCTCTTGAGGGGCGCTGCTCCAATCCAGGGTAGCTGAAGATAGATAAGGGACATCTATGTTATACAGGGGGAGCCTGTACTTTCCAATGGGGTGCTCATTTTCCTTCTCAGGCACCTAGTTTATCTAGGGAGCGCTTAGGCTATCCAAAGGCGCCTTTGCTTTCGAAGGGGTGCCTTCCTAGGGGCGCCTTTGCTATCCAGGGGCGCCTTTGCTGTCCAAAGCTCTTGTGTTATCCAGGGTTGTCTTTGCTGTCCAGTGGCGCCTTTGCTATCTAAAAGTGCATATGATATCCGTCGGCGCTTTATCCAGTGGGCGCCTGGACTCATATTCATCATTATTGGTGTTTAGGGGCGCGCCGACTACTAAGGTCATTTTGCGCCCATAACAAAGGAGGGGTCAAAAAAACATAAAAGGTACACAGACTTACAGCGTGGTTCATATCAGACTACGACAGTGCTAGCAGTCGTCCAACCAAAACTAGAATAGAAAGATGTTCTGTAGAATAAAAGGTGGATGAAGATTATTATTATAGGGCGCCTGGACTATCAAAGGGCACTTTTTCTATCCAAGGGTTGCATTTATTTTCCTGAAGTGCCTATTTCTATCTAAGGGGCTCCTATTCTGTCCAGGGCACCTATGTTTCCCAGATTTGCCTTTGCTGTCCAGGGACGCCTTTGCTATCCAAGGGCACCTTTCTTAACCAAGGGGCGCATTTTGCTTTCCTGGAGCGCCTATTCCTATCTAAGGGGCGCGTATGTTATCTAGGAGCGCCTTTGATACCAGGAGGCGTCTTTTTGTCCAGGGGCGCCTTTGCTATTAGGGGGCGCTGTTCCAATGCAGGGCAGCTGAAGGTGGATAGGGGACATCTATGTTATACAGAGGGCGCCTGTACTTCCCAGTGGGGCGCTCGTTTTCCTTCTTGGGCTCCTAGTTTATCCAGGGGGCGTCTAGGCTATCCAAAGGCGGCTTTTCTATCGAAGGGGTGCCTTCCTAGGGGCGCCTTTGCTACCCAGGGGCGCCTTTGCTGTCCACGGCACTTGTGTTATCCAGGGTTGTATTTGCTGTCCAGTGGCGCCTTTGCTATCCAAGGGTGCATATGACATCCGTAGGCGCTTTTCCCAGTGGGCGCCTAGGCTATCAAAGGGCGCCTTTTCTACCGAAGGTGAGCATTTTATTTTCCTAAAGCGCCTATTTCTATCTAAGGGGCGCTTATGCTGCCCAGGGCACCTACGTTACCAAGATTTGCCTTTACTGCCCAGGGGCGCCTTTCCTAGCCAAGGGCGCATATGATATCCGTAGAGCGCTTCATCCAGTGGGCGCCTAGGCTATCCAAAGGCGGATTTTCTATCGAACGGGTGCCTTCCTAGGGGCGCCTTTGCTACCCAGGGGTGCCTTTGCTGTCCACAGCACTTGTGTTATCTAGGGTTTTCTTTGCTATCCAGGGGCGCCTTTGCTATACAAGGGTGCATATGGCATCCGTAGGGCGCCTTTTCCAGTAGGTGCCTAGGCTATCAAAGGGCGCCTTTTTCTACCCAAGTTGAGCGTTTTATTTTCTTAAAGCGTCTATTTCTATCTAAGGGGCGCTTATGCTGTCCAGGGCACCTATGTTACCAAGATTTGCTTTTTCTGCCCAGGGGCGCCTTTCCTAGCCAAGGGCGCATATAGTATCCGTAGGGCACTTCATCCAGGGGGCGCCTAGGCTATCTAAAGGCGGTTTTTCTATCGAAGGAGTGCCTTGCTAGGGGCGACATTGCTACCCGGGGGCGCCTTTGCTGTCCAGGGGCGCCTTTGCTATCCAAGGGTGCATATGACATCCGTAGGGCGCTTTTTCCAGTGGGCGCCTAGGCTATCAAAGGGCGCCTTTTTCTACCCAAGGTGAGCATTTTATTTTCTAAAGCGCCTATTTCTATCTAAGGGGCGCTTATGCTGTCCAGGGCACCTATGTTACCAAGATTTACCTTTGCAGCCCAGGGGCGCCTTTCCTAGCCAAGGGCGCATATGGTATCCGTAGGGCGCTTCATCCAGGGGGCGCCTAGGCTACCCAGGGGCGCTTCATCCAGGGGGCGCCTAGGCTACTCAGGGGTGCATTAGTTCCACATGGCGCAATCTTGCTATCTAGTGGCGCCTTTTCTTTGCCGGGGCGCTTTTGTTAGCTTTCTAAATTTCATCTTCAACATTTTACTGGGGCACAAAAACCAGTAAAGGCGTCTAGTGTTTGGGCAGGGGCGCTTTGCCATGGTTTTAAGGAGTATGTGTTCATTCAAGTGGAATAAGTGGTATCTACCACCTTGGCGCACGAAACGGGTACAGGCGCGCCGCTCATATCGGGCGCCTTCGGCGCCCGATATGAGCTGAGCTTTACTGGGGCGCTTCGGAGCTAAGGGGGGGCCGGGCCCCTGGGCCCCCCTTGGATCCGTCACTGAACATACACCATTACAAAACATCGCTACGACGCTCCCACCACCTCTGTCGCCCACGGAGGAGTAGCCCTTCTTGTTCATTACTGTACTCCCTCAATCGTTTTTCACTTACAAACCGATCTACAGGCAGTAGCGGTGACTGTCGACCTCAACGACATCAAATTAACAATTGTTTCTGTATACATTCCTCCTGCGGAAGAGTTTCCAGTCGGTGCGTTTGAGAATTTGGTGCGACAGTTACCGAGACACAATGTGATTTTAGGTGATTTTAATGCACATAACACCGTTTGGGGCTGCCTACGCTCCAACCGACGCGGAAGGCGCCTAGAGGATGTAGTGTTACGCCACGACTTATGCATTCTTAACACTGGCCACCCCACCCACATTACACTTCCGTCAGGAGCAACATCCGCGATCGATTTGTCTTTTTGCTCTTCATCAGTAGGCGATCGTTTTGGTTGGCGAACACACTCGAACCCGTGCGGGAGCGACCACTACCCGATCTGGCTCTGGTCCCAGACTCCTCACCCAGGACTGAGGACGCCACAGTGGAACCTTAAACGTGCAGACTGGGAGGGTTTCACTGCCGACTGTGATTTCGATTTTACCCCGGATGGGGACGAAACAGCAACGAGTTTTTACGATGTAATACGTTCCCGATTAGTCGACGCGGCTAATACTTTTATTCCCAAAACCAGTCCACTTCCCCGCCGTATCCCTGTACCGTGGTGGACTGACGAATGTAAAAAAGCTATCAAAGGACAACAACGATGCTTCAAAATTTTCACAGTACGCCCAACAACAGACAACTTGATACGATTCCGACGCGCCAAGGCTCTTGCGAGACAGGCTGTTCGAGGCGCGAAGCGCAAATCATGGAGAGCATACATTGACACCATAAATAGGCTTACACCTCTGAGTACAATCTGGCGCCGAGTACATCGCCTATCTGGTCGTAGCTCCGCTATATCGCTGCCTGTGCTCTCTGGACCTAGTAGCAACATCACCAACCCTGCCGATGTCGGAAATGTTTTTGGAAGGACCTGGACTGCCCGCTGGCAGTCCGGCTGTACCGATCCCAGGTTTAAACGGTACAAACAGCAGAAAGAACGCATGCCAGTAAATTTTAGCTCAGCTGAAGACATAAAATATAATGAACCCTTCTCTCATGAAGAGCTTCGAATAGCTCTCTCACGGGCAAGGAGTACAGCTCCCGGTCCAGACGCCATACACATTGACATGGTGAAGCATCTTAATGAAAGGTCACTCGAGGCATTACTGGCCTTCTTCAACTGGATATGGGTCTCGCATGACTTCCCTAGTTCATGGAGAGAGGCCACTATCATCCCAGTCTTAAAACCGGACAAGGACGGTAACGACCCTCTACACTATCGATCCATCGCCCTGACCTCAAGTGTGTGCAAGCTTATGGAACGCATGGTAAACGCACGTCTGGTGTGGTATTTGGAAAGCTCCTACTTTTTCTCAAATGATCAGTGTGGGTTCCGTGCAGGTCGATGCACAACGGATCACCTTGTCTCGTTAGACACCTCAGTCCGCCGTTCTTTGTCTTTCAAACAACATGTTTTCGCCGTCTTCTTCGATATTGAGAAAGCTTATGACACGGCTTGGTGACATGCAATTTTAGAGAAAACCAGAAAAGCCGGTATCAAAGGTCACATGAGTTATTTCATAGACAATTTTATGAAAGATCGGAACTTTAGAGTGAGAGTAGGCAACTCCCTGTCAGACAGCCACTGTCAGAAGGGCGGCGTAGTCCAAGGTGGGGTGTTAAGCGTGACCCTGTTCGGTATTTTAATCAATGACATTTGTAGCGCCTTACCTCCGACAGTCGAGAAATCCCTATTTGTTGATGACTTTGCGGTGTGGATCAGCACATCCACGTCTGTTTCAGCGCAACGACAGCTTCAGATATGCCTTGACCAGCTATCTGAGTGGAGCCTGAGAAACGGTTTTAAGTTCTCAACGGAGAAAACTGTATGTGTGCACTTTTGCCGCCGCCGCTCATGTCCTGATATTAGCCTCCGGCTGTACGGCAGGAGAGTACCTGTCGTAATGGAGACAAAGTTTTTAGGGATGACACTGGACAAACGCCTTACATACGCCACTCACATATCACTGCTCCGAGACAAGTGTTTTAAGCGCATGAACATTCTAAAAGTAATGTCCCGCACATCATATGGAGCTGACAGAACTACCCTTCTCAGGCTATATCGCGCCCTCGTTCGATCGGTTTTAGACTACGGATCACCCGTATATGACAGCGCCCTGAGCAGCGTGAAACAACCCCTTGACGCTGTCCACCATGCGTGTGTGCGTGTCGCCACAGGTGCATTTCGCACCTCCCGTAGGGCCAGCCTACTGGTAGATGCAGACGAGCCCCCTCTGGACCTGAGAAGGAAGCGTCTCAGCCTTGCGTATGCCGCCAAAATCAGACAATACCCAGACCACCCAACATTCAAATGGCTATTTGAGCCTTCACTAACCGAGTCTTTTTGCAGGGTCGGGCCAGCTCCTCTAAAGCGCTATGCACCCGGATCTCAGAATGGACAGAACAATCAAACATAGACTTCAGCGCGGTAGCAAAGAGGCGTCCCGAACGTCACGAACCCTGGCGACTCGCTCCTGTTGAGTGCAACACAAACCTGCTGCGATTCAATAAAAACACAACACCACCAGTAGAGCTGCAACAACTTGCACTGGAAGTAATCGAAACATATGCGGGATACGCTATCTACTACACTGACGGCTCTAAGGGGTCGGACGGAGCCGGATGTGCCTTCACAGGCATGGGATCGTGCCAGAGTTTTAGCCTCCCACGAACAGTCTCAGTTTTTACTACAGAACTTTACGCAATCTTCAGAGTTTTACGATACTTGCACCACAGCCCTCAGACCCGAGCTCTCATAGTGACAGACTCTGCCAGCTCGTTGAACGCACTTCAATCACACCACCCAGCATCATCCTGGCTCGTTCCAGCTATCAGAAGGCTACTGACAGCTGCTTTTACGCGAGATATGACAATCAGATTCCTCTGGGTTCCAAGCCATGTCGGGGTCCCAGGAAATGAGAGGGCAGACCAAGCTGCTAAAGTAGCGTGCACGCAGCCTCCGATGCATCGGTTTAA
The DNA here is from genome assembly GCA_034440635.1 of Lepas anatifera. Lineage (NCBI taxonomy): Eukaryota > Metazoa > Arthropoda > Thecostraca > Lepadidae > Lepas > Lepas anatifera. Next base: position 602,790 of record JAOTON010001596.1, on the reverse strand, counting down.
AGTTTCTGCCAGTGACCTGAAAGCTGAATTTAACGAGCTCCTGAAGGTAGAATGGCAGGCCAGGTGGGATGCAGAACCAAGCTGCACACTTAAACGTCTGCGGTGTAGAATAGGGAAGTGGGAGTCCAGTAATCGGAGGAACAGACAAGAGGAAGTATCATTAACTAGGCTGCGAATAGGCCACACATATGCAACGCATGCTCATTATTTGTGTGGCTCCGACCCAAACCTCTGCTCTCACTGTGGAAACCGGCTGACCATGGAACATGTGCTCGATGCTGCCGCTGGCTGCGAACAGATTCGTAGAATCCGCACCAGGTTCTTCCCACCAACACCGTTGAATGACTTACTCGGTGACAGTGCAGCTGTAGACATCCGTAGCATCCTACAGTTTTTAAAATACATCAAGTTCCAGATCATCTACAACCCACGTTAATCCAGCCTTACATGTTGACATGCTCTACTACTTCATTACACTTCTTTAGTTATTATTATTATTATTACACACCCTTAGTCCTAACACACCCGGCAGCGCACTGGAAATGATTTAATTAGATAACGATGGGCACATATAGCCTCAGAAGCTGACGTGCCCTAAAACCCCAATCATCATCAAGACTGTCGGTGAAAATTACATTTCTGGTGTCGTCACTGACTTCTATGAAACAGAGAGCTTTGTCTAATGCAGTAAGTTCCGAGGTAAAGGCAGATGAAAAAGGTGACAGTGAGAAATTTCTAGTCACTGAGTCAGTCACAAAAGCACATCCCACGCCGAACTCAGTTTTTGATCCATCGGTGAAAAACTGGACATAATCTGCATATTTTGCGATGTGTTCGAGGGCTAAATATTTAAGTTCCAAAGCAGCCGTGTCAGATTTTGTCCTGCCTGCAAGAGTCTTGTCAGCCTTTGGTGGTATTAGTTACCATGGTGGGATATCCGAGAGCTCGCTGCGACTTATGATACGGCGTTGGATACCACATTCGCCCGAGAGGCGATGCACACGCACACCTAGGGGAGTCCCCTTTCGCTGTTCACAAACAAACGCAGCATGTCATGCGAGAAAACGGCGTTGTACGTGGGATGGGGTGGAGACTGGGCCAGTTTGTACGCATAGCGCTGTCCCAGCATGCGTCGTCTCATTGAGAGGGGTGGCTCGTTAGCCTCCACCAGCAGGCTGGCGCGTGGTGTGGTCCTAAATGCTCCTGTAGCTACTCTGAGTGCGCTATGATGGATCGTATCCAGACACCGTTTGGCTGATTTCGATGCAGAGTCGTAGACGAAACAGGCGTAGTCCATCTTGGAACGGACAAGGGACCGATATAAAGTGAGAAGTGTTTTCCTGTCAGCTCCGTACGATAGACGAGATGCACATTTTAGGACATTTAAGGATTTGAAACACTTGTCACGGACATTCCTAATGTGTGTGCTGTAAGTTAGCCGTTTATCAAATGTCACCCCGAGAAATTTTGCCGTCGGTTGAAAAGGGATAGTTTTGCCGCGCAACGATACCGTTGGTTCCGGACAGGCCCTGCGCCTGCGACAAAAATGGACACCCGCGGTTTTTTCAGTCGAAAAGTATAGCCCGTTTTTTTTACTCCAGCGTTCCAGACAATTAACGGCCAGCTGGAGCTGACGGGAAAGTGCCGGCGTTGTTGAAGCCTTTGCCAATACTGCGATGTCGTCCACGAAAATGGATGCCTGAATGGAAGGTGGGAGTGAATGTGTGACGTCATTTATGGCCAGAGCGAAGAGGCAGATACTAGAGACGCTCCCCTGCGGAATGCCTTCTTCTTGGTAAAAGGTGTTTGAGTATGTACCACCTACTCTGACACGGAACGTCCTATCAGTCAAAAAATTTTTCATAAAGAAACCCATCTGACCTCTGATACCACACTTATGCAACTTAAAAGGATACCATGTCGCCACGCTGTATCATAAGCGGCAATGGCGTCAAAGAAGACGGCTCCCAGGTGACGCCTCTCTTTAAATGCAATTCGCACTGAGGTGTCAAGTGATACCATGTGGTCCACCGTACTGCGGCCTCTACGAAACCCACACTGGTTGTTATTGATGATGCCCCGGCTTTCCAAATACCAAACGAGTCTTACATTCACCATTTTTTCGAACAACTTGCACATGCACGAGGTAAGCGAGATCGGCCTAAAATGCAAAGGGTCCAATCCAGATTTACCAGGTTTAAGGATTGGTATCACTATAGCCTCCCGCCACGCCGGTATAAATTCGCCGGACTCCCACATCATATTGAATGAGACCAGCAGTACCCTGAGTGCGCTCTGCGACAGTGCTTTAAACATATCATTGTGAATTAGATCCGGGCCCTCGGCCACAGGGTGGAGCCCACGAATGGCTGCCGCTAGCTCATGCAAGGTAAAGGGCTTATTGTATGACAGTGTGCTGGTGGTTCCAAAATGTATACTTTTCTGTTCAGCTAGGGTTTTATGTCGCATAAATGAGACATCCTCCCTAACTGAACTACAGCGCTGTGCAATCGCATTTCTTATACAGTCGGCTACTTCTGATGGATTGAATATATTCCTACCACCAATCTGCAAAGTTGGTAGTGGTGTGGAGACCGACCTGCCTTCGATACGGCGGATTTGACCAAACACTTGGGACAATGGCGTAAATCGATTCAGTTTACCTACGTATTCTCTCCAACATTTTCTCTTTGCTTGTTTTATTGTGCGCCTGCAGGTGGCTCGAGATTTCGATACATATTTAACTTTTTCTGAGTGGAATTTCGTTTAAACTGTCTGTAAGCGCGCCGCCGCTCTCGGACAGCGTCACGACATTCCATGCTCCACCACGGTACCGGTGGTCGCCGAGGGTTTTTTATGTTCGCGGTATAGAAGCATAAGCAGCGTCTCGGAGGATAGCTGTAAATTGGTCGACTGTGAACGGTGTTTGGGTTGAAAAGGTTTCCAAATAGTCATCCACGAGGGAGCTAAATAAGGACATATCAGCATTTTTCATCTTCCAACGTTGCGGTCTCGTGCCTAAAACAGATGTGTTGTCACAAGTCACTAAAACAGGGAAATGGTCACTTCCCATGGGGTCACCGCACACAGCCCATCTAAACAGAGCAGATGGCTCTGGGCTGCAAAGGCTAAGATCCAATGCCGATTCCCGACCGGATGGAATAGTAAGATGTGTTGGTGCTCCGGTGTTTAAAATACAAAGGCTCACACCTTGGATAAAATGATCGAGGTGCCGACCCCGAGAGTTAATATCTTCACACCCCCAAGCGGTGTGGTGAGCATTAACACCCGCACTGGAGGGGGTCTGGCACTAACGCGCACTGGATGGGGGGCCTGGTAGGCTCCCCAAGATCTCGGAAACTAAGAGGGTTAAAAAAACGCCACTTGGTAGGTGGGTGGGGGCTATAGTGATCTACATGATGACCAATTTTCATTGACCTAGGTCAATATCTTCAAGGTCAAACGAGGTCGTAAAGGTCAAATATTGGCCATGCTGGGATCGATTGGTAAATGCTGTGATTATGCAGGAAAATGGCGGGAATAAGCTAAAGGCGGACAAGGTTCATAGAGAAGAGGTCTTAAAGAGGCTTCCCCACAACTTTTGGGTCAAGGTCATTCAAGGTCATTGACCTTTAAGGTCACCATATGGTATACTACTTATTATTTACACTTTGACTAACAATCTAGCCACTGTTTGGCGGGAAATGAGGATTGACCTTTCCCAATGACCTTTGACCTTGACCTTTGACCTTGACCTTTGTATTGGGGTACCCTACCGATGCCGTCATAGCATAATATATGTCAGACGGGGTAACGTCATTTGGCCGGACGCACAGTGTTCAGTGACCTTGAAAGTACAGATATGACCTTGACCTGTGACCTTTGACCTTGACCTTGACCTTCATGTGAAGTGACCTTGACATATAGTCCCGCTTATATGACGTTATGACGTCACCACTCGGTCTTCAATGCAAGCTAACTGGTCCGACCGCGCGTTTACGGCGATCTCAAAATGCAGGTCTGACTTTGAAAGCCTATAAGTCCAAAAATTTTCGGCAGATTTTCAAAAAGTCTTTACCAATCGACGCGCTATTAAATTCTGTTAAATGTGGCCACGTTTCGTTTTTCGGCTACAAGCGGTTCTTCGGCCACCTCGGAAAAACAGGTGGGGGGCCTCCAAGGCCCCCCCTCCAGTGCGCGTGTTAAAGTCTCCCAAGAGAAGGATGGGCGGTGGTAGCTCAGATATAAGCAAATTTAGTTCACGAGTGGGCATGTCTACCCCAGGGGGTAGGTATATAGAGCAGAGCGAAATCTGCCTTCGAGCGATATATATACGTGCTGCCACGGCTTGCAGCCGTGTTTGGAGTGAGATTTGCTTTGCTGGTATATAATTATTGATTGCGAGAAGAACACCACCGTGGGCGACTGGGTTACGTTGTAAATCCTTTCGAAATATTGAAAAACCTGTAAGGGAAAATGGGATCTCAGCTGAGAGTTTAGTTTCTTGCAGGCATATAGCTGCCAGTCCCCTGGATCTTATAAAAGCCTGGAGATCCCCGGCGCTGGTGCGAATTCCACGACAGTTCCACTGCAAAAGCGTGTTAATGATGGGGGTGGAAGTTAGGGTGAGCGCCTACCAGAGGAGCTACTTGCTATTTCCAGTATGGGCCTCCTGGCCCATAGGTTTTCTTTGGGGGTCCAGAGGGCACCCCACTTTGCCTGGGTCGAGACGATGCCCCAGGCCTAGATGTCCCTATTGATGCTGCTCGGGCTTTAGAAGGTTGTTGCTGGCCTGGAGGAGTCCCGGATGCCGCACGTTTGGTGGGAGATCTTCCCCTAGTGCTATCCTCCCTCCGTGACCCCTCAAACTGCCTCCTGACAGCCGCAACCGACGTCGGCGGCGGTGGGGGAGGCGGAGGGGGCTGATTATCGGACAGAGGAGAAAAGGCAGGAGTAAAGGTAGAGGGCTGACCGTCAACAGAGATTTCAACGGGGGCTGGACTGGGGATGGCAGTTGACGTCGCTTCCCGCCCTTGCCCACTGTCGTCCAACCCTCGGTCGCTTGAAGGGGGTCAGGCTCCGGTGCCGCCAAGGGCACCCTTTGCCTCGGAGTGGCGGGAGTCTCAGACGGGGTGTTGGGGGCAGGAGTGGTCCCCTGCTCCCCGCCCCCACCCCAGCCGGGGCCACAGGCGGCGGGGAGGGGCGGGATGGATGGGTGGAGGAGGTGCCGCCTCCGGCTGCGATGTCGGGGCGGCGGGCTGGCCAGAAATGACCAGCCCCATCCTCCCTGCCAGGCGGATAAAGTCCGCCAGGGTCAGGGAACGGATGACCTCCTCCGGGGTCATCCGCGGTGTCGCTGGCGTCCTTGAGGGCGCCGCTACGGCGGTCGCTATTCCGCCCACTGTCTCTGCATATGATCTCTGAGGGTAGGAGGTCTCATAGGCTTCCCTCGCAGCCCTAAATGGAATACGTTTCGCGACCATGATAGAAACAATCTCCTTTTCTGTCTTCATACGTGGGCAGCTTTTATCATTTGCAGAGTATGATCCTTTACAGTTTATGCAGGAAAGTGCTCGTGCGTCACAGTCCCTTCCGTCATGCTTGTTTGATCCACATCGCTCACACACTTTCTCTCCCTTACAAAATCTGGCTGTATGACCATAGCGTTGGCAGGAAAAGCACCCCATCGGGTTGGGAACATAGGGCCTGACCCGAATCTTCACATATCCGACATTCACGTCCGCCGGCAAATCTACACTATCAAAGGTCAGTATCACAGTGTCAGTCTCCTCGAGAATCCCTCCTACTTTTCGCCGCACTCTCCTCGCCTCCACTACATCGCTCTCCATGAGTCCATCAACTATCTCCTCATCCGGAACCCCTTTCAGATCAAAACATGTAATGACACCCTTCGAAAAATTCTTTGTCTTGTGTGGTACAATCGTGACATTCACCTTTACTTCTTTCCTCTGCTCCGCTTCTCGCTTCGTGTATCGCAGTTCTGTCGTTTCGAGTGCACGCTGTGCATCTGCTGGGCTACTGAGCTCCACCTCCAGGACGCCGTCCCGAAGGCAGCTGCACCTCATCACCTTGCCAAGTCGGTCACATGCCTCCTTGCGTTGAAACGGCGAAAGTGATGATAGGGGGCTGTCTACACCCCGGATCATTACAACACGCGGGCGGGAGGGCTTTAAAGTGGCCCTTTGAGAGCCGGCAGTTTCGTTCCCACCACCCTGAAGGGGGAGGGGAGGGGAGCGGTTTGCGGTGTTGAGTGTATCCATGAAAAAGTTCTTAAATTCAACCAGCCACGTGCGCCCCCCTTCCGACGAGGGTGCTACGAGGCGAGACGACGCACGGGCTGGCTATACGGGGGGAGACGCCGCCGTTACAGAGGGAGGAGAGAGACTCACCAAACCCCCCCTGCCCCGACGACGGTCCCCCCTTGCACCTAGCCTAGACGACCCCGGGCGGGGCACGGATACCCCTCCCTCCCCGGGTGAAGTCGGGACCTCACCAAGGGAGGGAGGGACAGCCGAGCCCCACCAAAGGCCGACAGACATTTACAATGCTGCTACTCTTGTCGATGCCCTCAAGAGTTCCCGGCCCTTGCGGAAATCCAGACCAAAGTAGAGTGTTGCTAGAGGAACACGAACGAACACAGCGCATCCCTCAGCTCAGCTACCAGGACTCCTTCATCCCGGGGTACGGGTCGGTGCGCAGCTCACCTTAAAAAGACAGGCGCCCTCGCACGGCCTCATCGGAGCAGGCGATGAGGCCGTGCGATGCTGCTGACCTGCTCGTCACAACTGATTCCCGGCTGGTCCGAGAGAAGCGAGCCCCGGCCCGCAGGGCCGGCGATTAGAGGGATCCAATCGCCAGCCACACGAGCCGGAGGCCGGAGTTTTAACAACAGGATTTTTAACGCCAGCCACACGAGCCGGAGGCCGGAGTTTTAACAACAGGATTTTTAACGCCAGCCACACGAGCCGGAGTTTTAATGATGGTACTGATATCTGTTTTCGCATTTGTTGTCTTAGTTTGTTGACCTTTTGGCTGAAACGGTAAGCAAACGAGGTCACTGGCAGCACTTAGAGCACTTGCTGTGCCTTTTCCGAGTATGCTGGTACAAAACCCTGGCTTTGCGATTTGCCGTCCTAATTTTGTGGATAGGCGAGCTATTGTCCTTCGTTTTTTTCTGTCATTGCCTTGAAGTGGTTTCCAGTGTCTCTCTTATCAATTTATCCGTCCAAAAGCTGCCATGCATCATGCCTCTGAACAATGTATATTAGTGCTAGTGCATGTCTTCAATAGTGTCCGTAGGCAAGGCTGTATAATAGCTAGAATATGTGTGCATCATAACCTAAGATGTTTGTTTCTACAGCCGACCTGCAAGTTGCAGGTAAATGAAGAAACTGTAAGAGCTTTAGCCGTAAAAGCTGGGTGCACTTGGTGTCTGTAATGTTTCTCGGGATTTGGCAATTATCCGGCGTATGTACGGTAAATGCCGCGCTCCACTGCGGCCAATCCTATTGGGGTCCTCTATTTTTTTAACTTGCTACTAAAAACACATGGCTAACTAGAACAAGCACCACAGCAAAAGCTGAATACTTTTTGTTTGCTTTGCTTTTTATGCGGACCAATCTGGGAACCTGGATGGTGAACTATCGGCTTGGCAGGGCTCCACCCCGTGTAAAGAGCATATATGTATGCGCAATTTGTTGTATTGATGTAAGGCCAGCACCGCGCGGAGTGTGGCTGTCACCACGAGGGGTAAAGGCATTCTGCACCAACCACCGGAAACCGCCGTGTCTGTGTTTTATGCCCTGAAAATCTGTTACCGCCCTACGGATTGATATCCATTTTACGATATACATTCATTTTGCTTTCCACTGAGGTTCCGCAGTGTCGTGTCGTGCTTTCTAATTGGCTTCCTAATACGATTTGTCATGCTGCAATGGATTTTTCTCTTCCCCAAGTTGTTCTGAACCGTTGCTGGCTAGATGGCATGGGCCGTGGCGGATCTAGACCGGTGGTGGGGGGAGGGGGTGGTCAACAGGGTCGGAAATCGTGAAAACGCGGTTAAAGAATGATATCGGAGGATTTTGATGTTCTTAGGAAGTCAAACGATTTTCCATCTCCCTCCCGTTCCTGGATCCGCCAGTGTCCACTATTTACTAGCGTATAGCAATTATCTCCTCATTTGGTTGATGTCAGTCATCTAATATTCATGACCTAATGAGGAATACTGAAAACCATGACCGATTTGGCACGTTTTAAATGAAGTTAGGGCGTAACATCACGACTGGACTTGTAATATGGTGGACAGATTCATGGTGCTACACTTTGCCGTTTGGCGCATTCCACAGCTTAAGAAGCGGCACATCGCGCCACGGCTTTCCGTGATAGATACGCACAAGCACTTGCTCAGCACTGTTGGCTTTGGTGTCATCGTTGGTGTGTAGATATTCTTCGCTGAAAATGTTCTGTTCTTGCGTGACACTGGCACATATTTATTCATGTTATCATGAGATGTGCGGTGTATTTTTTCTGATGTGGGATTACCTAATATATTTTGATTAATGGGACATTTTCTTAACAGTTACCTCACATTCGAACACGCAGCCTTGATGTTGGCACCTGAAAGCCGCTACAATCTTATTAAGTGGTGTTTTGGAAAAGCAAGGCAATTGTTAAGATGCAATACATGAATTATTCATGTTATGTAACGTTATCTGTAGAATTGATTACATTATTACATTATGTTGCTTTAAGTTTGTAATTTTTTAGTCGTGAAATTTCCCTGATTGTTATGTTTTGTTCTTGCTTTGTATTGAGAAGTTTGGCTGGTTAAGTATCAAATAAGTCAAACTACCCGTAATGCCTCGGCACAGACAAATGTACGAAGGCTGCCCACGAGTCCGTTATGTCGCGCCTTCTCTGGCTTCTTGCCTCTAACTCGATGTGCTGGCGAACAGGCCAAGTGGCACTACTTCGGCTGGAACAACGCCCTGGAGTGGACCTGCTACATATCGGCCCTGCTGCTGGTCTGGGACTTCGACGAGTGCTCCCGCGGCACCGGGGCGCGACAGGTGAAAGGCCAGACGCGGAGGTCGCTGGGTACTTCAGAGGAGCATACATCCTTTATACTGCGCTAGACAACAAAGCATACCGAAAAACTGGATTCGAAATTGATTCGCTCTAGAAATCAAAGTCTGTGTCGAAGTAGCTTAGTTGGTACAGTATTGGGCTCCATTCCGTTGCTCAGGAACATGCAGTAGCAGTACATGTGCAGGCTTGGGATCGGTTCCTCTGAGACGCTCCGGCGTTAAATATTTATCCGGCGTTGGTCGGCTGGCAACTGACTGGTGATAGAATAACCTGAGCGGGTCGGCCGTCACTGTGCTTTGTGGGAGGTTAAACTTTGGTCTCTAAATTAACCTTTCATTGTGGGAGTTGCTCGTTCGGGTGGTGGGGCCGGGGTCTCCGTGACAAGTCCCATGGGGCTTCAGTGAGACTCTGACTCCAAAACGGAACCGAACTTGGACAAAATGTATAAAAAGAAATAGGATGAGCTAAGAACGTCTGCCGTTTTTGTCGACGCGTTGGTGGGGCGCCGCGGCGCCGCGGTACAATGGTATCCATACCATGGTACCATGGTACCGATACCATGGTATTGGTCAATACTGGGCAACTGGCACTGGCAATCATGCCCAAAGAGGACGGGACTCAGTACCCTGGACTTAATCTCGACGCTTCGTCTCCTCGTCAGACAAAAATATAAATGTAAGCCAATTATTGTGTGAAATTGAGGATATGAATTTAATCAATAGAGAGCCAAATGGATTTTGAATCCAGAATATACGGTACATGAAGCGGGCTCATCTTCATCATAGGTTCATCTTCATCATAGGTTCATCTTCATCACCTACCTGTGGTTTTTCGGGCGTACAAGTTGGTTCATTTTGCACCCATAACACTGAGCGAGTCATGTCGGTAAATTTTAAAACAGATCAAAAGTAAAGCAAGATTTTCCACGGAATTCCTATTTAGAAAATATTGTTCAATAAGGATACTATCACAGGGCAGTGTAGGCATACTCACCACTTGGCTACGTGGGCAAATATGTTACATTGAAGTCCATGCTATTATAAAATGAACTTGTGTAGGGGAGTGCCACAGCTGGAAGCCCCCTCAGATGAGATTCCAGGGAAGGCCTCTTTTCAGCTCGTCCCTACAATTCACCAGAACGTGTATCCCACTTATTGGGTCACGACATCGCGCGGTCTCTGTTGGCTAGCCTCTGCCTGGGTCATTCTGGCGGCTAACCTCTGCCTGGGTCAGAAAGCAGGCTGTTAACCAAGCAGGTACTTTGATGTAGCTGTTTGTACGTCGTATTCATCTAGCGACGCGCAACGTTGAAGCAATTGCGTCCTGTTGGTTGAGATTGTGGTAACCAGGTAACCAGATTGTGGTAACCAGATGGTAAACAGATCACGCCTAATTCGAGTCCGGAACTCGAATCTGCCTCTGTCACCCGGTCTCTCTTTGCCACGTTTCTGTATATGTGAGAGCGAATGAGCGACCCGATCCAGCTGACCACGGTGACCCGGACGACCCCGACTGCGACAGGTGTGGCAGTGGAACGTGGGCGCTGTGGCCGTGTTCCTGGGCTGGATGAACCTGCTGCTCTTCATCCGCAAGTTCCCCGTCTTCGGCATCTATGTGGTCATGTTCACCGACGTGCTGGCCACGTTCAGCCGCTTCTTCGTCGTTTTCTTCCTGTTTGTCACCGCCTTCGCCATCAGCTTCTTCGTCTTACTGCAGAGTCAGGTATTTCATGAATGGAGCATTTTACTTTCTCTCCATTCTATTTTCTTTGTGATGGAATGTTTAAGGAAACTTTTTTAGATCCTTCGGAAATATTGAAGGTTTCTGACCGCGTTTTGATGCTGATAATCGTTCTGGGTTTTGCTTTCCGCGCGTGTCAAAAGAGATTGAACTATATAATTCGTGCATCGAAATCATTTGGACCAAGTTAAGCTAGCTTAAACTATTGCATGGCGCCCCGTGCAGTCGGAAGAGCCAACAGGCCCAATGATTCTTGCAGGCGCCCTTCTCGACTGTAGGAGAGTCGATTCTGAAGACCGCCGTCATGATGATCGGCGAGTTTGACTACGCCGATATCTTCGTCGAGCCTCCGAATGGAGTGCCCTACCCAGTCGTCACCTACATGCTTTTCGTGGCCTTCCTTATTCTCATGTCCATCATCATCATGAACCTGTTGGTAAGTGCCATGGTATTTTTGAGACGCAGAAACAAAAACTAATTGTGTATGAAATTATTTGTTGGTAGCACCAGGAGGAGAAAATCCCACTTATGCGCCAACCAGGGACCGCGAAAAACCTTGATCTTTAACACATAAGTGCGACAGAAAATGCATGTGCAAAATTCGAATTGATCTGGCGATTTAAACAAAATAAAAACTCCCAGCAAAAGTGAGACCTTCCTGCGTGATTTCTGTGATTAACTCGAATGCACAGCGCGATCTCACTCGTTATTAGGATTTATGAGCGAGTTTCCCAAACTTTGCATACGTCGTCCCTTCCACCAAATAGTATCCTCAAATCTTTTGATAAAAAATCGACAACTCTAGCCGTTTACCTTCCCCAATTACGGTAGTTGATCTTCCACTTACTCCTCCATTCATAGATTCAACATTTTAACTCGTAAAATTAACTTGGAGCATGGTTGTGGGATAAGAAGAGTACGGAGTGATGTCTGTTGAATATTTAGCAGTCGCCTCCCCTGACAACCAGCCGAGCGACGACAGTGCAGAGTGAATTACAGCGACGGGGTGCGACAGCCTAAAGTAACCGCTTACTTTCACGCGCGACCACCTTTTCAGAATGGCACGACTGGTAATTTTTTACCAAGTGACGGTCCTCTGGTGGTTTTAATTCACAGCAGAATTCGTTGGCTCATTCATTGAGGATATATTGCTATGGACACGATCCCCTAGCCACGTAGGTATTTCGGGAGTCGATTAACTCAATCGGTAAGGCGTTCGGTCTATACTCTTTGGGTACCGCGTTCGAGCCCTGTGAAGTTCAGGTTTTTGTTTTCCGGTGGCGTTAACATGTAATATTTTTAAGCAGCGCGTACACCGTTAGCACTATAAGTCATATGCAAATTATGCTGGTTAAGTGATATCGCTTGGTCAATTTTTTGTAATAATGTAGTATTCGTCGTCTTTGTATGGATTCATCATAAACCTTGCCCCTTGCCCCGGTGGCGGGTACGAGCCACCTTCGCCCTGGTGGGGGGGCTAAAAAGACCCCCTACGATCTCAAAAACTAAGAGAGCTAGAAAAACGTAAAACGGCAGTGGAAAGCTCTTCAAAAATGATATCCAAAATACTTCAGTCATTTTTCTCGTCAGGTCAATATCAAGGCCACAAGAGGTCAAAATAGGTCAAAATCGCCAATATAATGTGTACTAAGAAAACCTCATATCTCAGAAACTATGATAGCTAGAAACATTTTTATAACACCATTCGAAAGCTCTTGTGTTGCTCTTTCATTACAGTGGCAACGATTTTTGCGTCAGGTCAAAGCCTAGAGAGGTATAGGTCACTGAATATGGGGCATATTCTTGGGAATGTCCATAGCCACCCATGCATAGGGGCGTTTCTTTTTCGCTAATAACTTTTGAACCAAACAAGATACAGCCATAGTTGATGCACCATTGCAATCCTCTCGTCAATACAAATCTAATGATATATAATATTGCTATCCCAGGTCAAATTTAAGAATTTGACCTGACCCAGGTCAACGGTCTGACCCAACTTGACCTGGTACAGTCATAATGTATATCATTGATTTTCAGTGACTATACAAACACTTCGGTGAAAAAATAAAAGTTCTATCGTAGTTTATTCAAAATTTATAGAGTAAAACACCAACAAATGTTTATTGGACCTAAGGTGACCTTTTAAAGATCACAAGTCAAAACTTTTGGCATCAACTTCAGAAATGCGCTAAGAGCAAGTCTTAACCGATGTTTGAAGTTGATTCCATCCATACTTCTGAGAAAAGCTCATTTCGTGATTTTCCCCATGTATTTACAATGGAGAGGTCATGCTCTGCACATCACCTTAGTTTACCAATATAAAAATCCCGGAACAAATGTTGTAGCTCCTGTTGGGCCCAATATGTGGTATGAGTTTCAACTTGATCGATTAACCCTCTTTTTAGTTATGCAGTCCTAAGCATTTTTTTAGGTGAGGTCACTTCACATGGCCTAATGACCTGACCTGATATGACCTTGAGCTAAAATTTTCAGGAAAGATGTAAAAATGATGAAGGAACAGCTAGATCAAGTTTGGCGGCTCTGCGCGCCGCCGTTTTTTGGTCACTTCGGAAAAACCCGAGGGGGTCTATAAAGACCCCCAACCGGGCGAGGGTTAAAGTATTGAGCATTTAAAGGCGACAGATTTCGGTATTTTGTTGGTGACAGGTTTGGGCTGTTTTCCTCCCCTGTCCGTTTCTGCAAAGAAAAATATGGGGGAAATGTACACTCACGTAATGCAATTGCATATTGATGATCGAAACGCTATCGAAGTTAAAATATAAGTCTGGTGAGAATTACTGATTGTGCAATAACCTTATTAATGGAGACTTCTTATTTTTGCAATAATCGCATGCATTGTTAAAAAATAAACAAATAATATAAGTACAAAATAAATTTCCGTTCAAGTACTTTGTTGGAGTAGCTTGAATGGTTTTATAGATGTGTCCCGTGGAACCGTGGCCTCCGATACAACGCACCCTCTGAAGAATCTAGCTAAGTATAAGGCATTCTTGATCTTGTTCTTGGTGGGGTTAGACGCACAACCTCTTGGGTTCAGGCGTCTGTGTTCTGAAAGATATGACCTTAAAAGGCCGGTTAGACTGAAATAAAAGGTTAACACCCAGGTGACAACGGCAGCATTTACAGAGTATAATAAAGACTATGTGATTCTAATTCTGAACTGGACCAACCAATATTAGGACAAAAGAACCGTTCGTACTACTGATAGATATCTGAACTGAAGTTGTTACGAGACCAGTTTACATTTTATGGTAAAGATCTATGTCTTTCAGAAAAGGCACAACATGGTGGAACAAATCATTATCTTTGTCTCCAAGCAAAGTTCCCAGAGACAGTGGAGTATTGCGCTGTCTGCAGATTGACAGCAGGTTCGCTCGTTCGGCCTGAAATTTGGGGCATGTTACAACAATATGTTCCACATCTATCCGAACGTCGCAGAGGTCACATACAGGAGGTGGGTTTCTATCCATTATAAAACCATGCGTTAATCTGGTGTGTCCAACACGTAGCCTAGCCAACACAATCTCCTCTCGTCTATCGCTTCTATTTGACGAACTCCAATCTCCCGGTTCTTTTTTTATGAATTTGAGGTTAGTCCGTCTGTTAGTCCCTTGCCACTGATTTAGGGTATATCTATTCATGCATTTTTTCAAAATGCAACCAAATTCAGACCAGTGCACATCCATATCCTCGACGTGTTCGTAGTTAAGGGCTCGTCTGGCCTGCTGGTCAGCCCTCTCGTTGCCCGGAATACCGCAGTGACTGGGGATCCACACAATGTTAATCCGGAAATCGTCAAGAATCAAGTCATGATACAGTTGCCGGATCTCTATGGTGGCTGGGGACTGGTCGTCAGTGTCAACAATTTTTTGAATGGCTGAAAAAGAGTCAACACACATAACCGCCCTCCTCACATTACGAGATTTGATGAATTTCATACACTGTAGGATTGCGAACAGTTCTGCAGAGCAAATTGAAATGTTGCCTTTCAGCCTGCCTTCCATGCTTCCAGTTTTAAAGCAAAAGGCATATCCAACATTGTTGTCCTTTTTGGAGCCGTCTGTATAGAAAAATTCGTAGTCAGCATACCTGAAAAGGAGATCAATAAACTTCTCGTGGATCTCCACCGCGGAAACCAATTCTTTTTTCTGATCAAAAAGTCTTCCCGCTTCTACCTGATTTAAAGCCCACGGAGCCGTGTTACCGAAGCATTTCTTTAAGTTCCGAGGGAGTTCAAAGCCAAAACATTCCATGTACTTTGCAAACCTGCACGGTAAAGGTACACCACCCAATCTGTGGAGCGTTCTTTCTCCAAGCTCAAGAAAGGGACGCATTGAGTCTACGAAGTCGTAGCAAGGGTGGTTTGGGTCGCTGTACGCCTTCAGACAATATCTCATGGTCAGATACATACGTCTCACCCGCAATGCAGGGATGTTTGCTTCGATAAGCATGGCCTCAACCGGGGAGGACCGTAGAACACCGAGAGCGATACGGATACACATATTTTGGATACACTCAAGTGATTCGATGCTTTTGTGGTTGGAGCCGTCAAAGATCTGACATCCATATTCTAGAATTGGTCTGATTAAAGACATATACACTCTAAGCAGAGTTTTCCGGTCTGCTCCGTAGTTTGGCGCTGAAATACATTTCAGGATAGACACTCTTTTATGTGCCCTGGCCTTAATTGAGGTCATGTGACTCTCCATTGACAACTTTTCGTCAAGTACTGCACCGAGGAATCGAACTTCTTTGGCAAATTCAATAGGGGTATTATCCATGTATACGTGCCGCAGCGGGCCGTAGTGTACCGTTCTCATGTTTTTCTTAAAGATGATAATCTGTGATTTTTCTGCTGAGAACTTGAATCCATTCTTTGCTGCCCATGTTAATAGAGTGTTTACTGCCACTTGTATTTTCTCAATAGCTACATGTATGTTCTCATGGCTTGTCCAAATAGTACAGTCGTCAGCATACAGGGCGGAAGTCACATTTTCAGGGAGGTGGTCAAAAATATCATTAATCATGCACAAAAATAGGAAAGGTGAAATCACTCCACCCTGGATTACGCCATTGTCCTGTCTGAAAATGTCTGAAGGCACCTGGTTATTCACTTGAAAAGTTCTATTGTTCAAATATCCGTCCACAAACTTCATGAAGTGGCCGCGAAAACCCATGTCGTGCAGTTTTCTTACCAATACACATTTATTTACCATGTTATAAGCGGAATGAAGGTCTAAGAAGAGGGCGACTGTACATTTCTTCTGGAAGAAAGCTTCTCTGATATCACTTTCTATCCTCACCAGGTGGTCTATTGTGGATCTTTCTTTTCTAAACCCACATTGGGTTTTTGTCAGTAAATTTTCTTTTTCAGAATACCACATAAGTCTTTTTGTGATCATTCTTTCGTATGTTTTTCCCAAACATGAAGTAAGTTGTATTGGTCGGTAGGATTTTATTTGATGAGGAGGTTTTCCTGGTTTACATATTGGTATGATATACGAATGGCGCCATTCCTCTGGATATATGTTGTTTTCCCATATCTGGTTGAAGAATTCAAGCAGCTGATTCAGGAATCGGTTTGGGAGGTGTCTAAGGAAGTCATAGTGAATTCCATCTGGGCCGACAGTTGATTGATTATTGGGTTTTAGGGCGCGCCAACCTGCGAGGTCATATAGCGCCCATAACACTTCTCTGCAGTCAAAGCTTATAAATTTGTCTGTCTTTAGGGGAAAGTAAAGTCTCGTCTACAGTGAACTAATATTTACATTAAAGAGTGATTCTTTCACATCGTAATTATGATTCTCACTGCACGGATGCATGGTCACAGATTCAAACAGGTTTACCGCGCCGGCAGGCGCCGGCGCGGGGCGCCGGGGCATCACTTCCGGCGCCCACCCCGCGCCAACGGACCCAGGGGCCCGGGGGCGCGGGGCAGCCCAGACGCCGGACTCAAGCCCGACGTCTAACGGAGGCCTTCCCGTCGCTCCGAGACTTGAAAGGCCCCGGAGCGAAAGGGAGGACCCGCCAAATCGGCGCCAGGCGCCTATCAGCGCGGTTGACTACCACAACACACGCTTTTAACCAGGATCAAATATTATCGTAAAGTCAATGTCTCTAAGATAGGACAGCACCCGTTCAACCATACTGGAGTCACGGCCGATCAATTCTAAAAGTGTGGACTCCAGCCGTTGCACGCCAAAATGCAAAGACCTGCGTCTAGCATATTCCGGGCATGAGACCAGCACGTGTCGGACCGACAGGGGCGCCGCACATCGCTGACATTGTGGTCGAGGTTCGCCGCATAACAGATATCGGTGAGTGGCCAGCGTGTGGCCAGTCCGCAATCGACACAACGCCACCTCCTCACGGCGGTTAGGCCGCAGCGAGGATGGCCACCACCGATCTCAGGTTTGATAACTTTCAACTTGTTATTTATTATATTATTCCATTGTTCTTGCCATACACTGCGAAGGTGGGTACATATATATGGGTACAAATCTCTAGCGGGGATTCGTTGCGCACGCCTGCAGGGCCTACGGGAAGCACGTCGGGCCGCTGCGTCTGCCACTTCATTCAATTGTATTCCAACATGACTTGGGATCCAGCAGAGTGTTACATACTTTCCCAGTCTGGCAAGGCGGGTTAAGCGCAGGACAATGTTTAAAACAAGTCCATCACTTGGGTTGAAACCACTCACAGCTTGAATGCTGCTAAGGCTATCGGTGAAAATAACGTATTTCGTGGCATCACTAACTTCGATAAAGCATAGAGCCTTATCCAAGGCGGTGAGTTCAGAGGTGAAAACCGATGCAAAAGATGAAAGTGAGAAATTTCTTGTTACTGTATCCGTAACAAAAGCGCATCCCACTCCAACATCAGTTTTTGATCCGTCAGTGTAGAACGACACATGATCTGCATACTGTGCAATGTGTTCGAGCGCCAATTGTTTAAATTCAGTAGGGATAGTATCGGATTTGGTTTTCCCTGCGAGAGTCATGTCGGTTTTTGGGCAGATAAGTTCCCAAGGAGGGATGTCTGAAAGCTCGCTATGAGTCACAACACTCGGCTGGATACCGCTTTCGGCCGAGAAACGTTGGACGCGTACGCCCAGTGGGATTCCTCTTTGCACGTTCACAAACAGCCGTAGCATGTTCCGCGAAAAAACTGCGTTATATGTTGGGTGTGACGGAGACTGAGCCAGCTTACAGGCGTAACGCTGCCCGAGCAGGCGCCGTCGCAATGCGAGAGGTGGTTCATTTGCTTCCACCAACAAGCTGGAGCACGGTGTTGTCCTAAACGCACCTGTGGCCACTCGGAGTGCACTATGGTGAATCGTATCTAAACAGCGTTTAGCTGATTCCGACGCAGAATCGTATACAAAACAGGCGTAATCCATCTTGGAACGAACAAGAGACCGATAGAGAATGAGAAGTGTCTTCCTGTCCGCTCCGTACGATAGACGAGATGCACATTTCAAGGCATTCAATGATTTAAAACACTTGTCACGTATATTCCTAATGTGTGCGTTGTATGTCAGCCGTTTATCAAGCGTTACTCCGAGAAACTTTGCTGTCGGTTGGAAAGTGATAGTTTTACCGCGCAACGATATCATAGGTTCCGGACAGGTCCTGCGCCTGCGACAAAAATGAACACCAGCGGTTTTTTCGGTCGAAAAATATAATCCATTTTTACTACTCCAGCGTTCCAGATGGTTCACGGCCAGCTGGAGCTGACGGGAAAGTGCCGGCGTTGTTGAAGCCTTTGCCCATACTGCGATGTCGTCCACGAAAATGGATGCCTGAATGGAAGGTGGGAGTGAATGTGTGACGTCATTTATGGCCAGAGCGAAGAGGCAGATACTAGAGACGCTCCCCTGCGGAATGCCTTCTTCTTGGTAAAAGGTGTTTGAGTATGTACCACCTACTCTGACACGGAACGTCCTATCAGTCAAAAATTTTTCATAAAGAACCCCATCTGACCTCTGATACCACACTTATGCAACTTTAAAAGGATACCATGTCGCCACGCTGTATCATAAGCGGCAATGGCGTCAAAGAAGACGGCTCCCAGCTGACGCCTCTCTTTAAATGCAATTCGCACTGAGGTGTCAAGTGATACCAAGTGGTCCACCGTACTGCGGCCTCTACGAAACCCACACTGGTTGTTATTGATGATGCCCCGGCTTTCCAAATACCAAACGAGTCTTACATTCACCATTTTTTCGAACAACTTGCACATGCACGAGGTAAGCGAGATCGGCCTAAAGTGCAAAGGGTCCAATCCAGATTTACCAGGTTTAAGGATTGGTATCACTATAGCCTCCCGCCACGCCGGTATAAATTCGCCGGACTCCCACATCATATTGAATGAGGCCAGCAGTACCCTGAGTGCGCTCTGCGATAGTGCTTTAAACATATCATTGTGAATTAAATCCGGGCCCTCGGCCACAGGGTGGAGCCCACGAATGGCTGCCGCTAGCTCATGCAAGGTAAAGGGCTTATTGTATGACAGTGTGCTGGTGGTTCCAAAATGTATACTTTTCTGTTCAGCTAGGGTTTTATATCGCATAAATGAGACATCCTCCCTAACTGAACTACAGCGCTGTGCAATCGCATTTCCTATACAGTCGGCTACTTCTGTTGGATTGAATATATTCCTACCACCAATCTGCAGAGTTGGTAATGGTGTGGAGACCGACCTACCTTCGATACGGCGGATTTGAACAAACACTTGAGACAATGGCGTAAATCGATTCAGTTTACCTACGTATTCTCTCCAACATTTTCTCTTAGCTTGTTTTATTGTACGCCTGCAGGCGGCTCGAGATTTCCGATACCTATTTAAGTTTTGCTGAGTGGAATTTCGTTTAAACTGTCTGTAAGCGCGCCGCCGCTCTCGGACAGCGTCACGGCATTCCATGCTCCACCACGGTACCGGTGGTCGCCGAGGGTTTTTTGATGTTCGCGGTATAGAAGCATAAGCAGCGTCTCGGAGGATAGCTGTAAATTGGTCGACTGTGAACGGTGTTTGGGTTGAAAAGGTTTCCAAATAGTCATCCACGAGGGAGCTAAATAAGGACATATCAGCATTTTTCATCTTCCAACGTTGCGGTCTCGTGCCTAAAACAGATGTGTTGTCACAAGTCACTAAAACAGGGAAATGGTCACTTCCCATGGGGTCACTGCACACAGCCCAGCTAAACAGAGCAGATAGCTCTGGGCTGCAAAGGCTAAGATCCAATGCCGATTCCCGACCGGATGGAATAGTAAGATGTGTTGGTGCTCCGGTGTTTAAAATACAAAGGCTCACACCCTGGATAAAATGATCGAGGTGCCGACCCCGAGAGTTAATATCTTCACACCCCCAAGCGGTTTGGTGAGCATTAAAGTCTCCCAAGAGAAGGATGGGCGGTGGTAGCTCAGATATAAGCAAATTTAGTTCACGAGTGGGCATGTCTACCCCAGGGGTAGGTATATAGAGCAGAGCGAAATCTGCCTTCGAGCGATATATATACGTGCTGCCACGGCTTGCAGCCGTGTTTGGAGTGATATTTGCTTTGCTGGTATATAATTATTGATTGCGAGAAGAACACCACCGTGGGCGACTGGGTTACGTTGTAAATCCTTTCGAAATATTGAAAAACCTGTAAGGGAGAAAGGGATCTCAGCTGAGAGTTTAGTTTCTTGCAGGCATATAGCTGCCAGTCCCCTGGATCTTATAAAAGCCTGGAGATCCCCGGCGCTAGTGCGAATTCCACGACAGTTCCACTGCAGAAACGTGTTAATGATGGGGGTGGAAGTTAGGGTGAGCGCCTACCAGAGCAGCTACTTGCTATTTCCAGTATGGGCCTCCTGGCCCATAGGTTTTCTTTGGGGGTCCAGAGGGCACCCCACTTTGCCTGGGTCGAGACGATGCCCCAGGCCTAGATGTCCCTATTGATGCTGCTCGGGCTTTAGAAGGTTGTGGCTGGCCTGGAGGAGTCCCGGATGCCACACGTTTGGTGGGAGATCTTCCCCTAGTGCTATCCTCCCTCCGTGACCCCTCAAACTGCCTCCTGACAGCCGCAACCGACGTCGGCGGCGGTGGGGGTGGCGGAGGTGGCTGATTATCGGACAGAGGAGAAAAGGCAGGAGTAGAGGGCTGACCGTCAACAGAGATTTCAACGGGGGCTGGACTGGGGACGGCAGTTGACGTCGCTTCCCACCCCTGCCCACCGTCGTCCAGCCCTCAGTCGCAGGAGGAGGGTCAGGCTCCGGTGTCGCCAAGGGCACCCTTTGCCTCGGAGTGGCGGGAGTCTCAGACGGGGTGTTGGGGGCAGGAGTGGTCCCCTGCTCTCCGCCCCCACCCCAGCCGGGGCCACGGGCGGCGGGGAGGGGCGGGAGGGATGGGTGGAGGAGGTTCCGCCTCCGGCTGTGATGTCGGGGCGGCGGGCTGGCCAGAAATGACCAGCCCCATCCTCCCTGCCAGGCGGATAAAGTCCGCCAGGGTCAGGGAACGGATGACCTCCTCCGGAGTCATCCGCGGTGTCGGCGTCCTTGAAGACGCCGCTACGGTGGGTGCTGTACTACGTACTGCCTCTGCATAAGAACTCCGAGGGTGAGAGGCCTCGTAGGTATCCTTTGCAGCTCTGAATGGGATGCGCTTTGTAACCATAATGGAAAGTATTTCTTTTTCTGTCTTCATACGTGGACAATTTTTGTCGCCTGCTGAATGGGGTCCCTCACAGTTTATGCAAAACAGTTCTCGTGCATCGCATTCCCTTCCATCGTGCTCGCTTGTTCCGCATCGTTCACACACTTTCTTTCCTTTGCAGAATTTGGCTGTGTGTCCGTAGCGCTGGCAGGAGAAGCATCACATTGGGTTGGGGACATAGGGTCTAACTCGGACTTTAACATAACCTACATTCACATCTGTTGGTAGGTCCACACTATCGAACGTCAATATCAAAGTATCTGTCTCCTCAAGGATCCCTCCTACTTTTCGTCGTACTCTCCTCGCTTCCACTACCCCGCTTTCCGTGAGTCCATCTACTATCTCCTCTTCAGAAACTCCTTTCAGATCAAAACATGTAATGACACCCTTTGAAAAGTTCTTAGTCTTGTGTGGTACGATAGTGACATACACAGTTACTACTTTCCTCTGGCCAGCCTCTCGCTTTGTGTATCTGAGTTCAGTTATATCAAGTGCACGCTGTGCGTCTGCAGAACTACTGAGCTCCACCTCCAGGACACCGTCCCGAAGGCAGCTACATCGCATCACCTTACCCAGTCGGTCGCATGCCTCCTTGCGTTGGAACGGTGAAAGTGAAGATAGGTTGGAGTCCACACCCCGAATCATCACAACTCGTGGATGGGAGGGCTTCGGAGTGACCCTTTGAGAGCCGGCAGTTTCGTTCTCACCACCCCGATGGGGAGGAGAGGGGAAGGGTTTGCGGTGTTGAGTGTATCCATGAGAAAGTTATTAAATTCAGCCAGCCACGTGCGCCCCCTTCCGACGAGGGTGCTACGAGGCGAGACGACGCACGGGCTGGCTATACGGGGGAAACGCCGCCGTTACAGAGGGAGGAGAGAGCTCACCAAACCCCCTGCCCCAACGACGGTCCCCCTTGCACCTAGCCTAGACGACCCCGGGCGGGGCCTGGACACCCCACCCTCCCCGGGTGAAGTTGGGACCTCACCCAAGGAGGGAGGGGCAGCCGAGCCCCACCAAAGGCCGACAGACTTTTACAATGCTGCTTCTCTTGTCGATGCCCTCAAGAGTTCCCCGCCCTTGCGGAAATCCAGACCAAAGTAGAGTGTTGCTAGAGGACGACGAACGAACACAGCGCCTCCCTCAGCTCAGCTACCAGGACTCCTTCATCCCGGGGTACGGGTCGGTGCGCAGCTCACCTTAAAAAGACAGGCGCCCTCGCACGGCCTCATCGGAGCAGGCGACTACCACCTGCTCGTCACAACTGATTCCCGGCTGGTCCGAGAGAAGCGAGCCCCCGGCCCGCAGGGCCGGCGATTAGAGGAATCCAATCGCCAGCCACACGAGTCGGAGGCCCACATACACCCAGACCATCCAGGAATCATAGGCACGTGCAAGGACGCCCATGATACTGGGATAATGTGGGGAACTGGGAAGATATGAGTTGGAAAAGGAAGAGGGTCGGTCTGTGCTGTCCAGCCCAGACACGCGCCGCACGCGACCGAGGTGTCCACACTCAAGACGAGCAAGAGTGCACACACCACCCGCCACCCGCGGAGACACGCCGGGCCAGACAACGCAGACAGTGGGCAGGAGGGGTGTTTAGGAGTGGACAGAGAGGATACGGGTGGAAAGGCATGGAGAGACAAGGAAATAAGGAAAGAAGAGGAAAAGGAACAAGGAGTTGGTGGGATTTGAATTTAGGAAGGCCAAGAAAGGATGAGGATGGCAGTTTCGATTTAGCCTCTCGCCCGAAGGCGGGAGGCGAAACCCATCCTGCCAACTGGGGTCGCGGGTGTCGTCACATCCCGTACCCAATTATCCATGTGCCGGACCAGTCAGCAGGTGCCAACAAGTCCAGCAGATGAAAATCGGTCCCCTGTGGGCCGACAGAAGTCGATCCTGATGCGCTTATGGCGTTCTGAAGTTCTCTCAGGGTGAACTTTGAGTTGTAAATTTCGTTGTTCTGTGAAGAGCTGTCTATCGGTTGGAGTTCTTGTATTCCAGTTCTGAAATATGGATTATAATTATTTGAAGACGACAGGTTAGAAAAATACTCACCGAAAGCATTCCCTACCTGCCGTGGGTCATCTAAGGTATTTCCGTTTTCTTGTAATACGATGGGAGCCTTCGGTTGATACCTTTTCCCTGAAAAACACTTTATCAGGCTCCAGAGACGGCCAAGAGGAGCTTGTGCTGTAAAGGATGAGAGAAGTAACTCCCAACTTTTCCTCTTAGCCATTCGAATTGTTCTCCGTGCTGCAGCCTTCAGCCTTTTATATTCTAGGAGTAGATTTAAATTCCTTGGATTCCTTCTCCAACGGTTCAGCGCCCTTTTTCTGGCTGCCAGCGCTTGCTTACACTCAGGAGTCCACCATGGACAATTATATTTAAATATGTTTGTTTTCTTTGGGATACTGGCCTCTACTGCCTGCATAATTGTATCACAAATGTTCTTACAACTGTTGGGCAAATTGTTCAGGTCAGCACGCTCTTCACACTTTTGTTCAAATTTCCCCAATCAGCCTTCTTAGTGTTATATCGTGGGGTCAGATTGGAAAGTCTTGTTGGAACATTCATTGCTATTTGTATATGTATCGGAAAATGGTCACTGTTTAAGCAGTCTGGGCCAGTTTTCCATGATAGTAACGGCCTAAGTGCACTGGAGCACAGTGATATGTCAATATGGGACATATTTCCAGTATATTCATCAATTCTGGTTGGACTTCCATCGTTAAGGATATCGAGGTTATAATCAAGTATAATTCTTCCCCAGATTTTTCCTCGATTGTCATTCCTCGGCGATCACCCAGAGCACATGTTTACTGTTGGCATCAGAACAAATTATGAATGGGTGTTGAAACTGAGCTATAAGGTTATGTATGTCTTGGATCAAAATTGGTGTTCCCGGAGGTAAATACAGGGAGCACACAATGACACGTTGACCATCAATAATAGCAACACCAGCAACTGCCTGCAGAGAGGTAGTAATTTTCAGTTGATAGTTTGTGATTTTATTTGATATATATAATGATACTCCTCCCTGTCTTGCTCCTGATGCTGCTACTTCATGGAATGCTGAATAGTTTTGTAAGCTGAAATCATAGGGATCATTCTTTACAAAGTGGGTCTCCTGTAAACAAATAATCAATGGAGAAAGCATCAACAATGTTGGTTTGATTTCTGCCCACTTTCCTATAAGTCCTCGACAGTTCCATTGCATGATTTGTGGAATCATGCTTAGAGTTCTAATTTCAGGGAAGCTGAAAAATGGGCTGGGAATATGTCAGTGATACCTAACATTGTTAATAAGATGCAACAACACACACAATACCTAGCCAGAGTATCAATACTACAGCTGTTTCTATAATTTCTACCTTTCTGGCCACTATGTCTACAGCCATGGTACTGACATAGTGATGAGGTGCACCAATTAGGGGGTGTAATGCTCCCAATGGGGGATGTGATGCTCCAATTTGCAGATGGAGTGCTCCAGCTTGGAGGCACTGCAGTGGCAAAAACAACAAACAGAAAGGCACTGGGAGTTGAGGTGTGAGTTGCTGCTCAAGCTCCAGGTGAAAGATCGATTCAGAAAAACACCGCTTTAAAAAAAATAACACACACTCGCTCGGTTTCGCCAGGAGTATGGATGCTGCTGGCCACAGAGAAAGCGCCCTTGAATAGAAAAAGAATGGACTGGTTGAAACGACACATATGTGAACCCATATAGAGAACATATTGCAATACATAAGAGATAAAGTGCATCTGCAAAAGAAACATAAATATACAATTTAGATGATACCACCACAGTGCGATGAACAAAACTACAAATCTCATTCTGACCGGTCCATGCTGGGATCTTTGAATCCCATCCTTATGATTTTGATGGTTCTTGATGGAGTGGAATCTCGGGATTGTGACACCCCTGGTATGCCCTGTATTTCAACAGTCTTCTGGGTTGCCATACCTAGACTAGAAGAAGTCTGGGTCCCTAAACCCAAACTTAAACCTGATGCCGAGGAGGCAGGGATGCCTCCCAGAGTGTGAGACCTGTTCTCTTTGGCCTTTTTCGGCCTCTGCTGCCCGAAACCACTGTCCAACCCTCATCTCCAGACTCAGTGTTTGCAGACAACTCGGACGATCCTGCGAGAACCTCCTGCTGTAACAGTTCATCTGACCCATCCTGCACTGCACCGCTCCGCTCCCCAATACCATTCCTTGTCTCACCACACTCAACTTCAAGCTCATTCGGAACCACCTTCAATAACACAGCTACTACCCTTTCAAGCTTTTCCTCCAGAGACTTGATGACCCTATCAACTTTCTCCTCCAAAGTCCTAAGACGAGAGTCTAGTCCCAGAGGTTGGAGCAAAGGCTGCCCGCCTGCCGGCACCTGCCTAGTCCCCACTACCTTGGCAAAGGTCTGCAAGGGCAGTCCCTTCTGCCTTTCCTTGAACATCCTTTCTGCTTCCTTAAATGATACATCCTGATCATATTTCAACTGACATATTTCTATCTGTTCCTTGTACTTTGGGCACTCATCTACCTTCAAATATGTGTGATCTTTTGATTGACAGTTTGCACATTGCAAAACACACTTTTCAACGCTATGATCTGCCTTATCTATTCCACACTTCAAGCACTTCAAGTCAAACTTACACCTGTCCTCCCTATGACCAAACCTTCCACACGCCTGGCACATCAGGGGTTTTGGGTAACATGGTCTCACTTTGTACCGTACGTAATCCAGCTTTATGTCCTCTGGGACCTTGCTGCGATTAAAGTTCAGTACAAAACACGGTGTACCCACCTCCCCCTCCCTGGTCTTTCTCTTGACTTGGTGGACACCAGTCACTCCATACTCCTTCAGCCACCCTAGGACTCCTTCCTCTCCCAGATCTACCAGGTCATAGGCATATATTGTGCCCCTGCTGCTGTTCATCTTCTCATGAAGTACACACTTGACCGGTTCACCATCAAAGAACTTAGCCTTTAGGAATTGTTTTGTTTGTTTTGAGTTTTTCGTTTTAATGATCAGCTTTCCATCACCCGAGAAAAAAGCCTTTTCCACTTTTCCTCCAACTACATTCCTAATGCAAGCTTGCAGCCATGGCCAGCCCTTACTTTTAAGGGGCTTACCAGACACCAACTCCACCACCAAGAAAGCCCCTTCCTCTCCTCCATCGCTCTCCATCAGAACAGAATCGTCAAAAGCTCGCTTTTTAGGCCTTGCCATTGCGGCAAGGTCCTAAAATCCAAGACTCTCACTAACTGAATGAAGTTTCTGACAAATGAAAGTCCAAAACAGGATCTACTCAAAACTACAAACCGAGAGTCAATGCGTTATTCAAATTGCCCTGCTCAATGCAACATGCAACGTCCTTATCGTAATAGAGTGTACTTACTACTGTAAGTATAAGGCAGGAAAGATGCCAACAATTAAGTGGAGGTCGCAACATTATTATAGCTCCTGAAGTGGTGGTAATGGGGGCGGAGGCCTTTGTTAAAGTACGTTACGAAAGCTCTCCAAGCCAGCGCAAAATAACAGGCATCCCAAGATCGCGGAAGGTCCCCCTGTCCGTGCCCATCTAGAGACCCATAGGGTTACAAAGCAAGGCCGAGAATAGCACCGAAGGATAATGTGTCGCGTCAGAAAGTCGCTGGTATTTTGGGGAGGCTGCCATGGTGATAAAGTAGACTGCCCATCCGCAAAAGGTCTAGCATATTGTATGGAAGAGGCCATAGTGGAAGTGACCATGAATTCGGTCATTCAAAGAGGAACCCGTGATTCCGGCCGCAGAGCAGAATTCCGAATTCCAGAATAAGGAGGTTGCAGCAAATGAAGGCTCTCTCCCTCCCCCTGCCGAACGTACTGTCCGAAGTCCTTGGAATTTGGGGGTGCTCGGATGGGCTTAGAACTCACGGTGATTTTTCGCCGATCGGGAGTAACAGCGCACTCACAGAACTTGTGACAGAACGTGCCAGCAAAATGTCACGACCTTCTTGTCAAATCACACAGAAGTGCCACTCATCAAATGTCGGAGTTAGTCACCCACGGGGAGCGTCGGTTGTTTGTCAGATCGAGCCAGTTCGAATTTGGCCGGCTGACAAGCTGTACCTGGCAGACACGTTCCCTTCATCATGTGGATTCGCAGCGTGCTGTTGGGTCTTGCACTGTTGGTGTGCTTTATCCAGCCGACGCTGGGTGTTCCCCGCCTGCCGTGGCCCGGTCCGTGCCCAATCACCTCTCTGAGACCCTGTATACTCGGCCAAGAACCGAAGAGCACCTGCTCCACAGATAAGGACTGTCTTGGAGGAAGGATCTGCTGCTACGAAGTGTTGAATCCTTGCACCAAGTCATGCATCTTTGCCTAAACACAGAGGCACGACACCGAATACCAGGCGTGATACAGTGGCAGTTGCAAAGGCCTTCGTTTGCATGAAGTGGCCTGAAAGCGACAACGATGAATGAAAGAATAATAGTTTGGAAGCAGCCTGAGAAGCACTATTATTCCAAAAGTTTGATATTTTGGGAACGTGTGCGCGGCTTTCAAGAGACGTTCGTTGCCATTGTGTGTGATACAAATATGGCCGATGCCTGACGGTGCATTGTTAACAAGTGGGGTGGTGATATTCGAAATTCACTGGAGTATATGTATATGTGTTGTCTTGGCCGAAATATCTGAAAAATACATATAAAAAAGAAATTGTTTTCCGATGCTTGAGCAAAATGGATCTGTGAAGGACGTTTTTTATGTTCTTTCAGGGACAGACAAACTAAAGCGTGACCCCACGGGTACCACTAAAAAAGCATGTCCTTATATCACAGCATAAAACTTGCCGTCATGAAGATATTTAAGAATGTTCTCGCATAATATGGGCACCAAGAACAATATATACCCAGGGCAAACAGTGCTCATATAGAACATGGCTTTTAAACTTTAATTTTTCCAAGCAAAAGCGCTTAAAGTGAATTAAAACTACCGGATTAAACAAAAAATACCACCCGAGAAAGCGGTTCTAAGTTTTATTGAAGACGTGAATCCCAAACGGATTACGGAAATAGAGACAGCCGTGTATTTTCTGAAAAGAACACTTGATACAAATCATTAGAAAATAAATTATATCGGTTGCTAATGTATTTGCCGATATACATGGGTGCATGTTGCCTTGCTTTTTAGTTGTCATAAAAAACGTTTTGTTTAGAATAAGTGAATCAGTGATCATTGCCCGTACGCTTGTTGTTTTCTTGACACGTGCACTAGAGAGGGGCCAAATCCGTTCCATGTTTCATGTTTTTGCCTGGTATCTCGCAACCCGAAGCTGACTAGCACAATGCTGCTTTGCAAGTCTAAAAACAGATCACAACAGTTGTTTTGATAATCTGGTGACCCTCC
The DNA here is from genome assembly GCA_034440635.1 of Lepas anatifera. NCBI lineage: Eukaryota > Metazoa > Arthropoda > Thecostraca > Lepadidae > Lepas > Lepas anatifera. The sequence continues at coordinate 573,832 of JAOTON010001596.1, read as the reverse complement.
AAAGCCGAAAGGAGCAATTGTGGTCCGCGGATGATTAGTAAGGCTTTACAACTTCTCAGATCGTTCTACCTCCAGAGTCAGCGAATGTTAACCGACGTGTCCAAGACTTTACCGAATTTAGCTGATGGGCATTGTACATAGGGAATACTTCAGTGGTGGATACAGGGGGCTAGGGGGGCTCAAGCCCGTTCCCCCGAAATATCCGAGTGCCTGTAGTTAATTCGTAGTCGGAGACGGTTCCGAGGCAATAGCAGGGGAGACTCGAGCCCCTAGCGCCCCTTCCCCGAATTAATTCCTGGATCCGCCTCTGGATTAGTTCCTCAGCGTACGCATAGTTCCGGAGATCGCAGGGGAGAGATTAGTTCTTCATCGTACGCATAGTTCCGGAGATCGCAGGGGAGAGATTAGTTCTTCAGCATACGCATAGTTCCGGAGATCGCAGGGGAGAGATTAGTTCTTCAGCGTACGCATAGTTCCGGAGATCGCAGGGGAGAGATTAGTTCTTCAGCGTACGCATAGTTCCGGAGACCGCATGGGAGAGATTAGTTCTTCAGCGTACGCATAGTTCCGGAGATCGCAGGGGAGAGATTAGTTCTTCAGCGTACGCATAGTTCCGGAGATCGCAGGGGAGAGAATAGTTCTTCAGCGTACGCATAGTTCCGGAGACCGCATGGGAGAGATTAGTTCTTCAGCGTACGCATAGTTCCGGAGATCGCAGGGCAGAGATTAGTTCTTCAGCGTACGCATAGTTCCGGAGATCGCAGGGGAGAGATTAGTTCTTCAGCGTACGCATAGTTCCGGAGATCGCAGGGGAGAGAATAGTTCTTCAGCATACGCATAGTTCCGGAGATCGCAGGGGAGAGAATAGTTCTTCAGCATACGCATAGTTCCGGAGATCGCAGGGGAGAGAATAGTTCTTCAGCATACGCATAGTTCCGGAGATCGCAGGGGAGATGACGGAAACGCATGAAATGCGTCTATAGAAGTGCAGACCAACGCATGTGCGGCAGAGGCAAATTTCCGTTTCGGTGCCGTTTCAAAGCTTACCTGCATCCCTAAATATTTAGCATGTGAAAGACGTCTTGAATATGCTGCTTACATGATAAACAAAATCGGAGTTAGTAAACAATATAGTTGCGGTATACAGCTTCTAGGACCGATACTTATGTCCATCATCTCATGACGATTTCAGATTAAGCCAGGTCTAAAGGGAAATATCAGTCATTATACACAGAAAATCCCAGTAGATTTGCACGTCAGTGGCCACGATATTTTGTTCGATTTTGTGAGGTTATTCATAGCTCAGAATGTTATTGTCTTAGCTATGTGTGTAAATGAATTGGTTTCCATTGACTCGATCTGCTCTGACTCGATCGGGTTCCAAAGTGTGACGTCACACGGCTTTTAAGCGGACTCCACACGTGACGTCTTTTTGCACTCATCTTTCGAATGGGGGCTGGGCTGCACGTGCAGCTCCGATGCCATATTTCGATCTCTGCTCAGGGATGGTCTCGTCTCTCTTGGATAACCCAGCTCATTGAAGGGTGTGCACGGCGCTTCCAAGTTCGCTCCACTCACTGCCCTGTACTTAAAAACCATGTTTTTAAGATGTCGACTTTCGAATCACGTCTGCCCACTAATTTAGTCGTAATTGAATGACCTGAGAACGGAGATTATCACATATCAGCGTAAGGTTACAAGTGTAATTATCAGCGATGCATCGCATCAGAATCCTTCCTTTGGGGAGAGGATCGGCGGTGCCATATTCTCTTCACATTAGCTGCATCAGAAACCCGGAGCAATGGCGTCGCCAGCGGTTTTTGGTGGAAGGAGGGCTCAGACAAACGTTGTTAACCTATATTTTCATTTCCGTGTGCTCATCTGGTCGAGACGGTTGTTTTATTAAATGGAGCTGTAGTCCCATACATGCCTTAGAATTTTGTGTTCCATACCATCTAAGTGCAAACGGTCAAAATGAATGGACAGTCAAAAGTGTGAGGGGTGGCCCCCTCTTATCAGCGACCTGGGGCTCACCCTTTCCTCACCCCGGCGGGGACGGCCCTGCCACCGTGACAGCCAGCTGTATCAATAGCGACTGACGCGGTGTTGGCCAGGTGGGTCTGGCCGTGGACGACATTAAAGCCGTACAGGACCAGGCTTCGCTGAAGCGGTTGGCGATGACGGTGCAGCTGGTGCTGGACGTGGAGGCCGTGGTGCCCGACTTCCTCCTGCGAAGGCTCACCATGCGCCAGATCACCATCTATCCCAACAACCGCAGCAAAAACGTCATCTCCAAGTTCTTCCACGGTGACTTCGCCATGAAACAGGTCGCTGAGAAACTTTTGGCGGATGCCGATAAGGTGAGCCCATCGCAATGCCGAGCTTGGGTAATAAACTAAGGACACACAAGGGATTCGGGATTCTTTTTATGAGGAGCGACTTCTGTTTTACCTCGAGGGTTAAATGAAATGTCCGGGCCTCGTGGCTCAACTTCTTAGCGCTAGTTCCCGGCTTTCAAAACGTTTTGACATTTGTAGATTTGAATATAAAACCACACGTGATTATTATCCTCATGAATATTTCAAATACCATAGACTCGGCTGAAGGTAAATTTAATTTTATCACTACAGGTATCGTGCTTTTAGGTATTTGTATTTCATTTATATGCAAAATCGTGCGCGCAGCGCCAGTGAGTCGTGATAAAAGTGGTCACGGAGTGCACGTACGCAGCCTTGTCCGGCGTTTCGCTGTGGAGGGTCCTTATTCATATGACGCAAAATTCATCATCAAATACCCATTCATCTGAGAACCAAAACGATAGCACGTCGACTGGCAGTGAGTACTGACAGGTTTTTACTCTACTGTGCTGTCACGTGCGACCCCAGCTCAGCCGGTGCCCGGCTGCTGAAGCTGTCCCGTGTCGACAGGTGGGCTCGGACCAGGCTCAGGAGGCCAGCCTGGCGCAGCTGCGCGCCGTCAAGCAGGAGATGCAGCTGCTCTCTGAACAGATGCAGACGGTGCGCGCCATGACTGAAGCGCTCATGCGCAAGCAAGACATCGACTGGGAGGCGGAGGACCAATACCAGTTCAGCTAGGGGACGTCAGACGGCTCACCCGATACACCAGTTTCAGTTCAACTAGAGGACGTCAGACGGCTCTCACAGAGGCCGGCTCACCCGATGTCAGGGGCGTCGAAAACGGGGGTGGAAGGGTCTACCTTCTCGCCTAGCATGAGGTTGTCCCCCAAAATGCCGACACCGGACTTCCGCAAATAGTCCGGAACTAGTTTTGAGTGAACTACCTCGATACCGCGCACGCTGACCGTTGTTCCATTTTGGCTTCCCCCTACCCTACCCCTGCCCAGTTGTCGCCAGTTCCGAGTTCGTCCCCACCCCAGAAAAAGTCGATGCCGACGCGCCTGTCAGATGCAGCGGGCTCGACCCGCCACCAGCCATGTCCTGGGGGCGTTAGGTCAGCTTCAGATGGCTGTCGAAATACTGCGGAGATGTACTTCCCCATGGTTTTATCGGCGTTAGTGAAGCTAAACCAAACGCCCTAGCACGCCAGCTTCTGCAGCTGAGCACTTTCTTCCAGACGCGCTTGGGGTGAATATTACATGGTTTTTCTCTCTAGCCCTGGCAGAGCAACGTGGCGGGCTGTTGAATTTGCAAATTTTACATATGAACTGTTACATTTCAAACCATTTGGACGGACTTCCATTATCCCTCCCCTTTTTTAACCCTTGCCCCGGTGGCGGGTACGAGCCACCTTCGCCCTGGTGGGGGGCTAAAAAGACCCCCCACGATCTCAAAAATTAAGAGAGCTAGAAAAAAGCGCAAAACGGCAATCGAAAGCTCTTCGAAAATGATTTCGAAAATACTTCGGTCATTTTTCTTGTCAGGTCAATATCAAGGTCACCAGAGGTCAAAATAGGTCAAAATCGCTAATATGAGGTGTACTAGGAAAACCTCATATATCTCAGAAACTATGATAGCTAGAAACATTTTTCTAACACCATTCGAAAGCTCTTGAGATGCACTTTCATTACAGTGTCATTCATTTTCGTGTCAGGTCAAAGCCTAGGGAGCTACAGGTCACTAAATATTGGGCATATTCTTGGGAATGTCCATAGCCACCCATGCATAAGGGCGTTTACTCTTTCGCTAATAGCTTCCAAACCAAACAAGATACAGCCATAGTTTATGCACCATTGTAATCCTCTCGTCAATACAAATCGAATGACAATGATATTGCTATGCCAGGTCAAATTTAAGAATTTGACCTGACCCAGGTCAAAGGTCTGACCCAACTTGACCTGGTATAGTCATGATGTATATCATTTGACTTCCAGTTGCTTACAAACACTTCGGTGACAAAATAAAAGCTCTATCTTAATTTATTCAAATTTTATAGAGGAAAACACCAAAAAATGCTTATTTGACCTAAGGTGACCTTTTAAAGGTCACAAGTCAAAAATTTTGGCATCAGCTTCAGAAATGGGCTAAAAGCAAGTCGCAACCGATGTTTGAAGTTGATTCCATCCATACTTACTGAGAAAAGCTCATTTCGTGATTTTCCCCATGTATTGACAATGGGGAGGTCATGCTCTGCACATGACCTTAGGTCACCAATATAAAAAAATCCCGGAACAAATGTTGTAGCTCCTGTTGGGCCCAATATGTGGTATGAGTTTCAACTTGATCGATTAACCCTTCTTTTAGTTATGCGGTCCAAGTATTTTTTTAGGTGAGGTCACTTCACCTGGCCTGGTGACCTGACCTATTATGACCTTGAGCCAAAATTTTCAGGAAAGATGTAAAAATGATGAAGGAACAGCTAGACCAAGTTTGGGGGCGCTGCGCGCCGCCGTTTTTTGGTCACTTCGGAAAAACCCGAGGGGGTCTAAAAAGACCCCCGGGCGAAGGTTAAATGTTTTCTCGTAGATAGGAGAGAAACACATCCTAGTGGCTGTTTTTACCAAGAGACATGAACTTTCTTTTAAGTCTGCTCTGCGCATCTTTTTTTCCCTGCCTAGAGATGTTTTAGTTGTAGCATAAAAAATAACATAAACAGATCAGCCGTACCTCGACACCTGTGCCGTGGGGTCTCCGAGTCACCTTCGTCCTGCTGGGAGGGGCATTCAATCTCGGCTCCTATTCATGAAAAACTAGGTACATCAGTCACCTTTTGGCTCAGGTCAATATCGAGGTCATGATAGGTCAAAGAAGGTGACAGGCTAGAGAAGGGTTTCTGGCCTCTAATGTCTGAAAGAGTGGAGTTAGAATCAATATTTACGCACCATTTGCTTCCTCTCGTTACGGCGAATCGAATAAGAAACAATAGGGCTATACTCAGTGGCGGATCTAGCCGGTTGGTTTGGGAGGGGCAAACCAAAGTCGAAAAGCAAAAAAAAAAACGTCGCGCAGTGACAAATTGCGCTACAATATGCCTTTTCGGTAGGATTTTGGGAACTAGAGACGAAAAGCAAAAAAAAAACGTCACGGGGTGAAAAATATGGGCTCAAGATACATTTTTTTCATCCAAGCCCCAATATTTCCACTGAACTTCTCTAATTCTGTTTGAAGTTGAGAGTTGAAGCACCAAAATTTTGCTTACAAGCTAAAAAGGAGTCGGGGGAAAAAGGAGGTCGATCGCTTTGGGGGGCAAAAACATAGTTTTGCCCCGAGCTTTTCCCGTTTGGGGGGCAATTGCCTTTTTGCCCCCCCTGGATCCGCCACTGGCTATACTACGTCAAAATAAAAATGACGTGACCTAAGTTCCGGTTAAGGTCACTATCTGACCTTGCATAATCAATATGCACATTAATCGGCTTGCAATAATAATCCAAACGTAATGGTATCAAAATAAAATTCATTATTTCCTGCGAAGTTATTGACCCAAGCCCAAAAACCTGCTTAAGTATTCCCAGGTAACCTATCAGAGGTTACAGGTCCCAACTGGCAACTTAAACATGGAAAGGGCCCTGGGATACTACGGTTTGGAGAATAGGAATGTCTTCAAGTTGTATCTACAGAAAGAGCCACTTTTCGCCCAATTCCCGTTTTCCCCATGCACTTTCCAATGATCCGTACTTGATCCTAGGTCATTGACATGTCAAAAAATTCCGGAATATATTATTTTGTAGTAAACTTGGCCCCATTATGAGTTTCAATTGGATAGACTCATCCTGTTTTTACTTATTTAGAGGTGAGGTCACTTGACCTGTACTGTTAGCCTGACCCGAGATGACCCAGCCTGAACATTATAGGAAAAGTTGCAGAATTGATGAGGGATAAGATGGGCCAAGTAGGGCGGTGCTTCGCACCTCTGTTTTTTGGTGCCGCCGGAAAAACTCGAGGGGTGTGGTCAAACACCCCCTACTGGGGCGAGGGTTGATCAGGCCCATGAATATTACGGAACTCTGCCAGGCTGCTCTTCAAGTGCCGTTACATGTGCAATATAGGACGGGTAGTGCAGTGGAACAATCATTCAACCTCCTTCATAACGGTGCTGGCATGTTGAAAAATTAAATTCATCCAATGTGTACAGCGCAGCCAAAACAGACGCTGAATGTAGTGTGTCCATGATATTACCAGTGATGAAGCAGTGTTTCCTACTCTTTTACCATTCTTTCGAGATTTTCTCGGCACAACAACAAGAACATGATTTTTACAAGTTTCATGTAGATGTCAGTTTTGGAGGTGTTTCCAGCAGCGCTATCGCGGAATCTATGTGTGAGCTAGCGAATGCAGAACGTCATTTCCGGAACCGTCTTCCGTTGGTATTATGGAACTATAGAATCTGGTACACGTGGAGTTGGAATTTGTCGTGACGTGATCCCAATCAAATCATTGTAACTATTTTTTGCGGTAAATCCTGTCCGAAACAGTGCTTCAAATAGCTCCATACGTTTCAGCACAGACGCTAGGGAGAGATTCTGGATCGTCAATGTTTCGTTTTACTTCAGATGCTGTTGGTGTATCGCTGCTTTACGTGTGATGTGCGTGTGCGTGTTTGACCCCTTCGACGTTGCACCGTCGGTGAAACGCCAAGCGGATCATCTCGCTGGCTGCGCGAACCGTGATATGTTGTCTGCCATCTAGATAACTATTTCCCAGGTGCAGTGGCGGATACAAGGGGAACCCCTCCGCAAATGTTTTCCTGGGTCCGCCATTGCCCAGGGGTGTGGATTTATATCTGTTTGGGGGTGCCCGGTCACCCCTCCCCCTCTTTCCTCCCTTCAATGAAACACTGAAGTAGTGTCAAAATATCCTCTGAATCTTCGCTTCATTTCATAGATTTATAATAGGTTCTGCTTTCTACAACAGACCCGTAAGAAGGCTTTATATTTTGCTGTCACGCTTTATTGTGGTGTTTATTGACATTGTTTCAAATTCGGGTACCCCCAAACCTTTAAAAAATCCACACCCCCTTCTATTGCTGCCTTGTCATGTAGCAAAGTAACGCGAGTGTTTTCTTTATCAAGGAGAGCTCTGTTCGGTTGTCCAGCCGGGCGAAGTACATTGGATCAGAACCATGAAAGACAATTGCATGCATCGTTCCCATCCTTAATTGAAGCAGACATTTCTCGCACATTTCTGATGATATGCATTGATCATGGACATGCATTGCGCTGCGGGAAGCTGATATTCGTCCAGAACCGACAGTAATTCGTAGCCTTGCTCTGTGCCAGTTTTGTATTTCTAGTTTTACCTTTGGAATTGCTGTCGCTCGATGCTGGATGTTAGCTTATAGAACTGGGGATACTGAGAAGTTTCTCCTTTCTATACTTCATATGCGGGCAGCATACCGCGTAGGCTATCGAACTTTTACTATAAATATACCTTAATGTGTTACCTGTTTGAAATCATTCACCATGGAGATTATACAAACTTCATGTTCTGAATAAAAAAATAAAAATAAAAACTTCATGTTCTGTTCTTTGTTGACCATGTGGACCGTTTGGAGGGAGATTGGACGATACACGGCATGCCAAGTGAAGAGAATGACCCACAGAAAGCTACCCAGGAGCAATTACACGCGCACACATTAATACCCACACACTCACACCCACACACGGCGTGGGGGTGGGTATGAGCTTGTGTTTTGGAGTTTTAGGGCGCTTCAGCGTCTAGGCTATATTGCATTCATCACTATTATTTCGCCTCATTATTTTATTTCGATCGTAACAAGAGTGTTAGGTACTTACACTGTCAAATTACATTCCACAGTCTATCAAAGTTCAGGCTCCACCGCCTTAGCTCGCTCTGTTTGGGGTGTAGGTGATTTTAAAGCTTATTTCGGTCTAGCATGCTAAAACACGTCCCCGTTCCCTGGTTTTGTTAGTATGTCGGACGGGCGGTGAGGTTCCTGCCGTCGAAACAGATTCGTGAACGTGCTGAGCGTGCCCCGGTAGATCACCCATGCCCGCGTCCGGAAACAACAGCCTCAGCTGACCGGTGATAGCTGGATCGACCCCAACCAGAACGCGATTCTTCAACAACGCTTTAGCAACCGCATGTCAGGAAAGACCTCGATACAGAAATTCCACAACGAAGCCGTTACATAGCGGAAGTTTGGCCGCTGGAGGTTCCTACCGTTGCGAGGACGTCTGCTGATACCACTGCGAAGATATGCCGAATTCACGCCGCAATGCTGCCTTGAAGGAAGCGACCTTTTTAATGTCCTCTTCCGAGAGTGAATCCATGATTCCGATATTCGACCCGAGACCCAGCAACAATGTCCGCCGTATGTGCTATCACCCACAGCGAGTTTATAAGGGGCACGCTGCGCATAAAAGAGAACAAATCCTCAATATCGCCCCAAAGCACACGATGCTCCTCTTTTTGCCCTCCATAACAAATCCGCTGCCACCAGTGCGCATTCTCCGTCCCCTCACCGTTACGGTTAGACTGCCGAGCCGCCCCTGATCCGCATGGCAGGCACCCTCGCCCGAGGGCGCGTCCCTGGCCGGTCGTCACTGGGCAGAGGCGTTCCCAGCGACAACTCACATCACAATACTACCATGCACCAAATTTGGTTCATTTTAGTCTAAAATTGTTATGGAAAGGCCGCAAGTCTCTCTCTCTCTCTCTCTCTCTTTCTCTCTCCCTCTCTCTCTCTCTTGGGCTAAGTAACCCTTTTTACCCTCGCCCCAAGGGGGAATCGATGTCCCCCAAGTTGTTTTCAGAATAGCAGAAAAACGACGAGGCGTAGCATCGCAGTTGAGGGCTCTACCTCCCACCACATCATCCACCATCCCTGAAATTTTTTACCCCTGGCCACACTAGGTCAGGTCACCAGGTGAGGTCAAACAAAGTCACTTCAATTCAACTTTTGAACTCTACCATAGCTACATTTCTCAGCCGAACGATTTGAAGCTTTCTAGACTTGATAGCCCCTTCAGGATCTACACACCCTTTATCCGAGATTTTTCAATTTGATGACCTGAGGTCAGTTCACGAGGTGACCTCTGCGATAGATAAAAGCATGGGAAAAGTGTCCTATGATCTAAACGTCAGAAAAATGATTGAAAATGCTCAAATTTTTCAGAAAAAAACATTCTTGGCATTCCTTTCACGGATTCCAGGGGCAATATTTTCCCTTTGACTTATTTGAGGTCATCACAGGTCACCAGGGGTCAAAAAGAGGATTTTGCCGATACCTTTGTACCATATCATGCCAGAGCGCTGAATTAAACGGTATTGTGTATGTCTCGTCACTGGCTTTCTTTTGATATACAAGATCACTAAATGATCTTCCGTGACCTCAGGTCATGTTAGGTCGAGATGCCCCCTGGAGTTAAAACCACTGGCGGGAGGTCATTATGTTTCACATAGCGGAGAAAGTCCTGGAATTTTTCCTATCAAATTTACTTGGCTAGAACTCAACATCATCATCATCATCATAGTTGGGGTTTAAGGGCGCGTCGACTGCAGTGGCCATATTGCGCCCATAACTTAGCATATTGCGCACAGAGGAAAGACATGTAGATATATAACGAGACTTTTCGAGTTAGGTAGTAAGATAGGTCACTGTGTCTTGAAAGGTGCTGTACTTGTAGAGTGACATGTGTGGATCGAGGGTCAAAAGATACTGGTTCACGTTATATGTCTATGTCGGCGAGTAAATTACGTTGAAGTCAACACTTCTTAGAAACGATATTATGTCGGAGAGCTCCACGGTTCGATTTTGTCCCAAAAGAGAATGCAGTGATGGCGATCCTCCAAGATGCCGCAGTCTTTCCACCTCAAAATCCTGGCAGTCTGCAAGAACATGCTTAACACTAAGCGGCTCTCCGCATCGTGAACACTTTGGCGGATCGCCGCCACCCAAGCGGAAGGAGTGTGTGGCGTGGGTGTGGCCGATCCGCAGGCGGGAGAGGATAACCTCCTCTCTTCTGCAGCCCGCACTGCTGGATTTCCACACCCCTAGCTTTGGTTTAAGGCCTCTAAGCTTGACTCCTTTGGGATCACCATCCCACCTGCTCTGCCAGACACGAATAGCATAGTCTTTGGTAAGACCATATAGGTCAGAGAACGGAACACGGAGGCCGGGGAGAGAAGCGCGTTCACCCGCGGACTTTGCAAGCCTGTCCGCCCGTTCGTTCCCGCCTATACCGCAATGGCTTGGCACCCAAACAATCTCCACAGTTTTTCCTTTCTGCCCTAGGTTGTGCAATTTCTGTCTTATGAGGGTCAGGAGATAAGAAGATGATGTACTGTGGAAGTAAAAGGACTCCAATGCCTGTAGAGAGGACAGTGAGTCCGTGAAGACCACGAACTTTCTCGCCCTTCGTTTGGATATCTCATCCAGGGAACGAAAGATGGCATACAGTTCCGAGGTAAAAACAGATGCTTCCTGGGGTAGGCTAAAACATTTTTCAGTGCGGCCACAAACATACGCACATCCCGTACCACTGTCACATTTTGAACCGTCCGTGTAGAAGTGAATATGGCTTTCATACATTTCCGAGCAGAGTTCCATGAAAAGCTGGCGTATTGTTTCAGGAGACGAGTCTCTACAACGCTCGAGCAAGTCTGTGTTTGTGTTAGCTTTCGAGATCAGCCATGGATTGATAACAGGCAGGTCGTATGGTTCAACAAGGTCTGTGCTTATATAAGCCTCCGCTAATAGGGCGCGAACTCTGACTCCCGGGTGGCGAGCCGCAGCACGCGACCCAGTTTCAACTATACGGAGGTGGGTGTCCCCGAAGAATGTCTGATATGTAGGATGTGTTGTATGTTGTTTAAGTTTCACGGCATATCGCATGGACAATATCTTCCGACGAAGATCTAGAGGCATTTCGTTTATGTCTACGAGCATACTGCTAACTGGTGAGGTCCTAAAAGCTCCGATAATAATTCTGATTGCGTGGTGATGAACAGTGTCCAGCATACGCTTCGCTGTTTCAGACGCCGAGTCATATGCAACGCAGCCGTACTCGATCTTTGACCTGATGAGAGACCTGTATAGCATCAGCAGAGTTGCACGGTCGGCTCCGAACTTCATTCTCGTCAAGATTTTAAGAATATTCAGTGACTTGAAACACCTCTCTCTTAGGTCCTGAAAGTGGCGGACATAGCTCATACGGCGGTCAAGAATGACCCCAAGGAACCTAACGCTATCTGCTACTTTCACACGCTGGCCATAGAGAGTAAGAACTGGATCGTCACATGGACGCCTGCGGTTACAGAAATGCATACATTTAGTTTTGGGCAACGAGAACCTTAGCCCGTTCTCGACACTCCAGCGCTCTAGGCGATCGAGCGCAAGCTGTAGTTGCCTAGCAGCGGCACTTGTAGTAGAGGTTGTTGTCCAAATAGTGAAATCATCTACAAATAAGGCACATTTTATGGTTGTAGGAAGAACGTCTACAATGTCATTTATCATAATAGCAAACAGGGCTACTGATAAAACGCTGCCCTGCGGGATTCCATTGCTCTGTGTGTATTTATCGGATAAAGAAGAATTTACACGGAACCTGAAGTACCGTTCTTTAAGAAAGTTCAGCAAAAACCAGCCTAAGTGACCTCTAATGCCCATGGCGTGCAGTTTACTTAGTATTTTGTATCTCCAAGTTGTATCGTATGCGCGTTCCACGTCGAAAAAGATTGCAACAGTGTGTTGACGAGATGCCTGCCCTTCTCGAATCGCCGCATCCAACAGAACAAGGTGATCTAGGGTACTTCGCCCTTGTCGAAATCCACATTGCTGATTACATAGAAGCTCATTACTTTCAAGGTACCACATTAGCCGAACATTAATCATTTTTTCCATCAGCTTACAAAGACAAGACGTGAGGGAAATCGGGCGATAGTCATCGGGAGAAGACCCGGACTTTCCCGGCTTCAAAATCGGAATAATAATGGCGTCACACCACTGTTCCGGGAAGTCGTTCTTAAGCCAAATGAGATTAAATATGCTAAGGAGAGATATAAGTGAAATATCAGGCAGATGAGTCAACATTTCATTTGTAATGCGGTCGAAACCCGGAGAAACTTGTTTTGTGCTCTTTATTGCCACCTTCAACTCTCGCCATGAAAATGCTGCGTTATATGAGGCCGAGTTATCGCTTCCAAAGTCGATGCCCTTTCGCTCTTCCACGGTGCGGAAGCGTGTGCTGTCGACATCTATATTTGTATTTCCACATCGATCGTGGAATGCAGCGGCAAAGTGTTCCGTTACCTCCCTGGGATCGGTTACTTTGTGTCCATTGATTTCGAGAACAGGTGAGGTATTTTTGCGTTTTCCTTGTATGCTCTGAATGCGTGACCATACTTGTGTTGTGGGTGTATAACGGTTAACTGTACTCACGTAAGACATCCACCATCTCCTTTTCTCATTTAGAACTACGCGGCGTGCAGCTGCTCTTGCACGCTTAAAAGAAATCAGGTTATGTCTTGTAGAATGCTTGCTAAAAGCTCTAAGAGCCCGCTTTCTTTTTAGAATTGCAGCCCTGCAACTGGCACTCCACCACGGCAGGGGCGTGCGCTTTGGTTGTCCTGAAGTCATGGGGATAAAACTTCTCGCAGCGGAGAGAATCATTTCGTTAAAATTGCGTATAGCCTGAGTTGCCGAGGCCTCCAGCGAGCCAGGGTTAACCGAGCCGCACGCAGCCTCGAATCCCGCCCAGTCCGCACGGCGGTGGTTCCATCTGGGGGCTAATGTTTCCGGCGCGACCAGAGGGACTGTTCCAATCAGAATTGGGAAGTGGTCGCTGCCATATGTGTCACCCAGTGCATTCCACTGAAACCGAGAGAAAAGGGAAGATGAGCAAATGGAAAGATCAATAGCAGACACCACGCCAGAGGGCAGGGTGATGTGTGTGGGACGACCTGTGTTAAGAAGGCATAGGGTATTATTGTGAATGAAACGTTCGATTGTGCGGCCACGGGCACCCATGTGACTCGCCGGTTCACCCCACGCGGGATTATGTGCGTTGAAATCTCCAAGCACCATAAATGGTGTGGGAAGCTGGTCGATTAAGTTGTTTAATGAAGATACATCGACGTTACCACCGGGTGGTATATAGATTGAGCATCTTAATAAATCCGAAGTCGACCCTAGCGGCCACTGCTTGTAGAACTGTGGTTAAACGGATTTGGTAACACGGGAGTGACTGGTGTACTGCCACCATCACCCCTCCATGCGCAATGGTACTACTGAAGATGTCCTTTCGAAAGCTTTGATAGGTCTGGATATTAAGCCTAGTCCCTGGCGCGAGTTTTGTCTCTTGAAGGCACAGGACAGAAGGCATGTGCTCAGATAGTATGCTCTGCAAGTCAATGAAATTGGCACGCAGGCCTCGGCAGTTCCATTGTAGAATGTGTGAGGCTATGTTAAAAAGGGCAGGCTATAAAAAGTATTTAAGATACACAAACGGGCAGACTACTTCCAGGGCCTAGAGCCACCTGTTGGGGGCTTGTTTGGCCCGCCTTCTCGAGGCCCAAAACTTGGCTCGCGATCCGTTGAGCTAGATCGGGCACGGGAAGCCGCTGTTCCCTTGTCTTGGGGGGACGAGGCAGGTCGCTTCGTTCCCCCACGCGACGGTGCAGGAGTTTCAAAAGCGGCACGCAGGTTCTGGATCTGCGTACCAGCTGTCTGTAGGGGGGCCTTAGCCCCTCGTCCCGCCGAAGGCGGGCCTTTGTTGGGTGCCTCCACCGGAGGGTGAGGGCGACGTCGGGCAGCAGGAGAGCGTCTACCGCCGCGCCCAACCAGAGTCCACCCCCAGGCTCATCCGGGGGAACAAAGTCCAAATCGGGGACCCGATCCGGACCCACACCCCCAGTCACAGCAGGGGGCGGCCGGGCGGGAGCAGGGCTCGGCCCCACTCCGCCAGCCGAGGACACAGGACGTGCCGCCCCCGAGTTAGGAGCCAAGGCAGATCCCCGCCCACGCTCCCCGCCCCCAGGAGGTACCGGGGACGGAGCCGCAGGGCCAGGAGCGGCACGCCGCCCCCGCTCCCCGCGAGAAGGCACCGGAGGAGGTGCCACCACCGACTCGGATTCCGGGGCCACGGACCGGCCAGAAATGACCAGTCCCATCCTTCCGGCCAGGCGGACGAAGTCCGCCATGGTGAGGGACCGGATGACCTCCTCCGGTGTCCTGAGGCTACCTCGGGTAGCACCCGAGGCTGTCGCCGTGGCGTAACTTTTCTTGGGGTGAGACGCCTCGTAAGCATCCCTTGCTTCGCGGAAGCTCATCTTACCCGATACCTTGAGTTTCATAATTTCTTTTTCTCGCTCTAGTGTGGGACATTTCCTATCATATGTTGCATGAGGTGTTTGATCGTGTTCGCAGTTCACACAGAAAAGTACTTCTGACTGACAGTTGTCGGCTGCATGCTCCTTCGAGCCGCAACGAGCGCATGTCGTTTGACCCTTGCATGAGGCAGTTGTGTGGCCATAGCGCTGGCACCTAAAGCATCTCATTGGAAATGGCACATAGGGCCTAGAACTCAACAGCTCTAATGACATGAAAGCTATGCCCGGTTTTCTTAAGCATTTCATGTTTTAGTGGAAATAGCCTATCGTGACCCAACTTGATCTCTGGAGGTGAAACCATCCATTGATATGTGCACTGAAACATGAGAAGTACCTTACTGGCCCAAACTGCATTCACACGAGCTTTCCAAAACACTGCGGATTTCCGCTAACCCCCATATGTGCGACGTTACAGGGTGCTCCGGTGCCTCACCGCGGCCATCAATGAACCCCCTGTTGGGCGAAGGTGGCGCCGGACCCCACTAAATGTTTCATAAAGCATTTATATTTGTTTTGTGAGCCGATGGGTAGGTACATAAGAGGCGATATTTTCCCCCTACCATAATTGAATAAGTTTTGAAGCTCGAGACCAGCTTAAGCGGTTGGCTTTTCCGCAGAAATCTTAGAAATTCCAGTCCTCGAATGTCGTCAAGAAAACAGAACAAGATATTGCGCATTCCTGTAATTATTCCCTCATTCTTGGCACTTTCTCACAGCGTCTACAGTTACTAAAGCCTCACTTGATGGCGCGTTTACCATCAATCTTGTTCAGCCTAGAACATGTAAAAATGATGATAAAAGGGAGCAAACTTTGTCATTTGCAAGGCTTCCAATTCTCATTTAGGCTTGCATTTGGCGACTCTTCGTAGCGGCCTGACCCAGGGTCGAATGGCTTATGACACAGAGGTCCTTTGAAACTACCTCGCGGGATACATTAGCCAACAAACCCCCGCAAACCTGATGTGAGAAGGGTCAATAATCACTCCGTGACCCAACCAGCAGATCCGAATGCTACCTGAACTCGTTGCGGTAGTTCCAGACGGTGGACTTGTGCGGCCGCCACCAGACGCTCCGGTTGGAGCGTAGCGTCAAGCAGTCCTCGTCGGCCGAGTCACCGTCGCAGTCCAGCGGCGAGGAGCGCGCCGAGCCCATCACGTCGGCCACCGGCGCGCCATCCAGCACCTGCAGCGTCGGCAGCGACGCGCAGAGAATCGCCTGCCACTTGAGGTTGCGCGTCAGCGGGTTTTTGTAGAGGCTGACGCGGCGCAGGTCTAGCTTGCCACTGAGCCGCGTCAGCTCCAGCGGCTCAGTCAGCTTGTTGTTGGCCAGGTAGAGGGCTCTCAGCTGCGGCGGCCACAGGGTGGGCAGCCGGCGCAGTCGGTTACCTTCCACGTGCAGCGCGCGCAGCGAGGATAGCGTGATCAGCACGTCGGACGGCAGTGACTGCAGCTGGTTACGATCAGCCACCAGCAGCTGCAGCTGCGTGCAGTGGGCCATACTGTCCAGCGCCTTCACGTCGTTGTCGTGCAGGTAGAGCGCTGTGAGAGCGGCCAGCTGCCCCAGCTGCAGCGGGGCCAGCTGAGTCACGCCGTTGCCGGCCAGGATCAGCACCTGCAGCGCTGGGAAACAGGCAGCACCGGCCGACGGCGGCGGCTCGCCGCGGTCCCGCAGACGACGCACCGCGTTGTGCGCCAGATTGAGCACGCGCAGCTGACGCAAGTGCTGAAGTCCGGACAGCAGCACCACCTGGTTGTCCTCCAGGTTGAGCGAGGTGACGTGCTGCAGACAGTCGTAGGGCAGCGAGATGTCGCGGACGCCGCAGGAAGGCAGGTCCAGCTGGGTCAGCGAGCTGAGCTGCGCTGGGGTCAGCATCTCCTGCAGCCGGTCAAGCGTCAGCAGGCCCGAGAGCGTGCTCACTGCGTCCGCTCGCTCCTCGCTGCTCACACAGCCGCCGTCTAGAATCTGGAGCGACCTCACCTTGTAGACGATGAAGCGGCGATAGTTTTCTTCCAGGCATACAGGGTTTCCAGAGAGGTCGAGCGCAAGAAGTCGGGCGCATGAGGTCAGGGGTGCCACACTGGCGAGCAGTTTGAGGTTGCACTCTGTCACGTATAACTCGGTTAATGAGGCAAGCTTCTTTAGGCCTGTAAGCGACGTCATCGGGTTTCCTGACAAATCGAGAAGCTCCAGTAAGGGCAAACTTACGCCTGACAGGCTAGAGAGATTAGTGAAGCTGTTGTGACGCACACTCAGCGAGCGCAATTTCAGAGAGTTCTTTGGCAGACCTTCAAAACCGGTCAATTCGTTCAAGTCCGCGGACAGATACTCCAGATGCGGAAATGTCTCCAGACCCTGTAGAGAGCTGAGCAGATTGTCATTTAGCGACAGTTTCTGTAGGAACGGAATGTCCTGAAGACAGCTAAGACCAGTGAGCATCTGCGAGTCAAGACAGACAGCAGTAAGCTTCCTTGGATCAACCTTTGCGGTGGGCTCCGATGAACATAGTCGAACCCTCGGCAGGTTCAGGTCCCCGATCTCCATGGGCCGCTCCAGTCTACTAAAGGTGGGTACCGCCCGATCTGGGTAGGTCAGTGTCTGGCCATGTAGCTGCTCCAAACCGGGCAGATAGAGCGCCACCATCCGTCCCTGTTTCTCTTGTGCTACGCGCCACGGATTAAAGTTCATGTTGAGCGACTTCAGTTTGGGGCAGGTTGCAGCTAGGCGACGCAGCATCTCCGGCAGCTTTTCCAGTCGGTTCCACGACAAATCTAGCGCATCCAGGCATGGCAGCTTCGGAAGGTTTCTGATGCTCGTGATGAAGTTAAAACTGAGATTGAGCGATTTCAATGCGAGAAGATTGCGTAAGAAATCCACGGTCTTCAGTTCGTTATAAGAGAGGTTGAGTTCGGTGATTTGGGCTGAGTTTTCAATCAGACGAACTGTGGTGATATCTAAGCCAGATGCAACGACGACTCCATCCACTGGTTTGAGTACAGCTCCAGCATCGTGACGCAACGTTTCATACGGCTGCTCCGTAGAAGGCAGGCATACTGAGTTCAACAAGTCTTCGTCTAAGCTCGGGCTGGACAAACACGCCATCGGCTTGTGGTTGAATGTATCTCCAATGGTGTAGAGAAGGACAAACTTTGGAGAAATGATGAGCCGACGGGATGTTAGCTCTTCGGAGGAGGCTTCCAGCGAAGCGGGCACCTTGGTAGGCACAGTCTTTCCTTGCGGCAATGCCAGCACTTGAACCAGCATCGCTTCGCGAAAACAACCAAAGATGCTGAAGCTTGTTAGAGGCTTAGGATTGCCACTCTCATCACCAGGAACGTCGAGATCTGTGCTGACATTTACCTTGGTGGTGATGTTACCCTTGCACAGATCCAGGATCCACTCGATATCTCCCCTGGCCTCCGAGACTGTTAAGAAGCGATCCAGCACCCGCGTGTGACAGTCCTGGATGCTCGCCTGCACCATTGTATTTTCCAAGAAGCGGTTGTTGACCTTGTACATGGCGAGTAGATGAACCTGGCGCGTGGTGGACAGGGCGATCTTCTCCCGGCCAAGGTAGCGGCCCAGCGCGGTGGCACGTCCGGCGGCTGCGCCCTCGTCCACGTGCAGCTCCTCGCAGCGGATGTTCCCGACGGTGCGGTACTCCAGCTCCAGAAGAGACTGGACCAGCCGTCGCCGTTTGGCCAGCATGTGCTGCCGCTCGCAGCTGTGCGCCGCCTGTCCGCGCACCACGCTGGTGACGCACTCCTGGCGCCGCTGTATCGCCTGTCGAAACGCCGCCAGCGTCTCCTCGGAGGCGGGAGGCTCGGCGCCGTCCTCCGGCGCCGACGAGCTGGCCGCCGCCTCCACCTGACGAATCTTGATCTGCAGCAGCCGCAGCCGGCGGCCCATGGCCTCCAAGAAGGCGGTCCAGTCCTGGCGCAGGGTGGCTAGCTGCTGCTGACAGCGCGCCTGCACGTGTCGGCAGAGGGCGCGGTAGTAGACCAGCCGGGAGGCCAGGTGGTGGCGCGAGCTCAGCCGCTCGTGCTCACTCACCGGCTGCCCATCCAGCTGCTGCAGTCGCGGCAGCAGCTGCACGCAGAACAGCCGGAAGTTGCAGAGGCGCGCACAGGGCGCCGGCCGGTACATGCCGTCCTGCAGGTGGAGTTGCCCCAGCCGCGGCAGCCGCGCCAGAGCCGGCAGGTCCGTCAGAGGCAGCGGGTTGCCGCTCAGGTTCAGCCACTCCAGCTTCTCCCCCCAATCGACCTCAGTCAAGCGGCGGATGTTGTTCTCTGCCAAGTTGAGCTCCCTCAGCGCTGGGAGCTGGCGCAGGCCAGCTACGGCCGTGATGCGGTTTTTGTCCAGCCACAACGTGTTCAGTTCTGTGCACCGGCTAAGGCCGTCGATCACCTCTATCAGATTGGAAAAGAGGAAGAGCTTCTCTAATTTTTCGGCATTGTCGAGATTGGTTATGTGACGTAGATTACACTCGACTACCCAGAGTTCCTTCAGATTGGGCAGTGTTTCAAGACCCCGCAGTGAAGTCAAAGATTCTTGGCCCACAATGGTCAACTTTGTGAGCTGAGGATAACGCTTGGCCAATGCCGGAAACGGTGTGATTTCGCCGAAAAAGAACTCCAGGCTTTTTGTAGGCGGCATATTTGGTTTGCCCCGTGCTTGCACATTCAGTTGTCTGCACGTATTTTAGTTACCTCCCTGTAACACCCTACTATGGAACGTGTGGCGCTATAGGTCTGAACACATCAGATGATCCGGGAACTTACTTCCGTGTTTTCGTTTTTATGACTATGGATCTGTCAAAGTGTAGCCAGACAAGTGCAGTGATCGGTACAAATACCTCGCACACGGGAGATGCTGACATTACTTTTGTACAACTACACTTAAGTTGACACAGCGTATTTTCCGTAACTTTTATTAGTTCGAACCATCGCCATCGGTGGTGTCTCGTGATTTGACTCCGCAAACTGCAGACTCCAGCAGCGCATAGCCTTATTAAAAGAAAATGTGATTTCGGCGAAAGCGCCCAGAACAGGTATCAGGATAGTGGTGTGTTCTCAAGGATAGATTTGTTTCACGAAGGCGACATGGTGCATCAATAAGAGGACGGATGTGCGTGCTGAATGTCGTATCGTTACGAACATATGAACGATTAAAAGCAGGAGCAACGACAAAGACGGAACTTCTTCGGCGCACTAAGATCACACCCGGTCGCACCGAGAACAACACACTATAATCTCCGTCGCTCGCAGCCTAACAGCTCCCTGTTAATTTTATCTTACTTGTCGCAGGAACCGTGGTTCGTCCGATTCACGGACATTTTCGTCGACGGTAGAACCACGCATAAACAAATATACTGTTCGTATGGTTAAAGACGACACAAAATATTTCAGTTTATTGAAATAATAGGAAATAAGATTTGAGCTTGAACTACAAGGTGGAATAACTCGTTAAGCCCTGTCGTGAATGACACATGTAACATCCATGATCCAGCGGAGTCGGCAGCGCCTGAGCGTCTCCAGGCCAAACTATAGCAGCCTGCAAACACAATGCCACGGCGCGCCGCCGTCAACATAATTTATACCCTTCCCAACAGGAGTGCCAGCTGAGGTTGTTGTTCACACACATGTCGGCGACGGAGGCCGCACGACCAGAGACGCGTGCATGCGAGTCGCCAGTCTCGCGCGGCCCCAGCGTCCCTGTCTCGGGTCACACCAGCCAGCCCATCCACGTACTGTGCACCATCATTTGCTACAGAGGCTAAAACCGGACTAAACACACGGCGAGAACGGAAATATACAGCCCCCGTAACGGAGGCGCTCAGCGGTGCGCACTGCGCGCTCAAAATGCCCGGCCAGTGACCACTGTGAGAGCGCGTGCATCCGAGTATTATCCATACAGCTCGGCCGCGAGGTTGCCATCCGTGGGCCGGCGCAGTGTCTACGTCACTCGCTTCGGGTCGATTCACATGGACCAGCGCGCCGGGCGCCACGCAGCTCGGCGGCGCACACAGCGCATCAGCGGGCCTACGCACACCCGCTATCGTCCAGTCTCCTAATCTTGCGTCGCCATTGCGGCTCTTGGCTAACGACGTCGTCTGGTCTCCTGGTGCGGCGAGCGCACTACTCACCAGCTACGACGGCGGCGGCGGTGGTGACGTCACTCGGTGCCGGCTCAGGCACCGCCGTCTCCGTCGGCAGGTCGGCCACCGGTGCCGACGTCTCTGCCGCCGCCGCCACCACCGGCGGTAGCGGCGGCGCCGGCGGAGGCGCGGGGGCGGCAGCGGCAGCGTTGGAGGGTGCCGGCTCGCCGCCCGCGGGATCGCAGTCGAGAGCGGCGGGCGGCGCGGGGGCGGCCGCCGGGAGAGAGGCGGTGGGACTGGCGGCGGGCGCAGGTGGCGCCGTGGCCGCCGGCTCGGCGGTTACAGCTGCTGCTGCTGCGGCGGCGGCCGGTATCGACGGTGTCAGGGAGATCTCCTCCGCCGCCGGGCTGCTCACCGGCTCCATCAGAGGCGGCTTCACGGCTAAAACACGCACCAGCGGCTGGTCACGCCTCTGCTAACCGCAACTCCCTCTCCGTCATATATAATGCAAGATCAAGCATGCGAAGCATTCCCGCATGATAATTCATGAGACTTACCAAATTTGGAATAAATCTTCCAAGCGTTATGCTTTTATGTTACAAACTCCAATACAAATTAAGCATGAGCATTCATACCATTGCGCAACAAGTGGATTGATCATAGCGATGTCCCGAAGCAAAGGCTTAATGTAAATGAGCCGCCTTGTCAGAATTACAAAAATGGCTACTTATGGACAAGGACTATTTATGGACTATTTATGGCAATACAGAAACCACATATTGTTTCCACGCTCAACGATCAATCAATCAGAACAAAAACATAGTATTCTATTAGAATTTTAAACAAATTGCTTAAAACCACTAGGGTGCCAGTTACAGCATGTCAACGTTGCGATAGCGATGACATTGCTAGCATTCATGACGGGCATACGTAGCAGTCAAACAGTTAAGATTAAGACAAATCATATTGTCGCAGCCTAATCAAAATTGTTTCCCTTGTGGTTTGAATTTATGCTTCAAGAACCACGTTTCGAATTTTAAGTTGTGCAGAAATCTAATACAGAGGGCTTTGGGTGATATGAAATACGCCCATAGACGTCTCTCAACACGCTCTACAAAACTATATCAGCTTAAAACTCATTATAAAAATGAGACACTACCTTTAAAAAATGTGGCAGTTTCATAGTAGGATTTAAATTGATATAGCCCTACGACAGAGCATGCTGAGAAACCACTTGATCGATATTTCATTTTCCAAGAACATACCGTTCGCGGAGAAAAAGTAAAAATTCACCGCCGACCCCCCCTCACGTGGTATGAGTTGAACTTGGAAACGTGACGGAATGCTCAGGCCCGCTGCGCGGACAAATATTCCTTGTTTGGACTTCTTTAAAA
Source organism: Lepas anatifera (assembly GCA_034440635.1). Classification (NCBI taxonomy): domain Eukaryota; kingdom Metazoa; phylum Arthropoda; class Thecostraca; family Lepadidae; genus Lepas; species Lepas anatifera. The sequence continues at coordinate 551,579 of JAOTON010001596.1, read as the reverse complement.
CCTACGCGCTAAACGAGCCTTCGGTACTATCGATTATAAATGTATAAAACTTCCATCATTGACTTATTTGAAACGTGAGCATGTTTTGATATATAAAAAAATAGACAGAATGGAAGAGTACCACTTTGGTTCCTAATCGTAGCCTATTTTAGCAATACGCTTCAACTGTGGCGCAAATCAAAGAGGTTCAATATGCCACAAAGCGTTACCAAATCGTATACCGATTTGCCGTCACCACATTTTGAGATTTCTTATCTCTAACGGAGAAAAAACGAATTACGAGGTGTATTAGCCATTTTCAGCACAAATACGATTTTATCCATTATTTTCAACAAAAAAGCCCCCGAAACCAGTACAGCCTGAAATAAACTAGGGTACTATATTCTCTGTGATAGGCTAAAATCGTTTTGTGCCATATACCATGTCCTAACGTTGACATGCCCTAAACAAGTCCAGACACCTACCCCTGGGACATCAGAGTCGGCTTATCTCCTGTATTCCCTACTAGCCTTGCTTTCCACCTTGTGTTGAAATTGTCTCCGGATATTGATCGTGCGACTAGTCAACACCCTCCAATGCACACTCACGTTCCACGGTGGGGGTAGAAACGGTGGACTCTGGGCTGAACACGCTCGCTCTCGCTGAAAAAGAGAAGGCCAGTCGAAGTCACAAATACAGCGAACACAATATCACGTAGAACTTTAAGACTAACCGAGCCAAGAATAGCAGGTATCGAACATAATTCAACACTCAACATTCTTGAAACACATAATTCAACACTCAACATTCTTGAAACATATATAAGGCAGAGCTTACAACCGAAGTCAATATCGCATGCACTTACATTCCTTATTATGAAAATTAGCGACAATACAAATTGCAGTTCTAGGGCACTGCAGCTGCAGACCCAGAATGGCTAGCTCCCTAGAGGATGATGAGGGAGAAGATGCCTGCATGAGTAGGTATTTAAACATTAATACAAACGCGGTGGCATACTGAAAATCCTGGGAGGAGTACTGACCCTCCCTACGCGACGCTCAGAAACTCAACCCATTAAATCAAGACATGAGAGAATATGCACTCGCTCCCACTGGCAGCGCCGCTCACCCTGCTGTTCGCCGCGGAAGAAGCTCTGCGCCGACTGCAGGGCGGCCTCGCGCAGCTTGGCCTGCTCGGCCGAGCTGGGGTTGGGCCGCGGCGGGCCGGCGCTGTGGCGGGGCGACTTGTTGCCGGGGCCGGGGCCGCCGACGCTGGTGATGGTGCCGGCGCCGCTCACCTGACCTCCCGAAGGACGCTGGATCGGGTTCTGGAAGCGCGGCGGCGGCTGGGCCGGCTGGCCGCTCACGCCGCGGTATTGCGGCACCATCTGGGAGCGCACGGCGGCGGCCGCCTGCGGGGGCGGCGGCGGCGGCGGGTACTGCACCTGCACCGGCCCCGGCGGACCGGCCGGCTTGGGCGACAGCGCGTGCAAGCTGGAGGGCTGCGGCGCGCGAGAGCCTGGCATCAGCGAGCTGTTGATGTTGGTGGTCATGAGGTTGCGGGCGTTCTCCGACTTCCAGGAGCTGGTCTGCAGGCCGACAGCGGCGCGCAGCTGCTGTATGCCCAGCCCCATGTTCTGCTGGTTCTGGCCGAGTGTGTTGAAGCCCTGCAGGCCGAACTGGCCGGTGGGAACTTGGCCTGCCGGCTGTTGTACCGAGCCAGTGCCCTGCGACCACGCAGACGGGTCATACACAGGCACCTGCTCACTGGACACCACACACGTCACACGTACACACCGCCTACGCGGATCCTAAGGCGGGAGAACGCAAAATATATCACGAGGCGCCATAAGCAATGTGTATCGTTTTTCAGACGGCGGAGGATGAGGGGAATTTCGAATACTGCAAACCTTGCCGTGCTTGTTTCAGCCAGAACAATCAATGCCCACCAGACCACCATACTACAGCTTCAGGATCGCACCTGGGGAGCCGGAATCAAGCCTGGTGAGGGATTACCTTGGCGCACGCCTTTACCGGCTAGTCTCGAACCACACGCCGGAAAAGTCGGGACAGCCTTGCCTATGCTTGTAACGTGCTCATATTGACGGTTCAAAACTTCAATTGCAAAAAAGCTTCGGGTTAAAAAAGTACATTGTCCCGGCAGAGGTTTAATCAAACATTTCGGACACAGCCCTGAGGGGTTAGCCGACATGGCCCAAGGCCTGGACCTGAACCGTCAGTCTCACCGCGGACCTGCCACTTGACGTGCCCACACACAAGCCCCATCCCATTGGCCGTGTAACGGCACGGCATTCGTCCGAAATTGCTAAAAATCAGACGGCTCCAAGTGAGGTCTGTGACTAATTCGCAAAATGAGAGAAATGTGTTCAACCCAGTTTACTGGAAGTAAACATTTTTATTCAAAGTGTATTGCTGGCTCTACCATAAAAAACAAGTCCTATTGCGAGGCCCACGGACATGAACAATGGGCCGAAGGCTATAACTACTATTAACAGCAATCTGAGCACGGAAGCGGCTTATGCAACGTACAATTCAATACCAGAAATGTTGCCATTTCATGATTGAATTTGGACAAGGAAAGTACACATGTAAAACATTATCCGGATGTTGCATTCATCTCCCAACAAACTCAAAGCTTGGGGAGAACGAAAGACTGAGCTAAATTGTGTCCCCTCCCACCCCGCTTCACAGCTAACCAATACACTATGCACGGAAGTGGAAGACGAAAGGCTGATTTCCATTCAGAGCGCGCGTGTTCACAACGACTGAAGAATATTAGGAGAAAAACTTGAAACCAGGGGATTTTCGGTGCGACATAAAACCCCATATTTGAGTGAAAATAGCATATCGTGACCTTCTTGACCTCTGGAGGTCAAACCATTGACCTAAGCGCTTAAACGTGCAAAATAATTTCTTACTGAATTCACATGAGCTTTCTAATGCACTTTGCAATTTGCGCTAGCGGCCATATTTTCGGAGTTAGAGGGGGCCATCGATGCCGCCCGGTAGGGCGAAGGTGGCGCCGGACCCCCGGTGGGGCGCGTTTTAAGGCTGCTGACTTGTGGTTTAGGTGCTATTATGCAGGGTAATTGAAGATAAAAGCAAATGAAATCAAGCCAGAAAAGTTTCCGAAAAAATCTGAACCTCGTATTAACTCGCCTCTTACGAGACAAAATAAGCTTACTTCATGATGTTCCGTTTCCTGCGCTAAGGCCCTTTACAGCGCCTGTTCTAAGAGGGTGATGGTTGTCTTCAGTAACCAAGCAGGCAATCGTCAGTCAGTACTGACCTGGAAAAAGGCGGAGGTCTGGGCGCTGTTGTAGAAGTTGCTGGTGGGCGTGAGGGCCGGCTGGCGCGGCTGCAGCAGCTGCGAGCTCAGCATGTGCGGACTCAGGCCCTGACTCAGCAGCGACGGGTCGTACTGCACGAACTGCAGCGCCGCCGGCGACTGCTGGTGGAAGGGCTGCGCAGGCGCCGGCTTGGCGTGCTGCGCCTGTGCCGCCCCCGTCGGCGCCGGCTGCGGCGCGCCGGTGGGTTTGACGCCGGCCGACATCAGGGAGGAGGTGCTGGTGATGAGCAGGGCGCTCTGGCCGGCCGTCTGGTGCGGCGTCTGGCCGTAGGGGTTGGTCTGCGGCAGGCGGTACTGGGAGAGCAGGTCGGGCGCCGGGCCCACGCTCGGCGGCGGAGTCTGCATCAGCAGCGACTGCTGGCTGTAGGTGCTGTTGCTCATGCCGTAAGGCAGCTGGGAGTACTGGGAGGGCTGGCGCTGTCCCATCAGCGATCCGGAGGCGTCCAGCTGGATGGGTTGGTAGAGACCGGCCGTCTGACCGGGCACCGGCTGACTGGAGCCGAAGAGCACGCCGGCCGGCGGTGACGGGATGGCCGGGATGCCGGCGAGCGGCGGCGGCGCCGGCTGGAGGGTGCCGGCGTTGACGGCCGCCGCCGTGATGCTGCTGGCGGTGGTGCAGATGCCGGCCAGGCTGGCGGCCGACGGCGGCGCTGGCGAGAACACGGACGCCGAGCTGTGCAGCTGCTGCGGCTTCACCTTGCACACGTTCGTGGAGGCGGCCGGCCCGTCCGCTGACGACGGCTTGCTGGCCGGCTGGAAGGCCAGCGAGCTGGACGGCTTGTCGGCCCAGTCGGAGACGGCCGGCGCCTCCTTGGTGTCGGCGGCGTCGGCGGCGGCGGGCGCGGCGCTGCTTAGCTCCTCAGTGTGACGAGGCGGCTCCGGCAGCGAGGCTGGCAGCGGTGGCACTGACGGCGTGTCCCACACCTTCTTCACCGAGGCGATCTTCATGTTGAGGTCGGCTGTGCCCGGAGACATGGTCACCGCAGTGGAGCGCGGTGCGGACCCGCCCACCAGGGTCTTCTCGGCCAGAAGCGGCAGTCCCGAGTCGAACGTGAACTCCAGCTTGATCTCGCGCGTCTCCTCGCTCTTGAACATCAAAGGCAGCTCAATGGGCCCCGGCTTAGGTCGCTTCTCCTCTGGTACTTTGACGGCAACAGATCGCGGCACAGTTGGCTTCGGCGCGCCGCCGCTGTTCTTGTAGTTGGTGTTCTCGAAGATCATCGTCTTGGTTGGCACGCTGGTTCCGTCGAAGGTAGCCTCCAGTGTCGACTTGAGGTCGGCTCCGAACGGCCCGGCGACCACCTCGCTGGAATCGAACCTCTGGCCGGGGGCCGCCGGGTCCACGCTGCTGAGGTGGGACGGCCCGGAGCTGCGCAGCGACGCCGTGATCGGCTTGTCCCAGGCGTTGACAGGCGGAGCCGGCGCCGGCATCGACTCCTTGATACCGAACAGGCCGGGGCCGGGCGAGGCCGACTCGCCCGAGTCGGGCGGCGACACGGGGCTGGCGGCCGACGGCAGCTGCTGCTCCGCCGTCTGCTTCTGCATCCGACTGTTCTCACGCTGCTTGGCCAGTCGCGGCGGCAGCTTACTCTGGCGCGTCCGCTCGTACTGTTTGCCGCGGGCGGCCGACGCCTCGCGCTCAGCAGCGCGCCGCGCCGCCCGCTCCTCGCGTTTTTGCGCCTTCAGCTGCTCCTCAAGCAGCGCCTTCTGACGCTCCTTGGCGGTCTTCTTGCTCAGCACTTCCTGGAAGCCCTCGGCCTCCTGGAACTGGTCCGCTGACACCTCCGGGTGGTCGTCCACGATCACCACGCTGCCCGAGTTCAGGTCGTAGCTCTCGAAGCCGTTTTTGCTTTTCTCGGCAGCAGTGGCCGCCGGAGTTGTTTTCTTGCCGGCCGCGTCGGACAGCGCCTGCTGCGCGCCGGCCGCGTCATTCAGCTTGATCTCGTCCACGCGCGCCACCGTTGCCGACGCGGCGTCGGCCGGCTTGTTGGGCCGGTCGCCGCCGGCGGCGCCACCGCTGCCGCCCTTGCGACCGCTCTCGCTGCCACCGCGCTTCTCGCGCCGCGGCGGCTGCTCTGCCGGACGCGGCGTCGACGCACTCTTCTTCGGCACACCTCGAGTGTCCTTGCTTGCGGGCGGAGGACGGTTGGCGCGGCGCCCCTCCGGATTACTGCTCTCCGAGGCCGTCTCCCACTCGCCGTCCTCGTTGGTCTGCTCGGACGTCTGTTTGGTGAAGGCTGGCCGGCCGGCGCCCGGCTCGGTGTTCGCGCTCTGACCGTTTGTGGCTGCTGGCGGGGCGCTGGCACCTCTGCCACCACCGCGCGCACCACGGCCTCGGTACGCTCCGCGGCCCCGGCCGGCACCCTCGTGCTCTTCCCGTTCGGCTCGATGACGCTGGAACCGAGGCGGCACCTGGTCATACCGGTTGGACCATTTGCTGCTCTTGACCGAGTCCCCCAGCTCGTGGTGGGCAGGGTAGGTGCGCTGGGAGCGGTACTCGCGCCGTCCCCGGCCGCCGCCACCCTCGGTGTAGTGTCCAACGTCCCGGTGGTCGCGGTACCGGCCACCCTCGTACCCCGAGTCCCGGTCGTAGCCGCTGCGCCCGCCCCGGCCGCGCCGGGAGCCGCGGCTGGCCGAGCCGCCGCGCTCCTCCGTGTCGTCCCTGGGCTGGCGCCGTTCACGGGCGGGGGCGGCCGCGGCTGCCTCCTTATCACCGTCCGCTGCTGCTGTATCAGCCACGTTCTCATCTCCGGTCCGCGCAGGGGCCGCCTCTGTAGTCTTGTCCGCCGGCTTGTCGGCCGCTGACATCTCGGCAGCCGAGTCCGCCGGCTTGCTGACGTCCTCCGCAGGTTTGCTCTCGGTTGCAGCAGCCTTGACACCGGTTGCTCCTTCTCCGTCGGTTTTGGCCGCATCCTCCTTGGGTTTGGGCTTGTCGGTGGGTTTCTGGTCTCGCGGCTTGGCGTCGCCCTCCTGCCGCCGTCGGCTGCCGTCCTTTTCGCCGCGATCCTGGCGCCGCTCCGGCCGACGCTCTCCTCGGTCGTAGCGCTCGTACTTGTCGTACTTCTCGTAGCCGCCGCGATCACTCTGCCCGGACATACAACGTATTCTTTAAATCTTTGTTATCTAAAAGTGGACGATAATCAACACATTCATGTGCTGTTTAACACGAGAAACAAACAAAACAACCAGTGGCTGTTTGTATGGAGCCGCACCCTCATAACAAATAAGAGACTTTAACACGCGAAGTGGAAGGAGGCCCTAAAGAGCCCCCACCTATTTTTCCGAGGCGGCCGGAGAACCGTTCGCCGCCGGAAAATGTTATTTGCCTACATTTGAGACAATTCATGAGCGCGACGATTGGTTAAATAATTGTGGAAATCGGGAAATTTTTTACTTACAGCCTTTTCAAATCACACCCATGCTTTGAGAGCAGCGCAATCGCGCGGTCACACCAGTTCGCCTGCACTGAAGACCGAGTGGTGACGTAATCGAGTTGTATGTCAAGCTCATTGACCCCAGTTTTCTGGTCATATGACACTATTCGGTGTGACGCTTGTTATGCTACCACTGCATGGTTAAGGGCTACTCAATGTCAAGGTCAAAGGTATTTGTCATGGTTAGGCATTCATTTCCCGCCCTAAGGCTGCAACAAAGCCAGCTATGTTGTACATTATTAGAAATGTGGCGTATTGCTGCATCATAGGCCAGTGATCATTAATGACCTTCACCTCAAACATTCAGAGGACATTGTGTGAGAACTTCCCTCCATAACCTTAGTCCGCTTTTAGTGTATTCCCGGCTTTCTTCGCATTATCACGGCATTTCCCAATAAGCCTTCAGCACGGCCCAGATTTAACCTTTACGACCTTATTTGAGCTTGAAGTTATTGACTTAGGCAAACGGAACTTAGCTATAATGTAGATCACCATCGTCCCCCTCCCCAAAACGAACGTTTTCCTAACCGCCTTGGTTTTTTATATCTTAGAGGCGCTTTAGGACCCCCCTCCATCGCACGTTGACGCCAGACCCCTCTCCACTGCGCGTGTTAAGCCTGGTCAAAATTGTCGCAAGATGAAGTGATCTCACTGAACAATATAGGAAAACGAAACAATGAAAACAAGGCTTTTCACCAAGCAGGTTTTATAAACAAGCAACATATGGACCATGTTGATATAAAGCAAAACCAGTTCATAATCATGCTGCCGAGCCAAAGCATCCCGTTTGTGACTCACCCGCCTCTGTCTCCTGTCCTTCCTCTCGTACTCGTATCCCTGGTTGGCGTAGCGTTCGCCGTCCCAGCCGGTGCGGCCGGTGCCGCCCCTGCCGCCGCCGCGGCCGTAGCGTCCGCCACGGCCCCGGTCTCGGTACACAGGCAGGCCCCGCCGGCTCTCGCCGCTCTCGTGACGCCGGCCGCGGCCCGCTCCCAGATCCAGGTCGTGAGCCAAGCCGCCCTCCTGACGATCCTCACGGCCCGCCTCTTCATGGTATACGTCGCGACGCTCATCTCGGCGCTCATCACGCCGTCGGTCATCACGTCTCTCTTCCCGGCGATCGTCGCGTCTCTCTTCCCGGCGATCATCACGTCTGTCGTCGCGTCTCTCTTCCCGGCGATCATCACGTCTGTCGTCGCGTCTCTCTTCCCGACGATCGTCGCGTCTCTCTTCCCGGCGATCATCACGTCTGTCGTCGCGTCTCTCTTCCCGACGATCGTCGCGTCTCTCTTCCCGGCGATCATCACGTCTGTCGTCGCGTCTCTCTTCCCGACGATCGTCGCGTCGTCCTCCACGTCCTCCGCCACGCTCGCGGCGCTCTGTCAGAGGCCTCTCCTGAGGCCCCGAGGCGGCTGGGGTCGCGGCCGAATCGACTTCGGAGACGGAAGACGTCGGCACGCTGTCGGCGGGGGAGCTCTCCTTGGTGGTGACGACGGCGGGGACAGTTGCAGCAGCAGCCGGGGCGGCCGCGCTCACCGCTGGCTCCGGCGCCGGCGGCGAGGGGCGCGCCTCCTCGCGGACAGCCCAGGCGTTCTTGACCGGCGGCGGAGGCGGCGTGTCATCCTCTCCACGCTCCGGCTCTGGCTGTTTGGCCAGCGTCAGCGGCAGCCTCACAGGCTCCTGTTTCAGCGCCGTCATGCCCGTGTTGGACTTGTTGCGCTCCCTCTCGGCAGCCTCCAGTCTCTCGCGCGTCAGCGGCGTGGGGCCGTGACGCCGCTCGCCGGGGCCGTCGCGCCGGTCGCGGCCCTCCTTGTCGTGGTGCTCGCGCCGCTCCTGGTGGTCGCGCCGGTTGCCGTGGTGGTCCCTCCTCTCGTGGTTGTTGCGGCGCTCGTGGTTGTCGCCGCGCCGGTGGGTCGGCGGCTCGCGTCGATCGGGGTGCGGGTCTCGGTTATCAGCCTGGTCGTCGGCTCTCTCCTGCGTGTCGTACCTGTCAGTCCTCCTCTCAGCGTTGGCGGGCCGCTCCTGAGGGCGCTCTCGCCGCTCCGGCGGCGTCTCTCTCTTCTCAGTGGTCGGGTCACGGCTCTCAGCAGCCGGTTCACGTTTGCCCTCGCGCCAGCTGTCGATATCGGAGCGCGCCGGTTTCTCAGTCTTCTCACGGCCGGCGTCCGCGTCCGCCGGCACTGAGGCTGGCTTCTCGACCGTTTTTGACGAGTCTTCCTTCTGGGAGCCCTGAACCTCGCTCTCTAGCAGGTCCGCCCAGGACGTGCCGTAGTCGTACTCCTCGGTGGTGAAGTCGATGGCATCAGTCTTGGGTTTGGTCTCCTCCGCACTGGGGCGCTTCTCTGATTCCTCGAACGGATCTCTCTGCACAGGCTGAAAATGTAACGGCATCAGTTAAAATCCAGCGTGTACGATGTCTCTTGTTCAAACAGGTGCACGACTGCACTCGATTCTTGGACGATCGCTCATTGTAATGGGAAACAAGCAGTAGTCTTTACAATACTTTACAATCCATTGCGTAGCACTATTAGTGAAACGCGAGATATGTATCCCAGAGGAGAAGGTTTGGGCAAGAAAAAAGACAAGAAAGCTTTAGAATGTTGTACGCGCGATTTCTTATCCTTCACTTTTACTTGAAGTCGCCGAAAACGGCTAAACCTGCTGGAGAGCTGAAGATATGGACACAGCTGTAGGTGCACCTCAACCACCGCTTTAACATCCTTACCAGCGCTTTCGCTGTACTTTCAGTGATCCAAACACTGAAGGACGTACTAGCCGTCATTCAAAGACATTCAAAATGAGAACCGTACAGAAGAACGCAGACATGTGTCCAGAAAACAAAATCAGCAATAAGTGCCAGTGAAGCAGGTTGTTTGGTACCATTGGACAATCCTTCACGTCCGGGATGCCAGAGCCGTGCCCACCTTGCCGGCCTCGTGTCGGCCACGCTCCACGGCGGCGTCTCTGCCGCGGTAGTGACGGCCGCGCTCCTCCTCTCTGTCGCAGTAGTCGGCAGTCGGCTGCCGGCCGCCGCGGCCGCCCGCGTCACGGCTGGGCGGCCGCTCCTCGTAGCCGCCGCCCCAGCGGCCGCCGTCGTAGCCGCCGCGGCCGCCGTAGCCGCCCGACTGCTGCCGCTTGAACCGTGGCGGCAGCACCGACTGGAACTGGCGCGAGAACTGCGGCGGCGGCGGCGGCGGACCCTCGTCCTTGGCCCGGTGCTCGCTCTCGCTGCTGCCTCTGGAGCGGCTGTCACGTCCGCGCTCCTCGTCGCCGTCGGCGTCGTGACTGCCGCCGCGCGCCGCACGACTGCGCTCGTAGCGGGCCTCCTCCTGCTGGCGGCGCTGCCGGGCGCGCTCCACGGCAGCCGACACCTCCTCCGTCTGACGCCGCTTCCAGCCCTCCTCGTCGTCGCCGGGCGGAGGCAGCCGCGGCCCGCCGCCGCCCATGTACGCGCCGCGCATGCGCATGTGCGGTGGCATAAAACCTGGCAGAGTCAGCTGGTTAGGAAATAGCTGTATTAACAGTGGCCGAGTAACACTATGCTGCCGAAGATAAGGAACACTACAAAACACCAGTAGTTTTTGAAATTTATCTCCAGAATTATGTTGACTCTATCCATCCAAAGTTATATTGTTATTGCAGCAACGATCACTCTGCTTTAATAATAGTTTAATCAAACCCAGATCAGGCATCTACGACAGGAGTCTCAGCCCCGTGCTAGCCCCCACGGCGGTGACAACGTACCAGGGTGCTGGTGCGGCGGAGGCCGGTAGTCGAACGGTAGCGGGCCTCCACCGGGGCCGCCGCGGCCCGCCCAGTGGGTGCCGGGCATCGGCGGCGCGTGGCCCCGCTGCTGCGGCGGCGGCGGTGGCGCCTCGGCAGCAGTACGGCTCGGTCCGCCGCCGCCGCCGCCGCGCCGCTCGTCCGGCTCACTCTCGTCATCCGAGAACGTCAGCTTCTTACTGAGGAAGCAGAAGCCGGCAGAGCCGTCACACACCGGTCAACGTCTGCCCGTTCAGGCTAACTGCGTCATAAGCGATAACACGGGAAATACAGTTCGGTGGCAGCACAACAGCGAAAACGACCGAACACAACACACCAACCAGATGTAAAATCCCAGACGTCGAGCTCAGAATTGTGGTTCAGCACTACTCACTTGTAGTCGACTTCGGCGGTGGTGCCGGCCCAGCCGTCGTCTCGTTTAGCGGCCGTCTCGTCGAAGCTATGTAGGTCCTCAGCTTTGATGATGGGCCGGTGGTCAGCCGGCGGCCGCTCGGCGCGGGGCTCGCGGAAGGGCGGCCCGCGCGGCGGCACCCCGGCCGGGCCCGGGTAGTTGGGCGGGTAGCCGCCCGGACCCGGGAACCCGGGCCGCATCATGTAGGGCGGCATCATGCCACGGTACGGAGGCGGCATCGGCCCACCGAGGCCCAACATCGGCGGGCCCATGGGCCGCATGGGCAGGCCGGCCGGGCCCAGCGGCACAGGTGGGTGTGGAGGGCCGGCCGAGCTGGCTGGTGCGGCCTCCGCCCGGCCAGACGCGGCACTGGCGGCCGCCGCATCCTCGCGGCCCGGCCGCCGGCCGCCCTGGCCCCAGCTGGCGTCCGTGTTGGGCCGCAGGCTCGGGCCCGGCCCGAACGGATTGTCGGCCAGCGAGGGACCCGCCATGCTGGTGGTCGCCGACGCCGTCTTCTTCTGCGACCCCGAGTCGCCGCCACCGTCGCCGGCCGCCAGCGAGGGGAACTCCTGCTGGAAGTAGGGCGACTGGTGCGCCAAGTAGGAGGGCGCGGACCTGCCGTCGGCGGCGGCGCTGCTGGTCACGCTGCTCCACGACTTCTCGACGGTGGGCGGCGCAGCTCGCGGCGGTGCCGGCGGCGGCTGCGGCGGCGGCGCGCCGCTGGGCGGCGGCGGCGGTGGTGGTGGTGCGGCGGCTGCCGGCGCCGCCACGGCAGCAGCGGCGGTGGGCGGCGGCGCTGGCGGCGCGGCCGGCGGCGGCGCCGCAGCAGGCGCGGCGGCGGCCATCGGCTTCGCCGGCGGCTCCGGCCCGGCTCCAGGCTGATCCTTCGAGCCCCATCCTTGACCCCCAGCTGGTACTAGGTTTATATTAGGGTCGTTTCCGCAGTTCTCCGATTTCAGACTGAAGAGAAATCGGCGTCAGCGTTTCCACTCACTTCAGTCAAATCACGATAACGGATAGTGTTATCTCAGCCATATCCTCCCAGCCCCTGAACAACTAATATGAAACAACACCGACACGCAGACTGACTTTCACGCGCAGAAAAAATCGGAGTACCATTGATAATAAAAAGCTATAAGCAAAAATGAGGAACAAGAAGCATCGAAACAAACAAAGTGGCCATAACAATCAATAACATATACCTTGGTAGGTTAGGGGAGGCGGGATTCGGCGAGTCGGTACAACTTTTCCCAAACTTTGGAAGCCATGTTTGGTGATGGGGTTCCGCTGCTGGATCTCAACCGGCTTGCCCTGGAAAATGCGAGAGCAGCTTACATCACATCAACATGCAAACAGGGCCAGATCAACTGGTTTTCTAGCAAGTCCTTCCGCCAGTCCTGCCTCTAAGTTGTGTGAACACCAAATACGGTAATTCAGCAGCACGTTGTGCCGTCCACTTCTGTGCGCTGTATTGAATACTTAACGCTGTATACTTGTCACGCTGGCGATGAAATTTTCCTTTGCCCACATAATTCCATGCTAAAATTGATCAAAGGGATTACATTTTTCGATCATTTTTTCTTCCTAGAACCCATCGTCTCGAGAGGATAGCTCTCTAATTAATAAATAAATGTGTCTCTAAAGTTAGCTCTGCTAATTCCTGGCTAGAATTAATATAACAACGACATATCAACAACTAGTCAGATACAACGATGATTAGATACCCCAACTCACAAGGAACTTATTGAACTTAAAACGGCAACGAGCTTTCTAAGTAATTCAAACAGTCACTGCGAACGGATAGAAAACACTCCACGGCAAAAAACAGTGTTTAAGCGTGGACTTTACGGCTTTCCTATTACATGCCTTCAATGCTGCTTTACTATATAGCAACCGTGGGAGAAAAATATGATAGCTGCAAACATTTGGAACTAAATCACAAAACTGATTTAACTTCACAGATCCCTTGCAAAATCATCAATATATCGAAAGAACAATCAATCTCCGTTCTGAAAAAAAAACAAATGTTGGTCCCTTCCAGTGTCCCAAAATTGATTTCGAGCTGAGATGGCGAGTCGAACATTCAACCAAAGTTTTCACTCCTTGAGCAAACTCTAAATTCCCATTCCAGCGGCGTGGAGTTTACGACTTTTTCCTGTAGCTGAAAGATGATTGTATTTATTTTGGTTCCGTTAGGCGATATGCTTCCGGTCAAGAAAGAAGCAATTGCGGGTAAATTTCACGATGTCACACCACACACATTTGAGACATTAAAGGAAATTCAGAAAAAAAGATGACAGAAGTGAGTGAAAGCTTCAGATTGCCTGGGTGTCGGTCTCCACCCCGTTCCCTAGATTTTGGGGGCGCTGGTACCTTCAGAATGTTCAAATTCCCCGTCCGGCAAAAACCCGTTACAATCGAACGACAGACTACAACCAGTGCAGGGCAGCAAAACTTTCGTCTGATCTAATGTCAGAGATCGTACCAACAAGAGGAGATTAACACAGTCAAAAATACTACAATTGTGCGCCCGTAATCCGACCCTCCTTAACCGGTCCCATCAGTGACGTCCACTCTAACTGGCGGGGCTGTAACGATGCGGTTCTTATCGACTTTATGAATAGATATCGGCTCTGAACATACCGTCTCAGATAACCAAGTGAGCGACGAACAAGGTAGCGAAATCGGCCACGTTTGGGGCATTCTGCGCATTCACACGGCTTGTTCTTCCTAGTTTACACAGGATAAAAGGGAGAAAATGCTCTCCCACCCATGGTAATATTGCATTTTCCAATTTCAGTCATCCCATTAAACATCAGTCAGCGAAGTGAAATTACAAACAAAAGCAATGGATGTGTCTTAACGATACTTAAATACAAAACAAAATTAATGTCCCCAAATCTTCGCTCATTTCCCACTGTTTTCCACACAGGGCACCACTAATTGACAAAGAGCACCAGGCATGCTGGTACTTTTCTTACAAGAAGTTCCGTAATCAAGGCTCAAACTTGCACTGAGTAAACAAAAAGAGACTGGTTATTTGCCTGATTTTGTTCTTCATTGTGAGACCAGACACAAAGGAGTGCCTACCCTGACAGCAAAATAAACACTAAGAAACCACACAAATTTAACACGCGCATTGACGGGGGTCTGAGCCACCTTCACATTGACGGGAGGGCGGGTACCCGCCCCCCCCTAAGATCTCGAGAACCACGGTAGGTAGCGAAAAACGGTAAACGGCGTTGGGCTGCCCATCCACTTCTCCATCGAAAACATTTGAACCATTTTTGTCAGGTCACATTTAAGGTCACGAGAGGTCAAAACATGCCGTCATAGGGATAACATGTAAATTCAGTTTTTCGGCCATTACATCTGAAGAAGTAAAGATAGAGCAAAACGACTTGAACTATATGAATCATCTCAGCAAGCCGACTCGAATGATACATAATTTGACCTTGCTAGGTCAAATCAAGGATTTGACCTGACCTGAAGTCAGGTCAGAGTCAAATTATATAAAATGCATATCATTAGAACCGCAAAGCCCAGGCGAGTCTAATACAGCTAAAATAAATGCTCTATCACCATCCGTTACTGAGTTATTCCGTAAAAAAACATTTTCCCATGTATTTCCAATGGAGAGGTCATGCCTCGTACCTGACCGATATCAAAAATACCGGAATACAATTTAGAGAACTCGGTGGGGCCATTATGTGATATGAGTTTCAATCGGATAAGTTCACCCTGCTCCGACTTATGCTATCTTCAACTTCTTTTAGGTCGGGTCACTTGACCTGTACTGGTGACCTGACCTGACATGACCTAACCTAAAAATTTTAACAGAAGTTGTAAAAATGATGAGGGAAAAGGTATGCCAAGTACGGCGGCGCTACGCGCCGCCGTTTTTCTGCTATCTCCGAAAAACCCGAAGGGGGCGGGTACCCGCCCCCGTCACGTCAATACGCGTTTTAATCACGCACAATCTTCTGAAAATAATGATCCTCGAATCAAACGTCTCACCTTAAAAAGATCGTTGATTTTAACCGCCGAGTATTTCGACTTGTTCTTGTCCCCCTTGCCTTGGTTCGCTGACACACCTGACATTATGCCCAGCGCCTCTCATTGATCTTCTGCTTGCCTCAATGGAACGCCCCAACGTCTGCGGGTGGGGACACAGGCCGTCAGCGAGGAGCTGGTGACACCGGCACGCACCCAGTCACCACGCACACGCGCACGCGCACGCGACACACACGCACGCACACACACATCCGGGCACGCGCACCGCGATGCTGCGAAACGCGACGTTTACACTGAAACCTGCCGGAAAAGGCTAGCACTGAACCTGTGTGAAAATCACACTGCGGCATGCATGACGAGGCAGCGACAAGGGTTCGCTTTTGAAATGATTATAAACAACCTCGTTTCGAGTTGGTATTTTAGTTCCGCCTGAAAGAGTAGTCCATTAAATGATAGAGCCCATTGGTGGTTAAACAATACGTTGTTTGTCTCTAAAAGTAGCATGAAACAGACCATTCACCAAGAGCTATATGCCCAGTTTATCCTTCTTATGAAAGGGAAAATGTACCCAAGGATATCAAAGGCAGTTCATTGCTCCATCCGTATACAAAGGACGCTATTTCACAAGGGGGGGGGGTCAGGGCGCTTCATCCGCTATGGCCATAAAGTGATTACACGAATGGTGGAAGTCTGCTTTCAAAGCAGTTTTGATGGCAACAAAAATAAAATAAGGCAGTCAACATCACCATGAGCCATGAGAACGTAAATGTTGATTACACGTTTAAAACCTGGCTACATGTTTACCTCGAGACTGATATACGGCTGCAAGCTATAACGCCCGGCAGCGAACTAAAACGAACAAGTGTCACGATCGTGCAGTGTCATGTGGGGAGCAGCATTCACGAGCACGAGCGAATTTCCCGGCTCCCGTTCAGTGCACCTGGAAATAATGCTAAAACACATGCACGCATGACCTCAAGCACGTACACGGCTGCTCAAATTTTGCATTAATGTATTTCATTCCAGATGCTCCCTTAACCTACAAACTGTGATGCAGATTATGGGGACCCCTGCTGCAGAGCAATGCTTGGTATTGCCGTAGCACAACGTAGGACGCGATCAATGTTTCATACCGGTATTGAGAAGTGTTTGTTCTCTACTCAAAGGTGAAGTGTAGAGCAGCCGCTCGGTCCCGTTGTCTTGCCGACTGGACGCGAGCAACGGGTCACGGCCGATCCCTTCAACCATAACATAAACTGCTGATGTTCAGCATTCGTGCATTCCCGAACATATTCGACCTAATTTAACCCGGAGCAGGTAGATAACTTCAAAATAAAATGTGATCCCTCTAAGCCACTTCCCGTCCTCATTACCACTGTTGCCAGTTTCCACCCTTCACGTTTTCTGATTCGACACGGACTCTACACTCCTGTAGCCCATTCGATGTAATCGGTTATGGAAATAAGACCCTGGTCACCCACCGGTGGGTAGCGGGGTGCGTAACGGCTCGGGGAGTGGCAGAGGACGCGCCCGGGACTGGCTGGTGTGCCGGAGCGCCGTTCCCTGTGCACGCCGCTGACACAGGTGGCAGGGCGGCGGCTGCAGCTGCGGCGGCGTGACGGTTCGGTGTCAGGCCCCGGGGGCGGACCCGCACTACGACCCCAGTCCCCCGGGCATCTCTCCACGTCCGCGGCGCAAACCCCACACCTGTGCTTCGTGATTCGATATGTGGGCCAGTCTAGAGTCGCAGATACAGCTGAAAAGAGCAGGTGAACAGTACATTCGTACTGCTTCTAGTACGAATGCATAAGTAGCGAATGGCTGCGACGAAATCACTCCACACACGGAAAGGACCATGCATATCAAGCAAAATCTGCAACTCCGACTCCAGCAATAACTACAAGGAGCTATGAACAGTCTTCTATCGCAGGGCCATTCCAAGGACTTCCACGGCCACGAACAGGAGCGTCGCCACCATATGAAGCGAGCCACACCTGCGAGTCCTCTCATCTCCGGGGAGCCTGTCTGTACCGCAGCTGCTCTTGAGCGGGCGTTGCCTCTCAGCGCGCGCCAGGTTGGCCATCAGCCGGCGACGGAAGCGGCAGCGGCAGCGCGACAGCCGCCGTCAAGGTCACGGCGCGCCGCCGCGGCCGGTCAGTGCCACCGCTCCAGCGGCGGCGGCGCGGCGCCACTACACACCTGCGCGCCAGCTCCCGCCTGGGCCGCCAGCGCGCACATACTCGCGGCTACAACCGGGCCGTAGTGGTGGCCGGCGACGGCGCCGACACACTCCAGCCGTCGGTGACAGCCGTCGCCTCGCGCCGGCGACAGGCCACGTGCTCTGTCACTGCAGCGGCAAACTGGCGGCTGGACGCGGCCGATGCTCCATAACACGACTCGAACTGGCTGTCGGCAGCCAATGCTCCACAACACGGCCCCAACTGGCTGGTTGATCTGCGCCCACGACTTGAAATTTCACCACCGAGACCCTTGGTTATTCGATTGAACGACTCCAAAAACGTAGACCTGGCCGCGAAATGACGCCATCCGCTGCAGAGGTAGCAGGGTATATGAAACCGATGGACTCCGTTGCCGGTAAGAAAATGAGCACCGCAAGAACTGCCTAGTTTGCTCCGCAGTGTCATCCAGGGCAAATACAATTATGTTCAGGCATTTATGCCAGGGTGTGTCCGACCACACGTGACAAATTTGGAATCTGACTCTGGCACGGAGTCGCAGTCGGCCAAAATGTCATCGAAACTGACTTCGGCCAAAACTACGGATACAAGAGGGGCCTAGGGTCAAGCCCCCCCCCCATGTCAGTGTCTATAGTTAATGCATAGCCGGAGGCTGTTCCGAGGCAATGGCGGGAGTGGGTCGAGCCCTTAGCCCCTCCCCGAAATCTTGCCCTAGATCCGCCACTGACTCCGACCGACTCCGACTCCGCAGCCCTGTTCCTGCTCACCGGGTTATGTGAACGAAGAGACTGACAAAAATGCACCCAGAAACAGCACAGCACAGCATAAAACTTCAGTCCCAATATCGCACATTTGTGTTTGCACAAAAATAACCATGGAACCCTACAGCAGAACCATGGGCCTGAACACTCAGCGGTTCAGGGGTGCATCACACCTTCGCCAGTGCGAGGGCCAGTTCACCCCCCCTCCCTAGGATCTCAGAACCATGACGGGTGGCGAAAAGCAGCAGACAGCCTTAGTAGCCTGTCTCTATCTCTACCATAAATATGAACACAATTATTGTTGTTCACGTCACTTCTGAGGTCACCAGAGGCTATTATCGAACTAAAGCCAATTTCTGCATTTCCGATGGAGACGTCATGGGCCTGACCTGAGCCCAATCATCGATATAAAAATCACGTTACCAAAAATTGTTTTACTCGGTGGCCTTATTATGTGATATGAATCTCAGATCGATATACGAAGTTTGCCCCTTCTGCAGCAACACTAATCTTCTGTTTTAAGTTACGTGACTTGGCATGGGCTAGTACCCTGGTCTGATATGATCCGGGCCTTAAGTATCTTAGAAGTTGGAAAAAGACCAGACAAAAGAGTACCAAGTGCGGCGGTGCGCCGTTTTCGGCTGCCTGTGAACAACCGCAGGGGCGGCTATCCACCTCCTCGTACCGGGGCGCGTTGAAATCTGGTCAGCAGCCACAATGAGCCCGATATATGAACATACTAAACTCAACTATTTGGGCGGATATTGAATCTGAGGCTCGTTGATGCTGTTCAGTCCAAATTGTGAGATACTATTTGTTGTATTTTCCAGCAAAACACCGTCCTTTGGCTCCTGTTACTCTTTCTGTGGGCTTTCCCTGGATAAATGAGTGACAAAGGTACATTTCAAAGTCGTCACCATCAATGGCTACCCCCAAAACCCAATTCTTGGTCGTGTCTGACTTCCATGACAATGAAATGGGGTTTCGCCTTACCGGGACTAATTCGATCTTCTTGGTGCCGTGGCCGGCCATTTTGAAAACAATGCGTCTCTAGCTCTTAACCTTCGCCCGGGTGGGGGGTCTTTTAGACCCCCCTCGGGTTTTTCCGAAATGACCAAAAAACGGCGGCGCGCAGCGCCGCCAAACTTGGTCCAGCTGTTCCTTCATCATTTTTACATCTTTCCTGAAAATTTTGGCTCAGGTCATATCAGGTCAGGTCACCAGGCCAGGTGAAGTGACCTCACCTAAAAAAATACTCAGGACCGCATAACTAAAAGAAGGGTTAATCGATCAAGTTGAAACTCATACCACATATTGGGCCCACCAGGAGCTACCACATTTGTTCCGGGATTTTTGATATTGGTGACCTAAGGTCATGTGCAGAGCGTGACCTCCCCATTGTAAATACATGGGGAAAATGACGAAATGAGCTTTTCTCCGTAAGTATGGATGGAATCAACTTCAAACATCGGTTGCGACTTACTCTTGCCCATTTCTGAAGTTGATGCCAACCATTTTGACTTGTAACCTTTAAAAGGTCACCTTAGGTCAAATAAGCATTTTTTTGGTGTTTTTCTCTATAAATTTTGAATTAACTACGATAGAGCTTTTATTTTGTCACCAAAGTGTTTGTATCATCACTGGAAATCAAATGATATACATCATGACTATACCAGGTCAAGTTGGGTCAGACCGTTGACCTGGGACAGGTCAAATTCTTAAATTTGACCTGGCATAGCAATATCATATATCATTCGATTTGTATTGACGAGAGGATTGCAATGGTGCATAAACTATGGCTGTATCTTGTTTGGTTTTGAAGCTATTAGCGAAAAAGTAAACGCCCTTATGCATGGGTGGCTATGGACATTCCCAAGAATATGCCCAATATTTAGTGAGCTGTAGCTCCCTAGGCTTTGACCTGACATGAAAATGAATGGCGCTGTAATGAAAGCGCATATCAAGAGCTTTCGAATGGTGTTAGAAAAATGTTTCTAGCTATCATAGTTTCTGAGATATGAGGTTTTCTTATTACACCTCCTATTAGCGATTTTGACCTATTTTGACCTCTGGTGACCTTGATATTGACCTGACAAGAAAAATGACCGAAGTATTTTCGATATCATTTTCGAAGAGCTTTCGATTGCCGTTTTGCACTTTTTCTAGCTCTCTTAGTTTTTGAGATCGTGGGGGTCTTTTTGGCCCCCCACCAGGGCGAAGGTGGCTCGTACCCGCCACCGGGGCAAGGGTTAAAGGGAATATGGCACCTTGGTCAAATCCAGGAATTTACTGTAATTGGGGGTATTTGAGCCGAAAATCATGAAAACGTATGATATCTCTAAAAATGTACACTAAGTTCAATATTTTGATTTTTTAAATGCTCCTCTAGCGTAAGAAATAAACCTGTGGATGACGTCATGATCTGGCGACTACAACCCTATTCAACAGGTTTCAAAGGTTTCAATTGGCTCACTACTCACCGCGACGTCAGCATGTCGTCACACCAACAGCGGACAACTGTGGCCGGCCGCTTGGGGACATCAGGTAGATTTTTAGCTTTTCTCTACGAAAATTTTGAGTTTCAAGACGAAAGATATCTTGAGTACCGGGTTTTCCGGCACGCTTTAAAACTTGGCTGTATCAGTTAAAATCACGTTATGAAGATGCCACATTCCCTTTAACGTCAGCGTGAAAATTTGCACCGCAAAATATCAGATGTTATCTCGGATAACTTAACCCGCGCGGGGCTGGGAGGTAAATTTACCCCCGCCTCGCGAATTTTTGCGATATCTCAAAAACGGCGGCGCGCAGCGCCGCCAAATTTTCAGTACCTTTTTTACATAAATTTTACACATTTCTGCCAAATAAAAATAAAATCGGTTGAAAACTTTTCGAGAAATAAGCAAAAATGTGACGTCACTACAGGCGATTTTTGTACCAAAATCGCGCAATGTTTAAAGAGCTGCTGAAGCTACAGTTCTGAACCGATTTCCAATTTTCTTGCATCAAACGGTAGGCATTATTGTGGTCTTTAAAATGGCTATCTGGGATTTTCAAAATTTTGGTTTTGGAAAAAAATATTTTTTTTGGAAAAAATTACAAAATTTCTAAAATTTTCAAGATTTTTCAAAAACCGGAATTTATTTGGTAAAACACCATACAGTGCATATGCATGACAAATTTTGAGTCTCTAGCTTTATAACTTTAGCCTGGAGAGCTGCGAAAGCTCAGCGACTCACGCTCTGATTTTTAGGGCTGATCAATACTGTCTTTATTTAGTGAATCATAGAGACCCAGGATGACCCAAGATGACCTCGTACACGCTTTACACTACTTTTATAGTGTTCCTGAGACAAAACAGGTCCAAAATCATGTGTCATTTGGCAAAAAGTATGAGCTTAAAAAGTTGACCTCTGATGACCTACCTTGACTCCAGCTGTGCAAGTTGAGACCAGAGTATTTCAGATATGATTCTCTAAACATCATAGCTGAATTCTGCAAGCAAAATGGCTCAAAAACATATATCGCATGACCACATTTGGATACAAAAATATGGTGCCCTTTAGTGACCTCATCTTGACCTGACCCGGTCATGCCACCAGCCTAACGGTCTCAAAGCACCTTGCTGCATTCAAGTGAAGGCTTTCCATGAAGTATGAAGCTCATAGCTTCCATTGCCTGACCTCCGTAGCATTGCAACCTCAAAAACCACGCTTTTGACAGCTGACCTCAGTTTGACCTTGACCTTGACCTCAAACTTTAAATTAAGTACATGTTTTTAGTTGTTCGTGATGAGATCTTTCGATTGGCGTTTGAATTTTCCAAATCGGACCATTAGTTCGGGAGATAACAAGGGAGGGGGTAAAATTTACACCCCCCAGCCCCGCGCGTTCGGCTGGAGACCCCAGCCCCGCGCGGGTTAAGACTATTTACAATACTTCACCAAAGACTTTTATCCACAGGTAAGGTAATCTGAGCTATTGTCCGTGCCGTATTATACCCGGGGAGATACCATGGCCGGGACATCGCGCCTGATATGGACCACCGGCCAACCCTTCCGGCGCGGCACTGACACCGGCCCAGCCAGCAGCACCGGTGGAGTGACGTGACGGGCCTCGTCCACAGACAATGTGGCACGTGAGAGCGGGCCGACTTCCCAGTCAGCGGGGTGCGAGCTGGGAGGCGACGGCCGTCACAACTCGGAATCGCTACCTCCAGCCCACCGGGTAAACCGCCACTCGACAAGGTGATCATCAAGAGGTGGCCGATTCACTGCTGTTTTCGTTAACTGTTGTCATGACCTGGTTTCGTTTACCCTCAGAAAGCTCTCTGGCGCGGCTGCCGACGGTGGAGTTGCAGATGCAGAGTAACGGAGCGCAGAGCGGTCGCCGCCTGCACCAGGCCGCACAATGCCCCGCCAACGGTGTTTCCGCCATTCAGCGCGGCGGCGGCCGGCGTGGCCTCCCAGCGTGCGCTGTCGCCGAGAGACGCCGACGACGCCACTTCCGCACCCCAACAGCTGACAGCCCAGGAACACGCCACAAAACACCGCAGCCGGGGCCGGGAGCGCGCCGCGTCATACCCGCCGGAGAGCACACCGGCGCGGCGACCGGAACCGGCGGCTACGCCACGCACGATACCGGCTCTCTCTCTCTCTCTCTCTCTCTCTCTCTCTCTCTCTCTCTCTCTCTCTCTCTCTCTCTCTCTCTCTCTCTCTCTCTCTCTCTCTCTCTCTCTCTCTCTCTCTCTCTCTCTCTCTCTCTCTCTCTCTCTCTCTCTCTCTCTCTCTCTCTCTCTCTCTCTCTCTCTCTCTCTCTCTCTCTCTCTCTCTCTCTCTCTCTCTCTCTCTCTCTCTCTCTCTCTCTCTCTCTCTCTCTCTCTCTCTCTCTCTCTCTCTCTCTCTCTCTCTCTCTCTCTCCCTGCAATGAGTCATACGGCAGCGAGTCATTCCAGTACAGAAAGCTAGCTCATACGGTCCACTGCTTGATCCGCCAGGATAAGTCTAATTCTTCGTGACCCAGGAATAATACCGTAATACGGAATTTGGCCGTATATGTACAGAGTTTCACACCTGGTCAATTACATCAAGCTAAACCACATCCTAAGAAAGGCGGCATGTTGTAGATCCGCGGATAAAAAGCGACACGTGCTCATCATTAGCACATCTCGATGCCTGACAGACTATAATCATATCCAGCGTCGTCAGTTGTCATGTTTCCCGGAAAGACAGCAGGTTCTCTTTCTCATCACTACCGAAAGACGTCTACGCTGCGCTTCAGGCACACATACAGCGGTATAACTCACCAACAAGGGAGCCACTTCTCTAGGACGGAAGAGCCAACTCCTCTACCACAAAACCCCGGAGGTTCCCATCGGATGACCCAGTATCAGCATGCCACCTTCCTCAGTTCTAGTCTTCCACTCGCAAAAATACACCCATTGGGCAGACGCACTCTTTGCATATCGCTCATTTCATGTGACTAGTGTTTTGAAATCCATGACTGCGTAGAAACACACGCCTGATGTAGAGCTATTTCGGCGTCTAAAACTTGAATGTTGTCACCCTGAATGAGAGTGGAATAAGATACTGAACAGGACCAAGACTCTGTCGGCTATCTTGTTGCAGACTTTGCATCACTTCGATGATAAGGGACTACTCATGCCGGCTTCCCAACATTTCTGATAAAACCGTGCTTTATCATAAATAAGTCACGCTTTCAGCAGAATATATATTAAATTTTGAAGCCAGGCCTACCATTATGTTGTTTTCAACACATATGTGAAAGTGCTGACTACAGCAGTGTTTTTCTAGAATATGATTTGTCAGATCCGCAAGCTGGTTATGCTTATCTTAATCACTTTTTCACATTATTTTTAGCCGCCTTTTTCCTTCATTCAGAAACGATGGCATAAGTGTTACAGCCTCCAAAGTTCAGGTTTA
The DNA here is from genome assembly GCA_034440635.1 of Lepas anatifera. NCBI lineage: Eukaryota > Metazoa > Arthropoda > Thecostraca > Lepadidae > Lepas > Lepas anatifera. Next base: position 527,712 of record JAOTON010001596.1, on the reverse strand, counting down.
ATCCCAGTTTGCGTTTGTTTACAACACGCCTTAGGACGCAAAGTAATTAAAAACCGTTCGGCAGTTTTATGTAACTGAAGAATGTTACAACTGATCATTTCGACAATTCTTTAGCAAGCCCCGAATGCCATCATTTTCTCCCTTTGCAAACGGGCATGGATTTCGATGTACGCTTTATGCCGCAATGTCTAACGCTTTTAAACGGCAGCCTATGTGCAATGTTTAAACAGAAGTGAAGACTTCAGATGGATCAGATATTTTTATTTTGTCAATAATTACCCACTTGTTCATCAACTATCACCCTAGAGTTCAGGGTGCATCAGGCAAGGGAAGCGGCGAGTGGGAGCTGCGCGCGGCGCAGGGTGCGTCAACGGCGATTATCCATAATACATACTGCTGCTTTTTTCAAGAATCAAATGCCCAAGCTTTTTATTTGCTTCTCAGGCCTTTGAGACGTTCAGCGTAGCTCCGTTTTAACGCCGGCCCTACAAAGGTTACTGCCGCAGCCTTGTGTCGGGTTTGAAATAAACGCTATATAACACATATTTGGCTAACTTACTGATTGAACTCCTCTTTATCACTTGAGCTACAAGATAGTAATTTACATAGCTGAAACAATGAGTAAAAAAACAACAACAATCGATAAGAAACACGGGCCTCCTGTCAACGCCCAACTCCTTGCTCCATCAGCGATCATCTTCAGGTCAAGGTCATGGCGCCGAGTTGTGGAGAGACGCAAGCGTGCCCTGCGCACCGAACGAGGTGCGCCACAGGCGCGCACCCGGCGATATTCCTTTAGTTTTTTTCATGCTCAGATTAAACGTGTTCTTTCACGTGCTGCTATTGTTTTTCAAATCACGCTGAACAACATATTTTCAAAACTACAATTACAACTTTTTAAGTGAATTCCAATCTTTCAAAACAGTCGTTATTTTTATGACATTATTCCATTATGCATAATTATATCTATTAAATAATATATTGTATATTATTTATCATTTTATTAATTGGATGGCATAGTTGTAAAAGAAATTGCCACGCAAGCAGTGTAAATTACCACCACCTATAACTCGTGAACCGTTGTAGCTAGCGACCTAAAAATGTCAGGCATGTTCTGGTCTGCCAATTACCCCATACACAAAAATTGTAGAAAATCCAAGACATGAGGGTGTAAAATCGACCATTGGCGTGTACTGAAATATCGTGGAATATCCCACATGACAGATGTTTCCATTTAGCGACACCCTTGAAAGACAGTCGGGCCTGAGCACTCCCTTTCACACGCCCCACCGTAGATACCACAAGGCTATACCGATTTCTGGGGGCCCGGCGGAACGGACGACTGCTCCAGGCGACAGGAGACGAGGCCGTGTCCTCGGGGCACCACCGAATCCGCGGTTATTTAATCACCGATCGAACCCGTGCTTCCAACAAGCGCGTCGGTTGTCAACGAAGCTCCGTGTCAACGCCAGCACTGTCCCGATTACTGCTATTTACTGGATAGGAGGCGGCTGAGGAAAATTGTCCGCATGCCCGCTTTGATCCAGGGACCTCCGGCACTGAGCTCTGACGCCTGAACTCGCTAGGCCCCGTATCAAGTTGAGGAAGCGGCATCATCATTTGACAATTATCTTTGTTGGAACGATCATTATTTTTCTAAACAGATCTGGGTGTGTTTTACCCTGAGGTCCCCTAGAATATCGTTAAACAAATATTCAACAGCAGCCCAGCGTCGCCGGGGCACCAATCCCAATCATTTTCTCATGCACTGGGGTCTGACTAGGCATGTTGGGCTACAGTTGGAATAGCGAAAAACGTAATCAAAACTTCAACGAAACCGTGATTTCAACGACTGGAAGAGTTCCAGAACGCATTCTCAGTTTCGAGCCTCCCAGAAGGCAGTAAGAATGGTACGTACCGCATGATTTTTTAAAGAGCACGGTGCATCAAGGTAGGTCAAGCACTTATTTAATTTCAATAGTTGAAATCTCGCGCCTTCTTGTTCGTTCGTCGCACCAGCAATCCAGTGTAATACACTTAAAGAATGGACTACCTTGTCGAAAATCCAAAAAGGACTATTTATGGACGTGAGTTTCGAAATCTGCGAACACGGCAACAGGACACCCAATTATAGCTTAGGTCAACAATTTCCAGAACAAAAATATAGCATTTTCTCACAATTTATGTCGTCAAAACAGAGTGCGGCTCACATGGGGCTGACGTAGGCATCGCTTGTTATTACGAGGCTGGTCGTTAAGGGGCAACTCGCAGCATTACAACTTTGTGACATTACTAATATTTATCACGTGACATGCGTAGCAGCTGCGGCTATAATTTAACCCAATCAAACTGCTGCAACCAGATGGAAAATAAGTGTTTCATGGTTAGAATTATGACTTTAGAACGAGTGTCTAACTTGTATGAGTTTTGAACTGAGATACCAATTATGTAGAGCGTGTCGGGATACTCCTGTTGGCACATTTCACGTCACCCATAGTTATCTGCATTATAATTTCCACACGCTTTCAAGTTCCAAATAAAGAAGGCTGTTGCACCATTTCAGACCATGGAGGAATCCCTTTACATCTGGCACCTTGTTGGCACGTGAAAAAACATATGACATCAACCTCCGCAACATTGCATGCCGGAAGTTTCCACAAGCCGCCAGATTCGTAATTTTACGCGATCCTTGGGTATGCTCAGGGTAGGAAGATAAAGTGGTGAAATTTTTTGAGCGATTGAAGGTGGAAAAAGGTGTATCCCAATTTTCAGACCAAGTTTGTCCATAAATAGTCCTTTTCAATATTTCGAGACTGGTCGATTCTTTTCGAGGGAATGTGGCCCCTTCATAATGGGCTTTGAACTGAAATAGTCATGTGAAAGAGCATGTCGAGAAATCACTTGATTCACACTTCATTCGTCCCAGAACTTACCGCTCGCGGAGAAAAAAGTTCAGTCCCTACCGACCCCGTACTCCCCGGTTGTGTTTATGCGCCATCGGCAATTTCAAGAAAGTGACGTCATGCTCAAGGCCCACTGTGCGTGCTGCGCGGACAAGTTTTCTTGCTCGGACATCTTCAAACCCCACGTGCTAAACATAACGTTGGTAATGCCGATTATACATGCGCAGAACTTGCTTTATTTACTAGTTTAAAGCGAAATATAGCTTAATATATCGAGAACAATATAAAATATTATGTCACGTTGCCTAACAATCCTCTTTTAGCTAAAAGCGCAACATTTGTATTTGTGTTCATTTTTGGTGCAAATGAAACAGATTCAGTCTGACACAGAGTATTTCCAGCTCACACGCACGCCAAACTGACATCACGCAAATTTAGAGACTTGTAATTGCTAACAAAGGAAGACGAAATATTAGGCTTATTATCTATTTTTCCCAAGAAGCGGTGATATCACGCGACAACTGGTGGTATCGATGCAGTAAGCGATGTCCATCGCAGGGTCCAACGCAGGGTGGGAACAGCCTACGTCTCAACTAATCAGTCATAATACTTGGTAGGCCGGATTACAAACAAGGTCTACACGAACACATGCAACAGGTGGACAACACTATGCAGCAAGTCTGACGCTGTATACCCCGCCGAGGGGAGCTAAAGGCTTCGACAGGTAATCATGGCCCACTCTGGCCTGAACAGCATAGTGGTCCATTCCCTGGCTTTCCACGGTGTTAAAGGTATTGTTCCAGCGTTATGAAGCACAAAACTACCTGGCGGTGTTTAGTGCACCATTTTTATGCTCAACCTATCCAGGCAGTAGGCATCGTTTCAGATATTACCGACCTCTGTCCATCTCTTCGCACCTTAAATGTCAGTGGGCTACATGTTTTTTGTGGCGTCCAATAAACCCTCGGTAACAAAGAATTGGTAGTATCATATAGTTCGACGACAAATGCATCTCACCAAAAAAGCGACTGCCGCCAGACAATGACTTTTTGGACTCAGGTCTGGAGACGTTGTCTCGGAGAAAAGTAGATACAGGAGACATTATGTGCCTTCTTCAAGGAGATGTGCGACATTGTGCAATTGCAGACTAAGTGGTTTTAAGAGGCAGTCTGTATTGAAAAAATATACTTGGTCCAATTTATGCAAAAACACTGGCCAATTAGCCTAATATTTCCGTTTACTTGATTGCCCTGTGTTAGAGGTAAAAAGTATTGGGATCAGCGCGACGCCAAACTGGCGTGCGATCTGGTGGTTTTGTGCCACACTCAATCTCCCGGACTTGCGTCAAATGGATACCAGTACAAATAAAGCCTTCTCAGCTAAAATAGCAGCCATGCTGGCATAAATTTTGTTATTTCTCGTATTATATAAAGCATATTTCACGATACAAACTAATCATTGAAGTAAGTTATACACATGTATGGTCGCTAGTACCAAAGGCACGTAACGCACGTAGGTTAAAAGGTCCAAGCAACAAAAAAATTCGCTCGTGCAGCTAGGCTTTAGCATTACGTCACCGTTCCCAATGTCACCTGATACTATGTGACCACCCGGGATGCGAGAGCCGATAAGCGATGATATTTTTTAATTTTTCCCAGCGTACGACAAGTTCTCGGACAAATGAAATACCGAGTTTCTGGTCCTGCTCCGCCACATGGTTATCTCAGTCCAAATCCTATTATGAAGGCGTCTCACCCTTCAAGGCGCAATGAGCGCCTGGCCCCTGACCAGCAGTTTCTTCGAGCTCTTGCTATGTTCTTAGTGACCGCCCATAGCCTTGAGCCTAACCTCTGCTCATATTTATCGATGTAAAGTCTTGAACGAGTTGTTGCTGAAGCCTCAAGAAACTAACTCGGCAGCTTGTTCCAACCGTCCAAGACTTCAATAAAAGAAGCTCCAGCAGAGTAGGGATGTTCCTCAGTGCTTCCTTAATGTGAAGCCCTCTTCTTTTGCCGATGTAATGATGATCACCGAAACACTTATCTCGGGGGGGCATCAATTAAGCAGTTTATGCTTTGAAATACCAGTAACATTCCTACGTCTTCTACGGTAAATAGTGATGGCAGCTGGAGCCTGCCCTCAAACTTGAGTTGCCTTCTGCTGGACAGCCTCCTACAACAATATGCCAGCCATATTCAGAAAAACTTCAGACTTCATTTTGATACTCCGGCTGCGGTCGGACAAATGTTTTGAAGAGAAAAGGAAGAACGTTGTAACATCAAGTGGAGTTGGATGAGTGCTTTGAAGAGAAAAAGTAAAGTTGTCGCTCCAAGTGCGGTCGAGTGAGAGCATTATAGAAAAAGAAAGCATTTTCCAATAAAGTGTGTCTTAAATCCTGTTTGCCTACATGATTCATGTATCTAGCAGCTTTCATTCTGAACTTCAGCTTTCCATCCCACGTCTTTTGCAACTGGCCCTCCAGTTGATTGTTCATGGTGCACCGATATAGCTTGCTGGTTTACAGGTCATGAGCAAAGCACACCATTCTGATAAGGAAGGCAGGTATGTGCTGTGCAGCATGGCCGTGGTCTCCCCTTGAACAACCGCTGCTCTCCCATGAGGACATGTCTTGGTTATGATACACACTTACATTTGCAAAAACAGGTACCTAAGCAGCTTGACAATTTTTGGGGTCTCTGGACATCATTCATATTTCACCAAAATTTACAAAAAAATGGAACAAGATATCTTTCCACCATACCTTTCACCTTCAAAGGTAAAAGCTCATTTCCTAACACTAGCAAGGACATCATAAGAGGTGAGATTAATTCTACATTGACTGGAATATGGGCCAACAATTATTTTCCCATGAAGTCAACTGCCATACTATGTCTATACCTACTACCCAGTTTTCTTTTTAATAATTTAGCAGAGCAAAGAATATTAAAACTTCCAAAAAATGGGTCTTAGTGTCCCCTGCCTAAACATTAATTGTTTTTAAAAGTTAAGACTCTGAAACCTGTGTTCACTCATGTATACTGCAGATGCCACATCAAGCTTCACATCCTAATGTTACATGTATAGGATAAAAGGGGCCATATATACTGGTTTTTACATGGGTTCGTTTCCATAGCCTAGAGAGGAGGGTCCTCTAAATGAGGTTTCTTTTTGGCAGTGGTGATCAGTAATTATTCATGACCTTTGAAGGAAACACAACAAACAGTCAATTACGAAGTTCTGACTCTAAGGCTGAGAATTCCATGACACACCCAAACAAGGACATTGGTTGTGGACCCTATTTATTCTCCCAAAAATGGCATACCTTTGTCACAACATACTTAAAGGTACAATGTCTCGCTTGAGACCACATGTCCACATATTGAACAGTATGAATTCATTGAACCAGTCAACTTGCAAGTGCAAGTCTACTTCAACCTTCTTTAAAGCATACAAAGAACAAGCTAAATCAAGTCAGTTGGAGACCATATCCAAATAACAATGAAATAAATTTAAATACAGCAAAATTTTGATAGGTTGATTTGAATTCTTGGTATTCATTTCTTTTCTTTACAATCTATTAATTTCTTCCTTATTTATCTCAGTTTGAAATCAAGGACATTTTGATGTAAGCAAACAAATAGAAAATGGGGCATGAGGGGCCTGACATGCCTTCAAACTAGCTTGATAAACAATTTAAATAGTTTTAATATTTTTAATAAATAAAGTTTAAGAAACAGGGATATGTTCATTTCAATCACCAATATCTGTGGGTAAATTGTATTGAAACTACCTTAAAAGATAACATAGCCACAGACTTCAGAAGTTGGAAGAGAGGCTTCAGCCCCTGCTTCCCACTCCCAAGCTTTATTTTAATTCATCTTAGTCCAGAATTAAAGCCAGGATTGTTCAAATTATAAGAATCTAACGTTCAAAATCTATAATGTGGGCCCCATTTTCTTGAGACAAAAAACTTTTAAACATTCAACAAGCAAGTTGAAGCAGCCTTATCAGCATGTACACTAGCCCACAAATAAGGCACTCCACATAGGTCCGAGCTGCAAAACATGATCAACTTCTCATATCTCCAGCTCAAACCGGCCATGTCATCGCTTCAGGAGATGCTTCCATTGCTGCCCTCGCTTGGCAGTGTGCTGGAGGTGGCCACCGGCGGCGACTAGGGCCTCCAGCGACGACTGGAGACCCCTGGCCGTCCCCCGCATCACTCTCTTCGTTCTCTCGGCCAGCCCTGCATAAACGTGCCGACCTACGGTGACGTGACGTCGGCAGGTCCCCCAGCTCTGCCCAATATTTGGACGGGACTGGCAATTCATGGAGCATCAGTGGTGCGCATAATTCCTGCTCCAGTTAGCCATATCGTCACTTCTGGAATTACTTCCGCTGCCGCCTTCGCTCATCAGCATGCTGAAGGCGGCCACCAACGACGGCTGGAGAAACCTGGCTGCCTCCGCCTGGCCCTCTTTGGACGCTTCCAGCAAACCCACCTACATGAACGTGCCAATCTACAGTAACATACCGCGCCACCCACCTTGGTCGGCTGGGCCTGTGATACCCCAATGGCCTAACACTTATATTTGTGGTATTCTCCTGATTTATCCCTCTTGCTCTGTTTTGTCTGTTTACTGCCTAACTGTTTTGTTCTATTCTTGTTTTTGGTTTCTTCCCACTAGTGCCTTAATTTGATCTCGCCAAACGCATCTTGTCTGTGGTTTAGACATATCCTGCTTTGTTTATGTATGATTTAGCTAGTTTTTTGTTTTTTTAAGTTTTATTTGTTTTGTTTTGTTTGTTTTCTAGTTTTTTGGTTTGATTGCCTTGCTTGAATGTTGTTGAGTTTGACTGGTTCCTAATTTGATTAGGTATTTGTCCTTATTTCTCATATTTGTTCTTGCTTCTAATAACTAAATATTTTCTTAGATTCAATATGTTCAACATATGTGGGCCCTCTACGTATCTACTTATAACTTAACCTTATTAATTGTTGTTTTGTGTGCCGTTTTGTTTACTTGTAGCTTTATTTTGCTCTTTTAACTGTGTTTTGGCGTTATATTTGTTCTTTTCGTTCTCTAACGCTCATCTTACTTTGTTATGCTGTTAGCCTGTCAGTCTCTGTTTTATCGCTTTTTCTGTTTGTTTTCTCGTTCCATGATTACTGTCTCTTTGTTAGGTTTTTATGATTTGCTCATTCTGCCTATGCTACACACGTGCTCTTTTACACTCGTGGTCTGGTTGCTTACTTCCTTTTGTTTATACTATGTGCCTGTAAAGTTCTATTCTGTTGCTAGCTGTTCAGCCTTTGCTTTGCTTTGCCCATGTCTTCTTTTGCTGGTCTATTCATTTCTTCTGTCCCCCTGTTTGTATATGAAAAATGAAATAAAAAAAGCTGATGATGATGATGATGATGATGATGATGAATGATGACTTGAGCATAGCTGTATCACTCTTCCTCTATTCCAAATAACTCTGGCCAATTTCAGATGACTCTCTTACTTAAACTGCAGCTTGTGGTAACTAATGCAGCAATAGCAGTTTGTGACACAACATCAATATAGTTACTGGCTCTGAAAATATGAGCCAAGTATTTAATGGCAGGTAGGCAGATTGAAATATGTCATCAACAAAGAAGAATGGATAAGCACTTCACTTGAAATAGGCTGTTGCCTAGCCTAAGATAAGTATACTGAGAAATGTAACCTGGAAGAAGTTTGAGTTTAAAGATGAATACAACTTTCAGAACTTAACCCTCGCCCCAACGGGGGGCCATCGATGCCCCCTAAGGTTTTTCCGGGATAGCAGAAAAATGACGAGGCGCAGCACTGCGATTGAGGGCTCTACCTCTTACTGCATCATTTTCCCATCATCCCTGAAATTTTTTACCCCGGGTCACCCAAGGTCAGGTCACCAGACGAGGTCAACCAAGGTCACCTCACTTCAACTTTAAGAGCTCTGTAAGAGCTACATTTCAAAGTCAGTCAATTTGAAATTTCCTACACTTTATTTTACTTTACCCCTCCAGGGTCTACAAGGTGTATATCCAGGATTTTTCAATTTCGTGCCCTGAGGTCAAGTCACGAGGTGACCTCTCCCATTGGAAAAGCATGGGGAAAAAATGTTTCATGATATAAAAGCCACAAAAATGATTGCAAATACTCAGACTGCTCAGAACAGCGTTTTTGGACACCCTTTCACGGATCCCAGGGGTCATATTTGTCCTTTGACTTTTCCAAGGTCATCCAAGGTCACCAGAGGTCAAAAACAGTATTTTGACAATAACTTTTGACATAATTAAGCTAGAGCGGTAAAACAAACACCATCGTGTCTTGTCACTGGCTTTCGTTTGATATACGGCAAGGTCACTTTTTGACCTTTTGTGACCTCAGGTCATATTAGGTCGCAAGGTGACCTCTGGAGGTCAAACCACTGGCGGGAGGTCTTTACGTTCCACATAGCGGAAAAAGTGCTGGCAATTTTCTATCAAATGTACTTTACCAGGCCTCAATAGCTGTAATGACATGAGAGTTATGCCTAGTTTGCTTAATCATTGCATATTTGAGTGAAAATAACCGATCTTGACCTAATTTGACCTCTGGAGGTCAAACCATTGACCTGAGCACTAAAACATGCGAAGTCATTTCTTACTGAATTCACGCGAGCTTTCTATTGCACTTTGCAGATTTGCGCTAACGCCCATATTTTCGGAGTTTAGAGGGGGGGTTATCGATGGCCCCCCGGTGGGGCGAAGGTGGCGCCGGACCCCCGGTGGGGCGCGGGTTAAGGGTTTGCTGTATTCGATAAAAATGATGCTGGGGCATATTATTGAGTCAAAAATTTAGCATCTACCGATATCCCTCATTTTCATGCGTGATTCAAAGTCCAAATTAGAATGGTTATTGCTTTAGTTCGGCAACCGAGACCAACAGCTACGGACGTAGCACACTTAATACAGTACAAAACAAAGTTGAACCATCTACTCACCGGGTGCGGTTCCAATCCTTGAAGATAAAGAAAAGGATATTCTCCTTTTGTGTTGATTTACCGGCCCCTTCGGCCCCAATTCCCCCAATCTCTCCGCCTTCCCGGCACACAGGGATCCCCACTAACAAGATGGCGATCCTTCTTTTCCAACGCCGCAAAAATCAATACATATTAACCGTACGTTGGCATTCCTATTTTCCGAAATATTTCATAATATTATATTTCAATCACTTTTTATAATCGATAAATCAAAAATTCCAACAATATTCGAATGAAAATACAGTTTTTTTATATATTTCGTTACAAACTAAAGATGCCACTTTTGTTCCAAACACAAGCCAGAACAAAGCGGCACCCATAGTCGCGGCTTTTTTTAGTCCGAGAATGGCGGTGGTGGAAGCGTCTCTAGATGATAACAAATGCGGATAATTTTTTACGCAGGATCATAGGCGGATCTAGGATTTCCGAAAGGGAGCGAGCACTAGGGCAGAACGTCCGAATTTAAGGCGGGCACCATGGACTTCTCAACAAATTTCATATTGCTTGGATAGTATGCATCAATGGCGGATCCAAGGGGGAAAGGCATTTGCCCCCAAACGGAAAAGCTCGGGGCAAAACTATGTTTCCCCCAAAGCGATCGACCTCCTTTTTACCCGACTCCTTTTAGTTTACAAGCAGGATTTTCGTGCTTCAACTCTCAACTTCAAACAGAACCACTTGTGAGTCCATACATATATTCACCACGATGAAGACAAGCAGCAAAAATGCGCGTCGGTACATGTCAAAAACAACGTTAAAAGCCAGACACCAAAGCTGGTAGGGAATGACGAGAAGTGCACAGTAAAACCGTAATAGATGCCACCACCCCACAAGCCAGCCCGGGCCAGGCAACCACAAGGGGGCGCCACCAATCCACAGTGAGTGAGTGAGTGGCGCCACCAATCTACATCGATATGTGAGATCCGCTCCCCGCATAAATGCGCCTAGTGGGGGCAAGCAGCCGCCCCGCAGGTGGCAGAGCCGAGAGGTCCCGGGAACCAATCGTCAGTGCCACCACCGGCACGGCCGCCGCCCGAGCCAGACGCAACAGAGGACGGATCCCACAGAAATTCCGCCGAGGCAACGAGCGCCACACCGCCGGGCCGACGCGCAGAGGCCCCGCCAGCGGGCCCCCGCGGAACAACCGCCACACCAAAGCCGAAACACCCAGCAGCGACACGACGACGCCGGCGGCTCGCGGGACCCCCAGCCAAACCCCACGCATGTATCCAAGACATCCACATAGGGAGCCAGCCCCCTCAAACGAGACCAAGGAGTCACTCCAGCGTTCTCCCAGTATAGCCAGGCCGATCGGATTTGTGGCCTGGATTGATCGTCTACGATGAGGGCAAGCGTTGAAATATTAATTACAGTACTATAGTAAATAACTCATTACGTCGAGGCAGCTCCAGGCGGACAAAGGCGGCGCCAGCGGCTCGAGGCCGCGGGGGATAAGCAGGTACCCAGCGTAGTATAAAGGAAAGTACCACCTCTTAACACGTCTGCACAGGGGCTCACATGGTGCCCGTCCAGAGAAACCTCTCAAACAAAAACCAGGTCTTCAAGATTCCAGAATAGGGAGCCGCATGCCGATAACTGGACATTTGTTCACTATCATTAACCATGAGCAAACAGGATCGGCATAGGCTAGTAATGATCACTCATCATCAGAATGACACCTGACCTCAGTCGAGAAAACAGAGATCCATCACGGATAGACACGAGATCGCTCCCCTCCCCCGCCCATCGTCCTCGTCAGGCCTCCAGAGAAGAACGAGGTCGCTCCCTCCATCGCTCGCCGCCGACGCCCCCGTCAGGCCATCAGAGAAGAAGCAGCACAGGCGCGGCACCGCCACCCGGCCCGCCGGCCGGCCCCCGTCGCACCAGCTCCCACGCCCGAAGAGCACGCGGAGGACCCATCAGACGATCGAGACGCCGAGACCAGCCGACCTCCCCAGCCATCCGTTGCCGGAGCAGCAGAACTCAGCTGCCTAGTTGAGACCGATATCCCGAGATCAGGACGCCGCGACCAACCGCCCTCCTCAGTCATCCGACGCCGGAACAGCAGAATCCAGTCCTTGAGTCGAGATCGAGTTCGGCTTCTCAAGATCGAGACGCCGTGGTTGGTTGTCCCCCTCAGACATCGGTCGCCGGAGCAGCAGAGCTCAGCTCTCGAGTCACTTAAAGGACACTTAAAGGGAGTGTCCCACTTTTAAAACGTGGTTGAACTGAGATAGCAGTTTTGTAGAGCAAGTGAAGAATCACTTTTGGCATATTTAGTTTTACTCAAATCTCTCTATATAAAATTTCCGCACACTTTAAACATCAAAATAAAGGGGCCTATTGGCTTATTTCAAACCCCAAAGGAATACCTTCTATATGGTTGCAACAATCTGATTGGTCCTTAGGTCTGAGCCCCGCCCACTAGCGGGAAATGTCATGTTAACCAGTGAGCCAGCTTGCGATATGCCCGTTTGAAGGTGCGACGAAGATGGCGCAACACATGGAACCATACATGTATTTCACACATACACAGGGTACTTTAACTACGGGTACAACCAAGTTTCCTACTAAATATAGTCCTCCCATGATGACCTTACTGCCCTTTCCTACTAAGTCATAGGAGATTCTACTAAGTTTTTGGAAGGATCAGCTGAAACATACCAAGTTTGGGCGTATTTAGCACCAATCTAGTATAAATCGAAATCAACTTGTTTCACCCATTTGACAGTAACCTTGATCTCAACGGCGAGCAGCGTATTTTACGTAAGTCTAATGAAAAAATTATAACACTTCAAAGAATTTGTTGAAAGGGCATGCATTTATTTGATCAACTCAGGCCTACCTAATAGCCGAGAGAAATAAATTTACCTTCGCTCAAGAGATCACCGGTGTTTATTGTCTTCTGCTGCAGGTACCAACAACAGCCAATCAAAGGTCAGAAATCAACAGCCAATCAAAATCGATATTAGTCTTACTGCAAACAGCTGTTAGTGCTGAACATGTCCTTATTTTGACACGCTCTGGAAAATTTGTAAAAATAATATTCTTCACTGGAGTTTTTGCAAAACGTCTGATGGTTTCACAAATAAAAATCTTTTAGCTTTCTGTTCAACCATATAAGTTTTGTTTATACAGTTCTAAAACAGGTTATTTAGAGCTTCGAAAAAGTGCAATTTCTCCAATGCCCTGCATAGTAACTGTAGTGCCTCTCCAGCCATGATGACGTAATGCTGCCAAACAACTTGAACGGGGTCTGCTGCATAGTAACTGTAGTGCCTCTCCAGCCATGATGACGTAATGCTGCCAAACAACTTGAACGGGGTCTGACACATACACACACACACTAGGACCGCACAGCGAAAAAAGGCAGTACAAGTGCCACACATGAATGAAGTCGAATGAAGGAAAGGTACGGGAGTAAGGTATTTGAATGAACGATTTGAAATTTGAGCACCGCACGCTCCAGGAGCAAATAGGGGGAAAAGCGCGACTCTGACGCGTCCCACTCCATAGTCAACCGCAAAACCGATGGCGGCGGCGGGATGGGGGGTGGGGGACGGCGGCGGCGAGTCCGAGCGGCGGCGGCGGCGGCGGCGGCGCGGCGGCGAGTCCGTGCGGGGCCCCTGGTGGTATAACATAAGGAACCAGGCCTCTATAACTGGTATTCAGTCAGTAATGGTTTGACCGCAGCGGGTCCAGTGGGTGGTTTTGTGACAAAACCTGAAAACTTCAGACTCCATGTACAGGGGGTCTATCGGCGTTATTTTGAGAAACTAAAAACGCAGAGTGTCTTGAAATGAACAATAGCATCTTTTTGAACCGGGTGATCAAAGATTTGGTCCTAAGTCACACCCCTAATCTTATTGAAATTGGAAAAGTCGGATAAAAAAGGGGTACGGACAGAATTGAGCAGAGCTTTCTCCAGGGGAAACAAAAAAGAAACATTATTTTACAGCCAATAATAATAATAATTGTTGGGGTTTAACGACGCACCAACAGCCAGGGTCATACGGCGTCGCCAACTCTCACCCTGTTGGAAGGGATTTTGGGGATCAGATCGACTTATTCAGAGGCTCCGCCGGGACTTGAACCCGGGAACGCTATTTTACAGCCAAGCGTGGTTGTTCTGGGCAATGCCTTAGGTGCCCACGTGATCCCCCAGTGGCGTATACAATGGGAGCTAGGGGCTCAAGCAACCCCTCCCCCAGTCTGATCAAGGGCAATGGCGAGGGGGGGCTGGAGCCCCCTCATGAAGTCCTGGATCCGCCACTGTGGTCCCCTATATATCCAGGGGCACTCTTTCTGCTCTGATATGTTTCCCTTCGGCGGGTACACGTTTCTTATCTGTGAGGGAAGAGACGAAAGATCTAAAACGAAACAGGGATAATAAAGATCCAGGCAAAGCCGGGAGGTGAAACTTGGTTTTACGCCTCTATGTTTGTCTGCGTAGCGCGCGATACATGAAAAGCACGCTGCAGATCCGGGGGGAGTGCATCTGCTAGACCTACTTTTCACACTGAAACACGCTGCAAGTTTGAAAAACACTGCTTCTGCCTTCCAGGGTGGTAAAGACCGGGCCGAATATAGATATTCGCAAAAACCATACTCAGACTTATTCAAATACCTTTATTTTTATAGTTCATTTGATTCGTGACACGTGGTACTGGTGAAGCACAGGTATTGACGTCACATTTACCTGATTGACAAATACCCCATTACAATTTGCGGATATTTACGTACTGACTTCCACAACATTGACAGGTGGCATTGGTCCACACGTGCGCAGCAACTAACCCTACCTCTCCGAGGGTGGGCCGGCCACGCCCCCAGGCCACCACCCCAGCGCACAGCCCCAGCGCTCGGCTGATACTCTCGCATTCACATAATCACACAGCATCCATCACACGAAACAGGGTCCTTCACACGCCGCGGCGGCCCCGCGAGACACTACCGCGCACCGTGTTCGATGTAAGGGAACCGCGGGTCGGCCGGCTTCCGGTACAGTTCAAAGGCGCTGCCTCGCTGGTCCCGGTTTGCGAGGTCCAGGCCCCCTGGTTGCGAGCCCGCGCCCTCCCGCACGGGCGGCCCGCCGCCGTAGTATCCGGTCGGCTTCATATTGATATACGTCCGTCCGGTGACGTCGTAGTTGCGGTCGAGGCTGGAGCCGTGGCCGGAGTCGAAGCCGCCGGCGTCGTCGTGAGCGCCGTTACTACTGAGCGGCGGGAAGCCGCCGGCCAGCTCCTCCCGGCTGTCTCGCCAGTCCGGGGTTTGGCGCGGCGGCGAGTCCAGTCCGCCGCCGGCCGAGTCCCCGGCCGGACCGCGCAGGTGGCGGTAGGGCTCCCCCGGCGGCGGCGGCGGACCCCGGCTGCTCTTGGGCTTGGGAGGCGGCGTTGGTCGGTAGCTAGTGGTTTTGGGCGGCGGCATCGGCTTGTAATCACTCCGGTTGCTGGAATCGTAGCGTATGTTAAAGTTGGTATAGTTATCTCCTGGTACAGTTATCTCCAAATTGTTGGCGAAACTAATCATGATTATTACCAGTATAAGTATTTAGTTGAAATTCGTGATAGAAGTCAATTGTTACAATCATACAGACGCATGGAGGACATCCGATGATAACCTCTAAAAATCTGAGGTATTTGAACCACAGTCATCGTCTATGGCTTAAATCAGGCCACATGTGATTTCTTAGCAGATGTCTAAAAATCGCAAACAGGATTTTCTGATCCAGCCTAGCCACTGAGTAAATTTGGGGAAAGACAAAAGATTTCAACCTGGCGACGTTCGGTGAAGGGGTGAGGTAAAACCAGAACTGAAGGGTAGGTCGGTAAGGCAGTATAGACGCATCTCCTAGGTACTAAATTTGGGACAATTACTTTACCAAAGACCTGGATTATAAGCGAGAGAAAAGGCTGAAATGGCAGGTCAAGTGCCGAAGCTTTGGCGACGGCTCTCCTCCGGGGCTCACAGGCTGGAGAAATGTCTCCCCCGTATCCCCCAAGTTTTAGTAACGACTCCCCCTCCCCGAATTCACAGGCTGGAGAAATGTCTCCCCCGTATCCCCCAAGTTTTAGTAACGACTCCCCCCTCCCCGAGTTCACAGGCTGGAAAATGTATCTCCTCTGTATCCTGCTTTCGACGCTCACGAATAAACTACTCATATTTATATGCAGGTATTCGTAATAATGAGTGACGACGGCTGGAAACCTATCCTCGGAACGTACCCATCACTCTAAAAGCAGCAGTTTAGTGGCTGTTCCCATATGATATGAGCCACCAAAGGGGGAGGGGGTCGAGAGCTCTTTTAAACTTATTTTCTGACGAAGGGGAGGGGACCTGGCTTTTTTGCCAATCTCTGACGAGGGGCGGGGCTAAACAATGGGGTGTCGTTGGATTTTTGTGGAGCGAGAACTGCGCGATCCCAGGGAAATTGAAGAGTGGGTACTTTGAAGCTCGTAGCCAAATATAATTATAGTATGTTACCAGTTTTACCTCAACATACTAAGAGTATTCTTGAAGTTATCCTAGTCTCGAACTTACATGCAGTGTTAAACCACAAATGGCTGCAGCCGGCGGCTGTGATTTTCTCAAACAAAGTAACAAGGAGCCGCACGCTATCGTTACGGTTCCTTCATGTGCCTTTTGTTACTTTCGGACATTTCGTAGTGAAGTGGCAGCTACTCAATTTTTTCCGGTTCTTCCATGCGTTAACAATACGCGTCGATGAGATGTTTCGAGCTATAGGGAGGTGGTTTTTATCTGTGGAGGCCCAAACCGTCTCTCACGAGTCTGCAAAGTGTCAACCAGATCATGCTGATCTTACTTTCGGTAAATGTTCCAGCTTGGAGAAGCTACCTTCCCTCCTAGCATTATTCGTTCCACTATTCTAACTTTGACCCCAGGTAAAGAAGCCAAACAATCTGAAATATCTTCGGGAGACTTAAGACAGGCAGCTGGTCACCTTGGTTTGCATCGCCCCGCTCACCTGGTGGGTCGGGAGGATGCCGGGTGTTCCAGCGGCTGGGCGGTGCTCCTTGTGAAGCGGTAGGGGTCGTGGGGGGCGTGGTTCCGCGGTGGGCCCTCCTGAGGACGCGGCAGGTAACCCAGCGAGGCAGGTCCCGCCACATCCGACGGCCGGGAGGGCGGCTTCAGGTCATCGTGCACGCCGCCGAAACGACCGAACGAATCAAACGACGAGCCGCTCTCGTAAGCGCTTTGCTGCAAGAACAGTGTACATACGGTTATAAGTACATGGCATACGAGTAACACACGGAAACTACCCCAGCTGATTCGAGGGGCTTTTATAGAACATAGTGATAACGTGCTGTATAATAAAAATGTATGATGTTGAATCATGTGATCCACCATAAACTCACTCAAAATTATGCTTCCTAGAGGCATAATTTGGTGCCTCATATTTCACTCTAAATTTTCGCCAATGGAAAGTTACTTCATTAACTCATGCAAATGACTGACTGAATTTAGGTTCAGCTGCGAAGACACAGTATCAATCTTTGCAAATTAAGTAAAATAGATGCCGAAGGGGAACATGTATAAAAAAACGTACAGAAACCGCGCCTAGATCAAATTGGCCTCTACATACAACATTAACAATTGTCACCAGGTCTAAGGCAGCTTGAGCAACTTCCTTAAATCTATCACATAATAGCTACAGTAAGCGTAGATAAGGAGTGTCACGATCAGTTCAGGGAAGGATGGGGAGGGGCCATCGGTGGGTCCAGGAACTCCCATCGGGGGAAGGGGGTACATGTTCAGGAGTCGCCATCCGGACCAGGGGGCCGTAAATTTTGGCCGCCAAAACTAAAACCCAAACCAAAATCAGGTGGGTGTCAAATTTTATTGCGGGGACATACCTACATTCTTTGAGGAAAGAGGGCAAACGGCATTTCAGTGGGACACGATTGACCATTCAGGGAGCGCAGTGACCATTTGAGGGGGCGCTCAGGGTCGATAGGAGGGGTGTGAGTGCCCCTACTTTCACCTGGATACGCCTATGAACGGATCCAGCCTCCCATTCTCTTCCAGGTATTTTCCTGATTGGAAAAAAGTGGGACACAATTCATATACTGTACCAGGAGGATGAGAGGAAGTTCACCATGGGGCCGACATCTAAGATACTCTCTGGTTTTAGAGGGAACAACATCCGTCAACACTGGCGGATCCGAGGGGGAGCCAAAGGGGCAGTGGCCCCTCCAACGTCTAAAATAGTATCTGTTGCCCTTCCCCAAAAGGACCAAATTCTAGCCGTTTTTTTA
This sequence comes from Lepas anatifera, assembly GCA_034440635.1. Taxonomy (NCBI): domain Eukaryota; kingdom Metazoa; phylum Arthropoda; class Thecostraca; family Lepadidae; genus Lepas; species Lepas anatifera. The sequence continues at coordinate 509,501 of JAOTON010001596.1, read as the reverse complement.
AACACTATGTTTTTGCGATTTGTTCTCGATTTAGCCCCTACCCAAAACCTTAGTTTTTCCCCACCAAACGCTGTTTCTGGATCCGCCACTGCTCGTCAACGAGGAGAAATATGCTCGTTAGGAGCCACCAGCTCTCCCCTCCCCACTCAACGGCCGGCAAGAACACTTTTATTTATTTTATTTTTTTATTAGGGCCACTCCCAACAGGCACACTTGCCCAATTACAGGGAGTATTGGCGTGGGTGTTTAAGGATCCTCTCCACCGGGTCAGATCGGACACGGATGGCGCTTTCCCGCCGTGGGGATTGAACCCACGTTATTCCATGGAATACGATCCGCAGTCTGGCAACGAAGCCACTAGGCCACCCCGGCCCCTTTGTATTTAGACACCCCAGAAGCATGTAAAGTTCATAAAAATCTTGCCCTAAATCCATGCCTGGGTGATAAGAGGTTACAACGATACACTCACCGACTTGAGTCTGTCTAGTGTGTAGTTTCTGTTGTTGCTGAGGTAGTTATCCTCTCGGTCCAGTTGGTTGCGCACCTGGCCGCCAGAAGCGCGGCCGAAGCTGCGGGTTCCCGTCAGCGCCGGCTTGTTACTACGGTCGATCCTAGGTGGCGCCTCCGGCAGCGAGCTGCGCTGACCAAGAGCTGCGCTGGATGGCGGCAGTCCCAGTCGCTGCGGCGAGCCGCGGTCGCCGCGGAAACCGCGCGAGCCGTGCGGCTCCGGCATGGAGGTGCGCGGCGGCGAAAACGGGTCCGGCAGCGAGCCGCGAGCGGGCAGGAACGGGTCCGGCAGGGAGCCGTGAGTCTGCGAGAACTGAGGCGGCGGACTGCTGGCCGGGGAGAGGTGGTCAGGCAGCGAGTGGCGCGGCGGGGAGAACACCTGCTGGCCGCCGGCCCGCAGCGAGGGGACGGCGTGGCCGGGCAGCGAGGCCCTGCCCAGGTGCTCCGGAGGCAGGGTGCGCGGCGGTGAGGCGCCGTGCCGAGGTGAGGACTGGCCGGTGGGCGGCGTGTAGGTGGCCGGCGGCCGACTAACGGTGTGGCGCCGGCGCGGCTCCAGAGGCGAGTGCTGGGGCGGCGAGCCCTGCGGCACGTGCAGGCCCTCGCCTGTGTACCGGGACGGTGAGAAGCCGTACCGACTGTCGCCGCCGTGTGAGTGGCGCTGACTCAGCGAACGGGGGGCCTCCTCCTGACGGCACACACACACAGTACACTGGGAACACCAAATCCAGACAATCTACAGAAAATCACATCTACAGCCCTACTCTACACTCACATCACCAAGACAAAAGTGAAGTTTGTTTTTTCTGCAAGAATACAGGCGCTCCCAATGTTCATCCATGTTCTCATCATTAATATTATTAACATCAAAAACGTGAAATAATGGCCGAAGCCTCGTGGGGTATGGGACTAGGCTACCGGCTCTGACCTGGTGTGGGGTATGGGACTAGGCTACCGGCTCTGACCTGGTGTGGGGTATAGGGCGGAGGCGGACCGTCGTCGGCCGTCAGACTGGGGTCCGACACGCTCCGCAGCAGCTGCGGGTCGGAGACGGCCCCGGAGACAGCTGCGGCGCGCGCCACGGCGCCGCCGCCGCCGCCAGCGCCCTCCAGCTCCGAGTCCGGCGCCGAGGCGTACGACAGCCGCGCCGCCATCGGGAAGAGGAAGTCGTCGGAGAGCGACTCTCCCGGCTGAAGTCGCGGAAGCGCGGAGGTTAGGGAGTGGCCGTCAGATGCACGTCTGACTACTACAGGAGTGCGACAGTTTGGACACAGAAACACGACAGAAAAACTCTTACTCGGGTCTACGAGTAAGGCGTATGACTTTACTTTTTCTTCTTTGCTGCTCCAAACCAAAGTTGCATGACTGGTACACTGGTAGGACAGGTATAAGCTGGTTTGAAGCAGACATCTAGAGATTAAGCATGGCGTTCACAGTTACACTGAGATGAATCTTGGTCGATCGAGGAGGGATAGTTTATGCTGGCAAAACAAGAAAGAATAACCTGAATACAAAATGGTTGATACATTCAATCATCCAGGATAATAGTAGCTTATGAGTGAAACATATATACAACTAAAATACAAGCGAAACAAATCTATCCAGGCAAACATGCACGTGAAAGCGTCGAAGTTGTTAAACAGGAACAAGTGCTAATGCCGTCCCTTTTAGCTACGATGGAAGGATAATTTTGTCAAAAATCAAAGAACTAGTTAAAATTCAAAATGGGGATAGCGAATTAAACGGATACCAGGTTAGCCACATTGCGCGTCGGCTGGATCTGATGACAAGAGGTGGTCCATTTCCAGCTGGTTCACCCAAGGAACATTTGAGCAGGCTTCATAAAAACAACACAGCAACAACAAAAACCCATTCATTCGCGGCATGCGTGGCTAGATATACACAGACTCCGATTCAAACGTGGTATCATGCGGTTGAGAGGACATTTCATGCAGTGGATGGGCACGATACAGCGGTAGAGGCGCCAGGCCGTCCTGCAGGCTACTGTACAGCGGCAGAGGCGGCACCGGCGGCGGCAGCGAGGGCCGCCGCCGGCCCGCCGGCCCTTGGTGGAAGTCGGGCAGCTGCGGCGGGGGAGAGGATGCTCCACAGCCTGCAGGAAAGGATCGCTCCCGGTCGGCAACAGGAAGATGTCCGAGCACATCTCGATCGGCTGAAAAGCGAGGCCATGTGTTAAAGCTCGGATTCCGGCAGGCAGAAGCTTACCAGCCCGTGGAACAAGTTATGACTGTTGTTCACCCTACCAGACAAGTTTCAATGATATATGAAGAAGAAGCATACCCGAATTACCGAGTGACCCAAGAAAAATGCAGATACGTGCACTGAAATAATGATATCGCCCCATGCACCAAAACCTTCACCGAAACCATTCACTAAATAATATTCAGCTTTGATTTATTCTCATGATAGCGCGGAGAGATACAAATTACTACGTTCAATAAAGCAATAAAGAACTGTAAATTACCTTTCACGTGCCAAATTTTACCTGAAGTCAAAATTTGGCATGTGGCTTTGACTAAAGTCAGATATATTTCTTATGTGTTAAAGGTCATGGTCGTTGAACCAAGGCCGTAAACAACCAGCCCCGTCAGGCATTTATTTTCCGTCCTCTGCACCCATCCGTCGCCAAGCTTTATTCTTGGTAGGGTCGGGGATTTCAGATGTTGTATAAAAGTAGCCGCTGGTTTAATATTAGCACAAAAGACACCAGACACTTTCACAACATTGCGTGAATGACGACAATGGCGCGCTTCGATGACTTCTCAATAATCCTTAACTCCCGACCAAACATATCTAAGCGCTCCCTCTCAGACAGTGGATACCTTGGTTTCGGACATCCAAATGGGGGCGCTCTGCTGTTTATCGACGAGCTCCTTGACCCTCCGGTACCAGCTGTCGGCGTCGGTGATGGTGACGGTGGCGGTGAAGAGGTGTGACCACTGCTTCTCCAACTTGGCGCACTGCTCCAGCGTCTTCTTACTGGACTTGTGCTGCGACCTGGTGGAAGGCCACAGGTCATCGTTAGAAGTGACCGGACGCCACGTCACTTCCAGGGATCAGTCGGGATCGCAAGAACAAGTATTGTTGGGCAAATCACTATCAAAATCAAGAGTTGGCTGGAAGTTGGTGATCTTTTCACGTATAACAGAAACCGGTAGTTGAAGGTAGTTAAAGGTGAGTTTAAATCTAGCACTAAACGGTTTTGGTCCTTTTTACAATGAGTTCGTGGTTCTAAAGGTCAACTCTCTGTGTTTTCCGATAACGGTGCGGGGATAACTGGGGACTCCGAGCGCGCCAACCTTTTGAATCGCGCATTTGCGGACAAGTTTACTGATCCTGATGTTGACGAATACTCTGTCGTTTCCAGCCTTGACCTTCCGTTGTTGGACCGTTTTGAGGTGACGGAGGCGAGTGTGCGCTGTGCGTTGGACGACTTGGAGGTGCGCAGGGCTTGCGGACCGGACAATGTGAGTGCACGGATAATAAAGGATTGTAGGCAGCAATTGTTGGTCCCGCTTTACATACTGTTCAATAAGTCTGTGACTCGGGTGGTATTTTCGGGCAGGTGGGCATAGGCTAATAATAATTATTGCGCAAATAAGGATCTCGTAAATTAGCTTCGAACTATCGAGTAATCTCGTTCACCCCACTGTTTGGAAAATTATTGGAACGCTGTATATGTAACGCATTTCTAACCCATGTTCATCCTGTTCTGGCTTCAAATCAACTCGGCTTTGTTCCACGTAAGTCCTGCGAAACAAATTTAGCCTCTCTTTTGAAAACAGCGTGGGACTCCATTAATTCAAAAATACAAACTGATGTCATATACACAGATTACACTGCGGCATTCCAGAGTGTCAATGATAAATTTCTCACTCATAAGCTAAAATATTCGTTCCAAATTTCCGGCACTGCTCTCGATTGGCTTTCTTCTTATTTAGGCAATAGAAAAGAGCGTGTAATTTTAAATGGAAAATTTTCAGATTGGGCTCCAGTACGCTCTGGGACGCCTGAAGGCGGAATGTTGTCCCCTTTGCTGTTTGCCCTGTTTGTTAACGATCTACCGTCCAAAATCAGGACGAATTGTCTCCTCTTTAGCGGACGCTGAACTTTTCCAGGCTGATCTCAACACTCTAACTGAATGGTCACATCTTTGGAAACTTCAACTTAACCCAGTTAAGTACAAACCATTAACTATAACACTGAAATACAATTCATTTCTAGCCACCTACAAAATTCAAAACAATGCCCTTGAAAAAGTAAACTCAATACGAGATCTTGGAGTGTTGATAGACTAAAAATTAACGTTTCAGGACAACATTGATCAAACCGTCAGTAAGGCAAACAGGGACTTGGCCTGCTGATAAGGTCCCTCCAGACAGGCCATCCAGTGCGAGGAACGAGATCGAGATCAAAATTTAAACCGGACCCAATCTTGGCAGCTTATTTTGGCAATGTTCGCTTAATTTTAGAATATGGTTGCATTATCTGGGGAGGGCTGCCAAGACACATCTAGACAGGTTCGAAAGAATACAACACAAATTTCTTATTTGGCTTTCAAACATTTCCTCAATCACTCGCAGTCCCTTGACTACTCTGATCTTTTGGAACATTTCAAAATTTGCAGTCTTGCTTCTCGCCGTCTGCAATACGATATCATGTTTATCCAGAAGATCATAAGAGCCAGGACTGACTCTGCCCTACTGCTCGGGAGTTTCCCGCTGCGTGTACCGCCTCGGCACACCCGAGCTATGGCCGGCACCTTATTTCATGTTCCGCATGCCTGGATAAATACGGTGCAGCGTGGACTGTTTTGTCGAGCGCCCAGCAACTTCAATGCACTCATGACCGCGCGCCCCCACGCCGATCCGTTCAGGTACAGCCACGCACAAATTAGGGCCCATGTAAGATATTTTATTAGAGCGATCCCTATCGCCAGAGATATTGGTAGGCTGTGAATTGTCATCATTTGGAGAGCATGTAACTTAGTTTGTTTATGATAGTGCTGGTTTTGTGATATATTTTTACAATGTATTATGCCTGATGTACATCAAATTTTATTGTATTGTAATGTGAGTGTTTTACCATCTGGACTTGAGCTGTCACTGGGGCTTGCCCTGTTGCTCATCAACGCTTAATAAACAATAATAAACAATAAACAAGGACAAATATTCAGATAGTATACGAGCCAATATTTGGATCAGCAAAGCGAATTTCATACACCAACAGACGATCTCGCATCTCAGAGCTACAGGTATTCTTATTCTTCCAGGAACAGCTCCTGTGACCTTAGCACAGGTTTTGTGCCAATACTAACTCCAGATGCTTATATAATTAGACAGTGGTTCAAAGACGACGAAGTAGTTACACATTTAGAAACTGTTTTGAGCGATGCAAAAGGTTGATAACACGTGCTATTCATCGAGGTAGGTCGTATCATTTGTCCACTCGCTCTCGCTCTGGCTCTGGCGTCTCTCTCCCTCTCCCTCTTCTTCTTCCTCTCCCTCTCCCTCTCCCCCTCTCCCTCTCCCTCTCCCCTCTCCCTCTCCCTCTCCCTCTCTCTCTCTCTCTCTCTCTCTCTCTCTCTCTCTCTCTCTCTCTCTCTCTCTCTCTCTCTCTCTCTCTCTCTCTCTCTCTCTCTCTCTCTCTCTCTCTCTCTCTCCGTATTCACCTGTCAGCGTTGGCGGTGGCGCGAACCTGCTTCAGCACCTGCTTGTTCTCTGCTCTCAGCAGCATACATATGGGGTAGAGCTGGGCGTAGTTCAGCCTCTCCACCGCGTTGGGAGTGACGTCCAGCAGCGCATGCCGCCCTCGCGCCACCAGCTCTCGTATTGCACTCAGCCGGATGATACCCGACGATTTTGACTTAGACGATTGAGCACCAGCGTCCAACTCTGTTGAGGAAAGAACACGTGTTTGGGCAGGATTTATCGATGTATGGACTGCTGAGTTCACATTGTACCGCCTTGCTCAAGAATGGTAAGAATGAATCGTTATGCAATGAATAATTCCATATTCAGTCATGTCCACACAACTGTAAGAAGGATTACCAGCCGAATAGCGCACCATGCCTGCCAACCCACACCCTGTAGCGGAGCAGACGGTCTGGTGCAGTCACCAGCTGCAGCAGAGGTACTCACGGGGTGCCTCCAGTCTATCAGGCAGGTCTCGCAGCAGTCTCTCCCTGGCCAGGTCAGCTGCCGCTCCGAACAACACCAGAGGACGCGTGAAGCCGGCCGCCCGCAGCGTCACCCTCTCGTACGCCGGGAACTTGGAGACGGCGTCGGAGAAGACCAGGTCCTCCCAGTGGTCCTTGCCCAGCGACTTGGAGCGCGGCTGGCGGCGGCGGCGACTGAAGAGCCGGGACCGGGTCTGACTGAAGGCCGACTCCTTCTTGGCGGCGTTGAACTGGGCCGTGGCCAACTCCTCGGCGGCTGACTTGTTGGGGATGACGCCCTTCTGAGTCGCCTCGTTGTTACGACCTGTCGGTATGAGCACATGGACCATGACACCGACTGAAGGCAAGACACATTTGAAACAGGGGTTGATAAAGGAATGCTCCACCAGTGGTAATAAAGCATATTCACATCTTCACACAATCGCTCCAAATCTCCAAGTACCAGCATTGAATATAATACATTTATTTTCGTCCATTGTATTTACAAATATAAGATATCAATAAAAACGATAATTGGTGATAGAGTGCATGGAGTTTTGACCTCTCTATCCTCGCTTAGCATACAGCATGAAACATGACGGGAGAAATTTACTCTCTTGGCTCGCGTAAAAAATATGGTAAGCCCGTGTTTTATCATGGTTATTCTTAAACACAAGTGTGGGTATATTGCTGAGATTGTGAGGAAAACTACATTCCACTAATGGTCCATTATAAACCGGCAGAATCTGACGATACTTCTGCCAGCCGAAATTACAAACGCACAAGAGAACAATGTCAAAAAATTGACAGATTCGGTCCGTAGATCCTGCCAAGCGTGACTGGACCATAAGCTTGATCGAGGGACAAGTTCTGAGGAGCTGTAAATCACGATTGCTCTGTTTCTGTGCGAGAACTGCGGAACCCTGATTTAAATTTCCGTCTAAACCACGTGAATACCTGTCAGACCATCAGGAAGACTATCAAATCGCATGACACAACGGCCGACAGCACACAAAGCACTGGGCTAGATCCGTTATTTCTCGCGCGGCGAATCAAAGTTGGGCTCCCGACACAGTCGCTGACGCCCGAGCAAAACATTACGAAACACTGCTGCACAACTCGAACACAAGGAAAAAGGAAATCCATGAAAAACATGCAAGACTTACCAATTCTGTGCACTAGCCAGGATCCTACCACACCCAGGTTGAGAGTGTCCACCACGTGAAATATGTCGCCCTTGCGGAAGCTCAGCTCATTCTTGTTGGTCTGCTCATAGTTGAAGTGTGTTCTGTAAATGTTAAATAAAAGTGATACTATCACCAATGGGATAAGCTGGTATAAAGCATAACACTGGTCCAAAACACTGCGAATTCGGCATAGTAATCGAAAACTGGTGTACAGAATCTTGCAGTTGTCACATTTTAGTCACAGCACATTGAAATGAGGAGAGGTGCCCTGATATCAAGCGGCAAGAGGTTTGATGCAAAATGAAGGAGACTATTCTTATAATGCTTCGGAAATCTGACAGAACTTAAGTACCTGCTAAACCTTTAGAAACCACGATTCTCGGATTTAATGAGAATGGAACAGAGACTGGGAAGCTCAGAAGCCAGGCCAAGGCCACGCGAGGAAGACCAGACATACACTGGGCACAGGACGAGGGGCACGTTTAAATAGCATGTCCATTCACTGAACGGCTCGGCTGTTTGCTGGACAGGGCACGGGCGATTTTTTTAGAGACCTTGAAGGTAACTCGGGAGCATTTCTGTAAAAAGCTGGTTGGGAATAATTATCCCTCATAAGTAACGACCTAAGTGATAAGATCCGCTGACCTGATGTAAAAGGAGTCTCCTTGCTGGTTGGCCATCAGTTGCTCGTAGTCGGCCTTTTTGTACTGCACTATCAGGTCGATTTGGTCCTGGAGGCTGAGAAGGTACAGCACCGCCTCCTCCCTGGTCACCCCCTTCATGTCCATTCCGTTCACCTGAGGGGGAGGTTATGTTAATGTGCCACTTCGTCACTGGTTGTAGTAGAAATTCCACAAATGGCCCGTTTGATCGTTTATCATATGTTAAAGTTTATATTTGCGAACCAAATTTATACAATGCCTCCTAGAGCACTATGCTTTCAAGACTCGTAAGAAATCAGATAAATGTATTCACTAGGATTCCATGATTCGAATCAACAAATGGGTTTTAGTTTCTATGCTAAATAGGTTCTCTCAACTAATAACCTGTTTTGTAAATGCATGTTTGTATAGGTATTATTGATCTAAGAAAGGGCCAATGGTTACATTTAATGTCCAGCACAATATGTGGGACGGCTTCGTAAAATACTTTTTCCATTCGCATAAGCAATTTTTTTACAAAAAGGGCTGTCTCTCGCATCAGACAAGACAACACATTACAAGAACGTCACTTTAAGTTTGAACGTTACCAAAACACAGAAAGACGACTTTTGGGATCGACATTTCCGTAAAGCACTCGAGAAACATAAATATACCACAAGGCCACCAACCGAACGAGTAATTCACGTAACAAGGAGAAAATCTGAAATCCAGCGCCAAGCCTCGCAGAGAGCAGAGGGACGGCGGTCTCGCACAGAGCAGAGGGACGGCGGCCTCGCACAGAGCAGAGGGACGGCGGCCTCGCACAGAGCAGAGGGACAGGTCTCGCTCCGGTGCTGTTTCACGGTTCAGCAGTCGGCCGACTTTCGTGGGATAAGTGATTGAGCACAGTTTTTCAGGGTAACAGATACGAAGCCTTTTCATGCACTGTCACTGCATGAGTTCTCTGCACTGGACTGGAGCGCAAAGCTCGACCGATTGGGCTAGCCTAGTGCGGCAGTTCACTGAGCTATCCACTCTTCCAGCCAGCGCCGCAGACGTTGAGTGAATCACCTCCGCGATTTTCTCACACCACCCTCCAAATACGAACAACAGCTGGTAATTTCTCTGTAACGACGATAGATCCCAATAGTCATTCACATCAAATTAGCACAGATGTCTCTAACGGGTAGCCTCACCGGAAATAGCTAATCTTGACGACTATCCCATTGTTAACTTTATTAGCTGAACTGGAGCATTTCGTATCGGTAGGTGTAAATTCAGAGAAGTTTTGACGAAGACCATAACAGGATTTTGCAGGAAGCTCCCCATGAATGGATGTGTGGCTGGTGAATGAATAGTTTGAGAAGTAGATACCTTGATGATTTTGTCGCCGGGCTGGAGGCCTTGTGCGGCTGCCGGGGAGCCCGTCTGTACCGCCGTCACGTACACCCCCCGTCTCGTTGCCTCCTGCAAGCCGGATTCCGACAGAACCCTCCTTCATAAAGCTGACGAACCTGGGGTCCGGGCTGCCGGGCCAAGACGGGTGTCACGCGGCCCTCTAACTTAATATAGCACAAATATTCCACAAAACGACTAGACATCTCGTTTCCCACTGGCGTGGTTTCTTATTTCGCTATAATCTTCGCTGAAATTTCACATTATCTTCTAATTGTTAACAAACCCCTTTTCTCTGGGGGCTCAGCCCCAATTAAAATGTTTTGCTTGTCTATACGTGACAATAGATTTAGAATATTCACATGTATGTACTGAGGGTAAATCAGAGAAATATGTGAAGTTAAGTACAAGTGTACCCGGAGTACGGAGTCCGGAGGTAATCACTCACGCGGGCTCCTTTGGTCTCGGAGACTGGCGGTCGTAACTCAATCTGTTCTCATCGTACATGTCTGAAACTGATCGCAAGCCGTCAACACTTCCAACTCTCTGGTCCCAGAGGCAGGTGGAGCTCAGGTATCACGCTATGATGACCAGTCGAGTGATTCTGGTATGGCCATTTACCCAGGGCGGAGCCCGGAAAACGTGTGTCCTGTTATTTCTTTGAGGTAAAATTCATGACAAGTGCATACTAATGATAATGATTCTATGTTGTAACTAGATCAGTTTACCGCTTGGTGTATGCTACAGATAGACGGCCTCGTGGGAACGGATACTCTATGAATATCTATAAATACATACGCTTATTTCTCAGCGTAACGGTATTTTTATCATAGACGGATCCAGGATTGCCGATCGGGGGCACCTTCCCGGGGGGCGCCATCCGGACCGGGGGGCGCCACTTATGACCGGCAAAAGCTATCAGGTGGGCGCCAAATCCTATCGGTGGGGGCCGACTTTCGCATCCTGGGGGGGTGGGAAGCGACATTTCAGGGGGCGCCATCGACCTTTCAGGGGGCGCCGAGGGTCGATCGGGGGGCACGTGCCCCCTTGCCCCCCCTGGATCCGCCTATGATTTTTATATCGAGAACCACTCAGGTGCGGCGTAATCAATCTGCCGTGGAATCTGTCAAAGCATTTGCTAGCAGCCTAACAGATTATCCCCGCACATGCATAAAATAGCATCTGCCAGCAGGAGCTTTGGCAGGTTCTCTCGCTTGTGAATAGAGTACCTAAGTGAAATTAGGTAACTGTTAGTGGATTACAAACATACATACAAGGCACTTATTTCCACCGGAAAGCTGCACCAGTGACAGAACATAGCATAATCTGACCTGAATTGCTAGTGGGATGTGCGCCTCCTAATCCGTTCGTCAGCCCGTCGTCCACTGTGAAAGACACCGTGAGGTTACAAGACAGAACAAAGGGAAAGTCAAATTGGAAGCTTTTGTCAGTGGGAGCTGCCTTTTCCGGTCGGCTAAATCAAAAAGTTTTTTTTCTGCAGGTGCATACTGGTAGTGAGGGTATCTACTGGGAGCATGGTAGGCAAAGTAATGAGGGATTTCAAGAGGCTGAAATGTGATAACTTCTCGTAAACTGTGTTGAAGGATTGGCGCCATAAATCGCATGAGGCCTAGTGCAAGTGACCTAAGGGCGAAACAGGAGCTCGCCTGCCTGAAACGCACCTAGCTCAGTACTAGCAATTACTACCGTTAACACTAGACCCATCAGTCTCGAATTCGGCTCGTGGGGTCAGTGCGCTCCTGTTCACCCTGTAGGCTCTGTGTGGCAGCAGGGAGGCCGGCGGACCGGGCACGGACCTGCGTCTCGGGGAGGCGGCGGCCGCGGGGAGGCTGCTCCTCCAGCGAGTGCAGCTTGTTGCCACTGTGCAGCAGCGGCGTGGCGGGCTGGTCCAGCTGGGTCAGCGAGATGTCCATCAGGGGACCCCGCGAGCGGCCGTTCTGCCTGCGGCCACAGCAGGCGAACCATCGCCACTCAACACCAGGCGAACCATCGCCATGCAACATCAGGCGAACCATCGCCACGCAACACCAGGCGAACCATCGCCACGCAACACCAGGCAAACCATCGCCACTCAACACCAGGCGAACCATCGCCACGCAACACCAGGCGAACCATCGCCACTCAACACCAGGCGAACCATCGCCATGCAACATCAGGCGAACCATCGCCACGCAACACCAGGCGAACCATCGCCACTCAACACCAGGCGAACCATCGCCACTCATCACCAGGCGAACCATAGCCACGCAACACCAGGCGAACCATCGCCACTTAACACCAGGCGAACCATCGCCACGCAACACCAGGCGAACCATCGCCACTCAACACCAGGCGAACCATCGCCACTCAACACCAGGCGAACCATCGCCACTCAACACCAGGCGAACCATCGCCACTCAACACCAGGCGAACCATCGCCACTCAACACCAGGCGAACCATCGCCACGCAACACCAGGCGAACCATCGCCACGCAACACCAGGCGAACCATCGCCACGCAACATCAGGCGAACCATCGCCACGCAACACCAGGCGAACCATCGCCACGCAACATCAGGCGAACCATCGCCACGCAACACCAGGCGAACCATCGCCACGCAACATCAGGCGAACCATCGCCACGCAACACCAGGCGAACCATCGCTACGCAACACCAGGCGAACGACGAATGTAAGAGCGGTTCAGGGATCCCGAACGGATGATCAGGGCATCATCCGCATCCATCAACATCGACCCGTTAATTGAGCTTTTAACTAAACTTGTCAAACAGAGAAAACGTTGCAGCACCTAAATAATATTTTCATCCCGGAAAATAGATTGTTTGCCGCTTCGAATTTAGCCCGGACGGGGCCCCTATTATTAACGCTTAACGGGGCCAGCTTAACGCTGTTGGTTCTTTTCCACAGTTTTAATAAGTAACGATGTTGGCGTTGCACTTGAGGAGTACAGGCCGCACTAGTTTATAAAATCACGTAGCTTTCCGAGGCAATCGAACTGAAATGTATATGCGCCAAGCCCAAATGTATCAGGCTGAATACCTAGCATGCTGTTTAGTTAGGTCATAACGGTCGACCACTGTTATGCATTAGTTAGGCCAGTTGAAACTGAGAATGATAAAATTGGGGAGCACATAAGCTCTTGCTTCCCTGCTCCCACCTTATGCAAAATACGCTGTCGTGCCCTTATAACACTCTGCAAGTCCTAAACAACCTTGAGTTAGCAGGCATTGTAAAATAATTACTGCGCTTAACTTCATTCTCCGGTTAACAGTTGTCAAGTCCTCGGAGAAGACTAAAAACGTTTTCCTGAGGGTTTTCAATAAGCAGGCAAGAACATAAAAAGGGAAGCATGTCACGGATGTCAGTGATTTAGATCAAATATTCTTAAGTTTTCGATAACGCATTAAATTGGTAAAACACGGCGATACCCAACCGACTGATTTTGTTGGCGAGCACCTGCCGCGTTACCGTCCGAGTGACGGCAGCAGCGTTACCTGAGGAGGTTGTTCTTCTCGTCGCTGTGTCGGTGCGAGCCTCGATGGTCGTGGCTCGGAGGAGGCGCGTACAGGTTCTGGCCCCGGTCCCCGCCGTAGCCTGGACGCGAGTCGGATTGGGACCGACCGTGCTGGTTCGATGAGGCCAAGTCCTCTGTCGGACAGACAGACTGCTTGTTGAGTCAGGGAGGAGGGATGGGGATCAAAGGAGGGTGACACAGACAAATTCACAACCCTAAAAAACAAAAATTGGACTGACCATCTAACAAAAAACATAATCCCACACAAGGATTGAACCAAAGAACATGAGCGATTCAGTCAAATGCATGCATTTTGAATAGTCCAAGCAAAGGAATTTCAAGGAAGGTAAAGCAAGCCTCCAAAAAACCGACCTAACCTACCTTGTGACCACTCCTTTTCCCGATCACGACACAATAGGGTCAAATGAACCAACTAAGCAGCCAGGAAACATGCCCCATCCCCTCCTCCTTCCCCACCCTTCTCCAGAAGTCCGGCCGGCACGGGGTCCCGCCGCACGGTGAGGCTCAGCCTCTCCCTCGCCGCGTCCAGCAGCTTGCGCGCGTCCTTCAGCGTCAGACCCTCGGCCGGCTGCTGGTTGATCCGCAGCACCACGTCCCCCTCCTGCAGCGTGACGTCACGCTCCATCACCGACGGCCTGCCGCGCAGCTCCTTCACAAACAGCTGGCAGCCCAGCACGATGCCGAAGTCTGCCGGACGCGGTTCAAGGTGTCAGCCACCCGGGACTGTTCATCGCGATGCTAGTGCAAACCTGCCAGTGACTGGTAAAACGGTGGACAGCGCTGATGATCAGCTAACTGCTCACGTTGCGGAATACGACTAACGTTGGCCCTTTCCCGGCCGAACGTCTCGCATTTGTGTCATACGTATGTACATGGCCTACCTTTATACATCGCCACATATGTATGAAATAAAAAGGAAAATATGGTCAATATTGGTGGTGCGACATACGAAAATGGACAAAATTGCATACGGGCTTATTGTTATCGGCACTCCCAGCTTGATGGGCGTGCTGCAGAGACCTGACACGCACCGTCCTTGCGTTTGACCTTGGTGAGGGTCATCTTGAGCTGGTGCGGCTGGGTGGTGGGAGGCAGCACCAGGCGCCGCTTCACGTGCAGGTGCACCACCGAGCCGGAGTCCCGCAGCACTTGGACTGCCCTGGCGTAGTCGACGTTCTCCAAGGAGATGCCGTTAGCGGACAGGACTCGGTCGTTGACCCTGCAGAAGGGACAGTGTGCACTAAGTGGGAGCTTCGTCTATGGAAGATGGAAGCTGTGATCCGTGGTTCAGGCGCAATCATCAGGAAATTTACAGTCATTGGGTGTTTACATGCATCCGTTATGTTGTCATTAGAACCAATCAATATCTAGACGCTCGAATTTCAAACAGGCCAGAGTTGTTCTGTGGAATAAATCATTTATACCATATTTCTAGATGATGAATTTTTTTCAACAAATAGAGGGAGCTGGATATCATGATTACACACAGCTTTAGGATGGGAGATTACACTGGTCAACAGCCAAAATGGATCCGGCACGTGAACACCTGTTTCTGCCTATTTCGATACCGCTGATTTCAAATTTAGGAACCGTTTTTTGTCATCGGACTTGGTTTCTTCCCCAGAGCATACCTGGTGTATAGGCCCTACACTTTCCACACACATTCATGAGCCTAGCCTTTTGTGGAAAAATCTAGATGAAGGACATCGAGAACCCGGATTAACTGCACCCGGACAGTGCAGCTTATCACTATATATGTGAATTTATTGCAACGGAAGACCTACCTCACATTCAAGTGCATGAACATTGTACATTGAACAAGGTTTGCGCTCGGTCGCACAAGCTCGCCGGTATTGTAGACCGAGACGTGACGCCGCAACATTATATGATGAGGATCTTATGTCAGTCACCTCCCTTGAAGGTCGAGTCTAAGTAAAAAGTCACAGGTCAAGGTCATACCACCATTTCAAGGTCATTGACCCTAGTGCCTTTGATCGGATGACGCCGCCTAATAAGACGTATACCATGTTATGACGTCATAGGCTAAGTCACTCAATCTTGAGCTCAAGGTCGCAGGTTCAAGACAAAGGCCATGGGTCAAGGTCAAACATTATTGCCCGCCCAACGGTTGCCATAGTGCTAGTTGCAGAATACGTTATAGGCAAAATGTAATATTTTGACGTCAAAGGTTAATGGCCTTGAACGACCTTGACCTAAAAGTTTCAGAGAACATTGCCTCAGACCTTTCCTATGTTACTTTAGGTCACTTTCTCTCCATATCCGGCTTCTCATCGCATAATCACGGCATTTTCCAATGGCTACCCTGCACAGACAGAATTTAACCTGTATAGCCTCGTTTAACCTTGAATATATCGACCTAGGTCTATGAAAATCGGCTTTAAGGTAGAATACTTTAGCCTCCACAAACACCTAAACGTTCATATTCCTGGACCTCTTGGGTTTCGCACTGTCAATGTTACTGATGCCAAGTAGGCTTGTACAAAGACGACACACAGACACATTGGATCTCAAAATTTTGATCTGATACGGCATTTATGCTGCCAGATTCGTGTTCAGCGCCACATATTACCTTAGAAACGGACTATTTTGTATTGGATCCACGACAAAAGTTAAACTTTGTTGACCAGTGTTATTGATGAAATTGGAGTCGGTGAATGACTACTGATCTTCGAATAAAATTGGTATTGCTTTACTCCCAACAGTCTTTAAGTGGCTTGGGAGTGTTGCTCCAAAACAAAAGCACACATTTTGCGGTGGTGTTAATGCAGACACCCTCCAGTCCACTTGGGGGCGATACGGCGGTTGGCTGTGCTCACCCGTGCCCGACCGATGTGGTCTGGTGCACTGCCAGTGCACGTGATGACGTTCATGTTCCGTCGCTCTCGGGCAGCGAGGCCGCAACCATTGAAACGGCGCTGCAACCTGGTTGCAACCATTGGTAGTTACCGCTCACTCACACGGCGTTCCAGCTTGTCCTCGAGCAGTGTCACGGACCAAAACTTCTCACCCACTGGCCGAACCGGTTTGGCAGCTCGAGGTTCGGAAGGAGGAGTTGAAGATTTAGTTGTACAACTCGGTGCCAATAGACACCGAACAGTGTGTGTGTGTGGGTGTCCATGGTCCGGGCGATGTGCACATTGGAGACGTTACAAGCGTTTCAGAGCTGGAGCAGCTCTGCCCTAGGACAGCCTCTGCTTCTGGGGCAGCTCTGCCCCAGAAGCAACAGAGCGGAGTCTTTGGGCCTACAGGATGAACCGTCCAGACCATGCCCTCGGTGACATGAGAAGACCTCAGATCGGAATTTTAGCAGCGGGCTAGATACCTTCCCATTCTGTGGCCTAGAAGTCCAACTCATTGACCAGGACAGTCATCATCATCACTGAAATCCTTCCTTCCAAGTTCAACTGCAATCATTTCACGGCAGTATACTTTAACTGTGCACCAGTTCCTCATTCTTTCATTTCAGAATTTGTTTTTTCTTGAAAGTCTCCGGTGGCCTAGTCCTGCGATCAATTTTGGCATCCTCCCAACGGTTTGAGAGACACTTGAGACACACAACGACAAAAACAAGCACATTATATTTTGGGATTTGCCGTGAAAGCAAACCCAAAATCGAATCAAGCCCCGAAATATCTCATGGGGCTACACGGGGCTATAGCCCCCCATAGCCCCCTCCCACGTTTCTTCACTGAGAGCAAGAATAAGTTTAGATATTTGCGATCTGACTTCTCCCTGGGATATTTCGTCACTATTCCTAGACTTGCTACTTTATTGTCACGGCACTTCCTTCCATCCAATCCATCCATCCATCCATCCATCCATCCATCCATCCATCCATCCATCCATCCATCCATCCATCCATCCATCCATCCATCCATCCTATCCATCCATCCATCCATCCATCCATCCATCCATCCATCCATCCATCCATCCATCCATCCATCCATCCATCCATCCATCCATCCATCCCATCCCATCCCACCCACCCATCCATCCATCCATCCATCCATCCATCCATCCATCCATCCATCCCATCCCACCCATCCATCCATTCATCCATCCATCCATCCATCCATCCATCCATCCATCCATCCATCCATCCATCCATCCATCCATCCATCCATCCATCCATCCATCCATCCATCCATCCATCCAACCATCCATCCATATAAGCATACATATATGGCTGGATGATGATGATGATGATTATAGTTTTAGGGCACTGCAACTGCAGAGACTATACGTGCCCATGCCATTAGACCTATTGAAATTTACTATACTATGCTGGATAGGAAAGTGCCAGGGCTTTCTCTGCTATGTGGAACATAATGACCTCCCGCAAATGTTTTGACCTCCAGAGGGCACCTCTTGATCTAACATGACCTGAGGTCACGAAAGGTCAGAAAGTGACCTTGCCGTATATCAAACGGAAGCTATTGATGAGACATACACGATTACGTTTAATTCAGCGCTCTGGCTTGATGAGGTTAAAAGTTGTCAGAATACTGTTTTTACCCTGGTGACCTGTGATGGCCTCAGATAGGTCTAAGGGAAAATATTGCCCCTGGAATCCGTGAAAGGGTAGCCAAGAATGTTTTTTCTGAGAACTCTGAGAATTTGCAAACGTTGTTGTGACTTTTAGATCTTAAGACAGCTTTTTCCATGCTTTTTGTATGGAAGAGATCTCCTTGTGACCTGACCGCAGGTCGCCAAATATAAAAAAATCCGGATATGCAATTTGTAGACCTTGGAGGGGTCATCAAGTGTGAATAGTTTCAAATCGATCAGATTAGAAATGTAGCTAATGTAGAGCTCAAAAGTTGAAGTGAGGTTACCTTGGTTGACCTTGCCTGGTGACCTGACCTATTGTGGCCCGGGGTAAAACTTTGTAGCGAGGGTGGGAAAACGATGGGCTGAGAAGTAGACCCCCTCAACCACAGTGCTGTATCTCGTCGTATTTCTGCTATTCTGAAAAAAACCTTAGGGGGCCATCGTTGTTCCCCCGGTGGGACGAAGGTTAAATGGGTAGTGCACCAAAAAAATATTGCGTCAAGTCATGATCAAACTGCCAAAAATGAGTTTTAAACAGTGATACAAGTTGTACTTCTGTGAGTTTATGATTACTACGAGGGGTCGTTTTAGTCTCAAATCCGACTTCTGTGATATTTATTTGGCTGTTTTAGTGAAAATAAAATTTGGTCCCTTTTTGGCCCTGCTTCTAACTCGGTTTGGCCCTTTTCTGCTAAAAAAACCTGGCAGCCCTGGGTAGCATCTATAATCTCTAGAAGATGGAAAGACAAAAATTGGGCAAGGCTTTTTAACACTAGCGATTCTAAGCATTATTAACGCCCCCCCCAAATGGGGTGTTGATCCCCTGAAGACACATAATGGCCTGCACAAGAAATGCCCCCCTCTGACATTTCCTTAAAAAGTGCCCTGATTCTCAAGATTCAAGTCATAAGTTTTGATTTTTTACCTTTGCCAGATCATCAGAGGCTACGAAAGCAGGCTTCCAAACTCTGGTCAATAACTTACCTATAAAAGATGTTAAAGCTTTCGTTTCGATATCAATACGTTTGTTGTTCGTCCAAGTTGATTGATCTGCACATTGGCCATGTTAGGTTCAATGGTGACTTTGACCAAACATGGTGAACTTGACCGAACAATGGATGAGGACATTTTATATTTTGACCTGGAATGATCCTGTTATGCATCATTCGATTTCTGGTACAGTGAACATTGAAATATTTACATAAGCCTGTCAGAGGCTAGAGCCATACAACTTTCTTCAGCCTGTCACATTCTTTGATTTATCATGACCTCAATATCGACCTGAGCCAAAAAGCTACTGATATCCTTTCATAATGTTTTCCAGGGATATGTTCTACCTTCGTGTTTTTGCTATTCCAAATAAGAGCCGATATCGAAGGAGAAGGGTGTTGGGAAACCCACATATTGGGCTGAAGGCGGATTACTGGAACATTGGTGTGAGCTAAGTGACCTACTATAGATATACCAAAATAAGAAACAACATTTCTTATTTAGACTGACTAGACTGTCTAGCAGGCATCAGAATCCGCCGCAGTATGATTTAGCTACGATCAGGAATTAGAAACTGAATTGTGGGTGGAATGTGATCCGCAATATTTTTACTGTCCTTGAGCTCTGGGCAGAATATATAATAACAAATGATGTGTCAAAATCTGTTCAGGATACCGAAACTCCAGTGTACATACCTCGCAGCATGTTGTCGGTAACGCCTATTGTAGCACTAACCGATCATCATACGCTGAAAGGGGGAAATTCGGCCTCAGACAGTTTATGTCACTTTTTCCAGTTTCTACCAGTTGAAGCCGGCTGGCAGCAAAAACCTCCTTTTCTGGCAAAAAGTCCAATCCTGTACCCAACACTAACCAGGTCTCCCAACTTCTGTCATCACCCTTGGGGAGAGGGGCGCACGATTGTTGTACCCCTATCCACGTAAGCCTCCCTGACTCTCGGCTCGGGATACCTATCATCACTAGAGCGAGAAGGGCGCGGCACATCCTGCCAGACGTGCTGCACGTTTCCGATACTCTGGGTGGATCCTGAATGCAACCTTGGTTGAAGAATTTCTTTTGAATATTGGCTCTGAAATTCGCTATCGCTTTGATCTCCGAAAAACAAAATCTGTTTCTCTCCTCACTTGGGAATTTCGTTCCTCAAAACGTAGGTTTGGAGAGGAGAACCCGTGAACTTTCCTTCACGCGTGCTTGTCCCCAGGTGTCCCTACCTGTTGCTTTCGCGGGTGGTGTTGGTGGAGGCGGGAGTGGTGGAGGGCAGGTCACCGGCAATAACCCAGCGTCCCCGTGACCTGGGGATGAAACGATTTCACCACGTTCCTTGCGCATATGACCCATTGGAGGCGCCGAAGAAGTCTGCTCTGAGTCATGTCGCTTGGAAGCCACGTGTGAAGGTGTTCTGCTGTTCGATTGTATGGGAGCCTGTGGTGTGTAGTTTTCTCCGTGGCAGAGGTGGGTACCACAGTTCCTGGTCGTTTGCGTGTGAATGTTTGCGTCTGGTTGTTTGAGTTACGTCTCGCAGCAGGATGTACATACATACATCTGTATTTGAAGAACTTATATCCGATCGATTGACTCGTGCGCGTTTCGCTCCAGGAGGATCTCCCCACTTTTCTGCAGCTTTCTTGGTCTAAGTCACTGACTGTTCCCTACTTCTGTTAGCTCGTGCACTGACCTTGGAAGGACCTGATGATAGTATGACATGTGCTAACGCTGGGGGTTCTTTGGATGTGGATGTGTAAGTCCTCTTATCGGCTGTGTCCTTGCTCTGATTGTCGGGCTTCCGAAATGTGACTGACAATTTCAAGCTCTCTATAGGATCTTTTTGGGTACTATTTTCAGTTCTAAGCCTGGTTGGCACGCCAAACTGGGAGTCACCGGTTTGTGTGCTGGTGGGGATCATGGTCTTTGGGGTCAGTCACTCGAGGAGACCCATGAAATCGCTGACAGAGATGTGCATAATGTCTCGCATGGCTGAGTCCAAAATGAGTGATGGCTTTACTCGTCCCGACCCCCACGGAGAGCGTCGCAGAGTGGAGAACTTTTTGTGGTCCCGTCTCCAGCAACAGGCTCGAAGGAACCAGGAGACTTGAGGCGGTTGTCTCCACTGGCGCGATACCCTCTCCGGGAGCCGACCCCGGGACCTTAGCCTTCAGCCTCTCTCTCTCTCTCTCTCTCTCTCTCTCTCTCTCTCTCTCTCTCTTTCTCTCTTTCTCTCTTCTCTCTCTCTCTCTCTCTCTCTCTCTCTCTCTCTCTCTCTCTCTCTCTCTCTCTCTCTCTCTCTCTCTCTCTCTCTCTCTCTCTCTCTCTCTCTCTCTCTCTCTCTCTCTCTCTCTCTCTCTCTCTCTCTCTCTCTCTCTCTCTCTCTCTCTCTCTCTCTCTCTCTCTCTCTCTCTCTCTCTCTCTCTCTCTCTCTCTCTCTCTCTCTCTCTCTCTCTCTCTCTCTCTCTCTCTCTCTCTCTCTCTCTCTCTCTCTCTCTCTCTCTCTCTCTCTCTCTCTCTCTCTCTCTCTCTCTCTCTCTCTCTCTCTCTCTCTCTCTCTCTCTCTCTCTCTCTCTCTCTCTCTCTCTCTCTCTCTCTCTCTCTCTCTCTCTCTCTCTCTCTCTCTCTCTCTCTCTCTCTCTCTCTCTCTCTCTCTCTCTCTCTCTCTCTCTCTCTCTCTCTCTCTCTCTCTCTCTCTCTCTCTCTCTCTCTCTCTCTCTCTCTCTCTCTCTCTCTCTCTCTCTCTCTCTCTCTCTCTCTCTCTCTCTCTCTCTCTCTCTCTCTCTCTCTCTCTCTCTCTCTCTCTCTCTCTCTCTCTCTCTCTCTCTCTCTCTCTCTCTCTCTCTCTCTCTCTCTCTCTCTCTCTGGGCCTGTTCCAGCGCCTCCTCAAACCTGCTCCAACCTCCTCAAAGCTTCTCCAACTTCCTCTGGCCCGGTCCAGCGCCTCCCTAAACTTCCTCCAAGCTCGCCAAAGCTCATCTCAAATCTAATCCAACCTCCTCTCAAACGAAAGGTGGTTTTTCAGAGCAGGTTAAAGGAGCTCAATAATAGCGCACGAATTTCAATTGAGAAACTACTAACATAAGTTGTTTTACAGTGAGATACGACGTTTGTGGGCAGCTAAAGGTTTTGATTACGTTGTTTTTCTGTATTCCACTTTAACTAAAATACATTAAATGAGTATCAGAGGCCTTAATCAAATTCGATTAGTTTCATAGCTGCGCCACACCCGCCATATTGGCGCTGATCAGGCGCAATCAGCTGATATCTCATCCAATCTCATCCGAAATCGGTCCAGAGGACACTGGTTTTTGCGCCTGCTCCGACTTACTCCAAGCTACTCTAATCTTTTTTCTAAGGAGGCGCTGGAACAAGCCCTCTCTCTCGGGGTTTCGGGGAGAAACCTGGAGTACGAGCGTGACCATACCTCGTGGTCAAGAGCATGTATGCTTGATGCATCTCAATAATGTGCATAAAAGTACGTGATTGTTTTTCTTCAACATTGGCTTTTCACCCGAGCAGCTCAGGCAGAGTCTAAATCACTTGAACAGTTGCACCAGGGCATATTTTAAGGAATGAGGGCTGGTGGGCACACAGCCGAAAAGGGCACATTTTTCATCAAAAGGGCACTTGAAGAGCAACAAAGGGCACCTGAAAACAAATGTTTTGCAAGCATTTCTTTTTAATTATAGGAATACTTCGAGAACATGCTAGTACATGCATACCTACATAGGGCGGCGCGAATCTAGTTAGACATTGCTTAACTATAATTGAAACTCGGCAGCAAAGTTTTCTTAAAATCTATTTTGTGAGCATTGATGAACTTTATTTTCCAATTCTTAGTAGCTCGAGTAATTCAGTCTTTTCGTGCTTCCTCATTCCCAGTGATTAGTAGAAAGTTTTTTTCAGCCAACTAGGTTGTTCTTCGTTGTTGAAACACAATAACAAAGTTCACTCGACTTCATCCAAGAATAACATTTATGTTAATCAGATTGTTACCACACTCAGAAAAAGTGTAGTCGCACCAAAAGCCATGCGCACGGTGGGACGTGTCCAATTTAACGTCTCCAACGTTCCATATGATCTAATTTCACACGACTTGTGTTACGATAAATAATCAATATCAAAGCATTTCACGTTAGCTCTCACATCAACAGGGCATCACACTATGAATATGAAGACAAAAATCATCAATGACGACATATGAAGACAAAAATCATCAATGACGACATATTAGTCCAGTCAAGTTAGCATTTACATGTCATAAAATTCTAGCCCACTATAATATACACAGTTGTGTTTGCAATTGATAGGGGCGTAACATATCCAAAATCCGCAAAAATCTACCGAGCGGATATTTTATAACAGGGGTGCAAAGTCCACGTGCCAGAGAAAAACAAGATGATTCAAAGTATAACGTTGTGGTGTGTCGAGCCTGCAGCATCGTCCCAATGGCTATAATTTTTGGGAAGCAGGTACATATGATACTGGTCAATTTAAAAAACCTTAGCCGGCCGGTTGCCTACCCTCGGTTTGCACGTGCTGCACGTGCAAACCGTGCACGTGCAAACGTGCACGTGCAAGTCAAAATTTTGCAATTTTTTTCCTTATTTGCATTGCTTCCGTTAGTTCTCTTATCGATGTTTATTGTCGGATTACTGTTTTTGTTTGTCATGTCATTATGCAATATGTTTTAAAGAGACACACAAAAAATTAGGTCTCTAACTGTTACGGTTTGCTGCTGAAGAGCTTATTTGCTAGGGCATGTCGGGAGCCTTCACTTTATGGATTTCGCATGCAACACCCATTTTGAGGCCAATTCAACCTTAAAAACGTTTAATCCGGCTGCATAATTAAGTCAGTTGGTTGCTTTTCATCACGTGTCTCATTCTGAAGTGGTTGGCAATGAAGTAAGAACCACTAGGCCAACAGGTCCCTGGGTTTACTGTAATGATCGCTCCAATGTGAAGATATATTTTTTACGGTACCTTCAGGCTGGGGATTGATAAGTTCGCTTTATAGCCCTGGCAGCTGAAGCGCCCTGAAACCCCGAGATTTATAAGTTCTGGATTATTATTTTGCAGCAGTAAATGGTAGAATTTGACGTGCCGATGTAGTCCAGTTCGAGGAAGTTGGGGTCCCACGATGTGAGGTGGGATACCTTGTCGTGATCTCGATCGTGGTACTAAGGATTATTTGTAACGATTTGCTTTAATTTGAAATTTTAAATATAAGTGATGATACTTGAAAAAGGAACGACCAAAACATTGCTTCAAAAATACAAACTTAAAAGAATTTCACGAGAAATTCATCAAATCGCTGTCAGTTAAGGTTGGGACCTTTTGGTGGAAAGTGTAAATCACGGACACATTTTTGGGCCTGTGAAGTTATAAGTCGGTTGATTTTGATTTATAATTTTTTTCAACTGGTGACAGTAATTCCCGACCATTGATCACACACATCAGGTCACACATCAGCTCAGGTGAAGGTCTATCTAATCTATCTATCTAGCTTTTTAATCTAGCATAGTCGACTCGATACTCATAGTCGACTCATAATCGATTCGTAGTAGCAATATCAATGTAATGGTATCAAAATAAAAGTTGTATCGTCGTTTCCTGCACAGTTATTAGCCCAAGTCTGAAAATATGCTTAAGTAGCCAAGATGACCTCTCAGTCTGTTTTCCCCATGCATTTCCAACGGAGAGGTCATGCTCCGTACCTGACCCTAGGTCATCGATATGAAAAATCTCCGGAATATATGTTGTACTCGGAAGGCCCATTATGTAGCATCAGTTTCAATTCGATAGATTCTCTCCTTTATTACTCATGACACCTTAAACATTGTTTTAGGTAAAGTCACTTAACCCTCGCCCCACCGGGGGGGCCATCGATGGCCCCCCTAAGGTTTTTCCGGGATAGCAGAAAAACGACGAGGCGCAGCACCGCAGTTGAGGGCTCTACCTCTCACTGCATCATTTTCCCATCATCCCTGAAATTTTTTACCCCGGGTCACCCAAGGTCAGGTCACCAGACGAGGTCAACCAAGGTCACCTCACTTCACTTTAGAGCTCTGTAAGAGCTACATTTCAA
This sequence comes from Lepas anatifera, assembly GCA_034440635.1. NCBI lineage: Eukaryota > Metazoa > Arthropoda > Thecostraca > Lepadidae > Lepas > Lepas anatifera. The sequence goes on along the minus strand of JAOTON010001596.1, from coordinate 484,385 downwards.
AGTCGATCGATTTGAAACTTCCTACACTTCATAACCCCTCCAGGGTCTACAAGGTGTATATCCGGGATTTTTTCGATTTCGTGCCCTGAGGTCAGGTCACGAGGCGACCTCTCCCATTGGAAAAGCATAGGGAAAAGTTGTTTCATGATATAAAAGCCACAAAAATGATTGCAAATACTCAGACTGCTCAGAACAAAGTTTTTGGACACCCTTTCACGGATCCCAGGGGTCATATTTGCCGTTTGACTTTTCCAAGGTCATCCAAGGTCACCAGAGGTCAAAAACAGTATTTTGGCAATAACTTTTGACCTAATTGAGCTAGAGCAGTGAAACAAACACCATCGTGTTTGTCTTGTCACTGGCTTTCATTTGATATACGGCAAGGTCACTCTGTGACCTTTCGTGACCTCAGGTCATATTAGGTCACGAGGTGACCTCTGGCGGTCAAACCACTGGCGGGAGGTCTTTACGTTCCACATAGCGGAAAAAGTACTGGCAATTTGCTATCAAATGTACTTTACCAGGCCTCAATAGCTCTAATGACATAAGAGTTATGCCCAGTTTGCTTAATCATTGCATATTTGAGTGAAAATAGCCGATCTTGACCTAATTTGACCTCTGGAGGTCAAGCCATTGACCTGAGCACTAAAACATGCGAAGTAATTTCTTACTGAATTCACGCAAGCTTTCTATTGCACTTTGCAGATTTGCGCTAACGCCCATATTTTCGGAGTTAGAGGGGGCCATCGATGGCCCCCGGTGGGGCGAAGGTGGCGCCGGACCCCCGGTGGGGCGCGGGTTAACCTGCACTGGCGACCTGAACTGAGATGACCCAACCTTAAAATTTTGGGGAAATCTGCGGAATTGATCAAGGATAAAGTATGCCAAGTACTTCGCGCCACCGTTTTTTCGTGCCGCCGGTAAAACCCGAGGGGGTGTTCAAACACCTCCCATCTGAGTACTGATAGTTCTATTCGCGGTATTTGCGAGATCGGCTGAGTCATAATTTGACCTCTGTCCCTTTGCATCTTCTTTGTATGGGGTTACTAGAGACCAGGGGCAGCGCCACGGCTTCCCGTCACGACTATGCGTCAGGAAAGGTATATTTTCACTGAAAATATATTTTGCAGAAGGTTTCTGACTTGATCTCGGGATCCCTGAGCCAGTGAAGGGCCCCTAAGAGACCACCAAATTGGGCGGCTGTACCCACAGTTATGTATCGGAAATAAATTGTAGTTGTAATTGGTGTGTTTGCAGGAGGCCCGCTCTTTGTTATTCGCTATGGTTTTAGTGGTCGGGACAACGTGATGGAACGCTGCGTGAAAAGTGGTGGGCGGAGGGGGGGACAACACATACTCCGTTCTCCAGGGGCGTAGCCAAGGGGGGGCGGCAGGGACAGCCCCCCGTCTGAGGGCCCGAACGGCCCCTGAGGACAATATTATGTAACAAGCAGGGCTATATTTACCCATCAGGGCCCTTTTGGCGCTGTCGCAGGGGCCCTTTTCGGGGCGCCGCCCCCCCTTAGCGAAATCCTGGCTACGCCCCTGCCGTCCTCTCCCAAGTGGGGGGACGCGTCTCCCCGTCCCCCCAGCGGCGGGGTCCATGATTCTATACACGAAAAGTTCCAAGAAAGTAGTTTAATGAAAGCTATTGAATTTGTCACACATTCAAGGAACGGATTTTCGTGGCATGAATTATTTTTATAAGATTCCCTTTGATGTATGGTGCAGTTTTTGTCTTGGAATTTTAGGGGAAAAACCACCGAGTGAGAGAGAAGGAAGGGGAAAGAGCTTAGGCAATGAACCAATTTTACGGAAACAGCATACAGGACCTAGCTATCGCCATACTGTAGCATGCTTCAGAATTTTGGGTGATTTGTTTATATCATCAAAATATGTATATTGTATTGATCGTTTTGGGCTATAATGATGCGCCAACTGCTTGGGTCATAAAAACTCTCAGAAGGGAAATACGCTAGACTTGAGCATTGAATCACACACTTATGTTGTCTGCTACTAACACGTTTTCATTGAGAACTAGAGCATATATTATCTATATATATATATATATATATATTCTATATATTTGTATTTGTATTTGTATTCAACGTCACGGACTCTTCCAAACATAGAGGTTGGCTATTATAGAGCCCAGGTCAAAAACAAACATGGATAAAAACTAAATCATACACCCTCAATCCTCATACATTCCACAAACATGGCATGGTCACGATGAATTTAGCTCAGATGACGTTTGAGTTCTCGTTTGAACACACCTATAGGCATGTTTCGCACTACATGTGGTAATCCATTAAAAGCATGACTGGCACGGTATATAAAACGCCTTCTTCCTGACTCAGTTCTAATACGTGGAAGGAAGAGATCGCTGTCATTTCTCGTGGTTCGTTCCTGGCGTTCACTGCGAGTTGGTATTTGTTGGGCTATAAGAGCGGGTTCACCCACGTCCATAACACGTCTCAATAGGCACAATGAGTGGTACACAATCATTTCACGAGAGGGAAGCCAGCCTAACAATTGAACAGCGTCGCTAATGTGATCCCACCGTCGACGCCCCGTGACCACCCGGGCACAAAAGTTAATGAGCTTCTGGATTCTGTACATGCACTGGACGTTACAATTTCCATATACACTTAGGCAGTAGCGGACTGAGGACAAAACCAGACTGTTCACTATGGGCTTAATGGTCTGCGGGGGCAATCTGTGTCGAGCATGGTGGAGCCCCAACAACATCCCGGTGCATCTTCCGACCAGTGAATCAATATGGGGTTCAAAAGAGAGAGTTCTATCCATAGTTACGCCTAACTTTTTTAACCCTATTGCTTTCTGTGATGATAGTTCCGTGAACAGATAGTGAAATTGTCGGAAGATTACTGAGCATCTGGCAGGTGCCGAGGGCCAGAAGTTGAGATTTGCTAGAGTTCAATTTCATCGAATTTTGGGTAAACCATTGATATAAAGTGGAAAGGGTGTCCTCCATAAGCCGGATCATGGTTTGAATTTCGTGTTTTTTACCGGAGATTAGAAGTTGGGTATCGTCAGCATACTGGAATACTTCTATTTTTGGACTTATATAGAGACTAAGGTCGTTTCAGAAGATCGAATAGAGGAGAGGCCCGATACATGTCCCCTGATATACCCCAATCGGGTTACGTACTGACGTTGAACACTTTTCACCAAACTGACCCCTTTGTTGATTTTGACTACCGTCCTCAGTTCTATCGGAATTCAGTCCGATATGTATGTGTATATATATATATATATATATATATATATATATATATATAGATATATATAAGACGCGGTATATTATAAGCACTATCTTTTCAAAGACCGAGTCAACGGCATAGGTTTAGAACCGTATCTCATTTTGGGTTTCTGGAAAAAATCTGAATAAATGCTCAAAGTGTGTTGAAATGTGCATGACGGTTTTACCTCCCGAGAATGTCATGATCCGGCTGGTGAAAAAACCTACCATCATACGAATTTTAGTGCATTCATTTTCTTACGAAAAACATCCACTCCCATGCGGCCCCGACCAGACCGGGACCCCCTCCCCTGGTTTGAAAAGAGATCTCCACCCCTGCTCATGAATAACACATTCAAGAAGAGTCAATGAAACAACGTGAGTCACGATGACAACCCTGCGGGAAAGCAAAGCTTCATCACTTATAGCGAATAAAATCTGAAGTTTATATACTTGCAATGTCAGCATACGCCAAATGTTAGCATTCACATTATTTCATCCAGTTAGTCGGTTCCGCCAATATATTGGCGGACATTATATTGTCTTAGAATATGACCCTAAAAGGAAGTTTCGTCCCATTCCATTTAGTTATAGCTCGAAAGTGTTGTTAAAAACCGATCCAGTTCGGTATTAAACCTGGAAAACATATCTCATCCCGTCAAATTCTATCATGTTTTGAAATGTGTATCCCGTTTGACATTCCGTGCATATTTTTACGGCTTTGGCTGGCCCAAAAGCCCTTGTAGTATGCAGTATTCCCGAAATTAAGGATCCCGACATGTCTCATCAGTAACGCTTGTCAGCAGGAAACCGTTACAGCTAGAGACCTAATTTTTTGTGTGTCTCTTTAGCACATGTTGCGTAATGAAATGACAAACAAAAACAGTAATCCGACAGTAAACATCGATAAGAGAGCTAACGGAAGCAATGCAAATAAGGACAAAATTGCAAAATTTTGACTTTGCACGTGCAGCACGCGCAAACCGAGGGTAGGCCACCGGCTGGCTAAGGTTGTTTGAATTGGCCAGCATCATATATACCTGCTTTCCAAAAATTATAGCCATTGGGACGATGTTGCAGGCTCGACACACCACAACGTTATACTTTGAAATTTCTAGTTTTTCTCTGGCACGTGGACTTTGCACCCCTGTTATAAAATATTCGCTCGGTAGATTTTTGCGGATTTTGGATATGTTACGCCCCTATCAATTGCAAACACAATGGTGTATCTTATGGCGGGGTCCGAATTTTATGGCATGTTCCCATTATGAAAATGCTAACTTGACTGGACTATATGAAGACAATAATCATTCTAAAAACGACATCTTTCGTAGTCATGCCCAGAAAGCACAACGGGTCTCTGTATCTAACGAGATGATCAAGGATGAATGATATCTATGTAGATCTCAGAAAATGATCATGAGCAGGTGATAAAATTCCTCTATGCGGAATGATTCTATTTTGGCTACCAAGCAAACTAGCCTGGCTGGTTTCCTAGCTCTAAATCGGTAGGCATCTCGACGGAAACAGTGTCTGAAAGAACAATGACATTCATTCTGAAGCTGCTTGCCTGTAGGTTTTGTTCAATGACTGGTCTAGCGAGCTAAAGCGTCCTGCCTTCTCAGTTGTATCTATATATTCCCCTCTTCCCTGAATAATTTTGCGACGTAGGGGCGACGAGCGTATGTATCCGGATCAGGGGCGCCTTGACGACGCTCACACTTATTTAGAAAACGCATAACTGCAGGTCGCGGGTCGTAGTTAGCTGTTCCGTCTCCATTCAGAGTGATGGCCATTCGATCTTCTGGGTCGACTGATCCATGGATGTTTTGTGGTCATCCACAATGACCTTGTGGCTACTGACGATCCTTTCAGTCTGCATAGAGTGTGGTGTGTTGGCGGCGAGTGTCGCCAGCGTCTTCTGGACTTCCCCGCTGGTAGACGTTAACCATAACCATGAATGAATGAGAGAGGGCGCTGGTGGGTAGTCAAATGCGGCAGAGCCGGACAGAGAGGGCAAGGCATCGGTGGGCAGACAGATACGGCCGGACAGGGTAGATAGGGCAGGGCACTGGTGGTTAGAAATATACGGTCGTCGGGGCAAAGAGGGGAGGGGCACTGGTGGGCAGTCAGATACGGCCGAACAGGGCATAGAGGGCAGGGCACTGGTGGACAGTCAGATACGGCCGTCGGGGCAAAGAGGACAGGGCACTGGTGGGCAATTAGATACGGCCGAACAGGGCATAGGTGGTAGGGCACTGGTGGGCAGTCAGATAAGGCGGGACAGGACAGAGACAATGGGAGGGCAGGGCACTAGTGGGCAGTCAATTACGGTTGGACAGGGCAGAAAGGTCAGGGCACTGGTGGGCAGTCTTATACGAGTGAATAGGGCAGGACACTGGTGGACAGACAGATGCAGCCGGATAGGGCAGAGAGGGCACTGGTGGGCAGTCAAATACGGCTGAGCAAGACAGAGAGGGAAGTACACCGGTGGGCAAACAGATACGGCCAAACAGAGCAGAGAGAAAGGGAGGACAGGACACTGGTGGGCGGTCAGATACGGCCGGATAGGGCAGAGAGGGGAAGGCACTTGTGAAGAGCCAGATACGTCTGAACAGGGCAGAGAGGACAGGGCACTGGTGGGCAATCAGATACGTCTGAACAGGGCAGAGAGGGCAGGGCACTGGTGAGCAGTCATATACGGCGGGACAGGACAACGAGAAAGAGAGGTCAAGGCACTAGTGAGCAGTCAGATACGGCCGGACAGGGCAAAAAGGTCAGCGCATTGGTGGGCACACATAAAACTGAACAAGGCAGGGAGAATGAGAGGACAGGGCACTGGTGGGCAGACAGATGTAGTCGGATATGGCAGAGAGGGCACTGGTGGGCAGTCAAATACGGTTGAGCAGAACAGAGAGGGCAGGGCACCGGTGGGCAGACAGATACAGCCGGACAGGGCAGAGGGCAGGGTACTGGTGGAGAGACCTGTACGGCCGGAGAGGGCAGGACACTGGAGGGCACTAAAGGGCAGAGATTAGAGGAACAGAGTACAGACTGCTGGGCAGTCAGATACAGTTGAGCAGGGCAAAGAGGAAAGGGCACTGGCTCGCAGTCAGATCAGGGAAGAAACCAAGAAATGGCAATGCACTGGTGGGCACTGGGCCGATCACTGGTGGGCACAGAAGGGGGACTGGTGGGCGAAATGCCCACCAGTCAGTAGCTTAAAATATGCCCTGGTTGCACAGGTTCTGCAGAGTTTATAAACATAACAAAAAATGCGTGGACAGGTAGGTATGTACTTACCGCAGTCGGCCCTCGGCAGGCCCAGCTTTCAGGACGTCCGATATCGCGATGCTGGGGTCTCCCTTCAAAAAGTGCGGGTTGTCGCGGCCACCGCTGACGGCTATTCCAAAGCCATAGCCGGGCACCCGGTTGAGAGAGACGTTGAGGAACTCCCAGACGATTCGTTCTCCTCCGCTGCTGCCGCCGGCGGCCTGCCACGCGTCAAAAGCCAGGGTCAGGCCCGACCGGTTTGATACATGAGGCATTCGACCACAAATCAACACTTCGAACAGGAAATTTATACCCTCATGTCAGGGATTTCGGTTTTACATGCCCACGTCAGGAACTTGGAGGAACTATGTTCGTAGGACTACCGGCATCCCCCGAACATACTCGTGACAATTTCAGCTCTCACTGATGAGCGGATTTTATCGCCGTCAATATCTGAATATATGATGCCATTCAACCCTTTATAGCTATAGCGGCAGAGACGGCCAGTACGCTGCTTCCCCACTCCACTGCTTTCAAAATCACCAAATGGCATTGGAGTGGCTGTAGTGGTTTCTATGACAACAAGTAGCGGGAAGCGGACTCAAAATAACTCAAAAGGCCTACCGCTACCGACAATCTGTGAAGGGAGCCGCCGCTCGAGAACTTATTAAAGATGGAAACTGAGATCATTGCTTTACTCCTTCAAGAAAAGGAAAGGATATTGAATCACTGTTTTTGTTGAATTATCTTATGCAGGCCTTACCAGATAATACCGAACTTATGATGTAACATACACACAAGCAGTAGCAATGACAGAGCCAGGTTTTTATTTGGCGGGGTGGGAGACCAGGGGCTCAACACTACTGCGCCTTTCCCTGGAATAAACTCTTACTGTCAGATTACTATGGGCATTCGAAAATTTCGAGGTAAAGGTGCTCGTGGCCTCTAGCCCCCTTGTATCCATCGCTGAGCAGTATTTTTCCTTAGAATTCATCTAAAAAAGCCAATGAAACATCCTCATAATAGCGCTTAAGTAGCTTTTATAGTAAAAGGTAGCAGTAGCGGAGTAGCACGTGGCGATTTCGCAATTTTGAAGAAGTAGCACCAGCAATGTATCGGTTTCAGATAGCCATAGTAGCAGAAACAGGGGTAGCGGTTTCGAACAGTTGTAGCGGTGCCCACCTCTGGATAACAATAACAACATTGCAAGGAGAGCTCCATATGGATTATAAATGGAGATTGTTACGTAAAAGAGGAAGAGTTGATACATGCTTAGAAGTTGCATGAATTTCATAGAAATAATGGACATAGAATGATCCCAAGCATACAGTGAGTGAGTGAGTGAGTGAATGAGTGGGTGAGTGAGTGAGTGAGTGAGTGAGTGAGTGAGTGAGTGAGTGAGTGAGTGAGTGAGTGAGTGAGTGAGAGAGAGAGAAAAAGAGAGAGAGTGAGTGAGAGAGGAAGAGATAATGCGAGAGAGAGAGAGAGTGAGTGAGTGAGTGAGTGAGTGAGGAGAGAGAGAGTGAGTGAGTGAGTGAGTGAGTGAGTGAGTGAGTGAGTGAGTGAGAGAGAGAGAGTGAGTGAGTGAGTGAGTGAGTGAGTGAGTGAGTGAGTGAGTGAGTGAGTGAGTGAGTGAGTGAGTGAGTGAGTGAGTGAGTGAGTGAGCGAGCGAGCGAGAGAGAGAGAGATTTGTATTTGCAGCGCTGTATAATCCGGCGACTAGATTAGGTGAGCCTGCTGTGAGGCCCACACCCATATCGAGGCCCGGCCTACCAGGGCGCGGAACTGGTACAGTGATTGTAAATCTAAGGCACGTCACCGTAGCGTGGCGACTCCGCCCTGTACAAAACAACGACTGAGCCGCCGTGTCACCCAGGGCAATATCTGTCTCCGCGTCCGCCGACGCCACCAAACACAAGAAGCAGCTGCAGCCAACCAACATTGCAGTATCGTTCCAAGATAATGCAGCGTCGCATCTACGGCTGCCGGAGGTAGCGATCCAAAGCATCGGCTGTGTTTCTGTGCGGCGAGCATGATGCGACAGCGAGTGCCGCGCCCGGCTCGGTGGGACCTCTGGCTGCAGGGGCAGTTGCCGGCACCGCCAAGGTGCGATGTGACCTTGACCTGTAGCCGAGCCCGCGCGGCTGGCCGGCCGGCCACGGTGGCACCGGTGGCCAGCCTCTCCGACTGCTGTCTCAGAGACACTGGCTGCAGTCGGGCTGACCCGCCGGAGAGCCCGTTTGAAAGTGATCTGAGTGCGTTGCAAAGCACCGTACGAGAAAGATGAAGAAAATCTATACAGCTCCATTTTCCTCGACATGATGCAAACGTTAAACAAAATAAAGCCAAGCATACCAAAACAGAAGTGAAGGCCAATAATCTTTAACACTCTGGCGAATGATTTGTCTTAATATTTGAGCTCGGACAAGGAGCTTACCCGCCCATTACCTGAGCGCAGTCTGGTTAGGACAACCTGAGTCTCCAATCACCTACATTGCACTCATCTCTCCATCACCCGTCTTACCCGTGTCCCACAACACCACAACATCCGGCACTATATTGACGCATTTGTTTCAAGGGAAGAGGGATTATCTAAGCTCGAATTCACTTCTTTCCTTAAACATCTTCTTTGCCAACATCTAATAGTCCCTTATGGCATAGCAATGTCTATAGGAAGAGGCAATAAACTAAGTGTCCGTATATCTAATACCATGGAATAAAGAAAGGTATGTTACCGTGCATGCTTCTTTAAAAACTGTTTGGATACTTAAAAATAGAGGCCAAGAATCCTGCTCATGTGTTTTCAAATGTATGTGCAATTTAAAATGTGTGTGCAAGGACTTACCAATTACGTACTTACAGGTAGTTCCCATTGCTTAACCCGCGCCCCACCGGGGGTCCGGCGCCACCTTCGCCCCACCGGGGGCCATCGATGGCCCCCCCTCTAACTCCGAAAATATGGGCGTTAGCGCAAATCTGCAAAGTGCAATAGAAAGCTCGCGTGAATTCAGTAAGAAATTACTTCGCATGTTTTAGTGCTCAGGTCAATGGTTTGACCTCCAGAGGTCAAATTAGGTCAAGATCGGCTATTTTCACTCAAATATGCAGTGATTAAGCAAACTGGGCATAACTCTTATGTCATTAGAGCTATTGAGGCCTGGTAAAGTACATTTGATAGCAAATTGCCAGTACTTTTTCCGCTATGTGGAACGTAAAGACCTCCCGCCAGTGGTTTGACCGCCAGAGGTCACCTCGTGACCTAATATGACCTGAGGTCACGAAAGGTCAAAAAGTGACCTTGCCGTATATCAAATGAAAGCCAGTGACAAGACAAACACGATGGTGTTTGTTTGACCGCTCTAGCTCAATTAGGTCAAAAGTTATTGCCAAAATACTGTTTTTGACCTCTGGTGACCTTGGATGACCTTGGAAAAGTCAAAGGGCAAATATGACCCCTGGGATCCGTGAAAGGGTGTCCAAAAACGTTGTTCTGAGCAGTCTGAGTATTTGCAATCATTTTTGTGGCTTTTATATCATGAAATAGCTTTTCCCCATGCTTTTCCAATGGGAGAGGTCGCCTCGTGACCTGACCTCAGGGCACGAAATCGAAAAATCCCGGATATACACCTTGTAGACCCTGGAGGGGTCATGAAGTGTAGGAAGTTTCAAATCGATCGACTTTGAAATGTAGCTCTTACAGAGCTCTAAAGGTGAAGTGAGGTGACCTTGGTTGACCTCGTCTGGTGACCTGACCTTGGGTGACCCGGGGTAAAAAATTTCAGGGATGATGGGAAAATGATGCAGTGAGAGGTAGAGCCCTCAACCGTGGTGCTGCGCCTCGTCGTTTTTCTGCTATCCCGGAAAAACCTTAGGGGGGGCCATCGATGGCCCCCCGGTGGGGCGAGGGTTAATTCAGGATAAAATTCATCCACATTTGGGAATTCCTTGTATGCGTATATCATTTGTTGTATTGCCATTCCGAGCTTCTGCTCAGAATGACAGATTCGAGGAAATGACAGAGGCGATGGAATTCGTCGGTCCGGTGATCCAAGTAAAGTAAAAAAGTACATTATAAGATACTCATTTTACAGGGACATTGCCAGAGTTTATCACTTTTCACCGGCCTTCAAAGAAATATTAGGGTTCAGAAAGGCACATTTCAACAGTTGAAAAGGCGCCCTTGCTGCCTTTTTCGTGCGCTCTTTAGGGCCTGAACGCCGCACCGCAAGTTTAGCTAGAGGTGGGGTAGGTATGCGATCGAGAATGCAGCCCCACTTTGCCTTTGTGATGTATTGTATCTTCTTTCTGTTGTAGACTTTCGCTTCTGAAATACCGAAGTGGTGTACATACATACCTTCCATTGCAGGTTACAGTCTGGAACCTGAAATATTGCCTTTCCAGAGTCGTTCTCGGCGAAAGGGGGTGTTGGTGTCTCGGCTCCCCACCGTAGCGTGGTTCAAGGTCATGTACCTAATTGCATTAACGGTTGATTAAGGTGAGCCAAGAGCCACAAAAAATAAGGCAGTCCGATCGTGACCACAGAATATTGCTGATGAATACTCCATTGGAATACAATATGTGTGTTCATTATAACAGTGGTTGCCATATATATATATATATATATATATATATATATATATATATATATATATATATATATATATATATAACAGTGATTTATTATCACTTAAACCAACACAGCAGGTGAACGCGTTTCGACAAACAGTCTTTTTCAACATCTATGGCATGAGGGATTGTTGAAACGCGTTCATCCGCTGTGTTGGTTTAAGTGATAATAACGTGTGTACATGCTGTTATCGTACAGACGTACCGTTACTGTATCAGGTGAAAATGATTGGAAGAAGCGAAACAAGAAGAATGAACGGAGCCACGAGTAGCACAGGGCAGTTGTGAGCACTGCGCGTTGTCTGTAACGCTCCGCTCGGGCAGGGCTCATCTGGGAATGAGTTACACGGCACCAGGGGATTAATGCCAGTCGTCGAGCCTCTCGCCAACACGGTGCCTTGGAATTCAAGCCCTCAAACAACTTACAAAGTATAATGGGGATCTAATGGATGCGTGACAAGTGTAAGGTTACATAAGGTTTCGGTTCTGAAATTCAGTTCACTTTTAACAGTGAATGTAAAATCAAGCCTTTTAAGCCCGTAATTTATTACACAAGGGGGGATAACCCATTCCCATGATACCTCAACAATGCTAGTTGTCTCCAATACCTTATCAAAATCAATCGAAACACATCAGGAACGATACCAGTTTAAACAAGTTTGAATTTTCTGAAGCAGCCAGACTTCTGGTTTAAGAAACATATTTGTCAGTCTCAGTGTCTGTCTGTAACAGAAGCACGAAACCTCGATCTGTTCCCACGTCAAGTGACTTACTATGAAACCGTTTTCGCGTAGCTCCTCCATTATGAAGCTTCGCGCCTTGTTCTAAAAAGGACCGAATTCTCATGGATGGTGCCACTGAGGACGAAACAAATCCCTGTATCTCTTTGATGTAGCGGCAAGACAATGGTGCCTTTAAGCAGCGGTAGTGGTAGTATAAACCCCCTCCCCCCCAAAAAAAAACTGATTCAAATCATTTTCACCAATAGTAAAGCCCATTATTTGGCACGCACCTCCACGCAACAAAAACGGTATAAACGGTTGTGAAGGTATTATTCTCAGTGACCAAAGTCCCATCAGTCTTGCATCACCAAATGCAGAACGTTAATTGGTTACGCATGTATTCCTACAAACATTTTTTTCATTCCACTGGGCAGAAACACTTTGGACAGCATTTATGCGAAATATACAGGAATAAGTTAATTACGTGTTTCAATCACAGCCAAAGCAAACTCAAGTAGAGGAGAATTATCCCAGCCAGTGGGAAATTTAACACGCAAGACAAAGGTCATCAAACTCTACACACTCCCGCTCTCAAAATTCAAAGCGGTTACACCCTGGTTACAGTTGTGATACTTCTTACGCCCAACTTCTACCCACCGTGATGGGAAACAATACCTACGGGGGAGAGTTAAGTAGACTAAAACCAGTTTGCTGCCAATCTTCAGCAGCATAGCTACTGTAGTGAAATCCCCAGTTGACATTTCAGCCCGGAAGAGGCCAGGACGGCGAGCTGTCGTCGCTGTGAGGCCCGGTGGGAGCGGGAGCCGGTGGGAGCGGTCTGTCGTGCTACTTCGGCCGCCACCGCCGCCACCGCCGCTCCTGAGCCGTGACGACAACAACCGCCTGACACATGCCTCAGACGGGCTCGTTGGTACGCAGAATACCCGCCCTGTTAGATGGAGTAAGCCTTTTCTAATCTCAAATAGGAATAATAATAGAATGCAGCCTAGCTGGTGAGCCGGTCAGTTACAGCTGAGCTGGCCACTTGCGGTCGCACCGCAGGCGGGGCAGAACCGGCGCTGGTGCTGACCACCGAAACGGCGCGACCGTGTGACCTGGTTTAGTGTGGCTCTGATGTAAGCCGACACCGAGTCCGCCCAGCTAATATAGTCTAATCAAGCCTAGACAGTGCCCACCTGTGTTGAAATCCGAGCCGCTCCCAGTGAACGGGAATCAATCTCCCAAAGAGACTCAAGTTTTCTAGACACCTCATTACAGCACTTCATCGTGTGTAGTGTTTGCTTTACCCCCAATAAAAACGGACAGTACTTATACTTAAACAGCCGGTGTTCACTACGCTTAACCCGGCACCGCCTGGGTTCTTTTCGTACTCACCACCGCCTGGGGGTCCGATGGGAGCCCATACGATCCCAGTAACCGGAAGTGATACGAAGAAAATCGAAACGGCGTTGGTAGTGCCGTACCGTGCCTTCTTCTCTGGAGACGAATTTGAACCTTATCCGTTGACCCGTGTCGTCCCGGTGGGTCAGAATGAGTCAAATTTAGACCATATAGAAAATCTAGTATAACTCGTGAATAATTAAACCCAGAACAAAACAAAAGACGCCAATGAGTTCGTTTTGATTCAACGATCCAAACGATATGCAACATGACCTTGTAAGACTACGGTCAAAAATGGACCTAGAGCCCTGAATTTATTTCATGAGCAGGTGGTTCACCACGAGTAGGAGAACGTATGCCTCATCCAGGAATGTTCTCCGTGACATTCGAACTTTCGGTAGCTACCCTAACCGCATGGTTCAGAGAGCCTGAGCAAACAGGCGCGCGGTTTTTCTGGGGGTGCAGACCATTGGCTAGAACTGACCGGGGGAGGGGGGTGGGAAGCGAATGTTGAGCATATCAGCTGCCCCGAACACGCTGCTGACGATACACTGCACCTCATATGCACAAGGTCCTCGCTGCTTATGGGAAGAAAACGCAAAATAACCGAGGCAGAATAACACAATTTTAGGGATAACTTTTTTCTGCACATTTCTACACACACTTTCCCCTGATTTGCGCATTGGAGGACACGGTCCCCGCCTCTCCCCCGCTTTCCACCCCCATGGGAGCAACTATTTCAAAGCTAACTTTTGCACTTTCGACATATGGAGGGGTGGTACTTTGGGTAAAGAGTCGGCAGTTTCTTAAAGGTCATGGAGGGTAACTATGAGTAGAAGTGGGACGCTGGGTTAGAGACCGGTACGCTAGATGTAGGGGCAGCCTGTGTACTTCGGGGGCGGCCGGTCCTTTCAGCTAGGGACAGATGTCCAAAAGGTGGAGCAGTGGGTATGAGGCTAAATGTAATGTGCAGAGACCTTACTTTCGGTGAGGGGGCGGCTTACTGGGTGCAGGGGCAGCAAGGTGAGTGTAGCACTGGAACTGAAAGTCAGGCCAAGTCTCATCCCTGAGCTGCCTTCTATGCCTGATTTGGACAGGAACATCACTTTAGAGCCGAAACGTTCGGAGGAGTGAGGTAATGACCCCCCGCCCTGGGTGCGGTGCGGTGCACACGACACGTTGCTTCAGATTCAGCTTGCTGGTGCCCGTGGTTGTTCAGGAAATGGGTCTATTGTTTAGGAAATGCACACCCCGGTCTGACTGCACAACTTTCCACTGGTTTCTATAATTTTTCTCTGTAGTAATACATTTTGGAAACAAAACATTCTTGAAAAAAACACTAAAACAGCCAAAAGAGTGCCATTTAACGCTGCACCTTGTGGTGATATATATATATATATATATATATATATATATATATATATATATATATATATATATATATATATATATATATAACCTATATATGGGCAATTCCAGCACCAATCGACCAAGGCCTACACGGTACCTCTTCGATTTTCTTTAAAATGGGGATATAGGGTTCTCATGGGCCCCAAAGCCGAATCTGAGAGTTTTAGCTCGATCGTAGTAAAACTTTAGAAGTTATTGCCTCAGGCATTTTTTGAAAATCTGCTTACAGTGCATTTTTTAGGTAAGCACAAAACCCTCAAAAGCTGATGAATTATGCATTAAAGATACATTTCCTTATTTAAAATGAACCGAAAAACTCGAATCTGAAGTCCGTTTGACCCTAGGTCACTTGTGAAAAATTTATGGTTTTACCTTGACCTAAGGTCATATCCAAAATTTGCTGGTACATCTTTTTTCAAAATGGAATGTCTCAAATTGAAGATTAAACTTTTTTCCGTCCAATAAAATAGGTTAGAACATCCGTTTTTTATATCTACTTGTGTTTTTAACACGCACGGTGGAGGGTGGTCTGGCGTCAACACGCAATGAAGGGGGTCCCGAAATGCCTCCCCTGAGATCTCGCCAATTAAGAGGGTTAGGAAAACGCATGTTCCGTGATTTGTGAGGCCTGTTAACTGTTTTATTTGAGCTCAATTGTATGGACTTATATCTATATCTTTAAGGTGAAATCAGGTCATAAATATCAAATGTACGTCATACCGGACACCTTTAGCGAAGTGCCGTGATTATACGGAAAAAGTCGCGAAACATTTGAAACATATAATAGTGATATAATGAAACAGTGATATTGAAACATATAACAGTACGGTGACAGTGGATACCCTCACGTCAACGGAGCCCTGGAGAGGAGGAGGTTAGGGAGTATTTATACTCTTTTGACTCCGTGCAAATGGCTTCTGAAGATACTACGTTTGAAGAATGGTCAAAATCAGAGAGTGAATCGACGCTTTCGGATTGCGTGGATAATATAGAGCGATTTGTTGATTCCCTGAGTGAGAAGGTATGTAACCTAACCAGTCACCACTACATCTCTAAGGCTCAAGGGCATTATATAGCAAACTGGAAGGAAAAGGCACCAAAGGGGGAAGCCGTAGTCATCGATGACTTATCAGAAAATTATACATGTACTGCGCAAAATGCTGCTCAGTCATATCACTGGTCTGCAAAGCAGGTGACTGCACACTAGAGGTGGGAGTTTCGGGCAATTTTGCAGGCCCGGGCCCGGGCCCGGTTTGCTGCTGATTTTAGAAGCCCGTCACAAGCCCGGTTTGTGGTAGAAATGGCTTATCAAGCCCGGGAAGGCCCGGTATCATGGAAAAACCATAAACGACTGTATACAGCATTTATTTACTTTAAAGCTGTCTCAAATACATATTTTAAGCCAATTTATCCTGGAAAAAGTTTTGTTTGCACCCAAAACCATATTAAAAAGGTGCATACGGCATCAGTAGTCTCAGCTATCTTAATAATTCAGCAGAAAATGATACTGAAAACACAGTATGAAACATGCCTTGCTTATGATGCAAGCTTACTTCAGATAATGACCAGCATCACCTTATAAAACAATGGGCATTCGAGATAGAGATATGCACATGGCAGCTAAAAGAATCAGGATGAAATAAGCCCACTCATATCAGACATTTCCTCCATGGTTGCACTTTCAAAAATCATTTTGCGCTGGCACGAGCCTCACAATTGAGTTCCAATAATGTTTATGAATAGAGGAGAGAGCAGTGACAAGTTTTCAGCTAAAACTTTTCAGAATATCATGGCAGAATGGCGGTGAATGAACCAAAAATCCTTCACATTGTCCCTGAATTGATACATGTGAGCATTTCCTTTTAATTTAGCCAGTAAACAGCTTGGAATATAGTCAAAAGATTGTTCTGCTTGGGTCAGCCCGATCTGCAAAGTAGGTAAGCCAACAGGCCAACAAGGTCCATCAGCCTATCTTGATAAAGAACCACTAGTTTTCCACATGTTCGCACCAAACATGGTATAAAAAGGTTACACCCAATCTCCACCAAAAGTAAATCTGACACAAAAAACAACTCGAGTCCATCCACATTACCATCACCATGCGGGCTTGAACATTATTTCCGTTTGTTTTGTTGTATTTTAGGGGCTAGCGCTTAGAAGGTATCTGAAGCGCCGTGCTTGTCTACGTTATAGCAATCATTTATGAAAATATTTTTCACTAAAATTTACTAGAATAGTAAGTTTATTTCAGTTTAAATATTTCAGTACTCTTAAAAATATATTCTAAAAATTTCAGGGATTTAAGAAATCAGCAAAAAGCTGTGTAGTGCATTTGTTTAGCTCCTGAGAATAGCCCCTTTTTGCGCAGTTGTTTCATATATGACGCTTTTCTGACTTTGCAAGTCTTTTCAAGCTGTTCTGAAGCCCGCTGAATTTGGCGTGTCTGAAGACCATCATAATTTGGATATTGTTTTTGTGTTCTGTCTTTCTATGTTTCCGTAGTACATTTTTAGTGTGCTGGGAGGGAGGTGTAAAGTAAAGGTATCTTGGGAGGGAAGTGCTGTTATGTTCAAAGCTTATAATAGAAGTTGTATTTCATAGAGGCCAGGGAAGTATCTCCACAAGGAAAATGCAACACATGATGTCAAGTATATTCATGTTTTGGTGCAATTTCAAAGGTTCCTTCTAAGGCTGACTGCTCTCCCCTGTATCTCCACACAACAGACTAATTTATATTCTAAAGTACTTCGATCAAAAACATGTCAGAAGCCGGTGACGAACGAAGTAAGAAACGGCTTCTATTCTGACAGTTTTTCCGGTCTCGTCGTCGTTGTCTGTTGTTGTTGTTGTTGTTGTTGTTGTTGTCTGTTCTGAGCGCTGGTATCAGAGACCTAAAACTTTTGTGGATAGAAGGCACTTCCAAATGAATAAGCACCACGGCTGTCAATTTTCAAAATTTTCAAAATTTTGCCCAGAATTTTGCATTATGTGATTTTTAACTTTTATTTTTCTATTTTTTGCTAATTCATCTAGACTCTTCAAACTTGCACTCTTTTACATCAGGGAAATTTTTAGTTCACACAAACAGTTGGAAAGAAAAAGCTTTAAATTTAGGGCTCTAAATTAGCTTTTAAACTTTGCACCCTAAATTTGGCATAAAACTCATGGTCTAAACTACAGGCTCGAAATATCTGAAGCTACAGCAGTTCAGGTTCTGAGTCAAATATCAACTTAAAGGCCGGTTTGTGCAGTACTGCACAAACACAGAAACAAAACAAAAACGGAAATTTAAGGGTCCTTTTTGGCCCATTCCGTGAAGGTCTGCATTTCCCAAAATATCATTCAAACCCTTATATCTTCCGATCTAATTGATAAAAATTAGTTCCCATTTCAGATAATAAGAGAGAATAGCCTCCTTTATTATATATTTAGAGATAAAAACTTTCAGACTGAAACTTTTTTATTTTATAGGCAAAAAATAAAATATAAGTTTTTAAACTTTTTTATTCTCAGCCCCCTGGTTTCCAGACCATGATAGCTACGGTATTGAACTTAACACGGCTGGATGGAAAACTTCGTTGCCGTCATTTTTCTCACTGATACCCCCCACTTATCTCTTACGGCTTCCGCGCTATAAGCCGTAAAATGCATTTCAAAGTGGTAATTTTATCAGTTCATTTTTGCTTCACACCGGGATTTAGGGTGGTTAGAGTCATTGGAGGAAATGAAATTTTGCATGCAGCTAGGTAAGAGACATATGTCGACATTCCATCTGCACATATATCAATGAAACACCAAGTTACCTTTACTAACATGCCGTTTCTCCACGCATCGTTGTAGCGAATCACCACGCGTCACCCCTGCGTCCACGTCGCGGCAACGCCGGCGATCGGCGCGGCCGTTTCTGTTTATTTATGGTCTGGTAAAAAAGTACCCAACACTACCCATAATGCATCACAAGTAATTAGAGTACCGTAAAAGTCTGAGTTTACAATAAGAGTATTATGTTTCTGTTTTTGGACCATGGGTGGATCCAGGGAATAAGTAGGCTAGGTGCCCCCCCACACTTCTCCCCCCCATCCCCTCCCCCAACCCCCAATCGACCATCGGCGCCCTCTGAAATTGTAAAGACACGCCTCTCAAGGTCGATGACGCTCCCTGAAATGTCGCTTCCCATACGCGGATCCAGGATTGCCTATCGGGGGTGAGGTGGAAGGGGAAACTTCCTGGTGGGCGCTATCTACACCAGGGACGCCACTTTTGGCCGGAAAACCCTATCAAGTAGGCGCTAAAACCTATCAGTAGACCCCGATACCTGCATCTCGGGGAAAACGACATTTCAGGGGGTGCCATCGAACTTTCCAGGGGTTTCCGGGACAATTTCAGGGGGCGCTAAGATTCTATGGGGGCACCTGTCCCCTTTCCCCTTGGATCCGCCTATGTCGTTTCGGGGGCGGGGGGGGCACGGAGGTGGGGCGTTACTGGTGTGGGCGTAAGGAGATCGAGCATAAGCGGATCCAGGACATCAGCATGGGGGTAAGGGCTAAAGAGTTCGAGCATAGGCGGACCCAGGACATCAGTACGAGGGTGGGGCTAGGGAGTTAGAGCATAGGCGGATCCAGGCCATCGGTACGAGGGTCGGGCTAGGGAAGTTAGAGCATAGGCGTATCCAGGACATTAGTACGGGGATGGGGCTAAGCAGCTGAGCATTAGCGGATTCAGGATATCAGTACGGGGTGAGACTCGGGAGTTCCAGAATAGGCGGATCCAGGACATCAGTAGGGGGTAGGGGCTACGGAGTTCGAGCATAGGCGGATCCAGGATATTAGTAAGGGGATGGGGCTAAAGAGCTCGAGCAGAGGCGGATCTAGGACATCAGTACGGCGGTGGGGCTAAGAAGCTCGAGCATAAGCGGATTCAGCTGATGGGGTGGGGCTCGGGAGCTCGAGCATAAGCGGATTCAGCTGATGGGGTGGGGCTCGGGAGCTCGAGCATAGTCGGATCCAGGACATCAGTAGGGGGTGGGGGCTAAGTAGTTCGAGCATAGGCGGATCCAGGGCAGTACAGAGGTGGGGCTACGAAGTTCGAGCACAGGCGGATCCAGGACATCAGTAAGGGGGTGGGGTAAGGAGCTCGAGCATAGGCGGATCCAGGACATCAGTGGGGGGGGTAGGGGCTACGGAGTTCGAGCATAGGCGGATCCAAGACATCAGGAAGAAGGTGGGGTAAGGAGCTCGAGCATAGGCGGATCCAGGACATCAGTAGGGGGTAGGGGCTAAGGAGTTCGAGCATATGCGGATCCAGGACATCAGTACGGAGGTGGGGCTAAGAAGTTCGAGCATAGGCGGATCCAGGATATCAGTACGGGGTGAGACTCGGAGTTCCAGAATAGGCGGATCCAGGACATCAGTAGGGGGTAGGGGCTACGGAGTTCGAGCATAGGCGGATCCAAGACATCAGGAAGAAGGTGGGGTAAGGAGCTCGAGCATAGGCGGATCCAGGACATCAGTAGGGGTAGGGGCTAAGGAGTTCGAGCATATGCGGATCCAGGACATCAGTACGGAGGTGGGGCTAAGAAGTTCGAGCATAGGCGGATCCAGGACATCAGTACGGGGGTGGGGCTAAGGAGCTCCAGCAAAGGCGGATCCAGGCCTCAGTACGGGGGTGGGGCTAAGGAGCTCGAGCATAGGCGGATCCAGGACATCAGTAAGGGGGTGGGGTAAGGAGCTCGACCATAGGCGGATCCAGGACATCAGTAGGGGGTAGGGGCTAAAAAGTTCGGGTATAGGCGGATCCAGGACATCAGTACGGAGGTGGGGCAAAGAAGTTCGAGCAGAGGCGGATCCAGGACATCAGTACGGGGGTGGGGCTAAAGAGCTCGAGCATAGGCGGATCCAGGACATCAGTGCGGGGGTGGGGCTCCGGAGCTCGAGTAAAGGCGGATCCAGGACATCAATACGGGGGTGGGGCTAAGGGGCTGGAGCATAGGCGGATTCGGGACATAAGTATGGGTGTGGGGCTAAGGAGCTCGATAAGAGGCGGATCCAGGACATCAGTACGGGGGTGGGGCTAAGGAGCTGGAGCATAGGCGGATCCAGGACATCAGTAGGGGGTGGGGGCTAAGTAGTTCGAGCATAGGCGGATCCAGAGCAGTACAGAGGTGGGGCTACGGAGTTCGAGCATAGGCGGATCCAGGACATCAGTAAGGGGGTGGGGCTAAGTGGCTCAGTATAGGCGGATCAAGGACATCAGCACTGGGGTAGGGGCTAAAGAGTTCTAGCATAGGCGGATCCAGGATATCAGTACGAGTGTGGGGCTAAGAAGCTCGAGCATAAGCGGATTCAGGACATCAGTACGGGGGTGGGGCTCGGGAGCTCGAGCATAGGCGAATCCAGGACATCAGTAGAGGGTCGGGGCTGAGCATAGGCGTTTCCAGGGCAATACAGAGATGGGGCTAAGGAGCTCGAGCAGAGGCGGATCCAGGACATCAGTACGGGGGTGGGGCTAAAAAGTTCGAGCATAGGCGGATCCAGGACATCAGTACGGGGGTGGGGCTAAGGAGCTCCAGCAAAGGCGGATCCAGGCCTCAGTACGGGGGTGGGGCTAAGGAGCTCGAGCATAGGCGGATCTAGGACATCAGTACGGTGGTGGGGCTCGGGCGTTCCAGCATAGGCGGATCCAGGACAATAGTAGGGTGGTAGGGGCTAAAGAGTTCGAGTATAGGCGAATCCAGGGCAGTACGGAGGTGGGGCTACGGAGTTCGAGCATAGGCAGATCCAGGACATCAGTTCGGGGGTGGGGCTAAGGAGCTCGAGCATAGGCGGATCCAGGACATCAGTGCAGGGGTGTGGCTCTAGAGCTCGAGTAAAGGCGGATCCAGGACATCAGTATGGGGGTGGGGCTAAAGAGATCGAGCATAGGTGGATCCAGGACATCTGTACGGCGGTGGGGCTAAAAAGCTGGAGCATAGGCGGATCCAGGACATCAGTATGGGTGTGGGGCTAAGGAGCTCGAGCAGAGGCGGATCCAGGGCATCAGTACGGGGGTGGGGCTAAGGGGTTCGAGTATAGGCGGATAAAGGACATCAGTACAGAGGTGGGGCTAAGGAGCTCAAGCATAAGCGGATCCAGGACATCAGCACAGGGGTAGGGGCTAAAGAGTTCGAGCATAGGCGGATCCAGGACATCAGTACGGGGGGGGGGATAAGGAGCTCGAGCATAAGCGGAGCCAGGATATCAGTACGGGGGTAGAGGCTAAGGAGTTTGAGCATAGACGGATCCAGCATATCGGTACGGGGATTGGGCTAAGGAGATCCAGCATAAGCGGATCCAGGACATCTGTACGGAGGTGGGGCTAAGGAGCTCGAGCATAGGCGGATCCAGGACATCAGTATGGGTGTTGGGCTAAGGAGCTCGAGCAGAGGCGGATCCAGGACATCAGTACGGGGCTGGGGTAAGAGGCTCGAGTATAGGCGGATCAAAGACATCAGTACGGGGGTGGGGCTAAGGAGCTCGAGCATAAGCGGATTCAGGACATCAGTACGTGGGTGGGGCTCGGGAGCTCGAACATAGGCGGATCCAGGACATCAGTAGGGGTAGGGGCTAAGGAGTTCAAGCATAGGCGGATCCAGGGCAGTATAGAGGTGGGGCTACGGAATTCCAGCATAGGCAGATCCAGGACATATGTAAGGGGGTGGGGTAAGGAGCTCGAGCATAGGCGGATCCAGGACATCAGTTCGGTGGTGGGGCCGAGGTCTCGAGCTGGGGCATAACTCGGTAACAAATAGGCTGAATTGGGTGAAAATCTGCAGGCATAGGTGAAATACCGTCAGAAAACCCATCATATTTTATATTGTATCTCCTTTCTTCTCGTCATGCCAAGTCTTTGCTTAACAAAACAAACATTATGCGTGTGTTTATTTCTTTGATGATATGAACAGAGGGCAAGCGTGGTGCAGTATGCAGAGACATTCTAATTTAGGAAAACATGGGCCTAGACAGGGGATTGAATGGAGCCATAATGAGAACACAAAACCTAAAACTCCAACATTGCGTTGTTATAAGTATCAAACTGCTGAAAAAACTCGCCTGTCAATCGAACTGTTTGGCTAACGTACATTGTCACCGGCTTCTCCTGCGCCAGAGCGGCACCAGCCGAGGCCGCAGGCCGAGGTTTTCTTTGTGCCTATTCCCTTGCTTATACTAGCCTTTTCGAGTGGATTCTGCATCTTTTGGGCAATGAAGGAGCAAGATGAAGCTGTGGAAGGGTCAAACTTATCAACATTTGTTCTTGCATCTAGAGTTATCAGGCCAGTTTGACAATTATGGGCTCACAATAAATAGTTTGTACCTGTCATTCACTTCGCCATTTTTGGCAGAGGACATGGAAATGGCTCCATAGATGGCATTTTCTTTTTACCTGAAGCAGAAAGCTTCTGGAAAGAATTTTTAGCTAGAGCTAGGTGTTAGTATCAATATGTCAGCAACAAATGGGTTAAATGACTTCCCTTTGAAATGGTATACAGACAATATGGAAGTAACAAATAGGCTACCACAATTTTTATTTTATTCACCCATATATGACTTGAAGATTTTAAAGTCATTAGGATATTCATAAGATGACAGTACAGCATGGATGTGTGCAACTGTAGGCATTATTCAATATTTGATTATAAATATTGATACAGGTTTAAGTAACTTGCTTTTGACCCTGACATGAGTAACAGATAGAAAGTTAGAGCTTCATGCTTTTACATTCCTGATGTGTTTCTTAAAGTCCATGTCTCAAAATTAATTGTAAATGCATTTTCAAAAGCTGCAGGTGCATGAATAAGATTATGTTTCAGTGGAAAAAACTAGGTCTGTACTGAAAAAGGCTTATTTAACATACAGAAAATTGACTTTGAAGTCCCAGTTCAGTTGAAGCCCGGAATGAGCTGGGTGAAGCCCGTTATCAGCCCAGCATTGGCCTAAGTCAGGCCTTCAGGCCCGGTCCAAGCCCGCGGGCCTGGGCCGGGCTTTTGCCCCGGGCCCCCGGGCCTGGAAAGTCTCACCTCTACTGCACACCCTTTTGTTCCATACTGGACTGAGGATGGAGTCCGGTGCAGTAGAAGTTTTTTTAAGTGACGACTTAAAGCACTCTCACGTCATGGTTCATACCTTGCAGCACAAAATCGTACCTTGGCTACGCACCGACATGCCAAGTTTGAAGAAAATACATTACGTATCAGATGGGTGCGGTGGCCAATACAAAAGCAATTTTCACTTTATCAATGCTTGCTATCATCCAGATAGACTTTCAAATACCATGTGAATGGCACTTCTTTGCTACCAGCCACGGGAAGAACGCCTGTGACGGAGTTGGAGGCAAAGTTCGAAGAAGAACAGCCCAGGTAAGCTTAAGGAGAGAAGAAAAGGATCAGATCCTGGATCCTTTATTGATGTTCTCTTTTCTGACGCAATACTTTGACACCACGATCCATTTCGAGTTTGTCAGTAGAGAGGAGGTCTTTTAAATGTCAAAACGACGGATACAGCGGTACAGCTCGGCGTTGAAGACCAAGGGCACCCAACGGTTTCATCGTTTCACACCCATAAACCTGAACATCATGCAGGTGCGAGACCTCTCTGAAGACATCGATGGAACCAGTGGCAGATCTTAGCCGGTCGGTTTGGGAGGAGCAAACCAAAGTCAAAAAGGAAAAAAGAGAAGAAAGAAACGCCACGCAGTGAAAAATTGTGCCACAATAATATTACTTGACAGTAGGATTTGGGATATTTGAGCCAAAAGGCAAAAAAAACGTCAGGGGGTGAAAAAGTATGGGCTCAAGATACTTCTTTCTATCCAAGATCCAATATTTACACTGAACTTAACCGGTTTTGTTTGAAGTTGAGAGTTGAAGCACCGAAATCTTGCTTTTAAATTAAAAAGGAGTCGGGGCATAGAGGAGGTCGACCGCTTGGGGGAGGGGGGCATATCGTTTTTGCTTCCCCTTGGATCCGCCACTGGACGGAACAGAGGTACCTACTGCGACAGCGTAAGGTCAGTTCAGCACAAAGACAGCTCATGGAGGCGCCAGTTCCCGTATTTCGCTGTATTGTTGCAAACCGGTGTCCGGTGTACATACATACATATTTTTTGCACGTGCTGACAAATGCTTGCTTCCTTTAACTTCAAGGAGAGTAAAATCGCGCAAAGATATCGTCAAGGAGAGAGTATTGCTATAGTTCTAACTCGCAAGTGGGAAATGTTTGCTTCGGTCCGATGCAAAAAAACTTATCGATTGCTTTATTTGGCTTTCACCAGACTTCTAGCACTGTTCCTATTGTATCACCATTTTGTCCCACTACATGTCCAGTATGCTGTCGAAGACTCAGCGACGAGTTATTGTCATCCTTTAAAACACTGTGATGAGCATTAACACGCAGTCGGACAGGGCTTAAGCATAATTGCCCGAGGTGACCGGAAACCCTTCATGGCAGAAAAACGACATCGATGAGCGAGTAAATTTTGGAAAGAACTTGGAAAATCTGTCCTATGTTTATGCACTGACTGACCTATAGGCTTACAAAATCAGACATATATTCCTAAATAGCCATAATCTGCGGTCACATAAGCATCGCCACCGGAAAAAAGTGGGGGGGGGCAGTCAAACTCCAACCTGATGCTGACAAAAACTTTTCCACGATAGGAACAAAAACTGTTCAAATTTGGGCTCCTCGTTGCCTTCTGCAGCGGCTGTTTATGCAAATTTCAGCTTTTCTCCCATTTTGACTGAGATAAGGAAATTTTGGGCCAAAAAGTGGGGGGAGGGGGACAAGGCCCCCTGGTCCCCCTTTTCCGACGTCCATGTGCGGTCACACCAGTTCAAATGCATTGCACACCTAGCTGTGCAATGAAAACGTAGTATCATCAGGGTTGTATGTTAAGATCACTTCACTAGATCATAGGTCACAGACCAAGGTCATATAAACATTATCACAATTGTTGATCCCAGAGCTTACGGTCAGATGACGTTCCCTGGCAATACGTGTATGATATTTTGATGTTACAGCTGAGGTTACTGAATGCTAAGTTCCGGGTCAAATTCCAAAGACCGTGGGTCAAGGTCAAACTCATTGATTGCCTAATGGTTGTTTCTTTGCAAGCTTCAACGTATGTGCATCCATTATGGAAATATCTCACATTGTGGTGTCATTGGTCAAATACCTTGACTGATCTCGACCTAAATATTCCAGAGAACAATTTATATCTTCTCTTTATGCAATTTGCCCGCTCAAAGTGTATTCGCGACTTTGTTTCGCACAATCACGGCATTTCGCTATGTGTCAGGTACGGGCTACATTTATTTATTTATTTATTTATTAGACATTGTAAGACGTTTCCATACACCACATAGCTATTCTACGCCTCGAGTCGTAAAGGGTAAAACAAAATGAATGAGGGATGCAAAACAATCGCGCATGTCGAACATTCATACATACACACATGTCGAAATGGTTGATAGAAAAATGATGCTAAAATATCTGAAACAATAATATGAAATACCGATAAGACAATACAAAGTGGTCACTGGAAGCAAAACCTAAACTTCACCTTGTTCCACGATTCTGTCGCTGCGTCTCAATTAGGTGCCTTTTCAGCTCGCACTTGAATCTTCCCAGGCCGTGTTGGCGGATGGCCTGGGGACGTTCGTTGTACATTTGACCTCTATGACCTCATTTGACCTTGAGGACACTGGTATAGGTCCATAAAATCTAGCATAAAAACACATTCTACAGCCTTCACAAAACCCGCAACACGCGTTTTCCTAACCCTCTTAATTCCTGAAATCTCAGGGGAGGCATTTCGGGACCCCTTCATTACGTGTTGACGCCAGGTTACCCTGCACTAAGCGTGTTAAAAACACTAGTAGATATAAAAAACGGATGTTTTAACCTATTTTAATGGAAGGAGAAAAGTTCAATCTTCAATTTGGAATATTCCATTTTGAACAAAAGGTGTACCAGCAAATTTTGAATGTGACCTTAGGTCAAGGTCAAATCACAACTTTTTTCACAAGTGACCTAGGGTCAAACAGACTTCAGATTCAAGTTCTTCGGCTCATTTCAGACAGGAAAATGTATCTTTAATGTACAGTTCATCAGTCTCTGTGGGTTTTATGGTCACCTAAAAAATGCACTGTAAGCAGATTTTCAAAAAATGCCTGAGGCAATAACTTCTAAAGTTTTACTCCGATCGAGCTAAAACTTTCAGATTCGTCTTTAGGGCCCATGAGAACCCTATATAATTATTTTGAAGAAAATCGAAGAGGTACCGTGTAGATTTGCCATTTGTCTGGTCGATTGGTGCTGGAATTGCCCATATATCCCAAAGCTCCAAAACTAGGGCTTTTGGCAACGCAAAACAATCACATTAACAAACAAAACATTATATATATATATATATATATATATATATATATATATATATATATATATATATACATATTGAGGGTGCCAGTAGGTTTTGGAGGTGAGTGCTATGCCAATGACAATTATAATGGCACTGGTGCCAAGTATCCCCAAACCTGGTCCAATCGCTTCAGTTCTTT
Organism: Lepas anatifera; assembly: GCA_034440635.1. Lineage (NCBI taxonomy): Eukaryota > Metazoa > Arthropoda > Thecostraca > Lepadidae > Lepas > Lepas anatifera. The sequence goes on along the minus strand of JAOTON010001596.1, from coordinate 457,097 downwards.
CCCAGTCCTGACTCTGACCACATTAGAAGTGGAGTAGATGTTCACGAGGAATTTCGAAAGCACAATGTTTGTTTGAATGTGCCGATGCAGCTGTCTTTGCTGTGCAACCGTGCGAGGTTCAGTATACGAAATTTGATTATTTTCACGACTGAAACATCGGATTTAGATAAAAGTGAGCATTGCGTCACAGAAATTGAACAGATCTTTAACATTCCATTGAACGGTTCACCTTGTAGTAGTATTAATTTCCTTTTAGCACTCAATTCCTTCAGTTTAGATGTCTCACTGATTTCTCATTGGTCTCTTGTTGAAATTGAAGCTCATTCTAATTGGATAGAGGTCTTGTTTGGCCACTAACTCCAACCCACTTCGTTCCGGTAAAGAATGGATAATACTTGGAAGGATCTGAATGGACAACCATGACATTGTCTTCACTGGTGGATGCCGGGGTGGAGGGGGGAGAGGTTAGGGGGCCAGGGCCGTTAAAGAACGACAATTATGTGTCCCATCCCCTTTCCCCCACCCCGCCTCAAAATGTTTGCCCACAAATCAAATGTAAGCTGCACGCTGCAAAAATATGTGCAAAGGAACATTCAAATACACTTCCCAAATGTCTGGTAAGCCCAAAACTCTGCACAATTTAACGAAGACCCGTGTTTTTTTATATTTTACCTAATACAAACTATACGGGATTCAAAATAATTGTTATTAACAGGCTTCTCACTGGACTTACCGGAGTTTTCTATGCGAATCTTTTCATATGGAGCCAAATGAACCAAATGTTTCACAACTTAAAAACCACTCCAGCGAACTAGGTTACGAGAGACCAAAATACATAAGTCTAAAACCCAGATTATATCATGTCCAAATAATCTGTTTGCAACCAGTGAAGACTTCACGGCTCACGAAGTCCCCCCCCCCCACCGTTCCCCATCCACGTTCTGAACGGTGCCGACGTCCATGCCTACAAGGCGTAGCAATCGTGTAGATTGGGTAAAATATGACAATGTATAGCAAACTAAACAGTCACTTAACTCAAAATAACTTAATAAAAATCACTCATTTAGTATATTCAAGCTTTTATGGTATGTCATCTTGCCCTCAACAATATCTTTGTTGCGCACTGTGATGGTTGGTGACTAGCGTGGCGCGCACTACTGTCGTGAGTGATAAATAATAATCATCATCATGTTTTTCAAGAGAGGCCAGCAGCGGATCCAAGGGGAAAAAGGCGTGCTCAAGCCTCCCCCCCGAAATTTCCGAGCCCCTATAGTTAATACATGGGCGGGGGCTGCTAGAGGTTCTCGCGGGTGAGAATCGAGCCACCCCCCTCCCAATGAATTCCTAGATCCGCCACTGAGAGAGGCAATTTTTTAAAAAGAGTTTTTGTATATCCTTCACTCAGTTTCACAGCTTGAAAAATTACTTAGCCAATGCCAGATATAGAGAACTGAACTGTATTTCTCGTGCACAGGCAGCATTTATAACTACCAGGGGATGTTCTCTAGCCATGACAGCTAGTGCTTGCAAATAAGCAGCTGAATTTTTTTAATTATACGTTTTTAAAAATTTCAGGGCCTATGTGCAAATTAGACTTTTCAGTACCCTCTATCTGGCAGTTATATTAGGTACTTCGCTGCCAAGTGTTTCGGTCAAGCGTAGGAAATAAAATAGAAAATGACGATGTGGTTGTCAAAAGGTGAATTGTGGCCCAGTGTGCAAAGTATGGCATTTTCGACGAGATCTCGTCGGTGGGGGTGCCCATGAAGACAGGAGCGAGTGGTGTAAATTTTATCAACCTGGTGCGAATTAACAAAACTGGTGCGTGGACGGTGACACTTAAACCAAACAAATAATGACCCAATAGTTATTAAGACACAAGAGGGGCTTTATAAAAAGTCATCAACTAACTACCTAATAATAGAGGTAGCGTTGCATCGTTTGGGTAGGAATGGGCGCAGTTTTTCTCCCTAGTATATGGCAAATTGGTGCGAAGTTTTGGAGGCTGGTGGTGCGATAAGTGCGATAATTTTAGACGGCTGGTGCGACTCGTCTGGCCTGCTGCCATACTTTTCAGGCTGGATTGTGGCATGAGCATAAGGTTTTGTATGGCATGCATCTCCAAATTTAAAAAAATATATTTATATACCTATCTGATTATAGGCCAAACCATAAATCTAGCGGCATTATTTTCTATACTATGCATAAAATTTAACTCAAAGTAACTAACAAGTAAGTATGTGAAACTATATTTTACATGACTTGCGTTTCTTAAATGACTGTTCCCGGCATGGATCTAGTGTGGATATGAAAATAATAAAGTACTTATTATCGCCAAATAACAATATGAGATCCTTCAAAATAATTAGTTTTGAAAAGTTCTAAAAGGTTAAGCACTTAAACACATGTGTTAAGACGATAGGTTTAGGTCAGTCGAGTCAATTCTGGCTCACTGCTAGGGGGCTGACCCCAATTCTGATCCGACACAACTGGTCGACAAATTGAGTCGACTCTGGCTCAACCTAAATCCAGAAGTGTGTCGACTCAGCTCTGACTCATGCAAAAACTGAGTCGACTCAAAGTCGATTCTGACTCTAGAGTCGCAACTCAACAAATCTGGCTCAGAGCTGCACAGTTGCATGTTTGCTGTCTTTTTTCAAACTTTGCACAGTTATCCTGTACCTTTTGAGATAACCTGTCAAAATCCGATGACGAACGAAGTACGCTATCAGCTGGGCACTGAAATGTTCGTAAAGAAAGCAGGAATTGAGTGCCGTGTGTGTATAACTGAAAAGTACCTAAAGTTAAAAGGCAGCGGCAATGGGCAGCCCTCGAAAGGCAGCATCACGAAAGGCCTGGACGGTGTGCAGAAGACGCGTACTTCCTCGCTTGAAATGGTCATGCTGCTCTCGATGTTGAACGAAAAGGCAGAAGGGCGAATGAACATAGACAGCAGAAGACTAAAACACAGAGGCATTCGGGGAGTGAGTGCGGTATCACACAGTAAGCCTGAACACACAGGTACTTCATCACCTCTCTCTCTCTCTCTCTCTCTCTCTCTCTCTCTCTCTCTCTCTCTCTCTCTCTCTCTCTCTCTCTCTCTCTCTCTCTCTCTCTCTCTCCCCTCTCGCCCTCGCCCTCGCCCTCGCCCTCGCCCTCGCCCTCGCCCTCGCCCTCGCCCTCGCCCTCGCCCTCGCCCTCGCCCTCGCCCTCGCCCTCGCCCTCGCCCTCGCCCTCGCCCTCGCCCTCGCCCTCGCCCTCGCCCTCGCCCTCGCCCTCGCCCTCGCCCTCGCCCTCGCCCTCGCCCTCGCCCTCGCCCTCGCCCTCGCCCTCGCCCTCGCCCTCGCCCTCGCCTCGCCCTCGCCCTCGCCCTCGCCCTCGCCCTCGCCCTCGCCCTCGCCCTCGCCCTCGCCCTCGCCCTCGCCCTCGCCCTCGCCCTCGCTCTCTCTCTCTCTCTCTCTCTCTCTCTCTCTCTCTCTCTCTCTCTCTCTCTCTCTCTCTCTCTCTCTCTCTCTCTCTCTCTCTCTCTCTCTCTCTCTCTCTCTCTCTCTCTCTCTCTCTCTCTCTCTCTCTCTCTCTCTCTCACTTACCTATTTCCGATTCTCAATCCCATTGTGTAATATTTCGATGAATTTAAGAACAGCAGTACCTAAAAAGCAGATTTCGTGCTCTAAAATGTATGAGCAGGGCAAGTATTTGCGCCCAATATTCTGCGATTGGTTTAGATCCTTCACGGCTGAAAAAACACCGCTCAACTGCCGTTGCCGCTTAAAGGGACATTGTCGCAAAAATTTTTATTGTGGTTTCTTAATATTTGAAAAATCCTTATTCTGGTACCGTCAATCATTTTTTTATCTTCTGCTAAATTTTGGGAGGCCACTCAACAATTATTCAAATTTGTTAACAATATCAATAATAGCCTGTAACCTGCTCTTCACCTCTATTCTATCAATCAAAGTTTTAAGTTCTAGAAATGATTTTTCTTGCCGTAGAAAATGTTTTTTTATTGTATTAGTATTTAATTTATTTTTATTAAGCGTCAAAAATACGCAAATTACATTAGTTTGTCCAAAACATTCGGCTTTAGAAAACTTAGTCAGGAAAGTTTTAAACTCGGCCAGGTGTCGTACAGCGGGACTGGTATAGTGGCCTCCATTCCCGACTCTCACACAGGTAATACGGGTTCGAATCTAGGTAGTGCCAGTTTTTACTGTAAAAACAATTTTTCTGATTTTCTTCTTGATTGTTCACGCGTACTAATGGATGAAGCATACTCAGATCCATTATTGCCGATCGGGGGGGTAACTTCCGGGGAGGGCCCCATCCGGACCAGAGGGGGCGCCACTTTTGACCGGCAAAATCTATCAGATGGATGCTAAATCCTATCGGTATGCGCCGATTTTCGCATCCTGGGGGGAGGGGATGGGACGCGACAATTTAGGATTCACCGAGAGTCGATCAGAGAGGGGGGACACGTGCCCCCTTTGCCCTCCTGGATCCTCCTATGGGATGAAGAAGCTATTATAAGGACAATTTCTTCTGGTTATCCCTCCGTCCGGGTAGTTGAGGGAAGGGGAATATTAGCCCTAAATATTTTTTCTAATCTGACAGGCGTACCAAATTGGGACCGGCTTGTCTCCAGCTCCCTTCAATAGTTCTTAGTCCGTCGGATTCACTTCTGTTGGAGACCATTTCCTCTGTTTTTTGACCACCGGGACACGCTGTTTGCCATTTGAAAATGTCTTTTGTGTCCTTTGCTGAAGGCCATTCTTGAAGCCTGACCGGTTTTGGTGCAAACCAGGAACCAGAAACCGACCCAATAAAAAAGGTGGCTCTTTGAGATTTAATGTGTTAATCCCGATATTAATGTGTCTCGAGATTAATTAATGGTTTTAACACGCGCATTGACGGGAGGAGGGTACCCACACCCCCGTCTGGTTTTTCGGATAGAATATGGCATACATTCTCTCATCATTTTTACAACTTTTGTCAAAATTTTAAGGTTAGGTCATCTCAGGTCAGGTCACTAGTACAGGTCAAGTGACCTGACCTAAAAATGTTTAAGATAACATAAGTCGGAATAAAGTGAACTCATCCGATTGAAGTGACCTGACAAAATGGTTAAAATATTTCGATAGAGAAGCGTATGGGCTACCCAACGCCGTTTAACATTTTTCACCACCTACCGTGGTTCTCGAGATTTTAGGAGGGAGGGTACCCTCCCCCGTCAAAGCGAAGGTGGCTCAGAGCCTCGTCAATGTGCGTGTTAATCTGGTAAAACAACGAAATAAAACGTTAATCCGTACGAGATAAAACGTGTTCGAGATTAAATGTGGCGGTGTCCCAGGACGGACCACCCTGAAAGACCGTCTGGACCTTTCACGGCAGGAGAGTGTGGAGGCCTGAGCACTGGCCACTCCCTTCTTCTGTGCAGCTACCGAAAGAGGATCGGCCTGGACCCGGAGACCACGTGCCGGGAATGCGACGACGGAGAGGACGAGACCCTCCACCACCTTCTGACCCAGTGCCCTGCGTGCACTGACCTGCGCTGGGACATATTTGGACGGGACGACCCGCCCATCCTGGAGGCACTGGCGGACCCGCGACGGCTGGCGATGTTCCTGCGGCAGTTGGGGCGCCTGCAGGGGCGCCCCCCACCCCCCCGTATGGCCGGAACACTCAATCAATCAATCAGATTAAATGTGTCCGTCGACATCTAAATCTTTGATATAATTTTAATCCTTTGGGCCCCGGAGAATATAAAAACACGTAGTCTAGAGAACCGGAGAATAGCTGAATGTGATAAGGAAGAATAACTCTTGATATGCGTCGGAACTGGGGAACCAAAGAGCAGCCACCACGATCCTTGGATGAACTAACAAAAATATGTGCAGCCACCAAGTCTGGAACGCACCACGAACCCAAACCTGATCACTTTTTGTTTCAGGGGGAACGTTTGTTGTATGTTGTAGGTTGGAGATGGACTGGCTCCTCACTTATCTGTCCGTGGTGGTAGCTCTTTCCAATTTTTTTTGTATATAGATATACAGGATTTAAGAATATATTGTTTTTTACTTCAATTGGAGGTAGTTTCTGATCCGGGCGCATCACTAAAATATAGCTCAAAATTCTAGCCTGGAACAGTTCGTATTAAATAAAAAGGATTCTACAATTAATCTAAACATTCGTAGTGACAGAGTCTAGACCTAAGAAGACGCATTGCGGCTTTAAGACAAGCAAGCTGCTGGCCTCATGAATGACATTTGTTTATGAAAATGATAAGCCTTTATTTTTAATACTTCGGAGTTCAGAAACGGTCCTTTCACATAATATAACAAACAATCGCAGAAGCACTTCATATAAAATCATATTATTATATAAAATATTATTTTAACCGTTATTTTTATTAGATTGTTTATTAGATTATTTACGTTGATAAGATGTTTCATGACCAGCCTCCTCGAATCATGGTTGCAAAATGGGGCTAACACACTGATAAATATTCAGGTACATCCCTTCACCACAATTCTCATAATATAATAGGTGAAAACATAAATGTTTAGTCAGAATGCTAGGATAACCTCGAATCGAGTTCCAATATTCGAATATTCCAGTACTGAACTACATTATTCCAGCATTCGAGTTCCATATCAGATCTAAATTTCAAGCCTTGGTCACACTATGACCACAAGTTTTCGCTTAATGTATTATGAGGATTCTGACGAGGGGCTGTGCCCGAATATGTGATCACAGTGTGATCACAGGCTCCATTATGCATCAAGAATTCGAGAGGCAAAGCCATGAAACATCTTACCAATTTATAATCATGCTCCTCGGCTAATCAATGCAAAATTAATCTACTTTTAAAAACCAACAGATATCAGTTGATCAATGAGGCTTATATTCAGACTCACAAAAACATGAGAAAATATAACCTACCAAAAATTTACAAGCGCATGATAACCCTCGGAAGGTGAGAAACGCGTGCAACAATCAGGTCTGCGAGTCCCCAAGAGCAATCTTCCGAGTGCAACGTGAACTAGAGGATATAACTCAGTACGTCAGTGACGAATCCAGGCCAATGTTTTTGTGGGGGCGGGGCGGGGGGGGGCAGGGTCCAAAATCGTGAATAAACATTTCTTAAAGATCGGCGAAAATCGCAGAGTTTGGGAGGAAAGTAAATTTTCCCTGAACCCACTGCAGTGGGTATGCGGCTTCTAGCTTCCAGTCCTTGAAGTGCACTTTAAGAAGGGTGGGAGCGAACCAAATACTGAGCGTACATTAAAAGCATAACAGACTTTGCATCTATCCACAATAAGTGCTACACGATTTGATAAAATGTACACCGCAATAGTCTGAGCCCAAATGTGTCACTTATTATTTTCGCCGACACTCACACGTACGACCACCAAGAAAATCTGACCACTTGATTTTGACTATAAAGACCTTTTGCATTACTAGCTTTTTTACCTTCAAGCTAAAAAGTACTTTTAATGGCATGTTTTATTGAGGTCCTCAGAGGATGTGCCTTGATATACGGCGATAAATACCACTTACGCACACGCATGAATGTATACTGCAGGCATACAGGCAGACGACCGAGGTGCACTCAGGCAGGTTCGTGTTCAATGCAGAAAACTGCTGACTATGGTACTCTGCCAACTCTAGGGGCTTGTTCCAGTGCCTCCTTCAATCTCCTCCAAACTACTCCAGAAGAGGTAAGTCTCTACTAAACTCTACCATCCAATAGAAAACTAGATCAGGGTATTCTACTCTTCTGGGAGGAGGTTGGAGGAAGTTAGAGGAGGCGCTGGAACACACCCTAGGATTCCATTGCTCGTCCTCTGAAGCTTGTCTTCCAGCAGCGGGCGTAATTGGCGATAGTCACTGTCGAGGGGTAGCACCAGATTATTTCTGTTTTGCGTTCAGCTTTCTGGGGTAGGCTCTTTTTAAATTAGAATAAATTTTCATGGCAGGAACAGATCGGACCAAATAAAGGGTACAAATAAAATATCACAAGCCCACAATGAAAGCAAACAAGATATCAAGGCATCTTTTTTTAAACATATACAATAAATAAATAAATAAATATATATATATATATATATATATATATATATATATATATATATATGCAGGTATTATTAAAAATCACAGCTTCCTTGGCGTTAATTAGTTTCTTGTGCGTCGCTTCGAGTTGGCGGATAAGGCTTCGTTCGTTGTCGTTATATTTATAAAGAATTGTACAAAATGACATCTATTGACGTTTCACCTTCCATAAGGCATCTTCATGAATACAAATGATATGCAGTTACATTTTACAAGTATAGACTAGATAACATATTTTTAGTTTCGATACGGTACAAAGCACATTTTAATCTCTTCGCTGACATTTTTTAAATTGAACACTGGTCGGAAAACAATCGAATGATTCATCACATAACACGTTCACTAGATATTAGTGCACCTACTCCGGAAAAAACCCCATCAAGTGAAACACACAACAATATGAAACATATCATAACTCAGCTAAACATGAATGGAAATATAAAACTTAGCTGAACCCTTCCTAATCTTAAGTGTTTTGTCATAAAGTGCCAGTGTTGTGGATTGTTTTGTCTGGATGTTGATGATGGGTGATGTGTTTCTGATGATAACTGTTTCTAGTGTGGTGAGTCGCCGCCGATCGTTGCAGTGTGCGATGATTTCTGTGTTGGTGGTAAGCATGTCTCTGGTGATGCTGATGCCATATATATATATATATATATATATATATATATATATATATATATATATATATATATATATATATATATATATATATATATTCAAGAAGAAAGACGTCCCCAAAGACGATCTATAATCTAGATCATGGGTTTGTGGAGGGGTCGGGTGGAACCATGCAAAATCATAATTTTTAAAATAAATTATAATACATTATTTCCAAACTGGACCACAATAGAAAACAAATATTTCGAATTTCAGGTCTATGGGAGAATCGGTCTGATTGGGTTCATACCATTCAAAATAACAAACAAAATGATCATACACAAGCTGGTCCATTGATTGGGATGATAGTTTGATGATACACAGCAGCTACAAGACAGGTTTTCTAGTAAACAAATTTTCTCTTTGAAGTGACCAGCCTAATCTTTCACATATTCCTCCAGGAAAACAGAAAAATTGCATCACCCAAGACTGCCCTCCTGTCATTCCTATATGTCTATCCATACTCTTTGTTCACAATTATGTTGTTGCATTGGGTACACTCCTAGTGTTTCAAATCATAATACATCTTATCCTAGTTTTCCTTCAGTTTATTTTCAATATCAATTATAAAAAGCATGCAGATGGGCATTTTCAGAGGGCAGATGGATAAATTCATGCCACAGCCACTTTCATGTCTGGAAACAAAACAGTGGCACTTGAAATATGAGTAACTTGATCTGAGAAGTGGATAAGAGTACACCAACTATTATGTACTGCATGGTACCAAAATAAATTGAAAAATCTGTTGCAATCTGTGAAATTATCAAAAGCATTTTCATATTTTAAAGAAGGTAAACTAAGCAGCAAATGCACTAGCACATTGTGCAGAACTAGTATTTGTAACAGGTAGAAATTTGTAATTCAAGTTACAAGCTTGATATAGACTTTTACCAGAGTGCACAGATATTGTAAATAGAAAGTTAGACAAAAAGAGAGGGAATATGGGACATTCAAAAATAATATGCCTAAACAATCCTTGGAAAATTGCCATCACCAATCATTGTCACCCATTTTGGTACACAAGTTCACCTGTGCAACAATAAAATGAGGATTTTTGGCATTGACACTACTCATAAGCCTTGTTCCATCTGTCAGCACAGTCTTGTCCACTGGCCCTCGAGCCTCTCCTCTAGAAAAGAAATATCAGTGCCACAATTGCCTCTAGTACGTGCTACTGCTTATAAAACAAAAATAAATTAGAATACTTATTTACCAATCATAAAATAGTATGCTACCACTGTTGTGCTGTTACTGTTTTTCCCGCAGCACCACACAGGTTTTCAGCCTGTAAATCTAAGATTGGTTCTAAGATTTTTTCTCAGGGAGAGGCTATAGTCATGTGACATAGACTCAATGCTGCTAGCTGATTGGTGTTGACAGACGGAATGAGACCCCACCTATAATAGTGGGCCAAAATGAATAGTTATCAATTAAGCATACAATTTGCTTTCTGGAAACTTCGTGAAACTAATTAATGCAGAACAGAAACGTTAAATGCATTGCCCATATTTGATAGGATTATTGCCTGACTACCTAACTTACTACACTCACTACACAAAATCTCAATAAGCATTCGTGGCCAGCAACGATGGATGGCAAAAAATAAAATTGCTTCATTAACTTTTCACTCATACATTTTTTACCGTGAAGAAAATCTCAATTGACCACATCAAAGGCTCTAAATATTTTACGTACAGATAACCGACGATATTGATATGTAGTTAAAGTACCCTGATTGATATGTTGATCACGAGACCGGACCGGCGACAATCTCCTCGTCCTTAAAACCACCAAAAACTTTCGTCATGCCTCAAAAGAGGCTCTTCTGGATCGCGCTACCCGTATCTTTTTATTGTATCATTGTCGCTGCAATGCAATCATGCAATAACGAAAAATTATTAATTATAATATTTAGGGTGATCGGGCCTGACCGCAGCGCTAATAAGTCTTATAGAATTTGTATTCATATCTCCGTATTTGCCGCGGCCTTTGAAATGGTAGATATCGATAACTCAGCGAAAGCCGTAATGACATCACATTGGTGTAAGATAAGCCCACGTGACCAGATCCTATAAGGACTGGGCTTCTGATTGGTTGATGGTATTTCTTTAAAGTCCTATATTTCTTATTCAGAAGCGTTTTGGAAAGTTATTTTTATAAAATGATTTTTTTTGTATCTCAGGTTTAGGTACTGAACTGCTTTGATTGAAATTTTATACATTCTTTGATATAAAAATTGAAGGCTCTGGCCCGGATTACGTCATTTTATCGATACCATAAGGACTCGGTAAAGTCGTCTATAAATGTTGACTTTGAGGCCGATTTTGAGGCATTTTGAGCCTGAATTTGCAAAAACGAGAATATGACTTCTGAAACAACTTTTTGCAACCTTTTGATCTAGCCAATAAAAATTTTTGCGACAATGTCCCTTTAACTTCAATGCAAAATTTGGGTGCTGTCATCATCATCATTCATCATCATTGTTGAAGTTTCAAGGCGCCTCGACTGCCAATATCATTTTATGCCCATAATCTAGCCAATGTATTTGTCAGTTAGGATAAAAACAAGAGGCTATGTCACTACGAGGGGTTGTCAGGTGTTTGCCAAGGACTAAGCCAACTGAGAGTGATGTTATCACAATTAATTTATATAAAGGCGTTTCTAACCGACACCGGAGTGTGAACGTAGTCGCTTTAAACGATCCCCTGTGTTATCAGGCCTGTAAGAAGGCAATGCCAGCTAACTCTGGGACACATTCTGGTTGCAGATTTCCAGGACGTCCAGAACCAGTTGACATCCGGCGGATCAGGACGGTTGGCTGGCTCACCTGTGCGCCTCCCTCCGGCTCCATCCGCATTTCAACCCCCACGCATGTCCGCGCACAGTCCAGCACCACTGTTGACCCCGTGGCGCCGAATGCCACTCGGCCCCTCCAACCGCTTCACCACGGCACGTACCCTCACGAAATCGAGCTCACGCACTCTCAGTTGACTCGATCGACTCCTCAAGAGATCACGAATCCCGAGTCCGGCCCGCTCAGATCGCTCCCGCACGGACGAAAAGGACTGCCGCCGCTCGCGAGGCCGCGCTCCGTCCGGCACCTCCTGGCAGTCACATATTTTGGAGGAGTCTAGAGTTAGCGACTGCAATTCCTCTCTTGTAGCAAAGCTTAGTGACTCAGCTGGTTCCTACAGCTGCTAAGCGAGCTAACATAAATAAATGGCATCTATAATTATCTCCGGTTTGGCCCATTATCACCCCTGAAACACTGCGGGTTGCCGCTAACCCCCGCGCAGCGTCTGGAGTCGGACCCACCTGGCTCTGTGGTATGCGCGTCAAGGCACTCAGCGGCGAGACTGACCAGTACACTCTCTGCCAGCGCCTCGGCGCACGGGGAACGGCTCAATGCCGATGGAATCGGTCCACGACACCCCACAGAGGACGAACTGCGAGTCATGCATGATCAGGGGGCCTGGCTGCCGACGGCGGACCCCGGTAGATGGGTGTAACGGGTTGCGTACGTGTTTATCCTCGGTAGCAGGTGTCTCACCATAGAATGAGGAGCAGGGTGAGCGGTCACGCTACAGCTCTCACCGCAAATCAGACTGATGACTCAGAATTGATTCAGAATCGTGATCGGCGATATGATGCGTGATTATGCGGTGAAAACGCTAGAGGGGGTGGGGATTTAAGCAGGTCATTTCTTAACATGTTGACTGGGGGGCATTTGCCCCCCCCAGTCGGCGGAAATGCCCCCCCAGTGCCCGAAAATTGGCCCCCCAGTGAAATCGACAGATGACGTAAAATTGAACAAACGCAGCCTCACCTAACGAAAATAAGACAGAACACCACCCGATAATAACAATTTTGTTCTATTGCTCATCCCCAATTGGCAATCCACAAAAAATTGTGTTAAAAATTTCCACCAGAGGCTGTCTACTCCATCGTGCAAAAACGAAACAAAGCGCGTAGTTACGGGAATCCCGGCAAAGCAGCTTCAGCACCAATTAATCACAACGCTGGAGATAGTCTACAACCAATCAAACATCGTGTTCTATCCGACCGGAAGCCCAGCCAGTACCGGGGGATTGCAAGATGCTCTCATTTCACGCGCGGTCAGCTGTGAGCGCTCAGAGTTCGTTCGTGGATTCGGCGGGACCCCATGTAGTCACAGCGCGTCAGACTGGTTGCTGGTGTGGCGTTGCGAAGTGCTTAGCCTATTTATTTATTATTGCGGTGGTAGCATTGGTAAACTTTATAGCGGGATTGCTGCATATTTTTTCTGTAAGTTGTTAGTTAAGTTGTTAGTTGGCCTTTTTCATCGATTCCTTGATGTTGTAAATGTGGAGAGATTATATGTTCGGCCAGCCCTTCGTCAGAATCAAAGCTGGCGCCCGAGAAATCCTTCTTACAGAGAAAAGGTTGGCAACGCCATATGACCCTTACAGTTGGTGCGTCGATAAGTCCCAAAAATTATTAACTGGTTTTACACTACATTCCCCAGATGATTTTGACAGCAACAGTCATACATCATAGTAGGTATGTACATTAACACTTGTCTCGATTTATACTATAAACTACATGTGTTCGACACTTTAGGAATTTACTTACCTTGCTATACTCAAAGAAAAATAATATAATAGTTCATTCACTTCGAATACATTGCGGTAGAATCAGGGCTGTCGGGCTTGCCATTTTGTGGGCAAATATTTTGAATTTGGGCTTCTTTGTCGTGTTTGGCAGCGCGATTTTTTCGGTTGGCCCTTTCTTGGAACCTGGCCATCTTTGGCCTTTTTCTAGCAGCTGGCACCTAAGCTCTTTTTGGTTTGTCCCTTGTATAAATATGGCTTCTCTTGGCCTTCTCCGGGCTTGAATAAGACGTTCTGACACTAATAAAGGATCAGAGCAGCAGAAAAACTGTTATGCCGGTGGGAGGAGACCTCTGTGAAAAAAACACGATCAAAAAATGACAGCCACCAACAACCGGACGCGAAGGATGCGATACTATAAATGCCCTTTGGGTGGAAATTCGATGGCAAAGTGCGCTTTGAGGCTCCACCCTCCCCCTCTCTCTTACAAAAATCCTATATCCACCACTGTTGAAAGAGCAAAAATTCACATTTGGAAAAGCAGGAAAAATATTAAATGTTAGCGGAGAGTGGTGCGGCTAAGGTAATTGATGATGCTAACAAATTTTCCAGTTATGTGGATAAAATCGTTTGATAGCTAAGCAGGATTGGAGGTGCACCCATGGCCTCCTATTACCCCGCGCCCCGCCACCTTTGCCGCCACCACCTTCGGCGCCACCTTCGCCCCACCGAGGGCATCTATGAGCCCCTTTCTAACTCCGAAAATATGGGGGTTAGCGCAAATCTACAAAGAACATTAGGAAGCTCATGCCACTTCAGTATGAGTTTACTTCACATGTTTAGGCGCTCAGAAGAATGGTTTGACCTCCAGAGGTCAAGTTGGGTCACGATAGGCTATTTATACTGAAATATGCAATGCTTAAGAAACCTGGGCATGGCTCTCATGCCATTAGACCAATGATGATGATGATGATGATGATGATGATTAGAGTTTTAGGGCACTGCAGCTGCAGAGACAATACGTGCCCATGCCATTAGACCTATTGAAATTTACTATACTATGCTGGATAGGAAAGTGCCAGGGCTTTCTCTGCTATGTGGAACATAATGACCTCCCGCAAATGTTTTGACCTCCAGAGGGCACCTCTTGACCTAACATGATCTGAGGTCACGAAAGGTCAGAAAGTGACCTTGCCGTATATCAAACGGAAGCCATTGATGAGACATACACGATGACGTTTAATTCAGCGCTCTAGCTTGATGAGGTTAAAAGTTGTTGTCAGAATACTGTTTTTACCCCTGGTGACCTGTGATGACCTCAGATAGGTCAAAGGGAAAATATCGCCCCTGGAATCCGTGAAAGGTAGCTAAGAATGCTTTTCTGAGAACTCAGAGAATTTGCAACCGTTGCTGTGACTTTTAGATCATAAGACAGCTTTTCCATGCTTTTTGTATGGAAGAGGCTCCCTTGTGACCTGACCGCAGGTCACCAGATATAAAAAGATCCGGATATGCAATTTGTAGACCTTGGAGGGGTCATCAAGTGTAAGTAGTTTCAAATCGATTAGATTAGAAATGTAGCTAGTGTAGAGCTCAAAAGTTGAAGTGAGGTTACCTTGGTTGACCTTGCCTGGTGACCTGACCTATTGTGGCCCGGGGTAAAACTTTGTAACGTGGGTGGGGAAAACGATGGGATGAGAAGTGGACCCCTCAACCACAGTGCTGCATCCCGTCGTATTTCTGCTATTCTGAAAACACCTTAGGGGGTCATCGTTGTTCCCCCGGTGGGACGAAGGTTAAATGGGTAGTGCACCAAAAAAATATTGCGTCAAGTCAAGATCAAACTGCCAAAAATTAGGTTTAAACAGTGATACAAGTTGTACTTCTGTGAGTTTATGATTACTATGAGGGGTCGTTTTAGTCTCAAATCAGACTTAGAAGTCTGAACTGTCACAGAACTGTGATATTTATTTGGCTGTTTTAGTGAAAATAAAATTTGGACCCTTTTTGGCCCTGCTTCTAACTCGGTTTGGCCCTTTTCTGCTAAAAAACTTGGCAGCCCTGGGCAGCATCTATAATCTCTAGAAGATGGAAAGACACAAAAATTGGGCAAGGCTTTTTTAACACTAACAATTCTAAGTATTATTAACGCCCCCCCCAAATGGGGTTTTGATCCCCTGAAGACACATAATGGCCTGCACAAGAAATGCCCCCCCTTCTGACATTTCCTTAAAAATGCCTTGGATTTAAGGGCTCTTTGTCAGCTTGGTCATATCGCGAGATAAGCTGATTCTGCCACGAAACATTAGGGTGGCGAAGTTACGGCAGACGAGTATATGAGACAGTGAGTAATCTATGTATTAGAAAATAGATAGAAGGCAAGACCTTATCGGCAGCACCGCAGGATTATTGTACCAGAGACCAGAAAAGTTAACGATTCTCCAATCGCCTAGATTATTGCTACCACAGGCGTTTTACTAGTATACGGTACATCGAGTCATGAAAACTATCATTGACAGTCATGATCTAATATTTTCGTAGAGAAATATTTGGCACCTACATTGTGTGTATACGTGGGTGTCTTCCAACCGATCTCAAATCAATATCAGTTATGCTTGTTACGCTCTGTCCACACTGAGTGGTCCAAGAGCGCGTGTGCGGCCGGTTGGCACCATCCAAAAGTCCACCCCTGAGGCTGTCTGGCCAACACCACCAAGCGGCGACACCGCCACAAGCACAAGCGCGGTGTCGACGCAGGACCGGACACCATGTCCGGGAGCTTCCGTGTAGGGTCGTGGTTACGGTCACTTCGACACAGGCATGGATGTGCTCAAGCTCAAATTTAAAAATTAAGAGGTGCCTAGATACAGCGGCGCTAGAGCCGTGTCCCAGCTGCAGAGCGAGGGTTGCGAGAGTGATTTCCTCACATTTTGGTGATTTGGCATGTGCATAATGCATAACAACCAACTTACAGAAGCAAGGGCCGTAAGTAAAACACTTTCCACATTTTGTGCTATATAATTGACAGGGGTCTAAAAAGTGAGCTTGTGGTCGCCGACTAAAATCCAAGCTTCTTCGATGGTCGCCGAACCTAATGCTACATTTATTAAAAAATCGGTCTTAAAAGTGGTATAAATATGGCTATAGGGAAGCACTGGCGAGTGCAAGGGGGATGGTTCCAATAAAATATAGATATAAAAAACCTATAAAATATAGATCGAGTTTCTCGATATCGATGACCTAAGCCAGAATCAAGTCATTACCTAAGTGATTTCATGAGATTATAATTCAGTATTAAAGTCAAAGTTATGATCTGAAAGCAACAAAACTATACACGCTGGCCCTTAACCCTAGCCCCGGTGACCAGCATGAATCACCTATGAACCCCCCCTGGTGGGAGGGTGTTAAAAATGACACCCTCGATCTCGGAAACAAAGAAAGAAGCGGAAAAAGCGATCGAAAGGTCACCGGAAATGCAATCGGCGTTACTCCTGGAATTTTTGCGTAAGGTCAATACTGTGGTCACCAGAGGGGAAAAATTCATATACGTCAAAATGTATCAAATGCAGTGCTCTATAAAACCTTGCTTATCTCCGTACGCAAAATAGCCGGAACCAGTTTCTCAACGCTATTCGACAGAGCCCGACCAGCTCTTTCACTAAGGCAACATCCATTTTCATATCAGGTCAAAGGCTAGGGCGCAACAGGACACTGAATATTGGAGATGTTATCACGTAGCTTCAAGTTATAATAGGAAGAACGCTCGCTTTCAGCGTGATATGTCGGACCTAAAAGCCAATGTTGGATAGTGATCAGTCATTTATACGCACTACGCAGTCATGAATACGTATCGATAGTGCCCACTGAGCTTAGGTTAAGTCTGTTTGGAGGTCAATCGAGGTCAAAGATGATACGATGTCCGTACACAAGGGCAATCAAATGGGCGCCGAAAGCTGTGGGACGGTGTACCTACGCATCCCCCCTGTTGGCCAACCAGGGGGGACATCTCCCCAAAATTTTCGGTTCATCGTCAATAATGCTGTCAGGTACCAAATATGCTCACAATTCCCCTGCCCCGGCCAGCACCAGCCCGGGTCCGTTCCCCTGTAAAAATTCCGTGGCAGCACCCCTGGGCATTAAAATTTCGCCCATTACTTCTATACCAAGCATGATACAACCATGATTGATTCACCATTGTTGTTCTCTCATCAATAATGGTTTTATTTTGTGTCCATCCATGTGAAAAATTGTTAGGCCTTATCTTGGAGACAAATAAAAGGGTTTGCAGCACCTTAAAAAAGAGCCTCAGGAACAGTTCCGATGTTTCATTTAACTAGAGAAAAAACATTTTTCATGTACATACATGCGTCATGAAATACTTGTCATTCTTCACCTTGAGGCGCCACAAATCAGATAAATTCCTGTAACATTTCAAATAAATAATTCAAACATTATTCATTGGCAACATTTCCTCAGAAGTACAGTGGAAAATATCAACCATTGCTAAGATGAGGCCCAATTTTTGCTCCATTGTTGAACATGGTTCTACTCAAAGCAATAGCAATGCTGTCTCTTGGGAATAACCTTATTTTCTTTGCATGACATCATTCCCATGATAACTATTTCTAAAGCTCTTAATTGATGCATTTTACCATTAATAATCAGGACTGAAAAAGTTTCCAGAATAGTTGCTGATGACCCATTTGGACCAGGATTGGGTACTGAGAAGAACAGTTTGCATTTCAGCAACCTGTTCTTTTGTGGTGGACACAATCTGTGATATTTCTACTGTACCTCTGTGGCAGTGCTTCCATAGTTCATCCACGCTAGAGAAAACAAAATGAGTCAACTTCCTTGTGACAAAAAATACAAGATATTATCAGAAACTTGGATGCATATAATCAATCAGTTAAAAAACATACACACACACCCTGATCACCCAGTGTGCATCCATCTGTGCAAAAGACACAGCTTATTCTATGTTTGGCAGACTTGGATTGGACCATTGTCCTTGCAGTGGAGTCTTCTGGCAAATTGGAAATGGTTTTTCACATCTTTGTGCTGTGCAGGAATGCACATTTATATCCCTTACGGGGTACCAATGCAAAGTGATGGATCTAGGATTTTAGTAGGGGGCAGCCCTCTGAGATTGCATCCTGTCAACCAAAAGGGCACACTTTACCCAAAAGGTTGGCTATCGTCATCAATCAGTGGGAGAAAACTGTAATTGGTGTGACTTAAAAATGGTAACAGTGCCATAAATGGGAATGCTTGACCCATAGATGGGAACACCCATTCCCAATTATGGGAATGCTTGAGACCATTTTCCAGAACAAAATTTTGGGCCATGAAACAAACTTTTCGTCTTTCTACCTGGCTTATTTCTGTTCTTCAAATTTTAGAGTGCATTTATCATTCAAACAGAAACAGGAAATCATACTTTATACCCTGCTTCAAATATTGAAGCTCAACATGTTTATTATGATCATTCACATGTCTTGGTGCATCTGTGTAAATAAAACACTAGTCATATACAAAATCAATTAATAGATATCTAGAAAAACAACAAAAAGTTTTTAAATATTTGATTTATATTGCCACTTGAGATAATAATATATACAGACCAAGACATATGGCCATACAGAACATGATGCGAGCCAACCTAGCATAACAAAACCTGTTTTCAGCACCTTTAATGCCATTTTACACAACTTCTAAACTTCAAAGCTCCATCTGTAGCCCCATCATTTGTATTCTAGTGGTGGGGGCAGTAGCAAGGTATTTTCTGCCTCACAGATCTGGTTTAATCAGTTTTGGGGTACCCTTTTCTTCAGGCCGCCCTGAATCCTTTCAAACTTACGGGGTCCTGAACTCGAGTTCAGGGATCCCTTGGACCTGTCACTGCTGTGGCACCCCAAATGGAAGCTCATGTTAATTTCTGTGCCTACTAAGAGCATCCTAAAAAATTTTCCTATTTCTCATTTCAGGGACTTTAAAATCGTTAAATAACAGGCCTACTTGGTCACCCAGTTATATGTCCAGCTATGAGGCAAGAACATGGTGGTATCAAAAATAGTATACTTGTAATGGATAGTCTCATAATTAGGCACCACAAAAATCGTTCAGAATATCCACGCCCTTGGGAATGTGTGACTACCTATAGAACAATGTTTACGATGACATTTCAGTGTGATCGTGGTTGGAAAGAGTTTAAACATGCACCACTGGTATTCAAGTTTTTTTCCTTCTGAGATTTTTCGCGGTAAAGCAAAACAAGGAAACATCATTGCAAGTAGACTCCAAAACCCACCTAGATTGCACGGACCGTCTATGATAAACGCACATCTTGATTTAACCCCTTGGATTTAACAAATTGAACACCAGTCGTCAAAAACGGCGCCCACCAACAAGAATACAAAAATATTAGCGGCAGCCCACGCCGCGCTCGTTCTGACGGCCGCACACACCGAAAATGTACCAGGGCGACCACCTGCGACCAGGCAACCACGCAAGTCGGCGGTTTCGGCCGACTCGGTCTCCCATTGGTCGCCTATTGAAAAAAATGAAAATCACCGACTTGGTACCGACTCGTGACGGATTCTAGTACATTCTAGTTTGAACTTAAAAATAATACATAGATACGGTATAAGGAGATGGCATCAGCTAAGGTACCAGGTAATTTCAGTCGCTTTTCATAAAATTGGAACCAAAAATTGTAATAAGAAGAAACATAACTAGCAAAGACTAGCAGCAACTAAGGGCGGTGATGATGCCAGATGTAATCGGCCAAAGATGCCCCGTTGTAGCCAAGCTGTCTTTCAGAAACGCCAAACAAGCCGGGAAACGAAGGCTAACTTGGCTCTTTGTCGAAGTAGATTCTGCCCATTCTTGGCTAAAGGAACTGGCAGACTTCATCCAATAGATTTTTATGGGCACTGGGTGTATTACGATGACGCGTGGAGACAGTGGAGAGGGTAAGCATATTTAGAAGCAGGAGCGGATGGTGGAAGCTAAAATCATGGGAAAACAGATGGAATCAGAGTTTGAGACGGTTGCTGGGTCGCCAACTAAAAGATGCTAGGGTCGCCGACGGCGTAGGTAGATCGGCAAGTTTTTAGACCCCTGATAATTGACTGACGTATGAATGTCTGCTTAAGTGACCCATGGCTGCATCTAAGGGGTCAGGTGTCGAATTTCGGGTGACCTTGATCCTTGGAAATATGCTTAGAACACTGGATGCTCGGGGTTCGAAGGAGGGTTTGACCTTTCCGTATACATGATATCCATGTTTTGACAATTTGGCCGCTTATCGCATTGAAGAGGTGATACAACTAACTTGACACCAGTTCACCGATAATAAGAAACCGTTACCACAAACTTCCTTATTTGACGACATTATCATTTGATAAAAAATTTCAGGTGAATTAGTGCAACGTTCTCTGATTACATCGCTCTTTGAATAATTGTAGGTGATATCAGGAGCAGATCCAAGAAAATAGGGGCCCCACACAAACCTGTGCAGGTCCTTTGATTTGTGTGGGATGTTTCTAACCTTGACGCGGCACAATCGCCCAGAGCTGAAACTTTGCTTAATGGCTAGGCATGTTTAAATCCCCTTGAAGTGGTATGGATCCATCCAAAGTCTGGCAGGCTCCCGAGGCTGCACATTGCAGAGGTCTCTAGAATTGTACAAGCTCTCACAAAGGCACTGGCCCATCCGCAGTTGTGCGGATCGCTGGCTTTGTTTGAGCGCGTATCACTTACATGTTGCGGGTTCTTAGCCAAAGTTGTGCGGCTGCTCTCAGTTGTGTATAGTTTCTCCCAGAACTTACACAGGCCCCCAGAATTATGTGCGCAGGTATGAAAATCCATCTGAAAAAAACCTTGCGATTCTCATCCGGAAGGTCTGGGTACCCAGTATCTTGAAGTCCCCGAAGACACTACGCAAGCATACGTCATGTTGCACATGCCACCAGTTTCGGGCAGTGACGGATCCAAGGGGGCCAAAGAGGCTGTGGCCCCCTCAAAAGCCTGAAATAGTATATTCCCCTCTCCCGCCAAAGGACCAAATTTTAGCCGTTTTTTTCTTTAAAAATGCTATACTTTCACGATTGTTTTCAATTTAGTCCCCAAAACGTTGGCTTGGCCCCCTCCAAAAACTGCTCCTGGATCCGCCAATGGTTTTGGGCGATTATTTTCTATATCAAAAAGCTGCACAGGCGCCCAGAGTTGCAAATACTTTACGATGACACCGGCCTCAGCCAAAAGATGCACAGGCATTCTGTGTCCTTTGAGACGTGCGAGAAAATCACAAAGGCAGGAAATTTCATGGGCTCCTGATTTTCCACAGAACGTGTGCTTGGCACAGATGTGGACTGGAGCTGCTGCATCGCACACCGATCGCCTGAGCCGGATAGAGCACATGTTTTTGATATGGCTCAACGTGCACCGTCGCTAGTGATCGCAATTACTGACCTATAGAGACTTACTGAGACACTCTAAACTTGCATCGCTAGACGCTAGGCGTCTAGCGATGCAAGTTTGATCTCATTTTTATCCGATATATTTTTAGGGGTCGCATTCGCTCTCCCTTTTCTTGAGTCATTTTACTTACACGTACCATCTCGTGCCACCCGTCAGCAAGAAAGAACACTTCAGCGCGTGCCATACGCAAGGGTTGGCACGACAAAAGAGGGTCTTTTTACGCGACTTGCGAGGCAACTCAATGTATTTCTACACATGTGTATAGCTGTGCTATATGTGATCAGGAGCTGGTGACGGTCCGGAGCCTGGAGGCAGAATGTATTCAACAAAGACGTATCTCGGTTTAAATAGTACCGGAGGGGGTGACGCCGGATGGGTAGCACGTGTATCGACTGGAGCAGTCGGCTGCTGGCGGGGGTGGTCGGCACGTGGGTTGGCGCGTGGGTCTTTGTGCCTTTGGCCATCCCTGCACAGTTGCTACACATATGTTTCCGCATATGAAAGCTGCAGATGTTTTTGCGGATAATTACGGAACATTTCGTGCAAAATTCAAGGCCCGTGTCACCGCTTTGTAGCCATGGTATGGGACTGTGTTTTAAGGAACTGTGTCTTATGAATTTTAGGGGTTTGTCGCATTTATGTTTGTATTCTTCATGTTTATTATTTTAGCATTTTATACGCAAGTGCCCTTGTGGAATCATACTTCGGTTGTATAGTGTTTGTGCTCTTATCATGTGTATATAATGTCGACTGCCTTCTATACCGATGTGCCATTGTTTTATCTCCTCTACTTTGCTCTTTATTGGGTCATCCCGTGGGCAATGAATTAAAGAAGTACAAATACAGACCCCACCCGAATTCTCAGAAGTTCTCGAGTTGTACGGTAAGCAAGAGCGTTGCTCCCGCCCAAGAGATTGGGGACACAGCATGCCTGTTAAATCTAATATTTGCTAGCAGTTAAATAAAAATGGTTTCGGGTTCAAGGTCCTCATTACGTTCCCCTCAAGGGCAGGAAGCCTCATACCTGGTTGTCTAACTCGAATAACGTCGAAAAATGGCTGCCCAAAAAAGAAAGGGATGTGTCCCCCCACCACTCCCATTTCCATTTCCGCCCAGGCTGCCCCAGCATTGAGTGGACCACCATCTGAAGTTGCGCTGAAGACCGTGGCCACGGTGATTATTTTGTTCACCCGCCACTTCACGGGTCCGTCGGCTGTCTTATGGCTCGCCTCTGAGCTGCACGGACACCGGATAGGGTACAAGCGCCTCCAGAACCTGTACTGACTCTCAGATTCTTGCACGGGTGTACATGAATTTGTTTAATAAGTGGAGCATTAATCATTCACTTGCTTATCACACCTCAAAATGTACGGCTTACCAGTGGGCGCTCTGAACACTCTCACGATGTGACACATGTGCAGTACAGGTGCCTAAAAATTGACTTTAAAGGTGACCCTGCCAGAAGCGCCCTGATTTCTGGCGTCTTTCATTGTTTGCCCCTCTTTCTTTGTATTTTTGTATCTGTATTTGTTCACTAACACGGCCAATTGTAGGCTTTTGTTTGACTAGAAGACGGCCCGTCTCCTGATATAGGTTTCTTTTAAAAGAATTTGCTTGCATTTTGCAGTAATTAGAACAAAGGTCATTAAACAAACTTTAAACAAAACTCTTGCCAAGAGTGACCCTCAGTTTCCACGAATAGCTAATTTCAAGGTGATGTGGGCTGTCCCCCCTGAGGTTTCACTGCCCTTCCTCCCCTCACCGAGGTCATATATACATCCATCACTAAGCCGAACCCAGTAAACAACAAGGTTCCATCAGACCATTTGCCTTACGGGGGGGGGCACAGGTGCCCCTGGTCCGTCCAAAGGGAGAGTGACACGGTGCCCAGGTATACCCCCGTTCCGACGCCTATGGCTATAGGTAATGCCCATATTTATGCCACTGCGAGATATCTAATCATCGCGCAGTTGCAAGAGCACATGAAATGCGTGTTTCTGAATGTCCTAGAAAACAGACTCGGCGGTCCATTACCTAACCCAGGCATCGGACGTTCAGCGGTAAAAGCAAGTAAATCTACTAAGTCCCGTACATCCGAAAGCTTCCAGAAATGCGCATCGAATAAGCTCACGCGGCAGACGTAAGCCCGTGTTGGCAGTTGGACGTCGGGTGTAATTCGAATGGCTCTGACCGGCCTCCGACGGCGATAGCGACAGCGCACAAGACAATGACTGGGAGACTGCAACTGCCGTTCGTACCGTCACCGTGGCGCAGCGATTGACACTGTCTTACGATGCAATATGTACTTGCATCCTAAAACTTTGCATGCATTGTTTGCTTACTACAATGCCGGATGAATGAAGTCTTAGGAATTTTACGAGCCTCCTCTAGTGTTCATGCTCAGTGCCTATATGCAAAAGCCAGGGCAACGGCTTTTATTACCGATAACTGCTGATGGTTTGGCTTGTCTTCATATTTCACATACGAAGGCGTCGAAAGAAGTAAATGACGCGTTCTCCAAATTTTTACCCGAATTTTGTTTGCGAATACAGAAAAATTCGCGAAAATAATTGCAACGGGAATAGGTGCAGAGGATAACAACGAGTCCAAGACCAAGCAACTTTTGGTGTCAGACGGGTGCAGTTTTTGATCTGCGAGGAGGCAAGGCTTACTGAAAGTCTCAGTTCCCAATTTTTGGTCAGTGGCCACGCACGTCATCGAAACCATGAGGCCCTGTTTCGCTAGTTTGGCCCAATACATGCAGCCCTCCAGACCACTTTGCCTGCATCCTATACTACTGCACAGTGCACTCCAACTGAATATCAGCTGAGACACTTTCTAAGATAGAGAGCACTCGTATCCCAAAAGAAAATATTCCTGGAAAGGGGCGGATCCAGAATTTCCTCAAAGAGGAGGCGATTTCAATGCTCGGGGGCTCGTCGTTTGACGAAGGGGCCTGTGACTCCGGGGGAGGGGCCGCGGAAAAACTTCAAATGTGATGGAAATCAGTGTTTTTTTAGATGGAGCCCAACGCCCAACCCGGGGTAATTTTACAGGTTTCCACCACACCTACACGCTCGCACGCACTATATAGTCAGTATATTTATACACAAAAAGGCTTTTCACTCATAATACCTTGTGGGGCGAGGTGTTTCTTTCCAGTGCTCAAGGTCGGCCCAAGGTGGGGCGATCGCCCCATCGCCCCTACCTTGGATCCGCCTCTGTTCCTGGATATGTTAAAAAAACTGTTAAAGAGAGTGAAGGGGGCCCCAGAAACTTTTCAAATGGTTTTATATTAGTTCTAGCTTGTGCTATTTCGATACAGGGCTGTGCTCAGGCTTCGCACATATAGCCTTTGTAGCTGCAGTGCCCTAAAACTCCAATAATCATCATCGCTGTGCTCAGGAAATTTTGAGACATTGCTCATTGGGCAGGAGCCGTCAATCCCCGGGAGAGGAGCACCCCTGAGGATCAGTGGCATACTTCCAAAATAAAACACCATACAAAATCATATTTCTATCAGACCATGACGGCAGAGGCCTGCACGGGACACAACGTCTACATCATCTGGATTTCTATCAGACCATGACGGCAGAGGCCTGCACGGGACACAACGTCTACATCATCTGGATTTCTATCAGACCATGACGGCAGAGGCCTGCACGGGACACAACGTCTACATCATCTGGATTTCTATCAGACCATGACGGCAGAGGCCTGCACGGGACACAACGTCTACATCATCTGGATTTCTATCAGACCATGACGGCAGAGGCCTGCACGGGACACAACGTTTACATCATCTGGATTCCGTCCGGCTGAAGGCCGGACCCCATCCCATACTGTCCCCGGGCAAAATAGGCATAAGTTGACCCCATTCTGTTCCGTTTCATATGTCAAAAATTGCCCTTTCTCTCTGATTTTTTTCTGCAACTTAGCTTGTGATATTTTTTTCCAAATACGTATCCGGCAAACATGAGCTTGAGATGCTGGATACAAGCAAAAGGTCAACAATTAAAAATTGTAAGCATAAAGCCCAGTCTGCAAAGCGCCAGAACTTTCAATGGGATCTCGTTGCGATAGTGCTTTGGTAACCTGTCCAGTTAGTTTGGAAAACATCATCATTCGGGTCAAGAAGACAGGGATTAGAGCAGTGTTGGGTCGGGCTTAGGGACCAACGCCTGATACAGCTCCCGGCGAGGCTCGACTATTCTGCGCGGGAATCCCTGTCTTGTTTTGTGAGAGCTGCGCCATAATAGGTGACTCGTGGGCAAAGTCTAGGGATAGGGACGGACTTTGACATTTCGAGTACTTGTGGAGTTATATCGTCAATTTCAGGGGCGTACCCAGCTGAGGTAGGGGACTGGTTTCTTTGGTGTTCGTGGTAAATATTTGGGTCATTGTTTTGAATCTATCACGTTTGGAAACGGTGAGTTGTTTGATACAAATCACTCACTCTCCGTTCCCCGTTTGCGAGCTGGGTTTCTTGACCATCTCTCGCCCTTACGTTTCCACTCCCGCTTGAGATAGGTGGAGGTTGCCTGTTGTGCTTGGTTTTGGCTGTGAAGAACCCAGCACCAAGTTGCAATCTGCGTCTGGCGCTGCGGTGGAGCATAGACATGAATTAGTCTGCACAACAATACAAAAACTGTGCCGTAAGTGGGATATAAAATAAAACTTTCTCTGCTGCACGACATTCTTAATTTCTCATTTCTCAACACGCGCCTCGCTGAGGTCCCTAGCATGACGAGCCCCACTGGGGAGCGTATTTCGCCCCCTCCGTATCTCATTTCCCAGGAAAGCTAAATAATAATTACGGACTGCGCTCAAAAGCTCTTGACGACACGAAGAGAAATTATACGAATTGTTTTCATATCAGGTCAATATTGAGGTCAGCATAAGTCAAACAAGGTTCCATAGGCTTACAACGGGGCAGTGTACGTTTCCCCTCTAGATTTTTACTCAGAGGAGCTAGACCAAATATTCATGAATCATTGGATTCCTCTCATTGTGACAAATCGAATGATGTAAAATATGACCTTTCTAGGTCAAATTGTTAAAATGACCTGACATCGAGCTAGATCGGGGCCCAGGGTGACTTGATATGGTCAAGTAGCATAGAATCTCCCTGGCAATATAAGCACAATGCAAACAAAATAGGAACTTTCTCCAAATTCAGTGAGAAGTTATTATTGGAAAAACAATTACTACATACTTCTGTGACCTGATATAACCTTTTGAGAGGTCAGATGGTCAAAAACTCAAATTTATGGTCAAGACCCTGGTAAGAATACATGGTTTGAGGATTTTCAGCTTTATCTATCCAGTATTTACTGAAAACGAGACTTTACAGGCAAATTTCACCCCAGCGGGGCGCGTGTTAAAACGTGTCAAGAATAATCTTACAAGGGAAACATTTAAACATGTTCCATTGTGAGAAAATTCTGTCACACGGAAAAATGGTGCGCCCCATTTGAAGTACGCTCTATGCTGCACCAGCCCTGTAAAGTTGCTTTCCATGTGTTGCAGCATGTCAATGTTTTGTACACTTTCATGGAGGCGGGAACAAACAAGACATGGAGAAGACAAAGCAGAATTTGTGGAGGAAATACATGCATCAATCGTCCTGCGCTGGCCTTTTGTCTCTCGAGTGCTTTAAAAATCATGAACAGGTGATAGCTAATTAGCTTCGTTTATGATCATAAACTTACCGCAACTGCAGGATATTTTCTTCATTGGTAAGTTCCAAAGGCATTTTCAAGCGGGGCAAACTTTTCTCAACTAATGGGAGCTGCTGATAGACTTTCTTGTCTAGAGCAGGTATCTTCATTTTTTACAGGTAAAAGCATAGGTCCATCCGGGGGTGGGGAGACGCGGGCGGCAGGTTCCCCGATCGACCCACTCAGCGTCCCCATATTGCGCTATGGCATCCCTGGTAACGCACAGGCACCCCCTGGAAAATCCTCATCCCCCAACCCCAGATGGAAGTATTGGCACCCCAACGATGGAGTTTGGTGCCCATCTGGTTGGCTTCACCTTAAGAGTTGGTGCCCCTGGCCCAAATGGCGCCCCGTCTAGGCCCAAATAGAGCCCCTTTTGCAAAGTGCCTCTTTTCATCGGAAAACTTGGACCTGTCTATGATAAGTAGTTGCAGATGTGCCAGCTAGCAAAACAGTAATACAAAATATCATAAAAAGAAACCATTGGATTTGTATGTCAACCAATAGACCAGATCTTTCCGTATCTCCTCTTATCCCTGTGGTAGCCGAACCAGGTATGCGTGTTTCATTCCGTGGCGAATCGCTTCTCTAGATTTGTAGTGTTAATAATTTTGTTACAATGAATAAAATAAATGGTAAAAGCTAGGCTGTTTCATCTAAACCAGGTTAAAAACACGTTACTAATAACGTATATTAAACCTGTCTGTGGTTCAGCACCCGGGGTCAAGCTGCTGTGCGATGTTTCCACGCTTGACAGACAAATATCATGCTCTCATCTTCAGTCACTCTCGCCTCATCATCATCAACAAAAAAAATCAGAACCGGTGCTAGTCCGCACTGTGGTGTTCCCAGAAAAGCATGCTCACATCTAAAGTCACTCTCATCTCATCTTCATCTGAAAGAACTCCATTTTTCCTAGAGATCATCATAAGTGAGTATGACGTGATTTTGCTCTTCTTTCTTTCTTTCTTTTGTTGACAGGAAATCTGGCTGGACAATGAAGATAAGGAAAATATATCTTGGATAAATCATGAACTTCCTTTCTTTGCCTTTAAAGGTCGGTGCGCAACAGGTTTTTCCTCGCCTACTGGCCTGAGGGGTGTTTGTAAGTACCTCTCACCTCATCATCTAAAAAAGGCTCAATTCACCTTATTGGTACGTAGATTGAACACGCCTGTGGTTCAGCACCCAAGGTCAGGTGGCTCCGTGGTGTTTCCACGCCTGACACACAAAATATCATGCTCTCATCTTCAGTCACTCTCACCTCATCATCTTAAAAAAAGTGTTTCCGCACCCGGTGTCAGTCCTCACCCTGGTGTTCCCACGTGGGACACACAAAAATAATGCTCACATCTTTAGTCACTCTCACCTCATCATCATCTTAAAAAGACTCAAATACATCATCATTTTACGGATATTAAACCTGTCTGTGGTCCAGTACCCGGTGTGAATACGCTCCGTGGTGTTTCCACGTGGGACAAACATTACATATATATATATATATATATATATATATATATATATAGATATATGGAAGAGACTTAAGACTTAATTTACTTTATGTTTATATTTTGACAGACGTTTCGGAGTCAAAGCACCTTTGTCAGTATGAACTGCAAAATTACATCAAAAGACATTAAAACAACACACACATGAAGCACCATAAAACGAATAGACAAGACAGTTTAGCAAGATCTTGCTAAACTGTCTTGTCTATTCGTTTTATGGTGCTTAATGTGTGTGTTGTTTCAATGTCTTTTGATGTAATTTTGCAGTTCATACTGACGAAGGTGCTTTGACTCCGAAACGTCTGTAAAAATATAAATATAAAGTAAATTATGTCTAAAGTCTCTTCCATATATCATATATCATGTCTAGAACATATCAGCAATATATATATATATATATATATATATATATATATATATATATATATATATATATATATAGATCTATGTATGTATGTATGTATGTATGTATGTATGTACACCATTATTTTATCAAGGAATAAGTTCTACTCCGATATTTTGTTTCTAGCAATATTGTAGACGGGGTGTGGTGGTGTAGTGACTTTAGCGCAGCAGCCTTCCACGCGGATGACCAGGGCTCAAAACCCAGCAGATTCTCTGAACAAGGAGTTATTAGATCCCTGAAACCCCTTCCAATAGGACAAGTACGGGAACACCATCCGACCTTGACAGCTGGTGCGTCGACCAACCAATAAATAATTGGTATCGCAGCCACGGCATATCGGTCACATATGATCGTCATCACAATACCCTACAAATACTTCAAGAGCCATATGAGGACCCAGGTGGAGCGAAGGAGGGGCACTTGCCCCTCCCCCCTGATTGAACCTCAGCGCCCCCTGAAATTGTCACATTGCCCCCCCCCGAAAGGTTGATGGCAACCCCCTAATATGTCACTTTCCCTAGTGTGCGAGTATCAGTGTTTGCACGATAGGATTTGGCGCCAATGTGATCAGTTATTCCGCCCAAAAGTGGCATCGCCTAATCCGGATGGCGCTCCCCGATCATGTGACCGCCCCCCAATCGGAAATCCTGGATCCGCCTATGTCAAGGGCAGTGGGAGATTTGCAGTCTTTGTCTAAAGAGCTGTTTTTGCCATCATCCATCTCCTTGTACGTATGTTCACGTCAGTCGAGACTTTGGCAGCATGATGCCTGCGCTCTCTGATCTCGAATAATATACAAAACTGCATAGGTGAGATAGCCATTACTACTCAAGTTCCCCACCCTCCTGCATTTTTGTCCACAAGCTTTTCTGCACCCTGTGCTGATAGAGCGTGTAGTGACTGAATGACGTAGTGATCTGTTACGACGTGCAATGTTAAGTATCCGATTCAAAAGTGACCGATGTGGTTTGATAAAATTCATGATAAAAAGCCAATGCTCCTTATAATTGAGCAAGTGTGTCTGTTGGGAGTGGTCCTAATAAAATGAAATGAAGAAAAAAGAAGCCTCGCTGCACCTACGGTAGAACTGTGTTTTTCTTAGGTTCCAAATTCTAACAGAATTATTCCATTTCTCTGTCGAGCGCTATCTAGTAAAATACAACCTCGGTGAGGTTAGGTACACTTTCGGAGCTGGGCTGTTTTGAACTATGTACTGGCACGTGCTCACCTTTTGCGCGGCGCGGTGTTGGCTGCGTCTGTGACTGCCGCTCCTGCTGCGGCCGCTCCTGCTCCTGCCGCTCCTGGAGGCAGAAGCGGAGCCTGGTCGTCCTCTATCGCGCTCCCTGCCACGACCCTGTTTCTGGTCTCGGGCTGAGCCCATCCGACCCCGCAGCACGCCCGGCAGACGCATGACTGTCTTCGGGTTCAACCGATCAGGGAGAAACACACACACTGATGTTTCTGGCCCTGCTACGCGTATACAACCAGCAAGAGCACAATATCTACCCCCAGCAGAACTTCTCAACTCCGCCTCGCTTGTATCTTGAAAACTGCAACTGGGAGCTAGATCAGTCGACTAACACCGTGGTTTTTTCCTCGTGCTCGGCCGCAGGCACATATGCACCTTCCCGCGGGCCTGTTTTCCACTGGCCGGTCGTATCCCTCTTACTGGAGGCTGGACATCGCTCACAGTGCGGCAACTCGATCTGGTATCCGCCCCCCGGCAACCTGAGCCGCGCCGGAGGGAGGGTGCCTGCAGCGTGCCGCTGGCGCGTGGGCATCTGGTGAGTCAGACTGCGGTGGAACGTGGCCGCAGTGCTGAAGCTGAGACCGCACCTTCACTACGGCATCAGACGCTGGTGGCCAACACGCAAAAAGGCGGTATTCTGATCGGAATTCCGCCACAATTCCGCATTGTTTCTTGGGTGATGGTGAGTGGCAAATGCCGAACTCAAGACAAAAGCAAAACTAAGCATACCTACTCATGCATAGCTAGGAATACAAAATAGAGGGTAACTGACGAAAACGTTTCACTTTTCTGATCAAATTAATAATTTGACATGACATGTTCTGACCGGCATAGAGGCCGGAACTGGAAGAAATCCCACTATCCAAAGTTTACTTGGAAAGGATAGGGAAAGGCAGGGATGAATTCAGACGTTTCCCAAGGGATGGGCGCGTGCAACTAAAGAACGAAGGTTCTGGATGAAAGAGAAGCGCCATATTCAGGCGCTTGTAAATTTACTTTCAAGCTTTTTTCTTGAATTTCGATTCCTGTGAAACTGAAGCGCCACTGAGGCCTCACAAAATTTGTCTTGTGCATTCAGCGGGGCGACCTCATGGCGCAATTTGTGTGTGTGTGTGTGTTTTTTAGACAACGTGTGTTCTAAAATCTTAGCGTAAAGCGGATGAACATATCTTGTGCAAGGGAGAGGGGCGACCACTCTTTTTCGGCTCTAGGGTGCCTCACTGCAACTGAACCGCCCCCAGCTTTCAGTGGTAAAGATTGCCTCGAGCTTTTAGTGTAGGCTATTGATATTGTTCTGTAGCATACTTTGCTAAGTTACCACTCAGGATCGCCCAGGACGCACCCATGCCCGTCTGATATTTCGTTATGTTGTCTGTTGCAACCGAGTACATACTACGATGCAATGTAGGGGATTTATAAAAATCACATTTTCCTCTGAAGGAGTTTGTGCACATTGACTAACATCCTTGTGATTTTTACAGGAATATTCAGTTTACAGACAACTCCGATTGAATAATGTTTAAAGACTAAAATCATTTACCTATCTTTCTAGGGTGTAGATACAGAATTAGTGAATAAAATGCAATTTAACGCGCGCAGTGGGGGGTTCTAAGCTCCTTCCACACCTATTTCTTATTTTTTAGGTGGCCGGAGAGCCATTCACCACTGGAAACGCCACTTGGCTACATTTTAGGGACTTCATGAGTGCGACGATTGGTGAGAGAAATAGTTTGGAAGTCGGTCAAGAATATTCTGACTTGAAGGCTTTCAAAGACAGACCTATATTTTGAGACCGCTGCAATCTCGCAGTCGCACCAGTTCTTCTGCACTGTAAACTGAGGGGTGACGTAATAGCGGTATATAATCGGGAATACATGCCAATGTCACCTCATCTTAAGATCAAAGGTCACCGGTCAAGGTCACACAGTTCGTTTGAAGCCGTTAACCCCAGTGTTTCAGTCAGATTACGTAATCAGCATGAAGTATGTTATGCGATGACTTCATAGCTAGGGCTTCTCAATGTCAAGGTTAAGTTCACTGGTAGGCCTACATAAATATATTTTCATCAATATCAAGCCCTCATTTGCTGCCTGAAGACTGTTATATTGTCAGCTATATTGTACATTATTCGGAATATAGAATATTTCTACGCCAAAGGTTAGTGACCTTGAACGACCTTTTCACATAATCACGGCATTACCAATATATTTATAGCACAGCTCAGATTTGACCCTTAAAGGGAATGTGGCACCTTCACAACGTGATTTTAACTGAGATAGCCAAGTTGTGAAGCAAGTAGGAAAACCCGGTACTCCATTTTCACTTGTCTTGGAACTTGATCTTTCCGTAGAAAAAGCCAAAGCCTACCTGACACTAGCCCCCCACCAGCCCGTCGCCGGGCGGCCATTATTGTGAGCTACTGGTGTGACGACATATGCTAACATCACGATGAGCATCAGCCAATCGAAGGCCTTGCAGCGTTTCAAGTATGATAGTGGCTGCCAGATCGTGACATCATCCACAGGCTGATATTTATTTCTTTTTCTAGAGGAGTATTTCTTAAAACAAAATATTGAGCTAACAGTTACAGTTTTTACATTTTCAGAGAAATAATGAGTGGTTTCATTATTTTTGGCTAAAAGTACGCCTAATTTCACTAAATTCCAGGATTCCACCAAGGTGTCACATTCCCTTTAACCCGCGCCCCGGTGGGTCTCCGAGCCACCTTCGCCCTGGTGGGGGTGTTTGGACACCCCCTCGAACTCGGCCCCTATACCTACGGGACAGCGAAAAAAGTGAACGCTGGTGGATAACTAAAAGAAATCAGAAAGAAACTATATAAACACTTTTTGGCTCAGGTCAAAATTGAGGTCATGACAGGTCAGAGAAAGTGGCAATATGAGTAAAGTTCTTGGGCTCTAGAATCTGACAGAGTTGAGTTAGAATCAATTTGTAGGCACCATTCGCTTCCTCTCGTCACGGAAAATTGAATGATATATAAAAAAACCATACTAGGTCAAAGCACAAAAATGACCTGACCTCAGGTCAGGTCAAGGTTACTTTTTAGTCTAGCATAGTCAATATGTCTTTCAATGGACTCACAATAGCAATCTGAGCGCAATGATATCAAAATAAAAACTGTATCATCATTTCATGCAAAGTATTGAAATAAGTCTGAAACTGCTCATGTGGCCCCAGATGACCTCTCAGAGGTCACAGGTCAAAAATTGCAACATGAGTCTAGAAAGGGGCACATAATTCTACGATTTGGACAATATGAAGGCATTCCCTGCCGTATCTACACAAATACAGCCAAATTTGTTTTTCATATGTTTTTCCAAGGGCGAGGTCATGATCCGTACTTGACCTTAGATCATCGATATGAAAAATCCTGGAACATATTATGTAGAACCCGGTGGGGTCATTATGTGTTATTGACTTCAATACGATATATTCACTCATTTCTTACTTATGCCACCTTAAACATTTTTGGAGGTGAGGTCACTTGACCTGCACTGGTGACCTGATATTAGATGACCCAACCTTAAAAATTGTGAAGTAAGTTCCAGAATGGATCAAGGATAAGGTGTGCCAAGTGCGGTGGCGCTTTGCGCCCCTGTTTTTTCGTGCCGCCGGAAAAACTGGGGGGTTTCAAACAGCCCCACTGGGGCGAGGGTTAACACGGGCATTGACGGGGTCTGAGCCACCTTCGCATTGACGGGGGGTACCCGCCCCCCTAAGATCTCGAGAACCACGGTAGGTAGCGAAAAACGGTAAACGGCGTTGGGCTGCCCGTCCACTTCTCCATCGAAAACATTTGTACCATTATTTTTTTCAGGTCACATTTTAGGTCACGAGAGGTCAAAACATGCCGTCATAGGGATAACATGTAAATTCAGTTTTTCGGCCATTGCATCTGAACAAGTAAGGATAGAGCAAAACGACTTAAACTACATGAATCCTCTCAGCAAGCCGAATCGAATTATATATAATTTGACCTTGCTAGGTCAAATCAAGGATTTGACCTGACCTGAAGTCAGGTCAGAGTCAAATTATATAAAATGCATATCATTAGAACCGCAAAGCCCAGGCGAGTCTAATACAGCTAAAATAAATGCTCTATCACCATCCTTTGCTGAGTTATTCCGTAAAAAACATTTTCCCAGGTATTTCCAATTGAGAGGTCATGCCTCGTACCTGACCTTAGGTCATCGATATAAAAAATACCGGAACATATTTTAGAGAACTCGGTGGGGCCATTATATTATATGAGTTTCAATCGGATAAGTTTACCCTGCTCCGACTTATGCTATCTTAAACTTTTTTTGAGGTCGGGTCACTTGACCTGTACTGGTGACCTGACCTGAGATGACCTAACCTTAAGATTTTCACAGAAGTTGTAAAAAAGATGAGGGAAAAGGTATGCCAAGTACGGCGGCGCTACGCGCCGCCGTTTTTGTGCTCTGTCCGAAAAACCCGAGGGGGAGGCGGGTACCCGCCCCCCGTCAATGCTCGTGTTAAGACCTCATTCGATCACGAAGAAGATCAATGAAATTTAGCCATAGCGTGGATCACCATAGTCCTTACCCACCCCCAAACAGACGTTTTTCTAACCTTCTTGACTTCCGAGATCTCAGGGTTCACTTTAGGACCCCCTGAGTTCTAAAAAAAGCAAGAGGGTTATAAAAACACCCGTTGTGGGGTGTGTGGGGGTAGCATAGGCGGATCCAGGGGGACAGGGGGGCACGTGCCCCCCGATCGACCCTCGGCGCCCCCTGAAAGGTCGATGGCGCCCCCTGAAATGTCGCCCCCCACCCCCTCTAGGATGCGAAAGTCGGCGCCCACCGATAGGATTTGGCGCCCACCTGATAGCTTTTGCCGGTCATAAGTGGCGCCCCCTAGTCCGGATGGCGCCCCCCGGTCCGGATGGCGCCCCCCCGGGAAGGTGCCCCGCCCCGATCGGCAATCTTGGATCCGCCTATGGGGGGCAGTGCTAATTAATGCAAATTTCCATTGACCTAGGTAAATATCCTCAAGGTCAAACTAGTCGTGATGGTCAAATATGGGTGGTGCTGGGGACATATTGCCAAATATCGTGACTATGCGGAGGGAGGCCGGGAATACACTGAAAGTGGACCAACGTCGTAAAGGAAAGGTCCCACACAGTGTTATCTGAAAGTTTAAGGTCAAGGTCATTCAAGGTCACTGGCCTATGAAGTAACAATATGGTATGTTCTAAATAATGTGCAATATAATAGGCACTGTAGAAATCTTTTTGGGGGAAATGAAGGTTAGATCGTAAAGACGACCTTTGAAATTAACCTGTGACTTTGACCTAGACATTAAGTAGCTCCAACTATGAAGTTATAACATAATATACGTCCTACTCAATAATGTCATACGACCGGAACACTGAAGCCAATGACCTTGGCCTGTGACTTTCAACCTTGATCCTGACCTTCATGTAAGGTAACATTGACATATAAACCGATTATAGGACGCTATTATGTCCCCATTTGGTCTGCAGTGCAGGCAAAGTGGTGTGATCGCGCGATTGCAACGGTCTCAAAATATAAGTCTTACTTTGAAAGCATATGGGTCAAAACTGTGTTGAATTATAAGTTTTCAAAGTCAGACCTCTATTTTGAGACCGTCGCAATCGTGCAGTGGCATCAGTTCGCCTCCTCTGTTGATCGAATGGTTGCGCAATAACGACATATAATTGTGATTATATATCCATGTTACCCCACAAAGGTCAAGGCTAAGGTCGAACGTCACAGTTCAAGGTCATTGGCACCAGTGTTTTCGGTCAGATGGCATTACCCAATATGACGTATATTATGATATGACGATATGATATGATAAGATATGGTAACTCACTGTAAAGGTCAAAGCCAAATGTCATGCATCAAGGTCAATTCTTGTTTACCACCAAACGATTGAGTTTGTGCAGGTTATAGTGTATATTATAGGTAATATGCCGCATTGTGACGTTATAGGTTGCGACCTTGGATGGACTTGACTTCAAAATTTTAGAAAATGTTTTCTCGGGAGTTTCCTCTGTGACTTTATTCCGCTTTTAGTATATTCCCGATATTTTCCCTACATGACTACGTTTTTTCATAATACGTTCCCAACACGGGCGAGATTTGACCTTTATGCCCTCGACCTTGAAGATATTGAGCTAGGTCAGTGAAAGTTGGCTACAATGTAGATTACTATAGCCCCACACATCCCCAAACGGGAGCTTTTCTACGTTAGTTGGTTGATATCTCAGGGGAGAGATGGCCTGTCCACCAGGCCTTCCCTCAAGGGCGGGATCAGTAGGTGCCTTACCCCTCTCCAGTGCAGGTGTTAGGCCCCATTGGGTAGGTTCACACGTCCCATCCCCACCCACCCCGCCAGCCCAGTCACCAGAAGTGTTCCGCCCCGGCACGTTACGTTACGCTACCTGGGGCCAGGCACGACAGCGCCCGGCCGATCCCCTCGCAGCCGGGACCCGGTTAACGCCCTGCCGGTGCCCAGCAAAGTCGGCTGCCGGGATCCCGCTATACGCCCAATAAAAAACGAATTCACACACCCACTCGGCCCCAATCAGGCATCCCAGCTGACGCCCAGCACAATGACCGGCTGGGCCCCAGCAGAATCCTAGCGAAATCCCAGACGGGGATTCCGAGCTAGCTAAAATTCGGGACCGATTGCTCCCCGAACTCTGCGCGAGGGCTGAGGCTTCAATTGTTGGCTCAAGGCGGGGTGCAGTCCGATACGGACACATTTTCCGGCATATATCTCTATTCCCTCTTGTTGTGTCTCGCCTTCATTCATTTCATCAATAATCTGATCATGTCTTGCTCGCTTGTGTTATGCCGAATTAAACTGACATGAACGTGCACATACAGTATGAAAACTTGAGCTTTGGATTTGTCAGTGCTCGTATCCTAGGAAGATCTGTGTAGAAGTAATAGGCGCAGTGGAGAAGTGGTCCTAAAGTGTCCCCCCCCACCCCCACCTATTTTTCCGAGGTGGCGAGACAAACGTTCACCGCCGGAAATCGCTATACTTGGCTAAATTTGAGGGAATGCATGAGCGCATCGATTGATGAAGGAATTGTGAAACCCAGTTCTTAACTTTATTTTACTCATAGGCTTTCAAAGTCAGAGACCCCTCCACTACACGTTAACACCAGATCTCTCTCCACTGCGGGTGTTAACACGCGCCCCGCTGGGAGGCGAAATTCGGGCTCCCTCCTAGTTAAGGCGCAGAACAACTAAACTTACAGTACCTTATCACGGATCAATTTCACGCATCTGCCCAATTTTTTAGGCCAGGTCATGTCAGGTCAAGGCGCTATTCAAGGTCAAGCGACCCGACCTCAAAACCCAAAATCATGTGTTTGAAGCAGCACCTGAGGAGCATCTGACAAGATCAGTTTTAACCCTCGCCCCACCGGGGGGGCCATCGATGGCCCCCCTAAGGTTTTTCCGGGATAGCAGAAAAACGACGAGGCGCAGCACCGCGGTTGAGGGCTCTACCTCTTACTGCATCATTTTCCCATCATCCCTGAAATTTTTTACCCCGGGTCACCCAAGGTCAGGTCACCAGACGAGGTCAACCAAGGTCACCTCACTTCACCTTTAGAGCTCTGTAAGAGCTACATTTCAAAGTCGATCGATTTGAAACTTCCTACACTTCATGACCCCTCCAGGGTCTACAAGGTGTATATCCGGGATTTTTCGATTTCGTGCCCTGAGGTCAGGTCACGAGGCGACCTCTCCCATTGACAAAGCATGGGGAAAAGCTATTTCATGATATAAAAGCCAGAAAAATGATTGCAAATACTCAGACTGCTCAGAAAAACGTTTTTGGACACCCTTTCACGGATCCCAGGGGTCATATTTGCCCTTTGACTTTTCCAAGGTCATCCAAGGTCACCAGAGGTCAAAAACAGTATTTTGATAATAACTTTTGACCTAATTGAGCTAGAGCGGTGAAACAAACACCATCGTGTTTGTCTTGTCACTGGCTTTCATTTGATATACGGCAAGGTCACTTTTTGACCTTTCGTGACCTCAGGTCATATTAGGTCACGAGGTGACCTCTGGCGGTCAAACCACTGGCGGGAGGTCTTTACGTTCCACATAGCGGAAAAAGTACTGGCAATTTGCTATCAAATGTACTTTACCAGGCCTCAATAGCTCTAATGACATAAGAGTTATGCCCATTTGGCTTAATCATTGCATATTTGAGTGAAAATAGCCGATCTTGACCTAATTTGACCTCTGGAGGTCAAACCATTGACCTGAGCACTGAAACATGCGAAGTAATTTCTTACTGAATTCACGCGAGCTTTCTATTGCACTTTGCAGATTTGCGCTAACGCCCATATTTTCGGAGATAGAGGGGGGCCATCGATGGCCCCCGGTGGGGCGAAGGTGGCGCCGGACCCCCGGTGGGCGCGCGGGTTAAACTTTCACAACATGATACGTTATTAAGGTGTACAAATCTTCTGTCCCAGAATTTTCATATTGCTGACTTAACCCTCGCACGTACTCGGGATTTTACCACCTTAGCCTGCACATGGTTGTTGTGACCACCCTCCCCCTCCCCTCGTGATTAGCCCTTAACACGCGCATTGACAGGGGCGGGTACCCGCACCCCGGTACCTAATTGACGTAGAACTTCGCGGTAAAAACCAGCGTGTTGGTTGTCACGAGTACTCGCGATTGATACCAATTGTTTACCTTAGGTCATAAGGTTACCTTCCAGGTCAGATCAATAACCTGGTTTTCGCCCTTTTGCGGCCCATTTTGCCGTCTTGTCTGTTATTGACCGGAATTTTGGTAACAAATCACATTTGTATGCTCATAAAATTGAGGAACTGACATTAACACGTCAATCCATATGCTATACACCTATGTGACCCATCTTGGTAATGCCGGAGGTGAGGTCAAAGGTGAAAGGTCACTGACCGGTAAAACGTGAAATTACCCAATACGTCTAATTTTCAGATACATAACGGTACTTTTGGATGTTGAATTCGAATTGAGCTCCTTAAGCAACGTCAAAGGCTTCTGCCATCAAAATCTCAGGTCATCAGGTCAATTTCCAGGTCAGGTCAATGACCTGGTTGACCTCAATGACTAGGTAAAAGAGTAAATTCCATATTGGAAGCAAATCAACTAGTTCAGTGTCCACATCATTTAAATAGACTACTCATAAGCCACTCTGCATCATTTACGCCGATTCAGTGCGTCTCTAATCATCTGGCTCTGCTTGCAGACCCTTCAAGGTCAAATTAGGTCAAAGTTCGAAAAAGTCAAGTTCGTATTGGAAGAAAACGTCTTGTTCAGGGTCCTTCTCATGCTGAAAATTGACTTTTCATAAACAATTTTGCATGACTTACGCCAAGTGCCTACTTCATCATCTGTTATTGCCTACACCCCCTTCAAGGTCAAATAAGGTCAGATTTCGAAAAAGGTCAACTTCATACGATATGCAAATCAACTAGTTTAGTGTTCATATCATTCAAATTGACAATTCATAAGCCATTCTGTATCATTTACGCCCAGTAAGTGCTTGCTTCTTCATCTGTTATTGATTACAACCCGTTTAAGGTCAAAAAAGTCCACAGGTTCGAAATAGTCAAGTCCGTATCGGACGCAAGTCAAACAATTTGCTGTTCATCTCATTTAGAAATTCTGAATCGAAACATGGATCTGTAGTGGTTATTCGACGCAGAGTTATCACTGAGGTCACGCAAGGTCAAATCAAAGTCATTGAAGGCCAAGAAAGGTCATGAAAGGTCTAACCTGATGAAATTGATCCTCGAAACCTGGAATAAAATTTTCTGAGCCAGTTCATGAACAAATGCTTCAAAATATCGATGAGAGTCTGGAGCATTCACGTGAAAACAGGCTCAGTCGCTCAAATGACCTCAACATGCTTCCACTCTTGAGGTCATAGATCCGTGGCCTTGAAAGGTAGGAACAAGCCTTTCTTGCAAAAACATGCGCAATAAATTCCCCAGAGGCTATACAAAATGTCATGGCTATAGCTTTACACGCATTGACGGGGGTCTGAGCCACCTTCACCCTGACGGGGTTGACGGGTACCAGCGCCCCTCCCCCTAAGATCTCGAGAACCGTGCTAGGTAGTGAAAAACGGTAAACGGTGTTGGATAGCCCATCCATTTTTCCATCGAAAATATTTGTACCATTTTTTGTCAGGTCACATTTAAGGTCACTAGAGGTCAAAACATGCCGTAGTAGGGATAACATGTAAATTAAGTTTTTTTGGCAATTACATCTAAACAAGTAAGGGTAGAGCAAAACAATTTAAACTATATAAATCCTCGTAGTAAGCCGAATCGAATGATGTATAATATGACCTTTCTAGGTCAAATCAAGGATTTAGCCTGACCTGAGGTCATGTCAAGGTCAAATTGGGGAAAACGCATCTCATTAGAACCGCAATGACGAGGAAAATATAATGCAGTTAAAATAAACGCTCTATCTATTCATTTCTAAGTTATTCAGTTAAACCCATTTTTTCCATGTATTTCCAATGGAGAGGACATAGCTCGTACCTGACCTTAGGTCATCGATATCAAAAATTTGGGAACATATTTTAGAGAACTCGGGGGAGGGGCATTATGTGATATGAGTTTCAATCGGATAAGTTTACCCTGTTCCGACCTATGCTATCTTAAACTTTTTTCAGGTTAGGTCACTTGACCTGTACTGTCAACCTGCCCTGAAATGACCTGAACTTAAAATTTTGACAGAAGTTGTAAAAATAATGAGAGGAAAGGCATACAAGTACGGCGGCGCTACGCGCCGCCGTTTTTATGCTATCTCCGAAAAATCCGAGGGGGCGGGTACCCGCCCCTTGTCAATGTGTGTGTTAAAATTTGGGGAAATGCTGCAAAATTGATCAAGGATAAGGTATGCAAAGTACGATGGAGCTTCGTGCCGCCGTTTTTTTCGTGCCGCCGAAAAAACCTGAGGGGCTGTTCAAACATCCCCTCCCACCGGGGTGAGGGTTAACTGCTAGTGAAAAATCACCCCCAAATACCCTTCAACCATTTGTCAAATTCTGCTATCAATCGAATAACCCAAAACGGGAATGCCTTTCTTGGGCGGCAAAATATATTTTGGAATGTCGGTACTTGCATCCTGAAGGGAGGTAGGGGGGATGTAAGAGGTGAAATTTCAGGTGGCGCCAACGACCTTTCAGGGATCCCGTGACAATTTCATGGGGAAGTAGCATGGGCGCCGAAAGCGGGGGGACAGGGGGACGCGTCCCCCTGTTGGCCAACTAGGGGGACGTCCCCCAAAATTTTTGGGTCAATGGTCATTAACCCGTGCCCCACCGGGCGTCCAGCGCCACCTTCGCCCCACCGGGGGCCATCCATGGCCCCCTTCTAACCTCCGAAAATATGTGTGTTAGCGCAAATCTGCAAAGTGCAATAGAAAGCTCGCGTGAATTCAGTAAGAAATTACTTTGCATGTTTTAGTGCTCAGGTCAATGGTTTGACCTCCAGAGGTCAAATTAGGTCAAGATCGGTTATTTTCACTCAAATATGCCATGCTTAAGCAAACTGAGCATAACTTTTATGCCATTAGAGCTATTGAGGTCTGGTAAAGTACATTTGATAGGAAATTGTCAGCTCTTTTTCCGCTATGTGAAACGTAAAGACCTCCCACCAGTGGTTTGACCTCCAGAGGCCACCTCGTGACCTAAGATGACCTGAGGTCAAGAATGGTCTGAAAGTGACCTTGCCGTATATTAAATGAAAGCCAGTGACAAGATAAACACGATGGTGTTTGTTTCAACGCTCTAGCTTAATTAGGTCAAAAGTTATTGTCAAAATACTGTTTTTGACCCCTGGTGACCTTGGATGACCTTGGAGATGTCAAAGGGAAAATATGATACCTGGAATCCGTGAAAGGGTGTCCAAGAACGCTTTTCTGATCAAGCTGAGTATTTTCAATCGCTTTTGTGACTTTTACATCATAAGACAGCTTTTTCCCATGCCTTTTCAATGGGAGAGGTCACCTCGTGACCTGACCTCAGGGCACGAAGTCGAAAAATCTCGGATATACACCTTGTACACCCTGGAGGGGCCATAAAGTGTAGAAAGTTTCAAATTGATCGACTTCCAAATGTAGCTTTTACAGAGCGCTAAAGTTGAAGTGAGGTGACCTTGGTTGACCTCGTCTGGTGACCTGACCTTGGGTGACCCGGGGTAAAAAAGTTCAGGGATGGTGGAAAAATGATGCAGTAAAAGTTAGAACTCTCAACCGCGGTGCTGCGCCTCTTCGTTTTTTTTTTGCTATCTCGGAAAAACCTAAGGAGGGCCATCGATGCCCCCGGTGGAGCGAGGGTTAATGCTGTCAGGTACCGAATATGATCAAAATTCACATCCCCCGGTCAGCACCAGCCCGGGTCCGTCCCCCCCTGCGAAAATTCCGTGGTGGTGCCCCTGGGGAGGAGTGGTTTGATTGGGGGAGGGGGGTCAAGTGCCCCTGTTGCCTCCTGGATCCGTCTATGTATCGAGGCTTTTAGCTGGGTAAAGGCCGGGCTCCATAGAAGCTTTGTTCTTTTTCCGTTGCCGCCGGAAATCCGACTTCATAGAAGTTTTCTGTCGCAAAGCATATTTTCAGTGGCCAAGTTCTGTTGCGATGAATGCTTGGGGAGTTATCGTGTTCTGCCACCCCTGCTGATACCGCAATGTTTGATATTTAGACCTTTATTAGAGTGTTATGTTTATTGTCAAATATTTTGAAGGTTCTAAGAAGGCAGCATGTGGTATTTATAGGTATACTTTCTGGCAACTCTCCTGAGAAAAGGAGCGAAAATGACGCACTCGTATACGATAGAAGGCTTGGGCATGGATCACGTACGACTGGATTGGAAGCTCCGCCCACTTTCCATTGTTATCAGCGTACCCCATTGTTCGGCGCGCCATCTATTGAGAGAAGTTGGCATGATAAGGACAGAGGGCACCGCCACTGCGGTGACCATATGGGCTCGAGGCGCTCTTTTCACTAAAAATAGCAGTTACATGGTTCAAAGGACAGAAATGATTACAATATTTTATGGCACATGGTCAGATCTAAGGGTAAAGCAGCTAGTGCCTCATCCCGATCAAGCTCTCAGCAGGGCAAACCAAAAGGTTCCAGTTCGGTTAAGTTCCCTCTCCCTACGAGACCCGGTTCTTTCTACCTCTTAAGCCAGTTTTAGCAGATTGTAAAAACGCTACGTTTCCAACTGTTTTGCCTAGATTGCCCCCAAATTTTGATGTAGATGTACCTTTGGCAATCGATGTAATCACGCTGCGCCCATGATGCAAAAGTGGCGCTTCGGTACACATCCCTGCCGGTAAATTCTAGATCTAGCTGTCTTTGTAAATGAGCAGCAGTTCCGGGACCATTGAGGAGAGGGCACCCCGGGCGCAGAGGGCCAATATAACCTTTTCAAACCTTACATAAGTGATTCCAATCCCGGATTTCCAGGTCGAAGCCTGGAGTCAGAAAGGGACTGTCTCGAGATCCCAACCGCACCATCCAAACGGGCGATTCCTGAAATTCCGGCTAATTTGGAAGCCAGCGCTTAACGTATCACAAAGGACAGAGACCACCGCCCCGCCCAGTTCACCCTGTCACCAGCAATTGTCATCGATCTACGCTGTTCAAACTGTGGGCGCCGGAGAATATCAGAGGATTCAATCCAAGGCCTGCATCAATGCACTGCCACATCACAGTTTCTGCGCAACGGTCCGGGGCCCAACGTTCAACCAACAGAGCTACCGGGGGCGGAAATATCATTTCATTCTTCTATCTTAACCCGCGCCCCACCGGGGGTCCGGCGCCACCTTCGCCCCACCGGGGCCATCGATGGCCCCCCTCTAACTCCGAAAATATGGGCGTTAGCGCAAATCTGCAAAGTGCAATAGAAAGCTCGCGTGAATTCAGTAAGAAATTACTTCGCATGTTTTAGTGCTCAGGTCAATGGTTTGACCTCCAGAGGTCAAATTAGGTCAAGATCGGCTATTTTCACTCAAATATGCAATGATTAAGCAAACTGGGCATAACTCTTATGTCATTAGAGCTATTGAGTGGTAAAGTACATTTGATAGGAAAATGCCAGACCCTTTTCCGCTATGTGGAACGTAATGACTTCTCGCCAGTGGTTTGACCTCCAGAGGTCACCTCGTAACCTAATATGACCTGAGG
The DNA here is from genome assembly GCA_034440635.1 of Lepas anatifera. Taxonomy (NCBI): domain Eukaryota; kingdom Metazoa; phylum Arthropoda; class Thecostraca; family Lepadidae; genus Lepas; species Lepas anatifera. Next base: position 412,135 of record JAOTON010001596.1, on the reverse strand, counting down.
TCACGAAAGGTCAAAAAGTAAACTTGCTGTACATCAAATGTAAGCCAGTGACGAGACATACACGATGATGCTTGATTCAGTGCTCTAGCTTGATTAGGTCAAAAGTTATTGTCAAAATACTGTTTTTGACCGGTGGTGACCTTGGATGACCTTGGAAAAGTCAAAGGGCAAATATGACCCCTGGGATACGTGAAAGGGTGTCCAAAAACGTTGTTCTGAGCAGTCTGAGTATTTGCAATCATTTTTGTGGCTTTTATATCATGAAATAGCTTTTCCCCATACTTTTCCAATGGGAGAGGTCGCCTCGTGACCTGACCTCAGGGCACGAAATCGAAAAATCCCGGATATACACCTTGTAGACCCTGGAGGGGTCATGAAGTGTAGGAAGTTTCAAATCGATCGACTTTGAAATGTAGCTCTTACAGAGCTCTAAAAGGTGAAGTGAGGTGACCTTGGTTGACCTCGTCTGGTGACCTGACCTTGGGTGACCCGGGGTAAAAATTTTAGGGATGATGGGAAAATGATGCAGTAAGAGGTAGAGCCCTCAACCGCGGTGCTGCGCCTCGTCGTTTTTCTGCTATCCCGGAAAAACCTTAGGGGGCCATCGATGGCCCCCAGTGGGGCGAGGGTTAATGCCGCCGCAGATATGAGTTTTGGGGGCGCCAAACACATGTTTACCTCTCCTCCTAGTCCTGGGGGAGAGTGGGTGGGATGTGCAATTTGGGTGTTCATAGTATTAGCTCCCTCTCCAATACATGGTCGCTCTTCTGGGGGAGGGGTGGGGGTGGGACCGAATATTTTTGCTCGACAGACATAGTGCAAACACCTTTTTCAAAAATTATCCGGCCTTTGGGGGTCCAAAAGATAATTTGTCCCCCTTGAGCGCTTTAGGGGTTCCATGGCTGGAATCCCCCTGTGTCCGCCAATGTATATACATATATCGCTCTTTAAAAAAATGGGTGGTATTATTGACAAGTCCAAATACAATCCCCGTGTTTCAATTGAGCGGACGAGTCAGCGTCCCGAACAGGTGAGAGTCGGCGTCCCGAATAGGTGAGAGTCAGCGTCCCTAACAGGTGAAAGCGAGCGTCCTGGGCAGGTGAGAGCCAGCGTCCTGGACAGGTGAGAACCAGCATCCTAAGCAGGTGAGTGTCCCGAGCAGGTGAGAGTCAGCGTTCCGAGCAAGTGAGAGCTAGCATCCGGAGCAGGTGAGTCAGTGTACCGAGTAAGTGAGAGCCAGCGTCCCGAGCAGGTGAATTAGCGAGCGTCCTGGGCAGGTGAGAGGCAGCGTCCTGGACAGGTGGGAGCCACCAACCCGAGCATGCGAGAGCCAGCGTCCCGAGCGGATGAGACGTCGCCCCCAGCAGGTGAAAGGCAGCATCCTGAGCAGCTGAGAGTCAGCATCCTGTGAGAGCCACCGTGCGAGCAGGTGAGAGCGAGCGTCTCAGTCAGGTGAGAGCCAGCGTCCCGAGCAGGTGAGGGCCGTCTTGCGAAGCAGATGGGAGCCAGCGTCCTAGACAATCCAGAACTATTAGCAATTTGTGCTCGCCGTTACTTAATCATCTTGGATAGTCATCTTAATCAAGCATGGGTAGTGGAGTCTCCATCAACTAATTCCTTTAAGAATAACATAGACAAGTCCTGGTCAGGGTATATATATATATATATATATATATATATATATATATATATATATATATATATATATATAAGTACACCGACTTATTTTTCCGCCACCAACATGTCCCAAGCTCGATGAGTGCGGGCTAGACAGGCACCTGGCGTGCCTTATAAAGTCCCGATCATCTAAGGTATCTAAGGTAAGGTATCTTTCAGGGTCCTCCGGGAATCGATGGAAAGACCGATCTGGGCACTTGCTCTTAGAATTTGAGCAATTACCTAATTGCTCCGCACCAAATACCACCGTCACGCTCCCCTCAGTCATGTTTTCAAACTTGAATTTGAGCGCCACCCGAAGTTAATCAACTGCCCTGCGTTGGCCCTGAGCGCCGCCGTCCTTATCGAGACCCGAACGAGCGTTGTGGCGCACCTTTGTGCGTCGGGTACGCCGCAAAGGTGAGTTTCCAATCCAGTCGTTTGATCCATGGCTTGGGGGAAGGAGGGGATGGCGAAAAGTGGCGTGTGGTTTGTCATTGGGGTCATTGGTGTCTCTACTGCTTTGCACCTTTGCATGTATGCTGCTGTGTGGAGGAGTGGGGCGGGTGGGGTGCGTGTGTGTTTGGGATGTGCTTTTCTGCGTGGTGTGTTCTTGCCAGGGGACGGGACAGTGACATTCGCCTTCTCTGTGTGGCTTATCAGGGGGATTTATTAGCTGTGCTATTAAATTATTATTATAGTATTATAGGTACTGTGCTGTTTGAACCAATCTGGTACTTTAAACAAAGAATAGGCGAGAGTTTCAAGGGGGGCTGTAGTCAGGATTACATTTATGGGTTTCCTATCTAAAATAATATATTTTTGTGATAGTTCAAACCATTTTGACTGCCAATCATTACTCTATTGCCTTGCTGTCAATGTGCCAACTGTCAAGGTCATATGACTCACAGCCTGGTGTGAAACACTTGGGAGTTATATGATTGTACTGGTTATTGTGGCCCTAAACCCAAAAACAAACTGGTGTGAAATGTGAAAGGTTTCAAAGAAATGTTGCTGTGCATCGTGTGTAGGCTGTCTGATTTGTGGTAGCATGCAAAGTTTTTTAGGTGGGGGAGAGAGGGTTAGATACAGAAAATGGTAGAAAACCAGTCTGCAAAGTATGGCAGCAGGCCAGACAAGTCACAACAGCCATGTGAAATTCTCACACCACCAGCCTCCAAAAATTTGCACCAATCTGCCATATTCTAGGGGAGAAAGCTGCACCCATTCCCCAGTCTGCAGAACATGGCAGATTTCAACGAGATCTCGTTGGGGCAGCCTCGGGGCAGACCTACCGATTTGGGGCAGCTTTTGGTCGAGCTTGGGGCAGAGGGGGGCTCTTGGGGCAGGAACTAGTACTTGGGGCAGCAATCAGTCCGGGTAATCACTGGAGGAAGAAGAAAAAATAATGAAAAGAAACGACAATCATTAGTTAAAATTGCGCTGGAAAACGTAATTTGTCTCAAAAGTGTCATATTTGTCATCAAGCAAAATATGGCTAGAAAGATACCAAACAAAGGAAATTTTTCATTGATGTAAAGTGCCTGGAAGTGAATAAAAAATTAAGGCAATAGACACCTTTTGAAAGCTAAATTTATAGTTATTTTCTAAATTTGTAATTCAAACTTAATTTTAGCTACATAAAACAATCTTAAAACTCAAAATGAAATTTCCCTGCCTGTAGTTTTTTTGCATTTCCTTCACTATGTTTTGATCGCCAAAGGCCGGCAAATCAATCTTGCCAGCCCCCCTAGAACGAATGTGGGTCCGTGATGTGACGTCACACGGACGTAAGGGGATCTTTCTTCGCTTGGGTCTCGTGAAAATATTCCAAATTTCGAGATGATTTCATGCAAATTTGAGAAAAGAGAAGGGAAAAATGCGTTAGCTATGGAAAAATTTTCATATTTGAAAGTAGATGTCAATTGAAATATCAATTGAACAATTGATCGATTGATACGGCTTGAAAGAAGGGACAAATGACGTCACTAGGGGAAAAACTTGGCTCGTAAATATACATTTGAATAAAGGTATCTTTGAAATTGTGCATCATGAATGCAAGATAGCTGCTGTACGTGAGTTTCCATTGCTTTGGTACGTGGACGCTCGTGAGTACGTTGTCGTCGTCGGTCAGATGCACAGTTTTATTGTATTTGTAGGTGTTTTGTTTAAAATGGATTAGATAAAACTTGTATCGGCACAAAATTACCCCACCCCCGTTGGAGGAGTCTGCCCCAGCCACCAAATTTCTGCCCCAATTGGGGCAGGCTTTGGAGTTGCCCCAAGCGCCTCGTCGAGTCGCCTGCCACATTCTGCAGACTGGCCCATTCCTACCCACATCATGCAATGCTACCTCTCTTGTTAATTAGTTAGTTGATGATTTTTATATGGCCCCACTGCTGTCTTAATAAGTATTCAGCCATTATTTTTTGTTTAATTGTCAAATTCCTTGCACCAGTCTCACAAATTTGCACCAGGTTGATAAAATTCACACCACTCGCTCCTGTCTCCAAGGGCTCTTGCACTGACGAGATCTTGTTGAAAATACCATACTTTGCACATTGGGTGAAAAAGAGTGAAATTTGGGCTGTATTCTTTGAACCATTTCAAAGGTTATGTCTGTCAAAGCTGGTGTTAGAGCCTAGTGCCTAAAAATTCCCCCAGAGTTCCTATTTTTCATAATTTTCCTTTAAATATACAGTATGAGATCTGACTTGAGGTCATATAGGTTGTAGAAAGTGGCATAGCATGCAAAATCTCATTTCATTTTAATTCTACTAATTCTGGTATATTTTCATGCCATCCAGTACTGTGGTCAGTTCTGATGTCGTTCCTAGGTTCAGATCCAGGAAATTGTTTGATTTATATTTTTAAAGTTAAATTGTTATCCCAATAGAAGCAAAAAGAAAGAATTAAGTGTTAGAAAAAAATAAGTGTTAAACAGAAAAGAAAAGTGTTAGAAAGAATGAGTTAAGTGAATGCTGTTTTCTCTGGCAAGTAAAGGCTTTTGTTAGTTGCTTCATTTCTGTGTACTATGGCACAAATGGTGTGTAGTACAATGTTCACACTATGTGAGCAAGAATGTTCCATGCATGGAAGGGAGGGAAAAGTAACTATGAACTAGATGACTGTACTGTGTGCCCTGTCCAGACAGTAATCTGGATCACATTTTGGTAATGGTATGGAACCTAAATCAGTGATGTCACAGATTTTCAGTTTAGAATGTTTCCAAGAATGCAGCTGAGATTAACCATTCTTTGGACAGCCATCCTGCTGTTTTATTTTACTTTTAAAGTGTTGTATTTTAATATGTAAAAATTTGAATGATTTTATTCCTTCTGAAATTCTGCTCCAGGGAACAATGGTCCCATTTTGACAGGGTATGAGCTGCTCTGATCATGTTCAGATGATCAAGGATTATTTTATGACTCTTCTTTTTCAGAATAAGTCTGGGGCATGCTAGAAAGCTTAGGTTGCAATGCTGTTGCCTTGCCAATTTTTCTTAGCCACTAGGTCAGAATATGCTTCTGTTTCAGATAATGCAATGGACAAGCATGTATCAGCCCACTGTTTGGCTAGACTCAATAAATCAATTAATTAAGGGTTTTTTTATAAGGTATTCTGTGCAAGGCACCTTTGCCTGCCTCTTAACCCTCGCCCCACCGGGGCCATCAATGGCCCCTCTAAGGTTTTTCCGGAATAACAGAAAAACAAAGAGGCGCAGCACCGCGGTTGAGGGCTCTACCTCTCACTGCATCATTTTCACACCATCCCTGAATTTTTTTACCCCGGGTCACCCAAGGTCAGGTCACCAGACGAGGTCAACCAAGGTCACCTCAGTTCAACTTTAGAGCTCTGTAAGAGCTACATTTCGAAGTCGATCAATTTGAAACTTGCTACACTTTATGGCCCCTCCAGGGTGTACAAGGTGTATATCCGGGATTTTTCGATTTCGTGCCCTGAGGTCAGGTCACGAGGTGACCTCTGCCATTGAAAAAGCATGGGGAAAAGGCTGTCTTATGATCTAAAAGTCACAAAAGCGATTGAAAATGCTCAGCTTGATCAGAAAAGCGTTCTTGGACACCCTTTCACGGATTCCAGGGGCCATGTTTTCCCTTTCACCTATCTAAGGTCATCCAAGGTCACCAGGGGTCAAAAACAGTATTTTGACAATAAATTTTGACCTAATTAAGCTAGAGCGCTGAAACAAACACCATCGTGTTTGTCTTGTCACTGGCTTTCATTTGATATATGACAAGATCACTTTCTGACCTTTAGTGACCTCAGGTCATATTAGGTCACGAGGTGACCTCTGGAGGTCAAACCACTGGAGGGAGGTCTTTACGTTTCACATAGAGGAAAAAGGACTGACAATTTCCTATTAAATTTACTTTACCACACCTCAATAGCTCTAATGGCATAAGAGTTATGCCCAGTTTGCTTAAGCATTGCATATTTGAGTGAAAATAGCCGATCTTGACCTTATTTGACCTTTGGAGGTCAAACCATTGACCTGAGCGCTAAAACATGTGAAGTAATTTCTTAATGAATTCACGCGAGCTTTCTATTGCACTTTGCATATTTGCGCTAACGCTCATATTTTCGGAGTTAGAGGGGGCCATCGATGGCCCCTCCTCCGTGGGGCGAAGGTGGCGCGGGACCCCCGGTGGGGCGCGGGTTAACACGCGCATTGACGGGGGCGGGTAACCGCCGTCCCTCGGGTTTTTCGGAGACAGGAGAAAAACGGTGGCGCGTAGCGCCGCCGTACTTGGCATACCTTTTCCCTCATCATTTTTGCAACTTCTGTGAAAATTTTAAAGTTAGGTCATCTCAGGTCAGGTCACCAGTACAGGTCAAGTGACCTGACCTCAAAAAAAGTTTAAGATAGCATAAGTCGGAGCAGGGTGAACATATCCGATTGAAACTCATCACATAATGGGCCCACTGAGTTTTCTAAAATATGTTCCGGTATTTTTTATATCGATGACGTAAGGTCAGGTACGAGGCATGACCTCTCCTTTTGAAATACATGGAAAAATAGTTTTTACTGAATAACTCGGTAACAGATGGCGATAGAGCTTTTATTTTAGCTGCCTTAGACTCGCCTTGTCTTTGCGGTTCTAATGATATGCATTTTATATAATTTGACCTTGACCTGACCTCAGGTCAGGTCATATCCTTGATTCGACCTAGCAAGGTCAAATTGTATATCATTCGAGTCGGCTGGCTGCGAGGATTCATATAGTTCAAGTCGTTTTACTCTATCTTTACTTGTTCAGATGTAATGACCGAAAACCTTAATTTAAATATTATCCCTATGACGGCATGTTCTGACCTCTCGTGACCTTCAATGTGACCTGACAAAAAATGATACAAATATTTTCGACGGAGAAGTGGATGGGCTACCCAACGCCGTTTACCGTTTTTCGCTACCTACCGTGGTTTTCGAGATCGTAAGGGGGCGGGTACCCACCCCCCTTGTCAAAGCGAAAGTGGCTCAGACCCCCGTGAATGGGCGTGTTAAGTGTGTGTGAGAATTTTGCGGGAGCAAAACATGACAAGTACAACAATATATTAAGAACAGCTCTTTGAGCGACCTGGTCTGGGGCAATTTGCCTCAATATTTGGGGTAAAGAAAAATAGTTTTGGAGACCAAAAAATGTATGGCTAATTATCATATCAATTGGAGAAAATGGTATCACAGCTAATATTACAACGAATATTTCATAAGTGGTAAAAATATTATGGGTGTGCACAATTTCTCTCAACTAAGAAGAAATTGTGTTGGCATAATTAACCCTCAACTTCATGGAGTCAACTACCTTGGTTGGCAGACTTGTTGTGTTACAAACAACCGTTCCACAAGTTCTTTCATTTTGGCTGTCTCTCATAAATATGTAGCAATCACTTAAGCCTTGCACCGGTGGGGGGGGTGTTTGAACACCCCTCAGGTTTTTTCCGGCGGTGCGAAAAAACGGCAGAGTGAAGCGCTGCCGTACTTCGCACACCTTATCCTTGATCGATTCCGCAACTTTCCTAAAAAAATTAAGGTTGGTGCATCTCAGTTCAGGTTACCAGTGCAGGTCAAGTGACCTCACCTCTAATAATGTTTAAGGTGGCATAAGTAAGAAATCAGTAAATCTATTGGATTGAAACTTATACCACATAATGGGCCCAGTGAGTGCTACAAAATATGTTCCGGGATTTTCCATATCTATGACCTCGATTCAGATACGGCTCATGACCTCTCCGTTTAAAATGCATGGGGAAAACATGAATTGGGCAGCATTTGTGTATATACAGCTGCGAATAAGTTCATATTCTTTAAATCGCATCCTGGGCCCCTTTTCAGGTTTATGTTGCAATTTTTTACCTGTGGCCTTTTGAAAGGTCATCTGGAGCTACTTAAGCAAGTTTCAGACCTGGGTCAATGACTGCAAAAATGATGATAAAGCTTTTTTTGATACCAGTACGTTTTGATTGCTATTTCAAGTTAATTGATATGCATATTGACTATGCTAGACTGGATAGGGACCTTGACCTAACCTCAGGTCAAGTAATTCTTATTTTTGACAAAGCATAGTCATATAATGCATAATTTGATTTGCCGTGACGAGAGGGAAGCGAATTGGGCCTAAAATATGGTTCTAACTCAACTCTGTCAGACGCTAGAGCAAAAAAACACTATTCTAACATGCAACCTTCTTTGACCCGTCATGACCTCAATATTGACTTAGCCAAAAAGTGACTGATGTAGTTTCATCATGAGTTTGTATGAGCTATCCAACAGTGTTCCGTTTTTCGCTATTCCACATAGGAGCCGAGTTCGTTGGCGTGTTTGAAAACCCCCCACCAGGGTGAAGGTGGCTAAGATCAGGTACAAGCCATGACCTCTCCATTGGAAACATATGGGAAATGGTTTAAACTGAGTAACTTAGTAATTGGTGGTGATAGAACGTTTATTTTAACGGTATTATATTTGCCTCATCCTTTCGGTTCTTGTGATATGCTTAAGCCTAATTTCGCCTTGACATGACTTCAAATCCTAGATTTGACCTGATTTGACTTACCAAGGCCATATTATATTTCATTCGATTCGGCTTTCTGCGAGGTTTCGAATGGTCTAGATTGTTTTGCTCTATCCTGACTAGTTGAGATGTAATGAATGAAAACTTTCATTTACATATTATCCCTATGGTCGCATGCCTTGACCTCAAGTGGCCTTAAATCTGATCTGACAAAAGTGGTTTAAATGCTCTCGATAGAAATGTGTATGGGCTATCCAGCGCCGTTTACCGTTGTCCGCTATCTAGTGTGGTTCTCGAGATCTTAGGGGTGGGGCGGGTAATGCCCCCCTGTCCCCCGTCAAAGCAAAGGTGGCTCAGACCCCCGCCAATGTACGTGTTAAAAAAAACATTACTTTCCATTCCCCATTTTTGAAGTTGTGAGGCTAGCTGCCCTGCTGTGTCTCACAATCTTTGGAATGCTGTAACTGAAGGCAACAAACCTGCGCACTCTTAGGGATGGTCAGATATATTAAGCTTCAAGAAAACTATTTATTAATCAGACATAGAATGCTGCTGTTGACTTTGAATCGAGGCGAATTTCCTTTGGTGGGTAGGTAGTTCCAAGGGGGACAGCATATTTGGGAGATGAAATAATTCCAACGAACACAGTTCTTGTTTGTACATGAACCACAACTTGAAACCGTAAAATTTCAATTTGTAATTATTAAAACACCACCATATATGGCCCTTAAAATTGTGTATTATACACCAATGATCAACAAGTGCTAATGACCCAAAGAAATGCTGGTAGGCTTTATAGCATTAATTTCAAAAACTATTTGTATTTAATTATTGCCTACTATGACACACCTACTTTATTCTTACTTGAAATGCACGCCGTCGCTATGCTGAAATAAATGAGTACCTAAACAGTTTATATCTGGATGAAAATCCATCGTTTTTTGTGTAATATTTTTCAAAACTTCAAATAAATCAGTGTCCTCATTTATGCAGATCGAACTGTTTGAAATTATCCATGTAAAAACACGCAAAATAACACTTCAAATGAAAACAACTGTGAAAACCAGCTGCTTTAAAAAGCGAGTTTCAAATTTTCAGTGTTCATCGTTTCAACGTTCTTGATTATTTATTCTACACGAAAACTGGTGACTTGCTCTTTTCTTGTTGCATGGGTTTCAAGTTACGACAACCACTTGGGCTTACAGGGGCAACCAGGAAAGAAAAGACCAGGTTTTCGGTGGTATGCAAACTCTAACCCTGTGGGTCATAGACCGAAGCCATCTTCTTGGATTTTCGTTGACACCGAAACCTGCCTAGTTGATTTATAAACTAGTTTGGTTATAGGTAATTGACGCGGCGAAGTCTTCTTTCAGGAAAGCAATATTCCGGGCTACAAATTGGTTCCCGTTTTTGCTCGGTATACTGTTTTTAGATTGACCGTATTGATGTGCGATGAAACGATGTAGATGTGTCAGTGTGGGCTATATAACGGGTCGCTCTGTGTTACAGGACTGCTCAACGAAGAAGATATATTAAACAGAACGAGCAGCAATGGTGCAGAAATACACGTCACCTATACGGGTGTACAAGTATCCATTCGAACTAGTCATGGAGGTCAGTGCCGCATTTGTCTAAGTCTACCGGCGCGTGTACAGGGCTGGGATATTTTCTGCGTTGGGCTATCTCTAGCAAGCTGGAAAATGGTAGTGATTATTGCTACTGTTTGTTGTGGGACCATGCCATTATTTCATGAATGTGTTTGAAATTTCCCAATTTCGGTTCAGGTCCAATGATACCACATAAACAGCCTCTGGCTATGCTGACGTCCGATTGCGGGTGTACAGTGTAAGTGAGACATGCCTACCTTGAGTAAAACCGAGTCTAATCAGCCTCAATCCCTGAAGGTCACACGGTTGCGGGTTATTCCCGAAGATCTGAGGGAAATCTGTATTTCGGGTATTTAAGTCTTTCTGAGGGGTGGGCTGTTTTGCCTTACTGCTATTGACGGAGCGAGATGGGGAAAATTATTATTGAATTCAATCAAAGGATTTCCAACACGACAATATAGTACTCCTTTGCGATAGTAAAATGGTAACTTGGCTCGGAAAAAATATATCACTTTTTTCCTTGATGCAAGACAAAACATTTGCCTGGCTCTCAGTATAAAACATAATTACAAACTAGCAGTCATTATAGGTCGTCCAGGGGACATGATCGTGAATGGCGAAGGGATATATTTGAATTTTCATAGTTATCGTGTGGTTTTTCCAAACACTTCCAGTAGAGTAAACAGGTAAAACCCGAAACTCACTAAGATAAGATGTCACTTACTGACATACCTACGAAATTCGTAGTTCACAGAAGCCATTCTAACGCCCAGCTCCTCAACACGCATTTGTGTCATGAAGTCCGAGTTCAAGTCACACAAATAAAACCAGTAAACTTCAATACGGACGGTGAGTACTAAGTCTTGTTGCCATAGTTATTAATGGTCACCTCATTCATGCAGTATTTCAAATTCCAGGCTGCTGGGTGGAGAGCAGCGCTTGGACAAGCTGAATTTTCACTCATTTCCGTGGTATTTTCTTGTTCTGCTAAATTTTCTACTCGCTGTTCAATTGGAGCTTTTTTAGCACAGTTCAGTAATCCTGATGCAATTCATTACAGTATGGTACCTAGTTAAAGAATTGGGATGAAAAAGTGATTCCTAATTATCAAAGAAATGCTTAAATTAGGCTTTAATTTACTTTCATAATAATTAACCTTATATTTTCCCATATGAATTTTACACTCAGTGTCCTAGCGCAAAACAAGTTGTGGGACACTTATCTCACGTGCCTACCCGGGTAGGACAGGGTCGGCGGAGACTGTATTTGTAACCTTTTGCTCCGCGAACGGTAGGTTCACGAACTAATGAAATATCGTTCAAGTGGTTCTCAGACATGCACTATGACATGACTATATCAGTTCTTGTCCTATTATGAAGCTGTCACATTTCCCTGAATATGGTAGGGGACGATGGTCTGTGGTGCAGTTTGTGTTTGAGAAGAAGATGCTATGAGAGCAGAGGCGCGAACGCGGTCTCTCTCTCTCTCTCTCTCTCTCTCTCTCTCTCTCTCTCTCTCTCTCTCTCTCTCTCTCTCTCTCTCTCTCTCTCTCTCTCTCTCTCTCTCTCTCTCTCTCTCTCTCTCTCTCTCTCTCTCTCTCTCTCTCTCTCTCTCTCTCTCTCTCTCTCTCTCTCTCTCTCTCTCTCTCTCTCTCTCTCTCTCTCTCTCTCTCTCTCTCTCTCTCTCTCTCTCTCTCTCTCTCTCTCTCTCTCTCTCTCTCTCTCTCTCTCTCTCTCTCTCTCTCTCTCTCTCTCTCTCTCTCTCTCTCTCTCTCTCTCTCTCTCTCTCTCTCTCTCTCTCTCTCTCTCTCTCTCTCTCTCTCTCTCTCTCTCTCTCTCTCTCTCTCTCTCTCTCTCTCTCTCTCTCTCTCCTCTCTCTCTCTCTCTCTCTCTCTCTCTCTCTCTCTCTCTCTCTCTCTCTCTCTCTCTCTCTCTCTCTCTCTCTCTCTCTCTCTCTCTCTCTCTCTCTCTCTCTCTCTCTCTCTCTCTCTCTCTCTCTCTCTCTCTCTCTCTCTCTCTCTCTCTCTCTCTCTCTCTCTCTCTCTCTCTCTCTCTCTCTCTCTCTCTCTCACGGTTCTGTGTATCCTCAGGCATACGAGCGTCGATTTCCGCGCTGTGAAATGATCCCGATTCTGGCCAACACTGAGATAGTGTTCGACGAAACGTCCGACGACCAGGCGCAGCGCGTCGTCGAGAGAAAGTGCAGCCTCCACGCCGACGTACCCTACTTGCTCAAAAAGGTAGGTCCTGTCTGTCGCCTCCGGAACGAAACACGGTGTGTGGGAAGTCGCTTCCAACGCTGTCATTGGTTCTACTGGATTGGCTTGGCTAGTTATCCTCACACGCGCATTGACGGGGGTCTGAGCCACCATCGCATTGACGGGGGGGGCGGGTACCCGCCCCCTAAGATCTCGAGAGCCATGGTAGGTAGCGAAAAACGGTAAACGGCGTTGGGCTGCCCATCTACTTCTCCATCGAAAAAATTGAACCATTTTTTGTCAGGTCACATTTAAGGTCACGAGAGGTCAAAACATGCAGTCATAGGGATAACATGTAAATTCAGTTTTTCGGCCATTACATCTGAACAAGTAAAGATACAGCAAAACGACTTGAACTCTATGAATCCTCTGAGCAAGCCGAATCGAATTATATATAATTTGACCTTGCTAGGTAAAATCAAGGATTTGACCTGACCTGAGGTCAGGTCGGTGTCAAATTATATAAAATGCATATCATTAGAACCGCAAAGCCCAGGCGAGTCTAATGCAGCTAAAATAAATGCTCTATCACCATCTGTTACTGAGTTATTCCGTAAAAAACATTTTTCCATGTATTTCCAATGGAGAGGTCATGCCTTGTACCTGACCTTAGGTCATCGATATAAAATATACCGAAACATATTTTAGAGAACTCGGTGTGGCCATTATGAGATATGAGTTTCGATCGGATAAGTTCACCCTCCTCCGACTTATGCTATCTTAAACTTTTTTTGAGGTCGGGTCACTTGACCTGTACTGGTGACCTGACCTGAGATGACCTAACCTTAAAATGTGCACAGAAGTTGTAAAAATGATGAGGGAAAAGGTATGCCAAGTACGGCGGCGCTACGCGCCGCCGTTTTTCTGCTGTCTCCGAAAAACCCGAGGGGGCGGGTACCCGCCCCCTGTCAACTTTATGGCTTGCCAACCGTTTTGGTCCGGGCGCCCAGCTGGCGGGCTGATAAGAGTTATGGCTGTCTCTCTGCGATAATTCCTAATGTGGATGAAAAGAAGAGCGTGTTTATATCTTTAGGGGCATGTATAAAAAATAGGGCCTTGCATAGTTGGTGGTATTTCGTTAGAGCCTGGTACGCTAATTGATATTCCAGCCCTTGATTATTCCGCTCTACCAAAAGCAGAGAAACTGAGTGGGGTAGAAGAAATGCTAATTCGGTGTCCCCCGTTTTGTCAGTTTCATTGAATGTTGTATAACCCAAAAAGTTAATATGGCAAATAGCGTCCTCGCTAATACTACGGTGTTGTCAAATAGGCCTCAGCGTACGCCGCGACGAAGTCAAGTGTTATCAGAAAGCAGAGTGCATTAGGGCAGGTGTCCGCGCAGTGCGCCTCGGAGGTCACGTCAGCCTGCGTCGATGCTGGCCATTTCCGGCTGGCGGCTGCCGGCTCTCCGACCTGTGACTGGATAACGACACCTTGGATGTGGTGCAGACACGGCAGTAGAAGCTAGCCGTGCTCTTTAGACAATTGCCCAGAAGCTATTGTTTCATGTTGGAAATGTTACAGTAACGGGATATTATTTTTCAGTTCCGTTTCTATTAGGTTTTGAAAGCTGCCGAGGCCACGGTAGTGCAGTTTTCTATTGCATTGTGTTGATAGATGATTGCAAGTAGTTAATAGCAGAACTAAAGACCGGAATTCGCACAAACATCAATCAGGTTGTCTGGCGTGCCATGTAAGCAGTAAGACTGAACTTCACTATCATTTCCGCGTTTGGATGCTGCTATGATTCAGCATTTGATCCAGTCGCGGTTTTTTGTACGTTTTCTCGTGCTAGGTAGATCATTTAACCTTCGCCCGGGTGGGGGGTCTTTTTAGACCCCCCTCGGGTTTTTCGAAGTGACCAAAAAACGGCGGCGCGCAGCTGCCAAACTTGGTCTAGCTGTTCCTTCATCATTTTTACATCTTTCCTGAAAATTTTGGCTCAAGGTCATATCAGGTCAGGTCACCAGGTCAGGTGAAGTGACCTCACCTCAAAAAATACTTAGGACGGCATAACTAAAAGAAGGGTTAATCGATCAAATTGAAACTCATACCACATCTTGGGCCCACCAGGAGCTACAACATTTGTTCCGGGATTTTTGATATTGGTGACCTAAGGTCATGTGCAGAGCATGACCTCCCCATTGACAATGCATGGAGAAAATCACGAAATGAGCTTTTCTCAGTAAGTATGAATGGAATCAACTTCAAACATCGTTTGCGACTTGCTCTTACCCCATTTCTGAAGCTGATACTAAAATTTTTGACTTGTGACCTTTAAAAGGTCACCTTAGGTCAAATAAGCATTTTTGGTGTTTTTCCTCTATAAATTTTGAACAAACTAAGATAGAGCTTTTATTTTGTCACCGAAGTGTTTGTATAGTCATTGGAAGTCAAATGATATACATCATGACTATACCAGGTCAAGTTGGGTCAGACCGTTGACCTGGGTCAGGTCAAATTCTTAAATTTGACCTGGCATAGCAATATCATATATCATTCGATTCGTATTGACGAGAGGATTGCAATGGTGCATAAACTATGGCTGTATCTTGTTTGGTTTGGAAGCTATTAGCGAAAAAGTAAACGCCCTTATGCATGGGTGGCTATGGACATTCCCAAGAATATGCCCAATATTTAGTGACCTGTAGCTCCCTAGGCTTTGACCTGACACGAAAATAAATGCCACTGTAATGAAAGCGCATCTCAAGAGCTTTCGAATGGTGTTAGAAAAATGTTTCTAGCTATCATAGTTTCTGAGATATAGGAGTTTTTCTTAGTACACCTCATATTAGCGATTTTGACCTATTTTGACCTCTGGTGACCTTGATATTGACCTGACAAGAAAAATGACCGAAGTATTTTCGATATCATTTTCGAAGAGCTTTCGATTGCCGTTTTGCGCTTTTTTCTAGCTCTCTTAGTTTTTGAGATCGTGGGGGGTCTTTTTAGCCCCCCCCACCAGGGCGAAGGTGGCTCGTACCCGCCACCGGGGCAAGGGTTAAAGAAGTAATTTCCTCCAAACCCTCCAATATTTTTTGTTTTAAAAGTTTTAAATATTTTCACGACGTTTGCCATGTTGCCCCTTCCCCTAACCATCCGTCTAGATTCGCCATGGTGCATGCTTCTTACATTGCCGTCAAAACAAAGACAATTTGTAGACATTCGCGGGGAAGATGCGATACGATTCGGTACAAGTGACCGGCCTCTGTACTCCACAGATAATGGGCGTGGAGTACATATATTTTCGTCAGAAGAACTCCCTGGATCGGAGAGCGCGGACCCTTCACATCGAGGCCTGGAATGAAAGCTACTCGTCGCGGGTCGTCATCAACGAGTGCTGTCGCTACACGGTAGGCTACCGGCTAATAGAGGAGTGCTGAAGGCTTCTCCAGGTTTTCACCGGTCTTTTAGGAGAACTAAATTTTTGATTTGGCTCGCATCCAACATTCACACATCTCGACCATCTCAGTCCTTGTCATACCATGATCTCTTAAAGCTCTTCAAAATTAGCAGTCTGTCCCAGAGGAGACTCCAGTACGACATTTGCTTCGTACTCAAAATCATAACCGGGAAGGTGGACTCCGCCTGTCTGCTCGGGAGCTTCCCACTCCATGTACCTCAGCGGCGAACCAGGGGGATGCAAAGCCACCTTTTACATGTTTCCCTGCCTCGTGTGGAGACCGTCAAAAGAGGCTTATTTCGCAGGGCAGCGATTGCTTTTAATGGCCATCTTGGACGCTGTCCCGAGGCAGACCCCTACGCTTCGACCTTTAGTAGTTTTAGAGCCAGGGTGAGGAAATATATTAAAGCTCATCCATTTTAGGCCTCTTATCTTATTTTATGCCGTTTTTCATGTCTTAATGTATTGCAGTGTTTCTGATGTATTTTCATTTGCTTCATATTCATAGCTTCATGTATATTTTATATCGAGTGTTCTATATTACAGTTGCAGGAATAGGCTGCATTACATTGTTACACAGTTGCATTGTAAATATTCATTGGTGTGCTGTTTTATTGTTTGACTTCAGCTTTAATTGGGTTTCCACATACCTGTTGCTGATAAGCCTGAATAAATGAAATGAAATAAATGAAAACCTGTAAATCACGAACGATAATTAGCAAGATTCACGTCGGGATTGTATCTGTGATGAAACGTTTTATTAGACTGCTACCGTGCTATTTTAAATGAGCCCTCCGACTCTGCCTTTTTTGTCGTGACTTTTTGTGACAATGCCTTAGGCCTTGTTCAGGGACTTCCTTCGGAGCTTTGACGCGGGAGGTCGATGCCACATATTAAAACGTTGAGTATCTTGAATTTCCTTGAAACTCTCCTATAAGTCGAGGCTACTTATTCGTCAGACGTTCCATGAATAAGGTTAATGAACAAGACGCCCAAAATGTCTATGCGTTTAATAAACCTAATTTCAGATTTTTCACCTGCTCCTACGTAAACTTAGGGACATTTGACCAGTGCACTCATTGGAAAATTCGGCGAGTTTCGTGGCGTGTGAAATTGACCACATGCTTGGTTCAGCCGTGGCTAAGATCGTGGGAGTGTCCCCTGCGATCTCGCGTGAAATGACTCAAAGATATGGCTCACTCCAATCAAGGTAGTAGTTGTGCAGCCTTGAACAGCTGATATATAGCCAGATAAGAATGTAACCTATAAGAATGTGGCTAAAACCGACAAAACTTCTTTATTTATACTTTATACTTATATTTTACAGCTATGCCATGAAGAGCGAGCATAACAGAACAAGGGCGATACGCTTCATTGTAGGTGTTTGCTGTCGGCTGCATTGGGACTGCAGAGGCGGCGGCACTCCTCCCCGTGGCACTGAACCGGCGCTGTGGCACTGAACCGGCGCCGTGGCTCTGAACCGGCGCCGTGGCTCTGAACCGGCGCCGTGGCACTGAGCCGGCGCTGTGGCACTGACCGGCGCTGTGGCACTGAGCCGGCGCTGTGGCACTGACCGGCGCCGTGGCTCTGAGCCGGCGCTGTGGCACTGACCGGCGCTGTGGCACTGACCGGCGCTGTGGCACTGAGCCGGCGCTGTGGCACTGACCGGCGCTGTGGCACTGACCGGCGCTGTGGCTCTGAACCGGAGATGTGACACTGACCGGCGCTGTGGCACTGAGCCGGCGCTGTGGCACTGAGCCGGCGCTGTGGCTCTGAACCGGAGCTGTGGCTTTGAACCGGAGATGTGACACTGAACCGGAGATGATGACACTGAACCGGCGCCGTGGCACTGAACCGGCGCTGTGGCACTGAACCGGCGCTGTGACACTGAACTGGCGCCGTGGCACTAAACTGGCGCCGTAGCACTGAACCGGCGCTGTGGCTCTGAACCGGCGCTGTGACACTGAACCGGCGCTGTGGCTCTGAACCGGAGATGTGGCTCTGAACCGTTGCTGTGGCACTGAACCGGCGTTGTGGCACTGAACTGGTGCTGTGGCACTGAACCGGTGCTGTGGCACTGAACCGGCGCTGTGACACTGAACAGGCGCCGTGGCTCTGAACCGGTGATGTGGCACTGAACCGGTGCTGTGGCACTGAACCAGTGCTGTGGCACTGAACCGGTGCTGTGGCACTGAACCGGTGCTGTGGCACTGAACCGGCGTTGTGGCACTGAACTGGTGCTGTGGAACTGAACCGGCGCTGTGACACTGAACCGGCGCTGTGACACTGAACCGGCGCCGTGGCTCTGAACCGGCGCTGTGGCTCTGAACCGGAGATGTGGCTCTGAACCGGCGCCGTGGCTCTGAACCGGTGATGTGGCACTGAGCCGGCGCTGTGGCACTGAGCCGGCACTGTGACACTGAACCGGCGCTGTGGCACTGAACCGGCGCTGTGGCACTGAACCGGCGCTGTGGCACTGAACCGGCGCTGTGGCTCTGAACCGGAGATGTGACACTGAACTGGCGCCGTGGCACTGAACTGGCGCCGTAGCACTGAACCGGCGCTGTGGCACTGAACCGGCGCTGTGACACTGAACCGGCGCTGTGGCTCTCAACCGGCGCTGTGGCTCTGAACGGGAGATGTGACACTGAACCGGTGCCATGGCACTGAACCGGCGCCGTGGCACTGAACCGGCGCTGTGGCACTGAACCGGCGCTGTGACACTGAACCGGCGCTGTGGCTCTGAACCGGCGCTGTGGCTCTGAACCGGAGATGTGACACTGAACCGGCGCCGTGGCACTGAACCGGCGCCGTGGCACTGAACCGGCGCCGTGGCACTGAACTGGCGCTGTGACACTGAACCGGCGCTGTGGCACTGAACCGGCGCTGTGGCACTGAACCGGCGCTGTGACACTGAACCGGCCCGAACCGGCGCTGTGACACTGAACCGGCGCTGTGGCTCCGAACCGGAGATGTGGCTCTGAACTGGTGCTGTGGCACTGAACTGGTGCTGTGGCACTGAACCGGCGTTGTGGCACTGAACCGGTGCTGTGGCACTGAACCGGTGCCGTGGCACTGAACCGGTACCGTGGCACTGAACCGGTGCCGTGGCACTGAACCGGCGCCGTGGCTCTGAACCGGCGCCGTGGCTCTGAACCGGTGCTGTGGCACTGAACCGGTGCTGTGGCACTGAACCGGTGCTGTGGCACTGAACTGGTGCTGTGGCACTGAACCAGTGCTGTGGCACTGAACCGGTGCTGTGACACTGAACCGGCGCCGTGGCTCTGAACCGGCGCTGTGGTTCTGAACCGGAGATGTGGCTCTGAACCGGTGCTGTGGCACTGAACCGGCGCTGTGGCACTGAACTGGTGCTGTGGCACTGAACCGGTGCTGTGGCACTGAACCGGCGCTGTGACACTGAACCGGCATTGTGGCACTGAACTGGTGCTGTGGCACTGAACGGGCACTGTGACACTGAACCGGCGCCGTGGCACTGAACCGGCGCTGTGGTACTGAACCGGCGCCGTGGCTCTGAACCGGTGATGTGGCACTGAGCCGGTGCTGTGGCACTGAACTGGTGCTGTGGCACTGAACCAGCATTGTGACACTGAACCGGTGCTGTGGCACTGAACCGGCGCCCGTGGCTCTGAACCGGTGCTGTGGCACTGAACCGGTGCTGTGGCACTGAACTGGCGCTGTGACACTGAACCGGCGTTGTGACACTGAACCGGCGATGTGACACTGAACCGGCGTTGTGACATTGAACCAGTGCTGTGGCACTGAACCGGTGCTGTGTCACTGAACCGGCGCCGTGGCACTCAAACCCCTGCGCAAGGACACCAAGACCTGGCGGCACCGTATATTCTCAGTTCCTGGCGCTTGCGTGCTTGCGTAAGAAATTACCCCACAAATCCAGGGGTCTGCGTGGGTCTGGGAGGATTGTTTTAGCACGAATACCGGTTTCACATGTGAACACGCTACCCCAGTGTGCATGACTGTAAGATGTGTGGTGCGCCTTCTCAGACCCACCCGGAGAACCCGGACTGGACGTGCTTCGAACAGACTGCTAGTCTGGACGTCAAGTCTTTCTTTGGCTTCGAGAGCACCGTCGAGAAAATCGCCATGAAACAGTACTCGGCTAGCATCTCGAAGGTAAGTGCGGATACCTTAGGGGCGGTTTCAGTGTAATAGGCGTTGGATATTTGGGCGATTCAATTTCAGCTTCGTTTGTACTGCGCTGATTGGTCTGTGTGTGTTTTCCTTGCTCATTGTGTCTGTAGTTTCATTGTCAACAGGTATGCGGTCTTCTTCCGTTTGTCGAAGATAAATCCTTCGAAAATTTCTTTGTTAGGTCTTGCAGCTCAGGGGTGGATCAAGTCGGTTGGTTTGGGGGCGGGGAAGGGGGGAGGGCAAAGCCATGTCAGTGAACGAAAGAAACAGGCGCACTTTAGCGTTTCTTTCTCTTCACAGGTAATTTCTTTAACCTTAAAAAGTGCCTTCCGAGCGCACAAAACGCTTAAAGCTGTCTTTCACTGAAGGACGCATTCTCCCCAACTGAACAGTTATTAAAAATTAGTATGCTTTAGTGGGAGGAGAGGGAGCAAAATAGGGTTTGAACTCCTCTATTCGTTTTTGGGGAGCCATGACCAGATTGCCCCCCCTGGATCCGCCCATGTTGCAGCTAGAACAGTTATTTTGTAGAAGAGGTAAATTAGCCGTGAGCTTCAGCGCCGTGGGATTTGCTTCGGTTCATTGTCTTTTTGCATGGCCAGAAACAAAGAGCATATAAGTGTTTATGGTTAGTGTTGTTGGTATGCGACTCTTTGCGGTATAATAAAAGCCCCTTTGGCTAATTCTCGCGGTTTTTGCACTCCCTGATTAAGGAACTTCTCTTCAACCTAGTGTTAATTGTTTATGAGATTATTTATGAAACTCATTTGCCGTACGAAAGCTGGAATAAAGCAGTTCTTGCTATTCATACCAGCGTTAGGTCGTATTTTCCCAGATGGTGCACCTGGTGGTAGGTTACAAATAATGTCAACGAGAAGCCACATTCAAAACAGGCAGGACACAGAGTCGAATTATGCTGGCCGACAGTCATATTACGAGCTGGTTCGGCCGCGCTTGGCTGGGACCATTGGCACGACATTCGGCTTTCTTTGGTGTGCAGGCCTCCGCTCCGCTGCGCAGTACTCACTTTTTGTCGTCTCAGTGTGACTACCATTCACATGTGATCAAGTGCTCCGGCCTCTACAAGTGTTGGACAATCTATATACGAGTGGTATGTTGGAAAGTACAGCTGCGTACGGTATTTTTCGTTACCAGTTGAAAGTAAACTATGCTATTTTTTGCACTGTTGGGACAGAGGTGTATCTAGCCTCCCATTTCCCTTGCTGCCGCCATCCGCTGGAACAAGCAGAAACCCTTAGTGTGTACATAAACATTAAAGCTATTATAATTACGAATCGTCCATGGTGTCCACGTGTTGGTCGCTTATTGCTTCACTATTCAGTTCTAATCTTGCCTCCTCGCGAGTGGAAATGGGCTTCATAAACATGTCCCAATTTTTCTCTAATTCCGAGAAAACGTCGACGTTCCAGATCTGCGGAAACTCGTGTTCATTTTTCGTATGCGTTTTTCCGTACTTAAGTTCCAGTCCCATCTAAAACATGATTAGTCCTAAAGTCATTTCAAGTTACGTACCTCATTCAAAGAGTAAAGCTTAACCGCTACCAGTCACAAATTGTCCGGTAGCTCGATCAGTAATCACCAGGACGTCCGGAACTATGTAGAGCTTACTGCATTATCTGTATATGTGCCGGGTCATTTCGAACTTCCTCCATTACATGCATATTTAAACTGACCTCGAAAGTCTCATGCAAAGAGTGAGTTCTCTGGCTTACGTCATGCATATCTCGCGATTTTTGTCGCATCTCTGGATACCAGCAATTGTCTTTAAAGTGGAAATGTCCACAAAGAATGAAAATTTGAATGGCAAATTGAAAGTAAATAAGCCAGGAACATGTCAATATTGAAACTCAATTAAGATAAAGAGAACCTTCATACCTCGAGTGTAATATCAATCAAAGTCTCGAGGATGTATCAGCATGGTTAAATTCTAATAGACTAACTTTAAACGCAAAGAAATCTGTATACCAACTGTTCGCAGCTTGTAACCCAGATATCCCAATTTCCATGAATGGTACTAAGCTTATCCGAACATCCACAACTAAATATTTAGGTATTCGTATTGATGAGGATCTGAAGTGGGCATCCCATATAAGAACCGTCGAAAATACCGTAGCAAGAAACATAGGACTCCTTAAAAGAGCTCAACATATACTAGAACCCAGTCAGCTTCTCCTGTTGTATAATGCCCTTGTGCTGCCCATCCTCTCTTACGGCGTCGAAATCTGGGGAATACTTTTAAATATAGGCTTACTAAATTATCAATCATGCAGAAAAAAGCCGTAAGAATAATTGATCATGCAGAGCGTCTCGCTCACTCCAGCCCCTTGTTCAAGAAGTACAAAATTCTTAAATTTTTTGATCTAGTCGAATTTGCCACGCTTAAAGTTCTCCACAAGTATCTAATGGGTACTCTACCGTCTCCCTTAAGTAACAAGTTCAACCGTAGAAATCAGGATAATACCTTACGAAACGTCCGGACGAACCATCACTTTGAGGTCCCCTATGCCTCAACCGTCTACAGAAAATTTTCCCTCTTCATTTGTGCCCCTCGAACCTGGAACCTGATAATTTCACCAAAAATTAGAAATCTGGTTGATGTGCCTACGTCGAAGTCATTTTTCAAGAAAGTTGTGCAGAAATTATATGTTGACAATTATTAGTTGCGTACCACTATTAACCATTATGAACGGCACTGTAAGAACGTACCTGTATGTCTGTGTGTGTAGGGTAACATCAGCTTGAAATCACTTTGCCTTCGTATACATGATTCCAGTTCCATTTTGACTTAGCGCGGAAATAATAAACAACGGTAGCAGATAGGCGTCGACACAGGCCGGCCTCCGGCACCTCTCTACCTGTCCTTAAAACAGCCCCCCAACTGCCGTGTGATCACCTAATCTCGCCCCCTCTCTCTCCCCGTAACTCTCATGCGGCAACGACTCTCTCTCTCTCTCTCTCCTGTCCTGTCTCCCCACAACTAACTTTTCTCTTCCGCAGTTCCGCTGGGTTCTGTGCCGCTCCGGCTCGGGGTCCCCCTGTGGGGGCTCGCGCGGGCGGTGCCCTGGGCCGCTGTGGGCGCCTGCGTGCCGTGGCTCTGCGACCGCCGGTGGCTTGCGCTGCTGAGGCTGGCGGCTGTTAGCTCCCGTTGCTGCGGCTGGCGTCCGGCTGTGCTGTGGTGGCGGGCGGTTGGCGCCTGTGGGGTCGGCTGGTTGTGCTGCTTGCGTGTTGGTCGGCGGGCGGCGGCGCCCCTGCCGGTGGGCGCGTGAGGTTTGTGCGTCGCATCTGTTGGCCCTGGCGGGTCGGTTGCGCACTGCCGGATTGTGTGGGGGTATCAATCTGACTCCTAATGTTACGATTGCGCTGAGACTTGTATGTGCCTATTTCTTATATGAGCAGCGTTGGCCTCTTGTTCATGGTCGGATTTGCTTTCTCCGCTCGGCAGCATTCACGGTGCCTTCGTAGCCCTTGTACCTGAGTTGTTGCTGGTTCCGTCTGGGTGGCGACGCGGGGTGACGTCAGCCTATGGCATCTGATGGCGCTGTCGGGATGCATATTACTTGTGTTGCCGGGTCCATCGACCAGGGGTATTACGTATTGACTGTGCTGGGTCCGGATGGTCAGGCTCGCCAGTAGCTGAGATGTGCTGCAATTTAGCAAAGTTTTTCTTCGTGGCACTGGGTACAACATCCCGAATCCCCTCCTGAATGTCCGGATGTAATCATTTATTTTATTTTTTTTATTTTTTTTATTTTTACCCGGCATTCTATTTTTTCTTTTTTTCTCTCCCCTGAGTGTACTGGAACCATCTGTGACTGCCGCTGCCCCCTTCCTTGCCATTGCCGCTTCGAACATGATGGCCACATTGCGCCCTGACATGGGTGACCTTTTCATGTTTTTACCCTCACGTTTTCATCACTCCCAAGTTTGGGCTGTATCGCCATGCCTCATATCATTTCTGTGTTTTTTGTTTTATCCCATGTGTACAAATATATATGTATGTATGGATGTAAAGGGGAATTTTACATGCAAGTAAATGCCACCATAAGAAGAGTGCATTGGCCGGCCGGTGATTGTTAATATCATATCAGGCGTGGAACTAGCTGATGGAAAGCTCCCTTCCCTGAAATGGTATTGTTTAATACAAGCCCTATGGCGTTGACCTAGAAGAAATTTGTTGGAACACTCCATGTTGCAACCCTCTGACAGATATGTGAAAACAATGGTACTAACACACCCGGGACTACTCCCGCGGTGAGGTGCTGAGCCTGTTATCGGAGCTGTGGCGATCCTTCCGGCACGGGCCGCCCGTGTCTCACTACTTCCTGGCAGCACTATCTGTTTCAACCATCGGAATCCTGTTATGGCTTGTGTCGCTCGGCTAGGGACTGTTACCTTCCTCGTCTATGAATGCCATTGCGTCCCATACCAGCGTTAGGTTCACATAAGAATCCACAGATATTAAGTCACCTCTGAGAATGGGAATTGACAGAAAACCTCGCCCTAAGCTCATCCGATGTAAACCTGGTTGAAATATTGGCAACATCAAGGTTTTTTTCTTTCTAAATGTCTGCAAGATTGCGATATAGTGCAAATTGTTATTGCTTTATAAATTTGTACCTCTATTTTTCTGTCAGCGCCGGCCTTGTTGGGTGTTGGGGCCCACGTTCGCCTGGCCGGATGTGTGCTGGAGTTTGTCGGGGCGCTGGTCTGCAGCCAATCTCCGCACCTGACTTTTCAGTGTGGTCCGGGGAATCCGCGTGGCGTGCATGTGCCTTCAGCCCCCGCGCAGACTGGCGACGACGAGTGAGGAGAGCCATGGTTGTCTCTCTGTTTTCCCACCATGAACTGGCTACACACTTTCCTGTCGCCGTGCTTTGTTAACAGAAAATCAATTCCCGAAGGGGGCTTCTGATACAATATACAGGATGTTCATGTGTCTTAAACGGACCACCACACTCTCGTTACTGCAGAATCTCACGAACAAATCGAAGAGACTCTCAGCAGCCCCTCTTCGTCACGAGAACTCATGGGTATAACGCGCAGGCACGCATGTAGTGCACGTGACCTGCGATTTGATCTCAGCTGCTTCTCAGTTTGCCGTCGGCGACCCCAACCTGCCCTGGTGCCAGTGTCTCTCCTTGACTGAGGAGGGCTGGTGCTAGTTGCGTCTGACCTCGGATGTTTGCGGCCACTCCGGATCGCTGCAACTGCACAGTAATACTTACTTACTTATGGCTTTTTATTAGGCGTTCTGTGCATAGCACCTTTGCCCGCCTCTAAAGGAGTGTGTGGGAGAATTTTAGAATTTAGTGTGAGGGCAAGCTACGTTAGTCTGTTAAAGCAATGGGAGTTATTTCAAGTAATGGGTTGCAAGATGTTTTAGCTTGCAAATGGACGGTCGTGGCAATGGCATAGCCATGCCAAGGGAGGTCTTTTAATAAGTTTAGACCCGCAGAGTGCGAAGGTTATTTCTGTGGTTGAAGACCTTATAAATTTAGAGTTTGAAATTTAGAATTTGAAATTTAGAATTTGGAATTTAGAATTTGGAATTTAGAATTTAGAATTTTGTGTGTCAGCTATTGATGTCCGCTTGTATACGTTACTCGAAAACCTCCGTTAGCTCAATAATTTCGTATTTTAGAAAGTGCGCTAAACACCTGGCCAGGGTGCCGCGAATTTACCCTGCAACCCGGAGGTGAAGTTGCAGCTCCCCTCTCCGGCTGGGCAGCCGCCGCGCAGAGAAAGAAGTGTGAGAGGATAGTTGATTGTTAGTAAGAGTATAGGTGTGGTTAGTATAGACCCGCAGTGAAAGGTATCACTGCGGTGAAGAAATCTAACCTATCTAACCTAACCTGATTTCAAAGATAGCCTAACATAACCTATCCTTAGCCTACAATGAACCATTTAAAGGTTACAAAACTATTGCTTAAATTTCGCAGTGGATCATCTATGATTGGAAAATAGGCAAGTCCTACTTTGGGGGTGCACCATGCACCCTCCATCATATATACTGGGAGGGGGTGATTTATAGAAACTTCTCTAGCCCAGAGTCCTTTAGGAATGTAAAGACTTTTTCGAGTAGCTCAGGATGGTCGTTCCCGAGCAGAGTTTTTAGGTCTACAGGGATGTTTTGGATTCGGCAGTAATCTAGCATGGGTTGCCGATGGGTATTGTGCTGGGGACAATCGATGAGAATGTGATAGGGATTCTCCATTGCGTCGCAGGTACCACAGGTACCCGCGTTCCAATAGGCATTTAATTTTGTGTGTCCATTTCTGAGTCTGGTTAGAATAACCTCGCGCCGGCGACTCTTTTGGTTGGAACTGGGCCAGTAGCCGATGTTAGGCTTGATATAGAATAGGTGGGCGCTGAGTTTTGTAGTCCAGTCATTTTGAATTTGCTTCCGGATGGTGTCCTGGAGGAGAGCTTTGCTATCGTCTCCAGACCACGTTAAGGGTGCGATCTCTCTAAGTTCTAGGGACTTTTTTGCCTGCTCATCGGCCTTTTCATTTCCTTGAATTTTGCAGTGGCCCGGGATCCAAAGAAAAGAGACATCAGGGGTATCATCGATACCTTTCTGAATATCTGCTATAACGTGGTGGCTGGGGTTGACTACGTTACTGATGGCCTGCAGGACAGATTTAGAGTCTGAACAGATGACGGCTGAGTTGATATTTTGGGTTCTGATTATGGCTAATGCATTTAGGATGGCAACAGCCTCGGCTGTGAAGATAGAGCAGTTGTCCGGAAGTCTTTTCTGAAGGCAAATATTTTGTCCCCAGATGCCAAGGCCTACTTTTTCGCCTATTTTGGAGCCGTCTGTAAATATAAAGGTCTTGTCCGCGTTACAAGATCGGAACTCTAGAAATTTTTGGGAGACTTCTTCCTCTGAGAAGTCCGTTTTACGGGAAGTGAAAAGAAATTCCACTTTGGGCTCTTTTCGAGTCCAGAAGCGGGAGAGTGGGGGGTTTGCTTATTGTCGCTGGCAGTGCAAGATTTAGGCTTTCCAGGGTTTTCGCTACTCTGTGCTTAAATGGGGGCCACTTCTGTAGAGTGGCTTTATTTGCTCGTCTGGGATGGGCAAAACATTGTTTTGCCGGGTGATTTTCGGTGGATTGAACCTTGATGTAGTAAGAAATAAGCTGGGCGTCGCGTCTTGTCTGTAGTGGGCACAGCCCGCTATCAGTTAGCAGGCTGGTGATGGGGGATTCTCTGAGCGCGCCTGTGGCTGCCCGGATGCACAGTAATTCCTTTATATCTGTCCTTTCGCAGGGCAAGGAGATCATAGAGCACTTTATCGCCCAGTTGAAGGAGGAAGGTGTGACGTATGTGCCGCCGTTCGAACCGGTAGCCACAGACGTTCCCGCAGTCACCGTAACCGAGGACCTGGAGAGGTGAGCCATGCCCGGCTGGGAAGGAAGAGGAGAGAGTTTTTATATTTCAACCATCGCTTATACAGCTGCACACCGGGGCACGTGATCCCCTCTCTCTCTTCTTGAATAATCATGACCGAAGTGCTACCTTCTCAGGTGTGGCGTATTTATGCAGTATACCTGATACACCGCGTGTTTCGTGTCTGTGTCTTCTAAATACAAATCCTCCGTTGTTGGTGTCATGTTCTTACCTCGGAATCAGGCAAGTTTAAATATCAAAGCGCCACTTTTTACAGGTAGCCCCGGATGTAACTGGATTGTGATAAAAACGGTCACCCCCATTGTGACTGTTACGCTCTTTGGTTTTTTTCAACGTGCCAGTGGTTCGTCCCTCGTCTCCCTGAGCTTCTCTGGTACCGTCTCGCTTGTTCGTTTGTGCGGCCCTGTGTATGGCCCCTGTGTATGGTCAGCCGGCGTGTGACCACAGCCGTCTGCAGTGTAGCCCTGTTTGGTGCCCCTCTGTATCTGCTACCTTGTGCGACGCCCCCGTTTAACCCCCTCTGTATCTGCTACCTTGTGCGACGCCCCGTTTTTCCCCTCTGTATCTGCTACCTTGTGCGACGCCCCCGTTTAACCCCCTCTGTATCTGCTACCGTGTGTGACGCCCCCGTTTAACCCCCTCTGTATCTGCTATCTTGTGCGACGCCCCCATTTAACCCCCTCTGTATCTGCTACCTTGTGTGACGCCCCCGTTTAACCCCCTCTGTATCTGCTACCTTGTGCGACGCCCCCGTTTAACCCCCTCTGTATCTGCTACCTTGTGCGACGCCCCCGTTTAACCCCCTCTGTATCTGCTACCTTGTGTGACGCCCCCGTTTAACCCCCTCTGTATCTGCTACCTTGTGCGACGCCCCCTTTTAACCCCCTCTGTATCTGCTACCTTGTGCGACGCCCCCGTTTAACCCCCTCTGTATCTGCTACCTTGTGCGACGCCCCCGTTTAACCCCCTCTGTATCTGCTACCTTGTGCGACGCCCCCGTTTAACCCCCTCTGTATCTGCTACCTTGTGCGACGCCCCCGTTTAACCCCCTCTGTATCTGCTACCTTGTGCGACGCCCCCGTTTAACCCCCTCTGTATCTGCTACCTTGTGCGACGCCCCCGTTTAACCCCCTCTGTATCTGCTACCTTGTGTGACGCCCCCGTTTAACCCCCTCTGTATCTGCTACCTTGTGCGACGCCCCCTTTTAACCCCCTCTGTATCTGCTACCTTGTGCGACGCCCCCGTTTAACCCCCTCTGTATCTGCTACCTTGTGCGACGCCCCCGTTTAACCCCCTCTGTATCTGCTACCTTGTGCGACGCCCCCGTTTAACCCCCTCTGTATCTGCTACCTTGTGTGACGCCCCCGTTTAACCCCCTCTGTATCTGCTACCTTGTGCGACGCCCCCGTTTAACCCCCTCTGTATCTGCTACCTTGTGCGACGCCCCCGTTTAACCCCCTCTGTATCTGCTACCTTGTGTGACGCCCCCGTTTAACCCCCTCTGTATCTGCTACCTTGTGCGACGCCCCCGTTTAACCCCCTCTGTATCTGCTACCTTGTGCGACGCCCCCGTTTAACCCCCTCTGTATCTGCTACCGTGTGTGACGCCCCCGTTTAACCCCCTCTGTATCTGCTACCTTGTGCGACGCCCCCGTTTAACCCCCTCTGTATCTGCTACCTTGTGTGACGCCCCCGTTTAACTGCCACTCCGCGTGGCGTCCCGTGTAATCATTGCTCCATATGGCCCCTGTACGGAGCAATGACCAACGGTGTAACCGTCGGTCTCTGTGTGGCGCCCTGTGTAACCGTCGGTCTCTGTGGCGCCCTGTGTAACCGTCGGTCTCTGTGTGGCGCTCTGTGTAACCTTCGGTCTCTGTGTGGCGCCCTGTGTAACCGTCGGTCTCTGTGTGGCGCCCTGTGTAACCGTCGGTCTCTGTGTGGCGCCCTGTGTAATCATTGCTCCGTGTGGCGCCCCGTCTAACCGTCGGTCTCTGTGTGGCGCCCTGTGTAATCATTGCTCCGTGTGGCGCCCCGTCTAACCGTCGGTCTCTGTGTGGCGCCCTGTGTAATCATTGCTCCGTGTGGCGCCCCGTCTAACCGTCGGTCTCGGGGCGGCGGCAGCTGCGCGCAGGCGGAGATGTCTGACCTGGAGCTGTCCGGCGGGGAGAACGACTCGGAGACGCACCTGACGTCAGCGACGCAGCTGCGCCGGCGCCGCTCCACCGCCGAGACAGGTAGGAAGCGTGGCCGGGGCGCTGACGCCGCGCCTCCGCCATAGTGGCGCCGCGGCTCTGCTCTGTCACAGGATGACGGCGGAGAGGAAGAGGGACGGTCTCTCTCCTCATTTCACTATTTGTCACGTTCCTATCTTTGTTAATTTAGTCGTAGCTTGTATGACAATCGAATTGCGTGCATAGAAGGCAGAAGGCTTTGCTGGGATTCCGTACCATGTCGAAAAATCTGGGGAAAATGACGGCTTTGGTAAAAGCTGTAGTATTCAGTTCAGTAGGAACGGAAATTTCTTTAGGAGGTGGAAGCTTGGAATGAGGAATTAGGTGAAGCTCCTTAAAATAAAGAACCCATAAACTGATTTCAGAATCTCAAGGACAAATTCAATGATCGACGCTGTAGGCGTAACTACATAAAAGGAAAAAACGAGCACTCGTAAAACTGGAAAGAAAGCTTATCCTTAAAAGCTGAAGACTAGACTTAATCGAATGTACGTGATCCTTGGCGCTGTTTGGGCCTGTGAAGCATGTGAAAAATTATGCTGGAGAACAATTAAGATAATATAGAATAGTTAAAATTGACACAGATCTTAGGCAAATATGTTTCATTCATTGACCGTCTCCAGCAGACTACTTATGCTTGGAGACTTCTGCTCCTCGACTATTTCTAAGATTCTGTTCCACATCATCAGGCCGCTTCTTTCATGCGAACTCGTTGCATAGCTCAACTTCCCGAAAATGATATGATAATTGTCTGTCTCAATATAAGCTGGAGCTTAATTTCCACTTTAATTGTCATACAACATTTTAAGGGAATTGCACCTTGGTATCATAGTGGTAGCGTATACTATAACCCCCATAACGGAATTATTACTTGCATTTTGCCGTGCCTACGCATACTTTGAAACAAACGTATGATAAAAGATGTTTACGTCCACAAAGCTTTCTACCGCCGGAATGGCACGGTCAACATAATACGTGTGCACCATTGCCTTTCACGGTCCGTTTGGCTTGCTTGGGAGTGTTGTGGGCTCGACCGCTTCCGAGCGCGAAGTGTCAGTGTGGAGCGAATCGACCAATCAGAGACCGCCATTTAACGACTAAAGTGGTACTTAAACATGGGTCATGTCTTTGACGGCAGGCCCGAAAATTATATGTATATACATTGGGTTGAGACTTGGAATTTGACTTTTTAATGTCTAATAGTCTTGTACTTCAGATGTAGATTTCCCGTGTTTTTACCCGGTAATTCCCTTGGGTTGTGACCCTGTCCTTCATCCCCCCTCAACCTCGCTGGTAGCCCCCTCTCGCCGCCAGGAGGCGCTTCTCCGCCCGGCTCACCCGGGGGCTCCAGCTCGGAGAGTTGGCTGACCTCCGATGACCTTGACCTGGTCCGGCAGACTATTTGCTGCACGGGTCAAAGGCCTCGGCCGCGCCTCGTCTCCGTCTCGTCTCCACGTGCATCATCCTCGGTTAGTGTCCCTTTCCTTACGGCTCCACTCCTTTCCTTGAGAACCACTAGCCTGACCTCTTTGCTTAGTACCCATTACCATTTGCTCGCTGTCGTCTCATTTTGTGCCATGCAGGTCTCAATTCTGAATCACCTGTAGTTTTTCAGCCTTTTTTCGCTTGCTTACGCCTCAACCTCTTTTTATTCACTTGATGTTTGTTAGTTCTGCAATATGATTATCCCCTCATTAAGAGCAATACCTCTTAGCGATCACCCTCCGAACTTTGTCAGGGGTGCTCAAGCCCCAGAAATCACGTGGCTATTTCAGTGCTATCTGGGCGGTATCTCATCTTTACGCCCGGCCGCTCGCCAGCCACTCCGCAGTTCCTGGTGTGTACATACTTCCCGTGACGTGCACGTGTCGAGCTAACTGCGAACGCTAGCCTCGATCTGGTCGAGGTCAGCCCACACCTGTTTGACACAGGCCAGAGGCTGCGCTGGGACGCCGCCAGTGGCCGCGTCTGTCGGATCGATGCCACACCTGCGGCAGGGCCTGGCCCTGGCGTCCCCGCGTGACCCTGCCCAAACTGCGCCGGAAGCCGTACCGGGCTGTGCTAAGCGTCTGGCGTGCTGACGGCCTGTCACTAAATACTGTCAGACACTGGTCGGCCGTTGACGGGACCCGCCGTGCCAGAGGGCCGCTCGTGTGTTGACGGGGCTGGCCGGGCGATGCGAGGGTTGACGTGCGGCTTACGGATAGGACATGGGTTTGTTTATGTATCTTGCCTTGTTGCATAGTAGTGACCATCATCCCCGAGAACAGGCACATCCCGCACCACATATAAATTGACACCCACTCTAGGAGAAGGAACAGGGACTTTTATGCTCGAGATTATTGGAAATGGTGTTTTTGTATAAGTGCAATTTTCCATAAATATAGCCGTAGCTTGGTAGGCACGAGGGCCATTTAGCATTCAATGAAATACGATACGGATGTCAAACGGAGCGATACCTTATTTGACGATATCTTGATACAGTTTTTATTTGTTACTTTCCGGGTTGTGGCTCACGCCATCATCAGGGCTCATTGCCCAATTCCCTGCACTCAGCGGAGGAGTTTCCAGGTTTTGTCTACTGTTTTTCATGTCCCGCCGTGTCGCACAAGGCGGTTGGCAGTAGCCGTCGGGACAAGTCTGCGGTTAGGCGCTGGAGCCTATCCCACACCCAGCGGGCCCCGCAATTTGAACCCGAGACCTCCGCTCAAGAGACGGACGCGTTACCCCTGAGCCACACTGGCCGCTCTACTTGTCCTAGGCAGCACTGTCTCGCTCCTGGCGTTAGGGAACGTGAGCGAAGGCAAATGAGGACAACATTCCTGTATTATTGCTCCAGTGCCACGTATCGCCACGCTCCCTTTGTAGATACGTGATTTGGCATTTCGAACAAGGTCGATGGGAGCCCACGAATACGGAGCGGCTCACGTCACCACGTGCCTGTGTCGAATTCCTACGAGGCTGTTCTAGTCGTAAAGTGTGTTTCCAAAACGGGTTACTCGTGCAACCAGCTTGCAACCAAATGTTGAGCTGCTGCTGACAGCGTTGCGAACATTCAGAGTACTGTTAAATATGGGTGCTATCATGCCTAGGTAAACAAATGACCTCATGGCACACACGTTTGCACAGTTTGAGTTTAACGTTTGCATGGGATTAAAAGGAAAATTCCAAAGTTGTCCTAAGTAGTACCTGAATATTTTCCACTAATTTTATTTTGAGACCAAAGAAGGAAATGGCTCAGAGGGCTGCATATTATTATTATCCAGCAGTGCACTCTCCCTTGCGTTATTTGACCTGCTTGTTTCTTGGTTAGCATGCGATATTTGGTTGGCCGTAGCGGCCTCCGCCAAAGCATACACTGAACAGTGTCTAAGGAGAAGCAAACAGGACAGCGACCTCGGTGTGCCAGCGGATACCTAACATACAACCTTGTGAAAGAATAAGAAAGAAGGAAATAAACTACAAGTGCCATATATTAGGTGAATAGACGTAAAAACCTGAAAAGCAATACACATGATGAGAAATTTCATATGTAACAAAATATAAGAGTCCTAAGGACACAAAACCAAACGAACCCAAAGCGAGGGTTAAGAAACTGTTAGGAACAATGTCTGTTACTTAATTGCATGCATTTTACTTTAATTCAAGAGGTTATTTGAGCTTGCAACACATCGCAATTATGCACAATGTTAAACAAACACATTCCCAGTATCGGCAATCTGTGGAGCGGAGCCGTCCAGTGGAGCGAACACATGTCAATCAGTTACCCGTTATACATACTCTGTTCGGAGTCGTGACTGTTCTTTACTTCATGGCATAAGCCCTTTTATAAACCTTTCAAGCTTTAGCCCATCGCGGACCTGTTGCCCCACGCGGTTCGGCGTGTAAAAGAACGAAACATCGTGGTCATTCTTCAAATACCACGAATCTGGCACCATGTTCGCACGCCGCTCCGTAATTACCAGATAAACAAAACACTTCAACTTTGTGGATTTAGAGGGCCGGTGCTCTACAAATCATACGCAGTAACATGGCTCCCTTAAATTTATCTCAAAATTTACCACATCACTATGCCTCAGAGCTCCCACAACGCAAATTGTTAACAAAACACTTTCTACAACAGCGGAACACATCACCTGTTCGGACGCAATACCACTGAAGCTCCTATTCCAACTCGTTTTCAAGCTACAACGATAGCACCAAAAGCTTGCGCGCGAGACAACACTCGAACACACCGTCAACGTTTCACTGTGGAGCTGTAGCTAAGTGCTCACTTTACACGCAACAAAACAAAAAAGTCTTCGGTTTAACTGCAAACGCACGCAGATCAGCAAAACCGTCACTGCGGAGTCCAGATGGCTCCCTATAACGCTACCGCGCGCCGAAAACGCCGATGCTGAGTCCGAATGGCTCCCTCCAACACTTTCGAGCGCCGGAACCAATTAATGTTCTGCTGCACAGCAACTGAGTCTATCCCAGACACCTGTATGGCTCCCTAAAACGGAACCCGCTGTTACTTCAAACTAGCGCGCATGTACTTCAGCGAGCTTAGTCTTTACTGTTGATGAGACGCACCAGTTTATGAATGGGGCGATCGTATAGAGCGCCTCTGGACCTGAGCGTCACCTTTCGCACGAGTCCATCTGCGGATGGGTGAATCTTTACCACGCGTCCCAGCGGCCACTGGCAACGCGCCGCCTCACTGTCGATGATGAGGACGATGTCGTTCTCGCTGATGTTAGGCTCCTGCCTCGTCCACTTTCGCCGCTCTTGTAGAGTCGGTAGGATGTCCGCCCGCCAACGACGCCAGAACTGGTCGGCCAGGAACTGGATCCGACGCCACCGCCGACGACTGTAGATGTCCTCTCGTTGAAAGGCACCAGGAGGAGGCAACGCTACGCTACATTTGAGTGTTAGTAACTGCATTGGGCTAAGCGGTTGTGGGTCAGAGGATTCGGAGTTACTCATGTTAAAGTAAGTCAGCGGCCGGCTGTTCACGATGGCCTCTGCCTCTGTGAGAAACGTTCTCAAAAGTTCGTCATCGAGTCCAGCATTCTGGCAGTGTGTCTGAAGTAAGCCGTCCAGAGCAGCACGCACAGATCGAATTTGACGCTCCCATATGCCTCCCATATGGCTGGCCATGGGCACATTCATCTCAAAATTCACCAGCTCACAGTCGTTCTTCAGCAGTCCATCTCTGAGCTTGTCTTGGTCCATTTCGGTCATCGCATTCTCCAGCGTGCTTTTTCCTCCAATAAAGTTGCTGCCGCGGTCCGAGCGCAGAAACTTCACCGGACCTCTGCGAGCGACAAAACGCCTAAAAGCGTTTAGGAAGGCGTCGGCTGAGAGCGAATTGACGGTCTCGATGTGAATGGCGTGGCAACACAGACACACAAATATAATGCCCCATCTCTTCACTGAGCTGCGCCGTTCTTTTACGTAGTATGGGCCGAAGCAGTCGGCGGCCGAATATGTGAAGGGCTCGGCTTCCATTAGTCTGTCAGCCGGAAGGTCCGCCATCTTCTGGCCCTGGGGCTTCCCCCGCAGCTTCCTACAGGTGACACACTGCAGAAGGTAACGAGATACTGCGCGTCTTGCTCTGACTATCCAGTAGCCTGAAGTGCGAATCCGACCCAATGTCAGACCGCGACCGCCATGGCCGCACTTGTGATGATAGTAGTCAATGATCAGGTCAGTCACGTGACTTTTGCTGGGCAAAATCACTGGGTGGGTCTCGTTGACGGAGAAACTTCCTTTTCGGATCCGACCTCCAACCCGCCAAAGGCCGTCATCTGTCTTCAGCGGATCCAAAGCACTGAGTGCTGTTCCTCTCTGCATAGTTCTGAAGTCATCTTCTTTCTGAACCGATCTCAAAATCACGATCTCAGCGTCCTGAATGTCTTTTAAGCCGACTCGGCTTCTTGGTGGCTGTTCACACTCTGTTCCCTTTCTTTTCTGGACGAGTTGTTGGAGTTTTCTTATGTACAGCAGACATGTAGCCACTGCACGCTTTGCTCCGAACCAGCTGGAGAAACGTTCTAGCCGTTCCAGGAGCCCTGGGTGGTTTTCCCGCGTCTCTGTCGAGAAGGAGGACGCCTTCTTAACTTCCGTGTCGTTATCGACGATGCCTTTCCAGTCTTGCTGCTCTGGCAGCTCACAGTCGTCCGTCAAGAAGGTAGGTCCGTGCCACCACAACATGTTGTCAACGAGCTCGCCGGCCCTGGCACCGCGGGAAGCGATGTCGGCCGGATTTTGGTCAGTCCTGACGAATCGCCACTGGCTGGGTTCAGTGTTCTCCTGAATTTCTTGCACGCGGTTAGCCACATAAATGTGGAAACGTCGAGCCTCGTTGGATATGTAGCCTAAAACTACCTTGCTGTCCGTCCAGAAAAACTCTGACACGTTCTGCAGCTTTAGCTCCCTCCGGAGAAACTGGCTGATTCTGACTGACAGCACAGCTGCTGTAAGTTCGATTCTCGGCACCGTGATGGGCTTTGACGGTGTGACTCGGGATTTGCTGATTACCAGAGAGCAGCTGACCTCGTTGCTCGCATTGATGGTTCTTATATAGCTGCACTGGCCGTAGCCCTGGAGACTGGCGTCCGAGAAATGATGCAACTCGGTGGTCACAGCTGCGCTCAGCCCGGTTGGAGAGAGACATCTCGGGATGCTGATACACCTCAATGCTTGCATGTCCGCTAGCCACTCTCGCCACACTCGGATGGCAGGCTCAGGCAGGGGCTCGTCCCATCCCAGTCCCTGCAGACAAAGCTCTTTCAGCAAAAGCTTTCCGAGAAGCACATACGGCGATACGTACCCCACAGGATCGAATATGGAGGTGACTACTGAAAGGAGTCCTCTCCTTGTCTCTGGCTTGGTCTTCGGAGTCACGTTAATCGAGAATGTGTCACTTTCAGTGTCCCATCGAAGTCCCAACACTCCCTGCGTCTGCGCCTGTTCCAGCTCATCGAAGTTCACTATGTGCGAGTGAGTGTCTCCGAGCTCCTCGCCGATCTCCTGCAGTACACGGGTGCTGTTTGATGAGAACTTGTTCAGGCGAAAACCGATGTTTTCGCAGGCTTTCCGAGCGAGGTTGATCAGCTTCACTGCTTCCGCCTCAGTTGGGACTGCCTTCATTCCATCATCAATGTAGAACTCATTGTTGATGAACTCAGATGTCTCTGGGTCACAGCCTTCAGATGCTGACCTCAGAGCAAGCATGGCACATGCTGGTGAAGACTTCGCACCAAAAAGGTGAGTAGTCATGCGGTACAGTCTTGGTTGGCGAAGCAGGTCGCCACCTTCCCACCATAGGAAGCGTAGGAGGTCACGGTTCTCCTTGGGGACTCTGACCTGGTTGAACATAGCCTCCACATCACATGAGAAGGCTATGGCTTCCTTCCTGAAGCGGCACAATATGCCGGTGAGGCTGTTGGTCAGGTCTGGGCCCTGAAGGAGGTTCTTGTTCAGACTTACGTTTTTGTAATCGGCGCTGCAGTCGAAGACGACTCGGATTTTTCCTTTTCGTGGGTGGTACACTCCATGGTGAGGGATGAGCCACGTCCGTCCGCTGGGTCCTTCTGTGTCTTCCACCGGTTCAGCATACCCTTTCTCGATAGTTTTCTCCATGAAATCTGTGTAGTCTCTCCGGTACTGTTCGTCTTTCTGTAGCTTTGACTTCAGGTGCTTCAGCCTCTGTTCCACCATAGGCCTGTTGTTCGGGAAACTTGCTCCTTCAATCACCGGTAATGGCATTTCAACGTGCCCGTCACTAGTCTTCTGAATGCCAGCGCTCATTTTCTTCATAAACTCTTTGTCTTGCACTGACATCCCAAGTTGAAATCCATCTTCCGTTTCCTGAAAATCCCTTTCCAGAGCCTTCAACACCTGGCAGGGAATCTCGCGCGCCCTCGTCTTGAATGTGAAATGGCACAGGCGACGCTGTCCATTTTTGTCTGTGTCCAGGTAACAACACATGCTGTTTTCCCCCACTACGCGACGGAAGCCACCAGTCATGCGACACATGCTGTTTTCTTCCATCACGTTACTGAAGCCACCAGTCATGTGACACATGCTGTTTTCTCCCGCCGCGTCGCTGGAGACAGCAGTCGCGTTGCTGCAGTCAGCAGTCGTGCCGCTGAAGTCACCAGTCATACCGACGATCCCCCAGCCCAGCAGGGTGCGGACAGCCCAGGGCTGATCGTCTTTTCCAGGGATCACCTCTCTCGGTTTTATGACTCGGGAACAGTCTGTTCCGATCAAGATTCCAATCTCGGCCGACTCCACGTAGGGCGGCATTATCTCTGCGAGGTGTGATAGGTGCGGCCACTGTCGGGCAGTCTTCCTTCGAGGGATGGATGACCTTGAACATGGGATCTCATCACGGGTGAAGCAGGGTGGCAGCAGGATCTCCTGTTCTGAGTTCATGGGCTGGATAACCAGGTCACTGATAACCTCACTGGAAATGACGGAGTGACCGGCAATAGTACTCAGCTCCAGGTTAGTCTGGGGTCCTTCTGCGCCCACAGCGGCACTCGTTGACCTGGATATGAAGGTCGTATCCGACTGGGAGTCCAACAGGGCATAAACCAACACCTTACTTTCTGGGCTTTTCCTGTTACTCAGCACAACCGGCATAACAAGGCAATGACAGCAGCCGCTTGCCGACTTCAGGCACGTTGCTGCTGAGGCGGGGACCTGCTCTTGTGGTACATACTGAGGGTCATGGAGGTGCGTTGGGTGCCGTCTCCCACATGTTTCACACTTAAGTTTGGTGCGGCAGTCACGCCACATGTGTCCCCATTTCAAGCATCCCCGACATAACTTATGCTGATGAACATAGTCCTTTCGTTCCTCCAGTGACATTTTACCGAATTCCTTACAAATGGCTAGAGCATGGTTTTCACCACATTTTAGGCACTTCAATCCATGATGGGCTTCCCCCGTGGAAGCAGCGAACGTCCTTGCTCTGCCTGGTTCTGTTTTGTGTGCTCCCTTTGTGAAGATCTTTCCCTTTTGTTCGAACCTTGGGCTCTGCTCACCTGGTACATCATCATCAACAGGACCACAAGCAATTCTTGCTTCCTTTGAAACAAACTCCACGAACACTGAGAAGGGTGGGTACCTTCCTGCCCCGTTTCCATGGAGCCAGTCGTCAACTATCCTCTTCCACCTGTCCGTGAGGTTTCGCGGGAGCTTCTTCAGCATGAGCTGGTTCTCGACGTAGTCATCCAAGATGGCCAGGTTCTGCTGTGAGTCCGCCGCAGCTGCCTGGCAGTGCTCGAGGTAGTCGGCAAAATCCCTCAGTCCATGGCCATCTCCAGCCTTGATCGTGGGCCAGCCTCTGATCTTGGCGCGGTATGCCTTTGCAACGATAAACTGGTTGCCGTATCTGTCAACCAGTTTTGCCTTGGCCTGTTGGTAGGCGCTGTCTGAGTGCAGGTGCAGGAGACCAGTTATAGCTCTCCTCGCCTCCCCGCCTGTGTACTTGTGGAGGAAGTGCAGTCGCTGCGCTGGAGAGCCAGTCTTACTCTCAATGTGAGTCTCGAAAGAGTTCAGCCACAAGTTGAATTTGGCTGGGTCTCCCTTGAAGATCTCAGGTTCCAGGGCTGGAAGGCTCTGCGGAAGGTACACACCAGCTGGCTGCAGCACTGGCTCCTCCCTGTAATCTGGTCTGCTCAGAACTGGAACGCTCTGCTGAGCCTGTGGTTCCACCAGCTGCTGTGGGTTATCTTGATGGACGCTTTCACACGGAGGGAAGCCTTGATGAGGTGCTGGCACTGAAACACCAGCAGTAGTTCTCTCTACTTCTTGTTGCGTCAACACAGGATCTGGGTCAATCTTCTCCAGCACCTTCATTCTTGCTTCACTCAAAAGCACATCCGCCTCGATCTCCAGCTGCTTCTGTTCTTGGTCCAGAGCTTCCTTCCTTTTGGTGATCAACAGCTGTTTTTCCGCAACCGAAGCTCGAGCTTCAGCCTCAGCTTTCTTCTGCATTACTTCAATCTTCATGAACAGTAGCTTTTCCTTGGCTTGTTGGGACAAGCATGAGGTAGCACTTCCACACTGGGAAACACTTCCTTGACCAGCACTTTTGAAGACCATGGTGGAAGTCAACAAGAATGATTCAAACTGGGTCTTGTACTTGTTCAGCTCCTTCAAATCTTCTGAGTACTGTATTTCAAGCACTTTCTTCTCATCTTGGTTCAGTAGAGAGCTCAGGACTTGGTAAGTCTGGATGAACTCGACATAGGAGTGCTTCCAGCTGTCGAACTCCTTCTGAATCAGTGCATTGCTTTCTTGCTTTGATATGGCTTCATCTATGGATGAACCACCAGCAAGCAACTGATTCCGCAGCTTGGTGTAAGCTCCACGCTTGACCTCAGCTTGGTACTGAGCTCCTCTTTCAGTTGGCTTCAGTAACCTTCCTTGGCTGGACCTTTGTTCATCCATGTTCTGTTCTCGGAATGAGGTAGGGCCCAAAGCAGACAACAATAATAAAAACACTACAAGATGAGTCAACATAAATGGTGGGGAGTGTACGAAAATACAGATGGGTTAGAATCTGTCGGACGTGTTAGCTGGTTGGGTTAGGGTAAGTCTACATACTGACTACTGTCCACATGGTGGACCTGCTGTAACACGCTCCTAAGAGTTTTTACTGTGCCAGCGGATACCTAACATACAACCTTGTGAAAGAATAAGAAAGAAGGAAATAAACTACAAGTGCCATATATTAGGTGAATAGACGTAAAAACCTGAAAAGCAATACACATGATGAGAAATTTCATATGTAACAAAATATAAGAGTCCTAAGGACACAAAACCAAACGAACCCAAAGCGAGGGTTAAGAAACTGTTAGGAACAATGTCTGTTACTTAATTGCATGCATTTTACTTTAATTCAAGAGGTTATTTGAGCTTGCAACACATCGCAATTATGCACAATGTTAAACAAACACATTCCCAGTATCGGCAATCTGTGGAGCGGAGCCGTCCAGTGGAGCGAACACATGTCAATCAGTTACCCGTTATACATACTCTGTTCGGAGTCGTGACTGTTCTTTACTTCATGGCATAAGCCCTTTTATAAACCTTTCAAGCTTTAGCCCATCGCGGACCTGTTGCCCCACGCGGTTCGGCGTGTAAAGAACGAAACATCGTGGTCATTCTTCAAATACCACGAATCTGGCACCATGTTCGCACGCCGCTCCGTAATTACCAGATAAACAAAACACTTCAACTTTGTGGATTTAGAGGGCCGGTGCTCTACAAATCATACGCAGTAACACTCGGGCGAAGGCAAATCCGCAGCTATGGTGGCTGCTAAATCGGTTTGAAGACAAGAAAGGCCCCCAAACATCGTGAAGAAAAATAACGCTAACAACAGGCATTCTGAACATACCCAGGAGTGATCCGTTGGCTCGTGCTCAGGCTGCCGTTTTATGGCTTTCTGTGTCACTGCTTTGTCGATGACACAGCGTGGCATGACTCTGGCTACGTCTATGCTTGCTAGAATGTAAAAGCCCAGGCCTAAGAAAGCCCTCCCTTCCGCAATTTTTTTAAGTGTATATTTATTGCCAGTGGGTGGTCAAAGTTTCACGGGCCGCAAAATTTTTGACGGGGGGAGGGGTAACAAGCTGAGGTAAAGCGTCGTTACTTAATCATATTATGCCACTCCTGTAAAACTCAAAATCTGTAGAAGCCTAATCGCACCCCCCCTTGAGATATTGAAAGTGCTCGGGAAACACCAGCTTTGGGGTTTAGTGAGGGCTACAGTGATCTATATTTTAGCCAACTTTCATTGACCTAGCAAAATATATCCAAGGTCAAACGAGGTTATTAAGGTCAAATCTGGGTCATGCTGACTATCTATAGAGAAATGCCGTGGTTAGGCGGAAGCAGATCACAAGTATACTGCAAACGAAGGGTATGGTGGAACTCCCAAATGTTGATCTCTGAAATTTTGGATCAAGGTCATTGACTTTTGTCGTCACAATATGATATATTCTTCATACAAATACTAAAACTAATACTGATGTAGCTGCTTAGCTGGAAATGAGGGCCTAACCTTTGACCTTGACCTGTTTCATAAACAAGTAGTAAGCTTAACTATGCCGTCATAACATTAAAGCAGAAGAAAGAAAAAGTGCAAAAACGTCGTTATGTTAAGTTTAACCACAGTACCTACGAGAAAACCCGTGGGAGCTTGGAGGCGAAATGCCCCTCCCCCTCTCATCTACCATATACCCATCTAGGGTTAAAAGAATATCCTCTCGAACGCTTCTACTGAAATATTTTTGCAAGTATCGCAAGAGATGATTTGCAAGGATGGTCTACCGTTGCGTGTCTTGGGAGCTGCGGTTTGGCTTTAGATGTTGTGTTCTGCCGTGTTATACAGCAGCAGCGTTGTTCCGCTGCTGTTTCTGTGCCTTTCTGCTGAACATCCATGTAACAGTACCGACTGCTGCGCATTTCTCTTCACTTCTCTGAGCCGCTTTCTGAGCTATGTGCTGATGGGTGCCGCTGTCTTTTCGTGGTCGTGCAGGGACTGAGGCTGGCGCGCAGTATTATTGGTACTGTAAAATATAAGTACATTTACCTTAAATCAGATAAACGTCTGGATGTTCACAGGAGGGCCAACAAGCCGTTGCATTTGGCACCGCACAGCGGCGGAGAGCGGTGGTGACCAGCGCCGCTGCCACGGCAGCCTCTGTTCCCGGTCTGCCTGTGTGCGTGTGCCTATTTAGAGTGTCGGTGTGAGCGAATGCCCGTGCCGCGCAGTGGTGGGCGTGGCTGCCGAGCCGGCCGCCCCCCGGCGCGCCAGCCAGGCCACCGTCGTGTCCGATGCGACCAGCGTGCCCGACGTCGTCGGTGAGTGCGTTCCAGCGTGCCCCCTCCCCCTGCGTTCACCCCGTGTGATGACCGGCTACACCAAACAGCATGCACTCTTCTCACTGGGAGCTCTGTTTTCAAGCTTGCGGCGTTCCCCGACTCACACGCGTGGCAAATGTGCGCCGAGCAGCTTACGCCCTCTAGCCGCGCTCACCGAGCGATCAGATGTGTGAGGTTGTAAAAAGCTAGGCTCGTGACGTGGCGGAATGCAAGTTTACGCTTTGTGTTTTATCACTAGATTAGTACGGCTCCCTTTTTGCCGCGTATTTTCTCCCTTCTTATGATCCATTTGCTTCTTTCATCACTCATACGAATGCGATTCGCCACCACTACGCTGTTGGGGTTCAGTCGTAGCTCCTTATAAAACGGCACATTCAGCACGCGACATCGGGGCGCCGGATCTACGCGTTTTATCTGGCGTCATTTTGTTGCCAGATCCTCATCCATACGTGATACCATCCGGGGTCTGGCAGGTGCAGTAATGTAACGCCTGCGCCAGTCCATTCTGCAGAGTTGTGGGTTCGAGTTCGCTTAGAGGTAGGACTTGGCGCCCGGCCCTAGCCCATGCCTAGCCAGCTCCTCTCCCCCTTCAACCGCACATAGCTGTGATGCGGTTGTGTCGTTAGCCCCTAGAAAAATGTATGATCCCTTTGGATCTGTCTCGATCGTGTGCAATTGCGAACGAGCGATTTGTTTAGTGCAAGCGCTCGCTTCTAGCTCGAGCCCTCCAATACGCATGGTGAGTCTTTCAAAACTCCACCAGTTCCCACCCCAGTCTTGTCCAGATCTACGCTTGAAAGCCCGCTTCAAGTGTTCAGAAGATTCGCTGACAGAATCCGCTCGTTTCTGCTCTGCTCACCACCAGGCAGTCCCAATTCGTGCGGGTTTTCGTGTAAAATTGAAGAGGAATGCAGCGTGATAACGTCCGCCGAAGATTGATTTGCGGTACCTGAGGCTGCGCCTTCGTGTCTAACGAAAATGGCTACTTAACTCTTTTTTGGTAGGTATATCTTGGGAAATATGTTCTTTTTACAGTGAGCTTAGAAGTCGAAGGGAAGGCTGTTGACTCAAACATTGTTCAAGGGGCGGTGGCACCTGCTTAATTGGTGTCGACCGCAGGGATAGCAATCTTGTGCAGCGTGCCAAAACACCAGGGGTTGTCCCAATACTCGCTGTTCGCAATTAGAAACGTATTCGGGGACGAACTCAGCCTCATTTCTGTCCTCTCCGCGTGCTACCGACGCGACGCCATGAAAGGGGAGGTGTTCGGGGAGGGTCGGACTTCCGATCAGTTGCTGTTTGTTTCTCCGCTAACCGTCAGTCGTGGAGCAAAAGGTGAACCAAACAAGGCTTTATCCTCTGCAGAACTGGCAAGTCAGACCGAATTCCACGAGGGCGCAGCTCTGCTTTGAATGTTCTTGTAGATTTGTCCGTATGTGAGGAGAAAACTTAGGGCAAAAATATCCACGTTTGGCATAGAAAAGGGGCATCGGGAGGCGGGCGTCCAATATAGTATAATCGCTTCTTGAACAGAATGGCCAACGTTAATCAAATTAGGAAATTTAACAAATGACCATCCGCTTACTCGCGTGTTTTTACTTCAAAGTCCAAGTTCAAAGTGTGGATAGGTGACTAGAATGTGTATGAATTGATAGCAGCAGATGGCTAGAGTTGGATCGGGCACACATAGCCAAAGCAGTTGACATGCCCTAAAACCCCAATCATCATCATCTGGAGTTGGATTAAGGTCCCATTGAACCTAATAATCTCTTAGACCGTGTGGTATGGTTCTTGGACGTTCCAGCGTGGCTCTCGCTCTCTGAATTTCAGCGTATCTCAGGTGTACATAACTAATGTCGCCCGGGGGAAAGTGCCAAGGACTCCTCCCGCTTCTAAACGAGGATCGCCCGTGGCCGGGGCAGGATTGTATCATTAACTGAACGGCATACGCCCATTGCTGTAAATGTGTATTCATTGTGTGACACCTGCGCCAGACACCATGGCAGCATGCTTCACTCTGTT
Organism: Lepas anatifera; assembly: GCA_034440635.1. Classification (NCBI taxonomy): domain Eukaryota; kingdom Metazoa; phylum Arthropoda; class Thecostraca; family Lepadidae; genus Lepas; species Lepas anatifera. The sequence goes on along the minus strand of JAOTON010001596.1, from coordinate 367,432 downwards.
TTTGGTAGATGTGACTGGTGGTGGTGTACTCCGCCCTCTTTTGGTTAGATGTTTGCTGTTTGATGCTACACTTATAAACATGGCAAGCTCGTACCTGACAAAATGCGGCGGCCTGTTTGGACCATAACGGCCATTTTTCGTGGGTTAAATCAGCGTTTATGCATCATTTTAATTGGCCATTGATATTATTAGTGACGCGATAAGTGAGCCGTCTCTTATTTAAGGCTTCGTCATGGGTGAAGGTTTTCCAGAAAGCCGATATAGGAGGGACTTGTGTTCTGTATTTGTGGGACGTTTTCAGCGGCTGCGGATGTTTTCCATTGTCGACCTGGTTTGCGTGCAGACGGCCAGCTTGACTAGAGCTAACTTCTGATGTCGCCCGTATGCACCCGTGCAGACACGTGATATCCAGCTCCGGCCAAACTCATCTGTTTTCTGAATGTCTGTTTCACAAGTTGGATCCTCCCTCTTTTGTTGGAACTAGCGTTTTGTGATTTGATGCCGCCTTGCGATTTGAACGGAGTGCTTGGGCTCGGCCCCGGATCGTTATGTGCAGAGTTGGGAACGTGATGTGCTGCAGTCTTACACCTTTTTGCAGTGTTCGTTCAGCTTGTGCTCACATTTAAAGGCCAAGAGAGAGGCATGGTGGCAGCACGTGCGATATAAGATTATTCTAGTACTCTATTCTTCTGATACAAACGGAGCTAGCATGTGCTGAAACGGCCTTTCACACTTTGAAAGCTATGAAAGAAGAAAAACGTTTGTTTCTAACAGTTTCATGCTTGTACGCGCCTGCACCCGCCAGGACGAGTCCGATGTACCCCCAAAAGCTAGGGTCGAGAGATAGTTATTATACAGGTACGGCTTAGCTCACACGCGCTTAAGTCATCTGCGAGAAGAAACCAAGCAAAATAGCAAATAAAGGATGTGCTTAAAGAGATATGCGCGAAAAATGTGTTTTTTGGTTTGTTGCTGTTTGAAAAATCTTGATTACAAAACTGTCAATTATTTTTGTATCTTCGGCAAAATTGTTGAAGGCCACTCAACTATTATTGAAATGTGTTAACGGTACTGGTAAAAGGCTGAAACCTGCTCTTCATCTCAATGTTTTCGAAAACTATTTTAAGTTTTTAAAGTAATTGTTTTTGTAATTAAAAATATCTGTTCTCCTGTATTTGTATTTGAATTAATTTTATACAACCCATAAAACTACGAAAGGAATCAGTTTGGCCTAAAAGTGGAGCATAAAATGTTTACTCAAGTCGTTACGTACCTCGGGTCTTCAGTGGTTTTCTACAAAATTCCCAGAATGACGAAACTTTTGCGTCAGATACGTCACGTGACCCAGGTATGAGAATTACTGGGCTTCTGATTTGTTAATTGTGATTTGGTTAATTGTGATTTCTTTGAAGCTATATATTTCAGTTTCAAAAGAGTTTTGGATTGCTATTTTTTTCAAGTAACTTTTTCTGTGATAGTTCGAGGTTCTACGCCACTATTTAGGAGAGATATGACCTTGTTCATGGAGAAATTGATGGTCATAGCCGAGGCTACGTCATTTGATCGATAGTGAGAATTATCGATAAGTCGTCTAGAAATGTTGTCTTTGAGAGACATTTTAAGGCATTTGGAGGCCGAATTCCCAAAAATGAGAAAAAGAAGTCTGGAGCAGCTTTTTGTGACCTTTTAATCAGGCCAATAATTTTTTTCGCGTATCTCCCTTTAAAATATGAAAGCACCATTTTCAAGCTTAAACACTCCATATTAACAATGGCGGTACGTCTCTAGCTGTTCCATAAGAAAATCCTGGATGCTGCCCACCTTCCTGGGCGCGTGTGCAAGGACGTTTGCATGGCTGGCTCCAGGCAGGACGCCATCACGCGACATAACTAATGCATTGTTGACGACGCTGAACACGTCACATTCCGGGCAGGCGTAATGCTCACTAGTGGCGCCGCTCACATTCCGGGCAGGCGTAATGCTCACTAGTGGCGCCGCTCACATTCCGGGCAGGCGTAATGCTCACTAGTGGCGCCGCTCACATTCCGGGCAGGCGTAATGCTCACTAGTGGCGCCGCTCACATTCCGGGCAGGCGTAATGCTCACTAGTGGCGCCGCTCACATTCCGGGCAGGCGTAATGCTCACTAGTGGCGCCGCTCACATTCCGGGCAGGCGTAATGCTCACTAGTGGCGCCGCTCACATTCCGGGCAGGCGTAATGCTCACTAGTGGCGCCGCTCACGCAGGTCTCGCCAGAGCAACCAACAACAAAGACAAAGGCCAATTCCGTGATTGTCTTCAGCTGTCTCTTAATTCGTCTTCACACACACACACACACATAACACAAATATATATATATATATATATATATATATATATATATATATATATATATATATATATATATATATATTATTCGTATAAGGGTACCGTCTCACTATGCAACACTCCGTTGATGACAGTTGTGGAATTGACCCCGGCCTGTATTTCGATCCTTCATCGTTTGCAACCTGGGCTGAAGATTACGTAATTGCGGCTAACTGTCAATAATCTACCCACGGTCAATATCCTGAGCGCTGCTCTATTGTGCGCACACACTAAAATGCATCACCATGAAACGAGTGATGGGTTTTGGGCGTGTCAGCGAGCACCAGCAAGTGACTGGATACAGAACCAGCAAGTGACTGGATACAGAACCAGCGAGTGACTGGATACAGAACCAGCGAGTGACTGAATACAGGACCAGCAATGGGCTGGATGCAGAACCAGCAAACAGAACCACAAGACGAACAGCACCATTAAGTACTGGATACGGAACCAGCAAGTACTGGATACAGAACCAGCAAGTACTGGATACAGAACCAGCAATGGGCTGGATGCAGAACCAGCGAGTGACTGGATACAGAACCAGCGAGTGACTGGATACAGAACCAGCGAGTGACTGAATACAGGACCAGCAATGGGCTGGATGCAGAACCAGCAATGGGCTGGATGCAGAACCAGCAAGTGACTGGATACAGCACCATTAAGTGACTAGATACAGAACCAGCAAGTGACTGGATACAGAACCAGCGAGTGACTGGATACAGAACCAGCGAGTGACTGAATACAGGACCAGCAATGGGCTGGATGCAGAACCAGCAATGGGCTGGATGCAGAACCAGCAAGTGACTGGATACAGCACCATTAAGTGACTGGATACAGAACCAGCAAGTGACTGGATACAGAACCAGCAAGTCACTGGATACAGAACCAGCAATGGGCTGGATGCAGAACCAGCGAGTGACTGGATACAGAACCAGCAAGTGACTGGATACAGGACCAGCAATGGGCTGGATGCAGAACCAGCAATGGGCTGGATGCAGAACCACAAGATGCAGAACCAGCAAGTGACTGGATACAGCACCATTAAGTGACTGGATACAGAACCAGCGAGTGACTGGATACAGAACCAGCAAGTGACTGAATACAGCACCATTAAGTGACTGGATACAGGACCAGCAAGTGACGAATACAGCACCATTAAGTGACTGGATACAGAACCAGCAGTACTGGATACAGAACCAGCAAGTGACTGGATACAGACCAGCAATGCTGATGCAGAACCAGCAATGCTGATGCAGAACCAGCAAGTGACTGGATACAGAACGAGCGAGTGACTGGATACAGAACCAGCAAGTGACTGGATACAGGACCAGCAATGGGCTGGATGCAGAACCAGCAATGGGCTGGATGCAGAACCAGCAAGTGACTGGATACAGCACCATTAAGTGACTGGATACAGAACCAGCAAGTGACTGGATACAGAACCAGCGAGTGACTGGATACAGAACCAGCAAGTGACTGGATACAGGACTAGCAATGGGCTGGATGCAGAACCAGCAATGGGCTGGATGCAGAACCAGCAAGTGACTGGATACAGCACCATTAAGTGACTGGATACAGGACCAGCAATGGGCTGGATGCAGAACCAGCGAGTGACTGGATACAGCACCATTAAGTGACTGAATACAGAACCAGCAAGTGACTGGATACAGGACCAGCGAGTGACTGGATACAGAACCAGCAAGTGACTGGATACAGGACCAGTGAGTGACTGGATACAGGACCATCGAGTGACTGGATACAGGACCAGCAAGTGACTGAATACAGGACCAGCAAGTGACTGAATACAGCACCAGCAATGGGCTGGATGCAGAACCAGCGAGTGACTGGATACAGCACCAGCAATGGGCTGGATGCAGAACCAGCGAGTGACTGGATACAGCACCATTAAGTGACTGAATACAGAACCAGCAAGTGACTGGATACAGGACCATTAAGTGACTGGATACAGGACCAGCAAGTGACTGGATACAGGACCAGCAAGTGACTGGATACAGCACCATTAAGTGACTGGATACAGGACCAGCAAGTGACTGGATACAGAACCATTAAGTGACTGAATACAGGACCAGCAAGTGACTGGATACAGGACCATTAAGTGACTGGATACAGGACCAGCAAGTGACTGGATACAGGACCAGGTGACTGGATACAGGACCAGCAAGTGACTGGATACAGGACCAGCGAGTGACTGGATACAGGACCAGCAAGTGACTGGATACAGGACCAGCGAGTGACTGGATACAGGACCAGCAAGTGACTGGATACAGGACCAGCAAGTGACTGAATACAGAACCAGCAAGTGACTGAATACAGGACCAGCGAGTGACTGGATACAGGACCAGCGAGTGACTGGATACAGGACCAGCAAGTGACTGAATACAGAACCAGCAATGGGCTGGATGCAGAACAGCAAGTGACTGGATACAGGACCATTAAGTGACTGAATACAGAACCAGCAAGTGACTGAATACAGGACCAGCAAGTGACTGGATACAGGACCAGCGAGTGACTGGATACAGGACCAGCAAGTGACTGAATACAGGACCAGCAATGGGCTGGATGCAGAACCAGCAATGAGCTGGATACAGCACCATTAAGTGACTGAATACAGAACCAGCAAGTGACTGGATACAGGACCAGCAAGTGACTGGATACAGGACCAGCGAGTGACTGGATACAGGACCAGCAAGTGACTGAATACAGGACCAGCAATGGGCTGGATGCAGAACCAGCAAGTGACTGAATGCAGAACCAGCAAGTGGCTGGATACAGAACCATTAAGTGACTGAATACAGAACCAGCAATGGGCTGGATGCAGAACAGCGAGTGACTGGATACAGGACCAGCAAGTGACTGAATACAGAACCAGCAATGGGCTGGATGCAGAACCAGCAAGTGACTGAATACAGAACCAGCAATGGGCTGGATGCAGAACCAGCAAGTGACTGAATACAGAACCAGCAATGGGCTGGATGCAGAACAGCGGGTGACTGGATACAGGACCAGCAAGTGACTGAATACAGAACCAGCAATGGGCTGGATGCAGAACCAGCAAGTGACTGAATACAGAACCAGCAATGGGCTGGATGCAGAACAGCGAGTGACTGGATACAGGACCAGCAAGTGACTGAATACAGAACCAGCAATGGGCTGGATGCAGAACCAGCAAGTGGCTGGATACAGCACCATTAAGTGACTGGATACAGCACCATTAAGTGACTGGATACCGGACCAGCAAGTGACTGGATACAGAACCATTAAGTGACTGAATACAGGACCAGCAAGTGACTGGATACAGGACCAGCGACTGACTGGATACAGGACCAGCAAGTGACTGAATACAGAACCAGCAATGGGCTGGATGCAGAACCAGCAATGGGCTGGATGCAGAACCAGCAAGTGACTGGATACAGCACCATTAAGTGACTGGATACAGGACCAGCAAGTGACTGGATACAGAACCATTAAGTGACTGAATACAGGACCAGCAATGGGCTGGATGCAGAACCAGGAGGTGGCTGGATGCCGCTGGTGCCGGCTCTGTAGGAACTAAGTAAGGACTAAGTAAGGAACTTTCGGCAAGTGGTCGTCCATAAACTTCGGAACGCGAGTCAGTCACGGCGTTATCAGAGCGAGGGGGGCTGAGTGGAGTCAGTCACGGCGTTATCAGAGCGAGGGGGGCTGAGTGGAGTCAGTCACGGCGTTATCAGAGCGAGGGGGGCTGAGTGGAGTCAGTCACGGCGTTATCAGAGCGAGGGGGGGCTGAGTGGAGTCAGTCACGGCGTTATCAGAGCGAGGGGGGGCTGAGTGGAGTCAGTCACGGCGTTATCAGAGCGAGGGGGGGCTGAGTGGAGTCAGTCACGGCGTTATCAGAGCGAGGGGGGGCTGAGTGGAGTCAGTCACGGCGTTATCAGAGCGAGGGGGGCTGAGTGGAGTCAGTCACGGCGTTATCAGAGCGAGGGGGGGCTGAGTGGAGTCAGTCACGGCGTTATCAGAGCGAGGGGGGGCTGAGTGGAGTCAGTCACGGCGTTATCAGAGCGAGGGGGGGCTGAGTGGAGTCGGTCACGGCGTTATCAGAGCGAGGGGGGCTGAGTGGAGTCAGTCACGGCGTTATCAGAGCGAGGGGGGCTGAGTGGAGTCAGTCACGGCGTTATCAGAGCGAGGGGGGCTGAGTGGAGTCAGTCACGGCGTTATCAGAGCGAGGGGGGCTGAGTGGAGTCAGTCACGGCGTTATCAGAGCGAGGGGGGCTGAGTGGAGTCAGTCACGGCGTTATCAGAGCGAGGGGGTTGAGTGGAGTCAGTCACGGCGTTATCAGAGCGAGGGGGGCTGAGTGGAGTCAGTCACGGCGTTATCAGAGCGAGGGGGGCTGAGTGGAGTCAGTCACGGCGTTATCAGAGCGAGGGGGGGCTGAGTGGAGTCAGTCACGGCGTTATCAGAGCGAGGGAGGGGCTGAGTGGAGTCAGTCACGGCGTTATCAGAGCGAGGGGGCTGAGTGGAGTCAGTCACGGCGTTATCAGAGCGAGGGGGGGCTGAGTGGAGTCAGTCACGGCGTTATCAGACGGTGAACATGGACGCCAGAGAGTGCGTTACACAGGCAGAGGATCACAAAATATGCGTTTGGTATGGACGACCCCTAGTGCCTTGGCCGGAGATGACCCTCCCTGAGCGAGGGTCACCCAACGTGAAATCGCCAGCCTTATTCCATACGATCAGAGAGCTACAGAGCTTCTCTGCCTGGATGTCTGGGAAGGGGGAGGGGTGAGTTCTCTGGCCGAATTCAAAGCACACCTGGAAAGTATATTTGTACTCTGATAGCGTCCAACTCACCTCCTCTCGAAGATGTCTGTCCAAAGATCAAATTTAGGACCACTTGAATATGATTTACTGCAAACTCTATCCATTACCTTCTTAGGTACCTGGGCGCTGTATCGGTATGCATCGCACATGTGAGTAAAAGTGGACGGAATGAAATTTGGGTACTGACCAGAATGGTTGAAGTCGATTGGGAGATGCCATGCTAGCCACGGCTGCTGGTCTAATTGGGAGATGCCATGCTAGCCACGGCTGCTGGTCTAATTGGGAGATGCCATGCTAGCCACGGCTGCTGGTCTAATTGGGAGATACCATGCTAGCCACGGCGGCTGGTCTAATTGGGAGATGCCATGCTAGCCACGGCTGCTGGTCTAATTGGGAGATACCATGCTAGCCACGGCGGCTGGTCTAATTGGGAGATACCATGCTGGCGAGGGCTGCTGGTCTAATTAGGAGATACCATGCTAGCCACGGCTTCTGGTCTAATTGGGAGATACCATGCTGGCCACGGCTACCGGTCTAAATGGGAGATACCATGCTGGCCACGGCGGCTGGTCTAATTGGGAAATACCATGCTGGCCACGGCTACTGGTCTAATTGGGAGATACCATGCTGGCGAGGGCTGCTGGTCTAATTAGGAGATACCATGCCAGCCACGGCTACTGGTCTAATTGGGAGATACCATGCTGGCCACGGCTACTGGTCTAATTGGGAGATACCATGCTGGCCACGGCGGCTGGTCTAATTGGGAAATACCATGCTGGCCACGGCTACTGGTCTAATTGGGAGATACCATGCTGGCGAGGGCTGCTGGTCTAATTGGGAGATACCATGCTGGCGAGGGCTGCTGGTCTAATTAGGAGATACCATGCCAGCCACGGCTACTGGTCTAATTGGGAGATACCATGCTGGCCACGGCTACTGGTCTAATTGTTAGATACCATGCTGGCCACAGCTGCTGGTCTAATTGGGAGATACCATGCTGGCCACAGCTGCTGGTCTAATTGGGAGATACTATGCTGGCCACAGCTGCTGGTCTAATTGGGAGATACCATGTTGGCCACAGCTGTTGGTCTAATTGGGAGATACTATGCTGGCCACGGCTGCTGATCTAATTGGGAGATACTATGCTGGTCACAGCTGCTGGTCTAATTGGGAGATACCATGCTGGCCACAGCTGCTGGTCTAATTGGGAGATACCATGCTAGCCACGGCTGCTGGTCTAATTGGGAGATACCCTGCTGGCCACGGCTGCTGGTCTAATTTGGAGATACCCTGCTGGCCACGGCTGCTGGTCTAATTGGGAGATACCATGCTGGCGAGGGCTGCTGGTCTAATTAGGAGATACCATGCTAGCCACGGCTGCTGGTCTAATTGGGAGATACCATGCTGGCGAGGGCTGCTGGTCTAATTGGGAGATACCATGCTGGCGAGGGCTGCTGGTCTAATTAGGAGATACCATGCTAGCCACGGCTGCTGGTCTGGTGTTTCTGACGGCGTCCTGCCGGTGAGAGCAGGGGAAACTGCTATATTACTACGCCCTTGGCTGGTGGAACCAACCTATATCCAGTTTTTACCCAAAGACAGCGGCGTGATAATATGTATTGCTATGCGAACCCGATATGTTCGCCTGCCTGGCATATTTAGCTTATTTTCATTTTGCATTGCCCCTGTGAAGGGAGATCTGTTTCGGCATTGTTGCAAGATGTTGCAAAATGGGATTTTGGGATTCGCGTAAGGTAATGCCAGATTGTCTCGACAGATGGCAGGAGTCAGCTGGAGGCGGACTACATCCAGCGTTGCCTTGGCAACCTGACCCCGCTTCAGGAGAGTCAGCTGATTCAGCTTCGCACATGGGTGTCGGAGCTGGTCAAAGGCAAGGTAGGTAGTCACCAGCGAGTGCAGTAAGGCACCTGGTTGTGACAGGTACTGAAACCAGCGTTCATCTATTCAATACCGGTTTCTGATATACCTCACCCAACCTTGGGAAGGAGGAGAGCAACACTAGCAAGTTGTGGCAATGTAAAGTTGTCCGCTATTGAAGGTGGATGTTGTGTTGTGCCCGCTGGAATCTCCTTTGGGTTACTAATAATGCACCCTTTCCTTTCGCATACCTCTAGCAGGGGAGGGTTGAGAGCAGCGATGAATGAAGTGAAAATGTTCCTTCACCGTGGGTCCAGAACTCAGGCTGGCTGGTGGATCAAAGTCGGACTCTCCGCTGCCGGGACGGCCGCTTCTTCCCGCCGTCATCACTTGGCCAGTGCTCGGCCCGTCAGGTGTCCGTATCTGTCTGTCAAATCACGCGCCGCCTTTTTCAGACGCCGGGCGACGCCACCCTGCTGCGTTTCCTGCGCGCGCGCGACTTCAGCGTGGAGAAAGCGCGCGAAATGATCAGCGCCAGCTTGGTGTGGCGGAAGAAGTACCAGGTGGACAGGATCCTGCAGGAGTACCAGCTGCCGGCCGTCGCCACCGACTACTTCCCCGGAGGCTGGCACCACAGCGACGCAGGTGGGCGGACCGCGCGCTGGCCGGCGTCGAGGGAATTGGACTGGGGAACGGTGGGGCTGGAGGGATACCAAGATTGCAGGGTGGTCTGGCTTGCGAAGTGTGTCTCAGCATCAGAAGTTAGGTTGAAAACATATCCCTCCCTCGTCCTTTCTACGAACCTGGGGGAAGTAATCAGAACTAACCTTTGAGGTACGGTACTGCTTCAAGTGGCTGAAGCTAATTCTGGAATGTGCATGATTGAGAGAGCAGTACAGCATCGCCTACTGCCTGATGTGTCTTGTCCCGATGAATATTGCAGTGTGCAGATCGTTGCAGGATTTGCTTATTGTGCTCGCAAGACCAAGCTACCAGAAGGCTGGCATCGCTGTTCTCTCTTTGCCAGACGGGCGACCGCTGTTTATTCTTCGTCTGGGGCAGATGGACGTGAAGGGGCTGATCAAGGCCGTCGGCGAGGAGGGTCTGCTCAAACTGGTCAGTGTCCATCAGTGTTGACGCTGCTGTGGCGTGTATGAAATTCTCTCGGCCAGGCCCTCAAAGTCAATGCAAAATTCACATACATTCGCAAGCCTACGTGTATTTATTTATCTGAATTATTGGCTTCGGATAGCCCCAATAAAAGGCAAAGTATAAGGTATCAGAGATGCAACATTATGTACACCATAAAAGTATACACAGTAGAAAATGAACAAAATGACCAAAGAGGCATAAGCTTAACACATGAAAATAGGAAAACAGGGAAAGCGATACAAACCCTTACACACATAAAAAACATCAACAGCATCAGACAGTCTGCTCATACACTCATTACAAAGAGGCAACATAGGCTTTCACTTTTCCACGAAATGATTGGTAGGTATATGTAAATACATCTGCAGCCCGGCACATTTGTAAAAGCACTGGTCTTTCCCCGACGGGGCGGTTGCCGGGCGACGTCAGGTGCTTGTGAATTGTTGAAGTCAGACACTCGAGAGGCTGATTAGGTAGCACAAATCTTGTTGAATTTGACAGCCAATGGGTTCCATGTTCGCTTGCGTTTATTTCTATCAGATGGGGTGTGCAAATTTGCAGCTTGGAGTCACGAAGAAAGCGAAAAGCTCACTGAGTGTGTTTCCAGAAAGCTTTAATCTGCACTTCTAGTGGTGCGCCACACGCCGCACGCCGCTGAGCATATATGATGGCCTGACGCTGACGAAATCTTTCGAATCTAACAGCTCTCCGGCCTCTGTCAGTTGTTGTCTTCGTCCCTGTCCGTATGTCTCTGTTCTGAAAACTGATATCAGATACTGGATTTGGAGATGTGAACGTTAGGTCACTCCAGGCTCTACCGGGCCTTTCAGACCACAGGAATGACCGTGCCCGAACTGCAGGTGCTGCACATCTGCGAGGAAGGTCTGCGGCTGGCCGAGGAGGCCACCATGCGTGAGGGCCGTCCCATCAGCTCCTGGACCCTGCTGGCCGACCTGGACGGACTCAACATGCGACACCTCTGGCGGCCCGGCATCAAGGTCTCTCTCTCTCTCTCTCTCTCTCTCTCTCTCTCTCTCTCTCTCTCTCTCTCTCTCTCTCTCTCTCTCTCTCTCTCTCTCTCTCTCTCTCTCTCTCTCTCTCTCTCTCTCTCTCTCTCTCTCTCTCTCTCTCTCTCTCTCTCTCTCTCTCTCTCTCTCTCTCTCTCTCTCTCTCTCTCTCTCTCTCTCTCTCTCTCTCTCTCTCTCTCTCTCTCTCTCTCTCTCTCTCTCTCTCTCTCTCTCTCTCTCTCTCTCTCTCTCTCTCTCTCTCTCTCTCTCTCTCTCTCTCTCTCTCTCTCTCTCTCTCTCTCTCTCTCTCTCTCTCTCTCTCTCTCTCTCTCTCTCTCTCTCTCTCTCTCTCTCTCTCTCTCTCTCTCTCTCTCTCTGCTCTCTCTCTCTTGCTCTCTCTGCTCTTGCTCTCTCTCTCTCTCTCTCTCTCTCTCTCTCTCTCTCTCTCTCTCTCTCTCTCTCTCTCTCTCTAACCGGCTAATTGGTCACAGTTTCCACGGACAGCTTCTTGCCACTAACTAACGACACTTGTAGGCAGCTTCGTTCTCTGTAAGACCACGTACGTATTTACCTTTGTAATGGCTCCCTTTCGCCTCAGGCTCTGCTGCGGATCATTGAGATCATGGAGGCCAACTACCCGGAGACCATGGGCCGCGTGCTCATCATCCAGGCGCCGCGGGTGTTTCCCATCCTGTGGACGCTGGTCTCCACCTTCATCGACGAGAAGACCCGGGAGAAGTTCCTGTTCTGCGACCACGACTTCCAGCACGGCCTCAAGGACTACATACCGGAGAAGCACATACCCGAGTACCTGGGCGGAAAGGCGGAGGTGAGCCACGCCTGGGAGACTTGTTGCGGGCGTCCTCTACGTGAAAACTTTGAATTATGCTATGTTTATATTTTTAGATATGCCACGATTATGTTGACTTGAGTTAGATTGTCGTGTTGATGGGTATTTTTTTACGAAACGTGGCAATGGGAATTTTCTGGTCCCACTTCCGACAATGAATGTGCATCCTATATCTCTCGCTTTGGTTTCTCCGCATCTAATATCTTACGGACGTTTATTTTTAGAAACGTCCGTGATTCGTGTGCATTTCGGCTTATTTTACGGATATGCCGTTTATAAACGAATGAGATATTATGCCCCAGTTACCAGGGGCGTAGGAACGGTTTGAAAAGTGGGGGCCAACCTTAGAGGGGGCCACCTCAAGGGGGGCCCCAGTCCATGGGGACCCATAATTATATAAAAAAATTAGTTAGCTCGTTTGGTGTCAATAAGGCACGCATGCACACTAGGGTGCCAACGTATGGAAAATTGAGGAATTAAATTTTGCCCTATGATTTTGATTTGTACCTATTATGATCTAATAAATCATAGTAAAACGCAAAAAACATTTTTTGGGTTTTTTACCTAGACCCTGTTCAAATACGAAATACATTTTTAAGCTCTTTTGGAGGATTTCAATCATGTTTTACCACGAGTGCGTTTCTTATATTTACATATGTTTAGGCCCTTTTATCACATTTACAAAATTAAAAACTGTTTAGAAAACTACAGACAATGCTTTGATACCAAACAGCCTCACTTCGCTATGCCTAATCAACATTTTGCTTATTTGATGACAAAAATGGGTACATTTATTTAGGCTGTTACGGATCCCTTCTTTCCATCATTAGAGATTGATTTAGGTAAAGGCTGATCACAATAAATACGTCTAGCTATATTTCGATGCCTAAAATGCAGAGCTCCAGCATGACTGCAAGTGCAATGTAGGTACTTAATGGCCAGCTTTGTGATGCTGTGGAGGTGTGGGCGTGGTGATATAGTGGTTAGCAACCTTGCTTTCCCCGCGACCAACCCGGGTTTAAGGCACGGCAGATTCCTTGTGCAAGGAGCAATTTGACTCCCAAGAAACCCCTCCCAACAGGGAAAGAGTTGGCGACGCCATACAACCCTGGCATCGAAGGACGTCACGCCTTTCAATGGTTTAGGGACTACTGTTGCTCGGCATTTGATGCGGGGTCCGTATCCGATTCATGCTTTGTGTTGGGATTGATATGGGATGGAGTTTGATTGGGTCCAGTTCTCGGGACTCATTTGGAAACACTCGGGTAGTAGGTGCCTTGGTTTTTCACGAAGCGCTCCTCCTCCAGAGGCTTGCAGGCAGCGTACTTGCTGATATTTGCATATACGTTGCGGGGGCCTACCTCAAAAGGGGGGCAGTATCCCCTGACCCCCGGTTCCTATGCCTATGCCGCCCAGGGGCCGCCAAATTATCTCGGAGGACCCCAAGGTCCAGACCATGGCTCAGGAACCCAGATCAGTCAGCTCAAGGGCCCAGTCCAGTGCATTAGCCTCGGGACCAGCTTATCAAGGGACCGTACATAAGCACAGAACCCCTAGAAGCTCATCACAGTGGAGCTCCAGATTCGCACAGGGTGCCAGATTAGCTTAGGGGCCCGGTTCAGCTCGGGGGTCCCCAGGTCGACTTATGTAGGGTTTCAAAACAGCTCAAGGGGCTTGTTCAAGCTCACGGATCCCAGCTTAGCTCAATGACGCTAGAACAGTTCAGGGGCCCAGACCAGCTCAGGTCTTGGTCAGCAAGGCCAGCTCAGCTCAGGGGCCAGATCGGTGATAGGGTCCCCTCTCATACCAGCTCTGGGGTCATTCAAGCTCACGGCCCTGCTAGCCCAGGACTTTAGAAGAGTTCAGGGCCCCCATACCAGATCAGGGGCCCCAGTTAAGCACAGGGGTACCCAGATTAGCTCAGGGCCCCAGCTAGGCTTAGGGTGTCCCAGGGTGTCTGATATAGAGTCTCAGAACACAGTGGCGTAGTCAGGATTCGGCCAAGGAGGGGTCCGACTACCGTCGGGGGCCCCAGATCGGGGGTCCTCTTAGTAACCGGGGCCCATCTCCTATATCTTTTGTATAGTATTTTAACATTCACATGAAGGAAATTTTGTTGTGCCTTTTTAAGCATTTATTCTTATTTTGTTTATAGCTTGATTTTTTCGATCCGACCAAATGTTGGTAAACTAAGGTTACCAAATATTAAGGATGGCCCATACCTTATATGGTAGCGTGGCTATAATAACAGCTTTGTGCCATATTTCGGGAAGTTCAATGTTGATGCGCGCATGATGTTACACCCGAGTCTACCTCAATTCACTCTGGTAATCAGACATGAAGTTATTGAAGTTTAGTCGTTTTGAGTACGTAGAAATTATCTTCTACGGGAAATGATTAGCAATTATTTCCCGGTATCGAATCCATGAACTCTTCAATCAGGAAATTTCAAAAGAAACGGGAAAAAACTAAAAAAATACAAAGGACATGTAGTGTGTCCCGAACGTTACATAACCTCAATTCCGTCGATAGATCCTGTTGAGATCCAGTTACTTTCTTACCCTTGCTATCTTGTAAACGAGCAAATTACCAAGACAAAATGCGCCTGAGATATCTATCGCCTTGGATCTCTCTGTCATTATTATTTTCAACCTTTCATACCTATTTTTCCTTTGAGGATTATGCTCATCGATTTCTGTCATTACCCTTGTTTGTCTAGTTTCCTACGAAAATATTTGAAGTTTGTTTATTTCAGAATATTTAAGAATGCAGTTATTGGTGTTAAGCTAATAGATTAAAATTGACTGAAGTGCCAAATTCCCTGTTCGATTTGCTCTTATGGTAAAATTAGTTTATTTTTTGCCTTTCCTTCGATAATGGTGCCTGATGGACATGTTTCAATTTGTCTTTTTGTACGCAATAGGGGTAGATACATTTTTTCCGAGGCATATGATTTGGAAAATTTTTATTCGAGCTCTGGGGCCACCTAAGACCAACACTTGGCGGCACTCACAAAGCTAATTTTCGGCCGCTCTCCTGATTATATCTCAGGGGGTCTCTGAGACCGATTCACGGCGCCTTTTGATCAAAACTGGGGGCCCCTGAGAATCTCTCGGGGCTCCTGCGATTAGTTAATCGGCAGCACCTCTGAGACTAATTATTCCCCCCCCCAGATTTACTCTGGAGGTGGGGGCTGAGAATGACTATCGTGGCCATCCAGATTAGCTCTTGGGGTCCTCTGAGGCTGTCTTTGGGGTGGGAGAGGGGGACTGGGGATGACTTCCAACAGCCCTCTGAGACTTACTCTAGGGCGCCCCTGAGACAAACACCCCGGGGGGGGTGGAATCACCTCTGAGACTGATTCTTTGGCGTTCCTGAGACTGACTCTCGGAGGTCCCCCTGAAATAGACTTTTGCGAGGCCCTGAGAACTACTCTCTGGGGCCCCTGAGACTAGCTCGGCCCCCTCCACCTCCCCTGAGACAGACTCCCGGGGCCCCTGATACCGAATTTTGGGGCCCCTGAGACCAACCCTCTGGGGGCCCCCCGAAATCTGCTTTCGGGGGGCCTTGAGACTGACTCTCAGGGCGGGGGCCTTGAGACCGACTCGGGACGCCCTGAGAACAAATCTTCAGGGGCCCCTGAGACTGACTCTGGGGGCCCCGTGATCAGAGAATTCTTTGCAGTGGTTCAGATTGGCCCAAGGGGGTCTGCGGACGCCTAGGGCCCCATTGGCTACACCACTGCATCCACACTTTCGGGGGCCCTCCAAAATCACCATTTGGAGGCCCCTAAAATAATTTCTCCCCCAGACCAATACTCCGGAGCCCCTTGATACTAATGCCCGGGGGCTTCTAAGACCAAGCTCGGGGTCTCACTTAGATCAGGCTCAGGGGCACCCTTAGACCCATGATCGCGCTTTTCTCGGGAGTAACTTGACACCGATGTTCCGGGGCCCTCAAGATCAATATTTCGAGCCCCCCCCCGAGACTAATGCTCGGTACTCTGGAGTCCCTCAATGCCGATACTCGGGGGTCCTGAACCCAGGCTTGGGGGCCCCTGAGACCAAACTCTGCATCCATGAGATCAATGCTCGTGCCTCACTCATGAGTCCCTCGATATCAATAGTCGGGTGCACCCCGAGGGGGGCCCTGAACCACTGAGACCAAGCTCGGGGGCCCTGAGACCAAGCTTAGGGGACCCTGAGACCAAGCTCGGATGCTCCCTGGGACCAAGCTCGAGGGCCCCCTGACACCAAGCTCGGGGGTTCCCTGAGACCAAGCTCGAGACCCCGTGAGACCAAGATCGAAAGGTCCATGAGACCAAGCTCGGTTGTCCCCTGAGACCAAGTTCGGGGGCCCCTGAGACCAAGCTCAGGGGCCTCGAGATCAATGTTCGGTATTCCAGAGCCCTCGATACCGATGATCGGGGGCCCCCTGAGACCAAGCTCGGAAAGCCCGTGAGACCAAGCTCGGAAAGCCCGTGAGACCAAGCTCGGGGGCCCCTGAGACCAAGCTCAGGGGCCCCCGAGATCAATGTTCGGTATTCCAGAGCCCTCGATACCGATGACCGGTGGTCCCCTGAGACCAAGCTCGGGAGCCCCCTGAGACCAAGATCAGGGGTCCCCGAGACCAATGCTGGTGTTTTCCAGTGCATACGGTCAGCCTTATGCATTAGATACCCTCGGATGCCCCCCTGAGACCAAGCTCGAGGGCCCCTGACACTAAGCTCGGGGAGAGGGGGGCCTGAGACCAATCTTGGGGGCACCCCAGAGACCAAGCTCGGGGCCCCTGAGACCAAAATCGAAAGGCCCATGAGACCAAGATCGAAAGGACCGTGAGATCGAGCTCAGGGGAGGGGCCTTGAGACCAAGCTCGGGGGCCCTGAGGCCAAGCTCGGGACCCCCTGAGACTGAACCTAAGGGTCCCCTAAGATCAATATTCGGTATTCTGGAGCCCTCGATACCGATTATCGGGGGCCTCCTGAGACCAAGCTCGAGAGGGCCCCCGAGACCAAGCTCAGGGGCCCCGAGATCAATGGTCGTGTTTTTAGTGCATAAGGTCAGCCCAAGGGGGTCCGCGGACCCCAGGGACCCCCTCCCCTGGCTACGCCACTGTCAGAACATCTCAAGAGGCCCATTCAAGCTCAGTGGTCAGTGGCTGTAAAGCCTTATAGGGGGTCCCAGATCATCTCAGGGGCTCTCAGTTCAACACAGAGGCCAATATTAGCTTTGATGACCAGATAAGTTTAAGGGCCCGGATCATCCAGGGGCCCCTTGTCGGCATATATGGGGTTTCAGAACAGTTCAGGGTTTCCATTAAAGCTTGCAACCCAATTTCAAGGCAGGGGCCCTATTACTGTTCAGGGGCCTCAGATGAGTTTAGGGTCTTCTGTGCATCACAGGGGATCCAGACTAGCACAAGGGACAATATTAACTTTATGGTCCCAGCTCAGCTCAGGGGCCCCCCAGGTCGGTGGATATAGGGCCTGGCCAACTCACATGGCCCTGTTCAAGGTCACGGCTCCTAGCTCAGTTTAGGCATCCTAGAACAGTTCATGCTGCCCAAACCACCTCAGGGGCGCTCAGTTCAGCTCAAGGGGCCCAGATTAGCTCGTATGGCATCAGAGAGCAGTTCAGGGGCCCCCAGAAGCTCAGGGGACCTTAAAATCGACTCATAGGACCTCAACTTAGTTTAGGGGTACAGGTAAGTTTAACGGAGTTCCGGGGCAAGCTATCGGGCCAGTTAGAGTTTCTTGCTTGACATTACAGTTCTTGATATTCTTATCTCCGTTGCGGGGGGCCCATCACTGAAAAGTGGGGGGGGGGCAGTGGCCCCCCTGGCCCCCCTGTTCCTACGCCTATGCCAGTTACAACTACAAACTACAGGCAGGAGAACATTACTGTTGCATTGAAATGTGATGCCCCATGCCCATTTAATCTTCAAGTAAAGGAATAGCTGGAGCTTGTAGAGGAAAGTAATCTAGGAGGCAGACATTCGTGTTGAAGTTATAATACATCAAATGCATTAAACTTCGTAATCAAAGCATGCGGAAGCAAACATCAAACAGTACCATGAAAACAAGCCTGCATATTGCATGATAAGACCAAAACAGATGGTGAATCCGGTATAAGGCAAACGGTAGGATGGAAATCAAGGCATGAATTAAGAGAACGACGCCCTTATTGCATGTACGAACTTTGCGAACGAGAAGAACGTGGCCAGAGTGTTTTCCGTATGTGAGCCTAGTGGTTTGTGAATGGCTGGCGTGTGTGACAGAGGCCCGGCTGTTTCAGTGCGGCATCAGCGAGGGCGGTCTGATCCCGAAGACGCTGTACATGCCGGTGGAGGAGCTGGAGAAGCAGACGCTGGAGCTGTGCGGCGGTATGGAGTCCGTCTACCACATGGTCAGCCTCGCCCGGGGCCAGGTCAGTGCCGCCGCGCCTAATGACGCTGCTCTCAACGGACCGGGAAACGGCCGTCACTGCTGTGGGAGAATAGTCTGCTGTGTAGGAAAACACAACTAAGGCGTTTTACAAAGGGTGTACATTTTCTTTGGAAAGTTAGAATTGGAATCAATATTGTTGGCCTGCTTAGCTTTAGCGGGTTTGTACCATGAGGCTGGTCTGTTTTGGGTCAGCAATATTTGATGTGCTGTAAGAATTTATTGCATAAACAACTCTGCGTTTTGTATAAGTATCAGTTTGGACGCCGTGAGGGTGTACGCGTGGATGGCGGTGCTGGGGCCTGCTGTTCAGTCTGGGAGCGGTGTCGACAGCGTGATCCGCCTCCGCTTCGACAGGTGCACGAGGTGCTGATTCTGAACGCCGACCGCGGCTCGGTCATCTGCTGGGACTTCGACATCATGAAATGGGACGTGGCGTTTTCGGTGCTGAGGACCAAGGTTCCCATCACCAACCGCGACTCCCAGCAGTCGCACTCGGGTTGGTGCTGCTCCACATTAATCGCGTTCAAGGGATCGCGGGAATCGGCTTCTTAGGAGTTCTCACGAGTCTTCGTCACGGATCCTATCCCAGAAGGCAGAAAACATAGAGATCAATTATTACTACTATTACAACTATTACTATTAGTAGTAAAAGTTAATCTCTATGGCAGAAAATATCAGTGATATCCCAATTTGACAGCAAACCAAAAGGCAGATTAAGCCATGTAAAATAGATCGCCAGGTAAAGTTGAAGCGTCAGAGAAGCCGCGAGGACTTGGTGGCCGGAGGATAGAAGTCTGTCGTGAGTGCTCCTCCCAGTTAAGTGACCATGTTGTCGGTTTGAAACTCGATGTAATAGCGTTACTTTATTGTACGTTAGGGCGGATCGAGTTGAGGGGAATCAAGGATTTCAGTTTGGGCGATATGACTTCGTATGCAAAATTCTATTATAAATCCAAGTTGTCATATGCTTTTGTAAAGGCTGATCATCGGTTTCAATGTCATGTCCCAATGAACATCGGCCCCTTTTTGTTTACATGCAAATTACCGTAGTCACAAACAACAGAGAACGAAAAACTGTCAGAATAGAGTCCGTTTCTTACTTCGTTCGTCACTGGCTTCTGACAGCAGAAGCATGGGTTAAACAGGCAAAAAGCATGAATCTAGAGCATAAATATATACTTGAATAGGTTGGTTGTGGGGGTTTGCAATCTGATATTCTTTTTCCGTGGCATTTAGAAATTGTGATTAATTTATTATTATTTTTATACTTTCAGGTAATTAAAATGAAAAAGTTACCGTTTTGAAAAATTTCTATTTCGTGTCTTTTGTTTTCGTTTTTATACGAAAAATGGGGTTTTGGCTGCTCTGTCTAACCAAATTAAAGGAGAAGGCTCAAATGGATTTCAGCATATCGGCTGTGAATCTGCCTCTAGTTAGTTAGCCCTAGCTTTCGACTTTGTTAGCTTTCGTTTCTGCATGTGACGACTGTACGGATGCTATTAATGAAATATTCAAGGTCTCATATGATAAGCGTGTGCTTGGCCTGCAATCCTGATCTAGCGGACTGATTACGCCAGCTAATTGTCTTCATGCCCTGTGGCATGCCGTGCTTTACGGCCTGGGTGGGACTGCATTAATGATATTGGGCTGCTCGGAGGAGATTCGGAGGTCCGCCTGTGATTACCACCACCATGCCATGTTCATGCCATGGCTGTCATACTAAAATCAATACTTAAGGAGTGCTTCCAGCCAAAGGGAGGTCCGAACAGTGTAGGAAGCCAAACATTATTAAACAAGTGTTGTGTAAATGTATCGAATAAGTTTATGGTACTGTTTTCGGATTCTAACTGTTTTGTTTGAGTCTACAATATTGAGACATATACTTTTGTTTGCTCACTTTTACCCCAGCTTATTTGAAAATTCAACCAGCGAGCTCGGGAAAATTTTGCCTTGTTGAGACACCCAACCCTCAAATGATAGGTGCTTTCACGATTGATTGTCGGGGCTTAAAGGGAGTCTCCCAGTTTTGTAGTGGGTTTTAAACTGAGATAGCAGTATTGTAGAGCCTCTCGGGAAACCACTATTGTCCTTTTCACCCACAGCTCCTTGCATTCAATTTGCGCAGGCTTTAAACTTCAAAATAAAAGGGCCTATTCCACGATTTTAAATCATGAAGGGGTCCCTTACCATCAAGCAGCGCGTGTCCCGTGTAAATTCTAACTGATGGTATTGCCTCCGCAACGCTACATGCGGCAACCCGCCGTAAGCAGCCGGATTCTAAATTACATGGTGTGCCTAGCTGTACCCAGGGCAGTGCAGTGGGTGCGCCCTACGACTCCACTAAAGACGGTGAATGGGTGAAAAAAAACGTGGCTTCTTGGTTCCCAGACCTATTTTGTCTGTAATAAGTCATTTTAAGAACTTGGAAAAAGTGGTCCATTTCCTTTAGCGAGGCGCAGTCTGGTTGAGGTGTGTTGATTGGCTTTGCCAATCAACCCTGTTGGGCTATGTTTATGGGACCTGGCTGCATTTATTCCGGTACCTGCCGAGACCTGAGCCTGGAGCCCGTGGCTCACGAGACGGATGTTCTAACTTCTAAGCCGCGCATCTTAATTAATACTTTGTTAGTGTAACGTAACTAATAACGCCATAGGTAAAAACTAAACTCCTAATTTGGCAATGTTGTGGTGTTTTTTTCGGGTAATGCTATTTGTGTTAAAGTAATATTCTCGTGTCAGAAAATGAACTAAGCGGCGTGTAGCTTATCTGATTCCGCATAGATTCACGTCCCTTTTGATTTCCTGTGGTGATTTCCCTGGTACGTGTTCATCTATCGTAGCAGGTGTTTGCATTACTGGCAAAGGAAACGTGCTCACTGCATACACTCTCCTCTGATATCTTGAAAGAATTCACGGCGCTGTAAGGGGAATAAAAACCAAATTTTACGTTTCGTTTGTCCACAAAGCTCTCCCTTTGGGAGGAAAGAACGTTTTGAGAGCAGAATTTCGCGCTGCTCGCCAAATTTGTATGGCACGAGGATTGTCGAGACGCACCAAGCTTTGGAGGAGACGGGAAAGGCTCGCAGGGCCAAGCCCGGAAAAAATGACCTGACCAGGTCATTTAAACAATGATACCTACCCTGAGAGGAAATTGGTTATTTTCGTGGAATCTGTGCAAAATCGTGTTTATATTACCGTATGCTCTTTGTATCACGTCACAGACATGTGATGCTAATTTTTATTGCCACATGTTTTGATGCGTAATATGTCATCTCATTTATTCACTTTCCATCGGTGATACGACGGAAAAACGGAGTTGGAAACTGCATGCAATATTCTCAGGTATGCCATGATTTGTGCGTTTAAAATGTGTAGACATTCCCATTTATTCATCTTCAAAGCCTCACCTTTTAATGTTGAACCCCAAAATCACATGAAGAGCTTACCTGCGAACCGTTAAAGCAGAAAGAAGAGGAAAGAAAACAAACAAAAAATATAAAAATAAAAGTTGAAAAATACGTAATCCAAAATTTTGATGGAAGTTTTGGAAACTTCGAAAATTTGCAACCATGGCGCTTATATTTGGGCAGTGCCTTCAATCCATAAAAGTTTCAAATCTGATATCAGCCCCCAGAACAGACTACAACAACAGATAACGACTAGACCGGAAAACTGTTCGAATAGAAGCCCTTTCTCTCTTCGTTCGTCATCGGCTTCTGATATGTTATAATATTAAGGCTGGGGGATCCGGACGCGCGGTAGACAGCGCGCAGCTGCGCGGGGGCGTAAGTCAGCGCGCAGGGGCTTTTGGAGGGATCCATCGGCGCGCAGCTAAGTTGTGGCGGAAGTAGTGTCGTAACTCGCCGTCTTACGCGCTAACTTCCTGCGTCTTCTCAACAGCGCGGAAGACAGCGCGGAAGCCTGTATGATTGTTTTAAAGTAACAAAAAGGTAAGACAGCGCGGAAGCCTGTATGATTGTTTTAAAGTAACAAAAAGGTATTGGAAATGTCAGTGAATCCAAGTTATATGGCTTGCGTTCGACAAAACATGTATTTATGATAATAATCGAGGCCCACAAACTCCCGACATCTCACTGGGAAATCCTCAGAAGAGACACAGGCGAAGAGAAACGTAGATCACTGCAGCTGTGCCAGTGAATCACCAGCCGTAATGCTAACTGCCCTCCAATAAACAATGTTGTTCGCCCAAGGACGTATCTCACGTTTCGTACCACTCACCGTCCCCGAGCGGTCTCGTCGAGGCTGGAACGCCAGCGATCGAGCAGTTCTCCCGGAACTGTGAGCGTGAGGATTCTTAAATATCTGGTGCTGTTTGAAAGGCAGAAAGATAAGAAAATGGGGCTAAATTCATAGGCGGAATGCAAAAGCGGCACTAAATGCACTCGCCGAGCCAGGCTTTTTGGAGCCAGCCCGGCTCATCTCTCCCCAGTGCTCCGACTATACCAATGACACCGTAGTACAACGAGGCAAAAGTATGTTTCGTGAAGCCCGTGTCCTGCCCAGATAAATTGACTTGAGTTAGGCTTAACATAAAAACGTATTCAGAGTAAGCCAAATCATATCGGTTTCAGATGTATGCCTCATTTATTTGGAAATCCCACTTATAAATTGTCGTTTACGGATAAGGTTTTTCCCTTTATCCCATCCGAGCACTTTTATCATCACTTCACCTCCCAGCGCGGGGCCGTGTCTTCCTCTCATCCCCTCCCCCACAGTCGGCCAGGAAATCCGACACCGTACAGCAGTCAGCAGGCTGTAACCTATGACGTCAGTTTACTACGGCGAGAAAAGCACCGTATTCTATGGAAATTTTAGCCTTAGCGCCTATTTACTACGATCGCCAGAGGCATTCACCGCCGCCTCGGATTGCCCCAGATGATACGCGCTAACCTCCGCCGGCGCGGAACTCCGCGCGATCGCTCTATTCCCAACATCCCTCCAAATCGCTTACGCGCAAACTTGCGCCCAAATCAGCGCGGGCGTAGGGAGAGCGCGGGCGGAAGCTGCGCGCAACTGGATTCCCCCAGCCTAACATTTTTGTTTTGCTTGACCGCGTCCGGAGAGTAGTCTACATCCACCTTTGTCAGTGGCCTGTGCTTTACCGATGGTGGCGCCGCCTGCTCAGGGGCGTTGCAGGCGCTGGAGGCGCTGAACCCACTGTCGGAAGACGCCGAACACCGCTCCGTCATCGAGAAGAGCTGGAAGGAGGGCGTCGACTACTTCCGCGTCGAGCCCACCCTCGTCTGCCACGACGGCGAGAGTGTACAGGCAAGTGGTGGTTGAGTGAGAACGGCCTGGCATATGTGTTTGTGCTGTAAGGCGCTGTTGGACTGAAATGACTGCTTATGCTCGTTGGAAATGCTCCTGTATGGCCTTTAATTGGTGCCGGAGGTTTTTAGAAAACATCATTCCGCGGAGTCAGTGCTCCTCGTTCAACTAGCGTCTCCATGATAGAGCTTTGCGTAGCTGAGATTCCTTTAGAATGCGACACAAACTGCGTCACGCAGCCTTCTGAGTTTGGACACCAGCTCGTCAGTTCGGCGAATGCGTAGGGTTGTCTCCTCTATTCGGAACCCGTTGAGATGGGTGTGGGCATCCGTGGTACGGCCCAAAGGCAGCCAGCGAGCCACCGAGTCGAACCCTCTCAGTGAACCTCTTGGTCTCAGTCCTGGTAACCTCGCTTGAACCTGTATTCCAACGCTTGAAATAGAATATAATTGGTGTGTCCACACACAATCATTGGCCTTCGCCTAAACGTCCTACACCTACATCCACCTACACGTCCGAGCTACACTCACTTTGCCCATCCACCTACACGTCCGAGCTACACTCACTTCGCCCATCCACCTACACGTCCGAGCTGCACTCACTTCACTCCTCCACCTACACGTCCGAGCTGCACTCACTTCGCCCATCCACCTACACGTCCGAGCTACACTCACTTCGCCCATCCACCTACACGTACGAGCTACACTCACTTCGCCCATCCACCTACACGTCCGAGCTGCACTCACTTCACTCCTCCACCTACACGTCCGAGCTACACTCACTTCGCCCATCCACCTACACGTCCGAGCTACACTCACTTCGCCCATCCACCTACACGTCCGAGCTACACTCACTTCGCCCATCCACCTACACGTCCGAGCTGCACTCACTTCACCCATCCACCTACACGTCCGAGCTACACTCACTTCGCCCATCCACCTACACGTCCGAGCTGCACTCACTTCGCCCATCCACCTACACGTCCGAGCTACACTCACTTCGCCCCCGCAGGGGACCAATTTTCATCTGCCGGACTCGTTTGCACCTGCTGAAAGGTCCGGCACATGGATAATTGGGTACGGGATGTGACGACACCTGCGACCCCAGTTGGCAGGATGGGTTTTGCCCCTCGCCTTCGGGCGAGAGGCCAAATCGAAACTGCCGTCCTCATCCTTTCTTAGTCCTCCTAATTTCAAATCCCACCAACTCCTTGTTCCTTTTCCTCTTCTTTCCTTATTTCCTTGTCTCTCCATGCCTTTCCACCCGTATCCTTTCTGTCCACTCCTAAATACCCCTCCTATCCACTGTCTGCGATATCTGGCCCGGCGTGTCTCCGCGGGTGGCGGGGGTGTGTGCACTCTTGCTCGTCTTGAGTGTGGACACCTCGGTCGCGTGCGGTGCGCGGCTGGGCTGGACAGTGCAGACCGACCCTCTTCCTTTTCCAACTCATAACTTTGCAGTTACCCACTTTTTCCCAGTGTCATGGGCGTCCCCGCACGTGCCTATGATTCCTGGATGGTCTGGGTGTATGTGGGCATCCGGCTCGAGTGGCTGACGATTGGATCCTTCTAATCGTCGGCCCTGCGGGCTGGGGGCTCGCTTCTCTCGGACCAGCCGGGAATCAGTTGTGACGAGCAGGTGGTAGTCGCCTGCTCCGATGAGGCCGTGTGGGGGCGCCTGTCTTTTTAAGGTGAGCTGCGCACCGACCCGTACCCCGGGATGAAGGAGTCCTGGTAGCTGAGCTGAGGTAGGCGCTGTTTTGGTTCGTGTGCCTCTAGCAACACTCTACTTTGGTCTGGATTTCCGCAAGGGCGGGGAACTCTTGAAGGCATCGACAAGAGTAGCAGCATTGTAAAAGTCTGTCGGCCTTTGGTGGGGCTCGGCTGCCCCTCCCTCCTTGGGTGAGGTCCCGACTTCACCCGGGGAGGGAAGGGGTGTCCGCGCCCCGCCCGGGGTCGTCCAGGCTAGGTGCAAGGGGGCCGTCGTCGGGGCAGTGGGGGTTTGGTGAGTCTCTCTCCCCCTCTGTAACGGCGGCGTCTCCCCCCCGTATAGCCAGCCCGTGCGTCGTTTCGCCTCGTAGCACCCTCGTCGGAAGGGAGGGGGCGCACGTGGCTGGTTGAACCTTATGATCTTCCTATGGACACTTCTAACCCCTCGAACCCTTCTCTTCACCATCCACCGAAGGTTGACATCTCCCATCCCCCTTTGGGGGAAGGGATTGAGCGAACACCTAGATCCGGTTCGCAAAAACCGACCATCCAGCCGTCCTGTCCCCGTGTTTTAGTAATACGGGGACTCGACTCATCTCTTGCGGCCCTGTCGCCTTTCAAGCGAAAGGAGGCCCTCGATCGTCTCGGCAAAGTCGTCCGATGTGAAAAGCTCCACGATGGTTCACTGGAGGTTGAGTTTGCGCGAGTAGAGGACGCAGAGCATGCACTTTCCGTATCGGAACTCAAATTCACAAGGAAGGAGTCTGGACAGCAAACAACACACAAAGTACATGTTTCCGTAGAACCGCACAGAACAAAGAATTTCACGAAAGGAGTCGTCACCAGTCAGGAACTCAGGGGACTCTCGGAGGAGGAGATTACTGAAGGGCTTGATGAACTTGGAGTAGTAGTGGTGGAGGTGCGCATCATCAGGAGGAGAAGTGGTGAGAACATGCTGGACACAGACACAGTTATACTTCCATTCGACAAACCAGGGCTGCCGGATCACATCTATGTCGGTTACACGAGGGTCGGCGTGAGACCATATGTGCCATCACCCATGCGATGCTTCACCTGCCAGAAGTTTGGCCACACCGCCCGAACTTGCAAAGGCAAGCGTGTATGCGGGAAATGTGCTTCAGAGGTCCACAGTACCACAGAATGCGACTCAGAAACCCTAAAGTGTGCGAATTGTAATGGATGTCATGAAGTTGTTGATCGTGCATGTCCCGAATTAGGCAAAGAAAAAGAAATACTTACCATAATGATCACACAAAAGGTTAGCTTCCGCCAGGCTAGGGATGTCTACATGGCCTCCCACCCCCAAAAGCGCTACTCCCAAGTAGCATCTACCAGCAGTTCAGGTACCCCAAGGATGACCGCGGAGGAGGTCATCCGTTCCCTGACCGTGGCGGACTTTGTTCGCCTGGCGGGGAGGATGGGGCTGGTTTTTTCACACCAGCCCGCCACCCCGGCTCCTGAGCCGGCGGTGGCACCTCCTCCGCGACCCCCTCCGTGGGGGGAAGGGGGCGGGACGCTGTTCCCGCTCCTATCTCCCCCTCCCCCGGCCCTTGCCGGTGATGGAAGACGGGGCCCTCCCCGCGCCACAGCACCAGCAAGCGGCTCCTGCTGGTGACTCCCTGGAGTCGGCACCCGGTGCCACTCCGAGCCAAGCACCGACTGAGACGGAGGGATGGGCGGTTGTAGGACGGGGTGGTAAACACTCCACCACGGGGAGGCGTTTTCGGCCGCCTGCCGTCCAACCACCCACCGGCGGCGATGATTCAGCGCCTCCACCGCCGCCGCCGACCTTGCCAGTGACCCAGACGCCGGCAGCACAGCCTCCAGCCCAGATCCGCTCTTCCACCGTCACGACAATGCGGAGAAATTTTGAGGGGCCGCGGAGCAGGTCTCCGACAAAGCGTCCTGCTGTGAGCCCTCCCAGCGAGCCCCAAACAACACGAGCGCGTGCTCATTCTGTTGAAGGCGCACGAAGCCGTGGTCCGGTCCGCTACCGAATCGGTGGCCCCAGCGTGAGGCCAGGCAAGGGGCCATACGGGGGTACTGGGCCCCCTTGGAAAGGTTAGGTTAAGCCGTCTATTTTTAGTAAGCCCATTTTCTTTTAGCTTAAATGACATTTCTACAGTGGAATTGCCGAGGCCTCCGTTCAAATTTTAGCGACCTGCAGCAGATTTTGTCCGATTATAACCCTTCTGTCTTATGTCTTCAGGAGACAAAATTGTCCCCTGGAGCTGCTTATAATATTCGAAATTATCAGAGTTTTAGAAAAGATATTTTTAGTTCAACAATAGCATACGGAGGGGTGATGGTTGCTGTGCACCATGCCACTCCCTGCTACAGCATACCTCTAAATACAGCGCTGCAGGCGGTAGCCGCCCGGGTAGACCTTGGTTATATTAAATTGACTGTGTTCTATCTACCTACCACCGGGCGCCAATCTAAATTTAAATGATCTGCATAATTTAGTCGACCAGCTGTCCACACCTTTCCTGTTACTTGGTGATTGTAACGCCCACAACTCAGCGTGGGGTGGAGCTGCCGGCTGCACGTGTCCCCGGGGCCGCACGGTCGAGAGATTTCTTCACCTTAACACGCGCATTGACGGGGGGTCGGGTACCCGCCCCCCCTCGGGTTTTTCGGAGATAGTAGAAAAACGGCGGCGCTACGCGCCGCCGTACTTGGTATACCTTTTCCCTCATCATTTTTACAACTTCTGTGAAAATTTTAAAGGTTAGGTCATCTCAGGTCAGGTCACCAGTACAGGTCAAGTGACCCGACCTCAAAAAAAGTTTAAGATAGCATAAGTCGGAGCAGGGTGAACTTATCCGATTGAAACTCATCACATAATGGCCCCACCGAGTTCTCTAAAATATTTTTCGGTATTTTTGATATCGATGACCTAAGGTCAGGTACGACGGATGACCTCTCCATTGGAAATACATGGGAAAAATGGTTTTTACGGAATAACTCAGTAACGGATGGTGATAGAGCATTTATTTTAGCTGCATTAGACTCGCCTGGGCTTTGCGGTTCTAATGATATGCATTTTATATAATTTGACCCTGACCTGACCTCGGGTCAGGTCAAATCCTTGATTTGACCTAGCAAGGTCAAATTATATATCATTCGATTCGGCTTGCTAAGAGGATTCATATAGTTCAAGTCGTTTTGCTCTATCTACTTGTTCAGATGTAATGCCAGAAAAACTGAATTTTACATGTTATCCCTATGACAGGCATGTTTTGACCTCTCGTGACCTTCAATGTGACCTGACAAAAAATGGTTCAAATGTTTTCGATGAAGAAGTGGATGGGCAGCCCAACGCCGTTTACCGTTTTTCGCTACCTACCGTGGTTCTCGAGATCTTAGGGGGGCGGGTACCCGCCCCCCGTCAATGCGAAGGTGGCTCAGACCCCCGTTAATGCGCGTGTTAATTCCCTCTGCCTCCTCAATTCCGGTTGTGCTACTCACATTACTGTACCCTCTGATTCTCTCTCTTCTATTGACCTTTCCATTTGTTCTCCGTCTCTTCTCATCCAGTTAAATTGGATCACCCTGGATGATCCTCACGGAAGTGACCATTTCCCTATTCTTATCTCTCCGAACCGTCCTCGCCCTGCGGGAGCATACCTCCCGCGCTGGAACGAAAGGCGGGCAGACTGGGCAGGTTTCGGGGCTGCGTGTGGTGCGGTGGACCCCACCCGAGGCCTCGGCCACGCAGGCTGTCGAGAATTTTAATTATGATCTTGACAGCAGCGAAACATTTTATTCCGATGACACGTGGGCAGCCAAAACGCACTCCTGTGCCGTGGTGGAACCAGGAGTGCAAGTCAGCCATTTTAAGCAGAAAACGGGCTTTTAGAATTTTTAACAGACACTCAACAGCAACAAACCACGCGAATTTCAAGCGTGCTAGGGCGTTTGCGCGTCGCGTTGTGCTGGACTCGAAGAGAAGGTGGTTTATAGAATATGTGTCTAGGGTAAATCGTTTCACTCCGTCAGCTGAGGTCTGGTTCCAAATACGAAGAATGCAGGGAAAAAATCTTCCCCCGTCTGCTCCAGTTTTGGAAGCCAACGGGTTTAAAATAACCGACTCGCAAGAGGTGGCTGAGCACATGGCGAGAGCTTTCCATGATCGTTGCAGTGTCTCCTCTGAAAATCCTCATTTTACTCGAATTCGTGAAATCGCGGAGAGAAAACCGGTCGACTTTGGGCGGGATAACTCGGCTCATTACAATGTGCCTTTTTCAATAGCTGAGCTCAGAGCAGCACTCTCCACTGTGAGGCCGATGTCACCTGGCCCTGATAACATCCCTAACAATATGCTTCGCCAGTTACCTGATGCATCTCTATCGTCTCTGCTAAACATATATAATCACACCTGGAGTAATAATGATTTCCCAGATCAGTGGCGCGAGGCACATATCGTACCTATTTTGAAGCCCGCCAAAACTGGCTCATCACCCAACGACTTTCGTCCCATCTCATTGACTTCGTGTGTGTGTGTGTAAACTGCTCGAAAAAATGGTCAACATGCGTCTTGTTTGGTATCTGGAATCCAACCAGCTCCTTTGTAATCGCCAGTGTGGTTTTCGCCAGGGCCGCTCCACAATAGACCACCTATTTCGTTTAGATGCCTCTGTGCGCGAGGGTTTTGTACGTAAATGTCACACAATTGCGGTGTTCTTTGACGTTGAGCGCGCGTATGATTGTACTTGGAGACACGGCATCCTGAACAAACTTTTCGAGCTCGGCGTGCGAGGGCTCATGGGATGGTTCATTTCCAATTTTCTTAGAAATATGTTTTTTCGTTATCGCGTTAACTCCGTCTTATCAAATCGATACCAACAACAGAGGGGAATTGCTCAAGGTTCTGTGAGCTCTATAGCCCTGTTCGCAGTTATGATTAACGACATAGCAGGCACTTTACCCACGAATATACACCACGCGCTTTTTGTAGACGATTTTACGATATGGGTGACGGCGTCCACCACTGCCGCTGTACAGAGGCGACTGCAGCTCGGTCTTGATCGTTTGCAGGAGTGGAGCACACGAAACGGCTCAAGTTTCTCAAGTGTAAAAACCAAGTGCATGCACTTTTGCAACAGACGTGGAGATTGTGAGGACCCAAAGTTGTATATCTATGGAAATTTTATCGATGTTGTGCCGGAAACGAGATTTCTAGGGCTCACACTGGACAAAAGGCTTTCATACATACCACATCTGAAGCAGCTCCGCGCAGAGTGTTTTGATACATTAAATATACTCAAAGTCCTAACAGAAATGAGGTACGGGGCTGACAGGAAGACGCTTGTCATGCTCTATAGGTCATAAGTACGCTCAAAAATTGAGTATGGTAGCCTGGTATATGAAGCCGCTCCCCAATCAGCAAAAATCATGCTGGATACTGTGCACCATCAAGCCGTTAGAGTTATAACGGGAGCATTCCGTACATCCCCAATATCAAGCATGTTAGTGGACGTCGATGAAATGCCATTAGAGTTGCGCCGAAAAAACACCTGCCATGCGCTATGTATTGAAACTCAAACAATCCCCGACGCATCCCACATACTCAATATTTTTTGGTGACGCCCAGCTCCGCCAGATTGATAATGGATCCCGCGCGGCAGCCCGTCATCCAGGAGTAAGGGTCCGCGCCTGGCTTGTGGAGGCTGGGATAGGCACAGATCTCATTGAACCGTGTGACGCGTGTTTGGTTGAACCTTGGTTTATCTCTGCAGTGAACACAAACAAGGGCTTACTGGATCAATGTAGAAATATGCCTCCTGAAGTTATGCGCCAGTTATTTAGGGAGTTCTGTTCTGAATCTTATAATAATCACATCCACTTTTACACTGATGGCTCGAAGGGTGATGGTGGCACGGGATGTGCCTTTGTCGGCGACGGCGTTGAAAAGTGTTTTAGTTTACCGCGCGAGGCATCTGTGTTTACCGCTGAGCTGTACGCAATATTCCGTTGTCTAGACCATGTTTCGAAGTTAAGGGCGAGAAAGTTTGTTATTTTTTACAGATTCGTTGTCTTCCGTACAGGCATTGGAGTCTTTTTACTTTTATAATATTTCAGCATCTTATCTCTTGGCCCTTATTAGGCAGAAACTGCATAGCCTTAGGGGAAAGGGAAAATGTGTAGATTTAGTTTGGGTGTCAAGTCACTGCGGAATCGCCGGAAATGAGCGGGCAGATCGATGTGCAAAGACGGGGGCAGAACGTGCTGCCCCCCCCAGGTCTTCGTGTTCCATTTTTTGACATGTACGCGCAAGTTAAAATGAATGTTTTTAGCGACTGGCAACGTCGATGGGATTGTGATTTTAAAGGCAGGAAGCTCCGCGAGCTGAAACCACGCTTAGGGTCGTGGACCTCAAGTAGCGCAGGCTCCAGAAGGGAGGAGGTTGTCCTGTGTAGATTGCGACTGGGACACCCTCATTCAACCCATTCATATCTTTTATCTCGTCTTTCATCATATCATTCATTCATCATATCTTTCATTCATATCTTTTATTTTCGTCGTGACCCGCCGGAGTGTCCACGCTGTAGCGACAGGCTCACAGTCAAACATATCCTTTTAGATTGCCGTGACTTTGAGATAGAGAGAAACCGACATCTGCAGGGATCTCCGACACTGAATTCTCTTTTGGGCGAGCATCGTTCTGTGGATATTGCTACCATTATGTTATATCTGAGGAGCGTTGGTTTTAATGTCATATATTCACCCTCGTAGTTTTTCAGGTTTTACATGGTGTATAAGTTCATTTTACCTTTCGCTGACCTTGGTATGTGATGTTAAAATGTCTGCGATTCTCGTCAGTTTTTACATTTTATTCTATTCATTTTGTTTTTATTTGTATTATTGTTGTATTATTGTTCTGTTTTTTACGTATGACCTTTTGATTTTGTTTTAAAAACTTAACCTGTTTTACACCTTACTTGTTGAATTGTTGTTGTCTTGTTGCTCATATATCTCATTTATGCATTCCATTTAGTGTTATGGGCGCCGAATGACCTCAGATTTCGGTGCACCCTAAAACGTCAAATATGATGATGATGACACCCACTTCGCCCATCCACCTACCTACACGTCCGAGCTACACACACTTCGCCCATCCACCTACACGTCCGAGCTACACTCACTTCGCCCATCCACCTACACGTCCGAGCTGCACTCACTTCGCCCCTCCACCTACACGTCCGAGCTACACTCACTTCGCCCATCCACCTACACGTCCGAGCTGCACTCACTTCGCCCATCCACCTACACGTCCGAGCTACACTCACATCTTCACGCTCATAAGCACAACACGAAACCACATCACCTGTGGAAGCCGTGTTGAGCTACCTCATCTGCTCTGTCTGCTTCAGCATATGTGTGGGAAAAGTGGTTGGTTTAAGTGGTTTATTTATAGTTTAAGCGATATTACTTTGACCCTGATGGCGCAATGAGTTTCAAATGCAGGACCTCAGCCGGCAAGTGAGAACTCGCATCCTGTCCGATGTCTGACACGGCGTGCGTGTGCAGGGCACCCACGTGACAGCGCACCTGGGCACCTACATCCTGCAGTGGCGGTACCAGGAGGCACCCAGCCACCACGGCACCCCGCTCGACCTGATTGACACCATCACGGCCCACAAGGCCCGCGTCATGTACTACTACGAGACGCTACGCTCCGCCGACTACAAGTGAGAGCCGCTCCGGGAAGCGTGCACAGCCGGTGTGGACGGCGGTGGAAGGATGGTGTACGGGCTGCGTGAAGTCCATGGCGCAGATGTAGGGCGGCTGACCATGTCGAGTGTTACTACCCTTGATACTATGCCTTTATCGAGTTTGCGATGCTGCTTTGGACCGCGTCGTCGTTTGAAGCATACGTCAGGGCACGTGGTCCGTTCGGTCTGCTCGTGCGCCTCCGTGACCGGCGTGGTCTCCAACAGGGGCTCGATGACGTCACTCAACTCGGGTACGTCCGGGTTCTCGTCACTGAGTTCTCATTCGCACCAAGTGCCGTCGACCACCTCCACGGCCGGCTCGTCCCGTGCCAGCAGATGACGGCTCTGATTACAGAGTGGCGGCGCCGCGGTGAGTGAGTCCCGTGCCAGCAGGTGACGGCTCTGATTACAGAGTGGCCGCGTCGCGGTGAGTGAGTACCGTGCCAGCAGATGACGGCTCTGATTACAGAGTGGCGGCGCCGCGGTGAGTGAGTCCCGTGCCAGCAGGTGACGGCTCTGATTACAGAGTGGCGGCGCCGCGGTGAGTGAGTCCCGTGCCAGCAGATGACGGCTCTGATTACAGAGCGGCGGTGAGTGAGTCCCGTGCCAGCAGGTGACGGCTCTGATTACAGAGCGGCTGTGAGTGAGTCCCGTGCCAGCAGATGACGGCTCTGATTACAGAGTGGCGGTGAGTGAGTCTCGTGCCAGCAGGTGACGGCTCTGATTACAGAGTGGCGGCGCGCGGTGAGTGAGTCCCGTGCCAGCAGATGACGGCTCTGATTACAGAGCGGCGGTGAGTGAGTCCCGTGCCAGCAGATGACGGCTCTGATTACAGAGTGGCGGCGTCGCGGTGATTAAGTCCCGTGTCAGCAGACGACGGCTCTGATTACAGAGTGGCGGCGTCGCGGTGAGTGAGTCCCGTGCCAGCAGGTGAGGGCTCTGATTACAGAGCGGCGGTGAGTGAGTCCCGTGCCAGCAGATGACGGCTCTGATTACAGAGTGGCGGTGAGTGAGTCCCGTGCCAGCAGGTGACGGCTCTGATTACAGAGTGGCGGTGATTAAGTCCCGTGTCAGCAGATGACGGCTCTGATTACAGAGTGGCGGCGTCGCGGTGAGTGCGTCCCGTGTCAGCAGACGACGGCTCTGATTACAGAGTGCCGGTGAGTGAGTCCCGTGCCAGCAGGTGACGGCTCTGATTACAGAGTGGCGGTGGTGAGTAAGTCCCGTGCCAGCAGGCGACGGCTCTGATTACAGAGTGGCGGTTGAGTGCGTCCCGTGCCAGCAGACGACGGCTCTGATTACAGAGCGGCGGTGAGTGAGTCCTGTGCCAGCAGGTGACGGCTCTGATTACAGAGTGGCGGTGAGTAAGTCCCGTGCCAGCAGGTGACGGCTCTGATTACAGAGTGGCGGTGATTAAGTCCCGTGCCAGCAGGTGACGGCTCTGATTACAGAGTGGCGGCGTCGGTGAGTCCCCGTGCCAGCAGACGACGGCTCTGATTACAGAGCGGCGGTGAGTGAGTCCCGTGCCAGCAGGTGACGGCTCTGATTACAGAGCGGCGGTGAGTGAGTCCCGTGCCAGCAGGTGACGGCTCTGATTACAGAGTGGCGGTGAGTGAGTCCCGTGCCAGCAGGCGACGGCTCTGATTACAGAGTGGCGGTGAGTGAGTCCCGTGCCAGCAGACGACGGCTCTGATTACAGAGCGGCGGTGAGTAAGTCCCGTGCCAGCAGGTGACGGCTCTGATTACAGAGTGGCGGTGAGTGAGTCCCGTGCCAGCAGGTGACGGCTCTGATTACAGAGTGGCGGCGCCGCGGTGAGTGAGTCCCGTGCCAGCAGATGACGGCTCTGATTACAGAGCGGCCGGTGAGTGAGTCCCGTGCCAGCAGGTGACGGCTCTGATTACAGAGCGGCTGTGAGTGAGTCCCGTGCCAGCAGATGACGGCTCTGATTACAGAGTGGCGGTGAGTGAGTCCCGTGCCAGCAGGTGACGGCTCTGATTACAGAGTGGCGGCGCCGCGGTGAGTGAGTCCCGTGCCAGCAGATGACGGCTCTGATTACAGAGCGGCGGTGAGTGGGTCCCGTGCCAGCAGATGACGGCTCTGATTACAGAGTGGCGGCGTCGCGGTGATTAAGTCCCGTGTCAGCAGACGACGGCTCTGATTACAGAGTGGCGGCGTCGCGGTGAGTGAGTCCCGTGCCAGCAGGTGACGGCTCTGATTACAGAGCGGCGGTGAGTGAGTCCCGTGCCAGCAGGTGACGGCTCTGATTACAGAGCGGCGGTGAGTGGGTCCCGTGCCAGCAGATGACGGCTCTGATTACAGAGTGGCGGTGAGTGAGTCCCGTGCCAGCAGGTGACGGCTCTGATTACAGAGCGGCTGTGAGTGAGTCCCGTGTCAGCAGACGACGGCTCTGATTACAGAGTGGTGGCGCGCGGTGATTAAGTCCCGTGCCAGCAGGTGACGGCTCTGATTACAGAGTGGCGGCGTCGCGGTGAGTGAGTCCCGTGCCAGAAGGTGACGGCTCTGATTACAGAGTGGCGGCTGAGTAAGTCCCGTGCCAGCAGATGACGGCTCTGATTACAGAGTGGCGGCGTCGCGGTGATTAAGTCCCGTGCCAGCAGATGACGGCTCTGATTACAGAGTGGCGGCGTCGCGGTGAGTGAGTCCCGTGCCAGCAGGTGACGGCTCTGATTACAGAGTGGCGGTGAGTGAGTCCCGTGCCAGCAGGTGACGGCTCTGATTACAGAGTGGCGGCGCCGGTGAGTGAGTCCCGTGCCAGCAGATGACGGCTCTGATTACAGAGGGCGGCGCGGTGAGTGGGTCCCGTGCCAGCAGATGACGGCTCTGATTACAGAGTGGCGGCGTCGCGGTGATTAAGTCCCGTGTCAGCAGGCGACGGCTCTGATTACAGAGTGGCGGCGTCGCGGTGAGTGAGTCCCGTGCCAGCAGGTGACGGCTCTGATTACAGAGTGGCGGGTGAGTAAGTCCCGTGCCAGCAGGTGACGGCTCTGATTACAGAGTGGCGGCGTGCGGTGAGTAAGTCCCGTGCCAGCAGATGACGGCTCTGATTACAGAGTGGCGGTGAGTGAGTCCCGTGCCAGCAGGTGACGGCTCTGATTACAGAGTGGCGGCATCGCGGTGATTAAGTCCCGTGTCAGCAGGCGACGGCTCTGATTACAGAGTGGCGGTGAGTGAGTCCCGTGCCAGCAGGTGACGGCTCTGATTACAAAGTGGCGGCGTCGCGGTGAGTAAGTCCCGTGTCAGCAGACGACGGCTCTGATTACAGAGCGGCGGCGTCGCGGTGAGTGAGTCCCGTGCCAGCAGGTGACGGCTCTGATTACAGAGTGGCGGTGAGTGAGTCCCGTGCCAGCAGGTGACGGCTCTGATTAGAGAGGCGGCGGGGTGAGTAAGTCCCGTGCCAGCAGATGACGGCTCTGATTACAGAGTGGCGGGTTGAGTAAGTCCCGTGCCAGCAGATGACGGCTCTGATTACAGAGTGGCGGCGTCGCGGTGATTAAGTCCCGTGTCAGCAGACGACGGCTCTGATTACAGAGTGGCGGTGAGTGAGTCCCGTGTCAGCAGGCGACGGCTCTGATTACAGAGTGGCGGCGTCGCGGTGAGTAAGTCCCGTGCCAGCAGGTGACGGCTCTGATTACAGAGTGGCGGTGAGTGAGTCCCGTGCCAGCAGGTGACGGCTCTGATTACAGAGTCGGCGCGGTGAGTGAGTCCCGTGCCAGCAGATGACGGCTCTGATTACAGAGTGGCGGCGTCGCGGTGATTAAGTCCCGTGTCAGCAGACGACGGCTCTGATTACAGAGTGGTGGCGTCGCGGTGATTAAGTCCCGTGTCAGCAGGTGACGGCTCTGATTACAGAGTGGCGGCGCCGCGGTGAGTGAGTCTCGTGCCAGCAGGTGACGGCTCTGATTACAGAGTGGCGGCGCCGCGGTAAGTAAGTCCCGTGCCAGCAGGTGACGGCTCTGATTACAGAGTGGCGGCGTCGCGGTGATTAAGTCCCGTGTCAGCAGACGACGGCTCTGATTACAGAGTGGCGGCGTCGCGGTGATTAAGTCCCGTGTCAGCAGATGACGGCTCTGATTACAGAGTGGCGGCGTCGCGGTGATTAAGTCCCGTGTCAGCAGACGACGGCTCTGATTACAGAGTGGCGGCGCCGCGGTGAGTAAGTCCCTTGGCAGCAGGTGACGGCTCTGATTACAGAGTGGGTGGTGAGTGAGTCCCGTGCCAGCAGGTGACGGCTCTGATTACAGAGTGGCGGCGCCGCGGTGAGTAAGTCCCGTGTCAGCAGATGACGGCTCTGATTACAGAGTGGCGGTGGTGAGTGAGTCCCGTGTCAGCAGATGACGGCTCTGATTACAGAGTGGTGGTGAGTGAGTCCCGTGCCAGCAGGTGACGGCTCTGATTACAGAGTGGCGGCGCCGCGGTGAGTAAGTCCCGTGCCAGCAGGTGACGGCTCTGATTACAGAGTGGCGGCGTCGCGGTAAGTAAGTCCCGTGCCAGCAGGTGACGGCTCTGATTACAGAGTGGCGGCGTGGCAGTGAGTGAGTCCCGTGCCAGAAGGTGACGGCTCTGATTACAGAGTGGCGGCGTCGCGGTGAGTAAGTCCCGTGTCAGCAGACGACGGCTCTGATTACAGAGTGGCGGCGTCGCGGTAAGTAAGTCCCGTGCCAGCAGGTGACGGCTCTGATTACAGAGTGGCGGCGTGGCGTGAGTGAGTCCCGTGCCAGCAGGTGACGGCTCTGATTACAGAGTGGCGGTGAGTGAGTCCCGTGCCAGCAGGTGACGGCTCTGATTACAGAGTGGCGGCGTCGCGGTGATTAAGTCCCGTGTCTGCAGACGACGGCTCTGATTACAGAGTGGCGGCGTCGCGGTGATTAAGTCCCGTGTCAGCAGACGACGGCTCTGATTACAGAGTGGCGGCGTCGCGGTGAGTGAGTCCCGTGGCAGCAGGTGACGGCTCTGATTACAGAGTGGCGGTGAGTGAGTCCCGTGCCAGCAGGTGACGGCTCTGATTACAGAGTGGCGGCGTCGCGGTGATTAAGTCCCGTGTCAGCAGACGACGGCTCTGATTACAGAGTGGCGGCGTCGCGGTGAGTGAGTCCCTTGGCAGCAGACGACGGCTCTGATTACAGAGTGGCGGCGTCGCGGTGAGTGAGTCCCATGTCAGCAGATGACGGCTCTGATTACAGAGTGGCGGCGTCGCGGTGAGTAAGTCCCGTGCCAGCAGACGACGGCTCTGATTACAGAGTGGCGGCGTCGCGGTGAGTGAGTCCCTTGGCAGCAGGTGACGGCTCTGATTACAGAGTGGTGGTGAGTGAGTCCCGTGCCAGCAGGTGACGGCTCTGATTACAGAGTGGCGGCGTCGCGGTGAGTGAGTCCCGTGCCAGCAGACGACGGCTCTGATTACAGAGTGGCGGCGTCGCGGTGAGTGAGTCCCGTGCCAGCAGGTGACGGCTCTGATTACAGAGTGGCGGTGAGTGAGTCCCGTGCCAGCAGGTGACGGCTCTGATTACAGAGTGGTGGTGAGTGAGTCCCGTGCCAGCAGGTGACGGCTCTGATTACAGAGGCGGCGCGTGAGTGAGTCCCGTGCCAGCAGGTGACGGCTCTGATTACAGAGCGGCGGTGAGTGAGTCCCGTGCCAGCAGACGACGGCTCTGATTACAGAGTGGCGGTGAGTGAGTCCCGTGCCAGCAGGTGACGGCTCTGATTACAGAGTGGCGGTGAGTGAGTCCCGTGCCAGCAGATGACGGCTCTGATTACAGAGTGCCGCGCGGTGAGTGAGTCCCGTGCCAGCAGGTGACGGCTCTGATTACAGAGCGGCGGTGAGTGAGTCCCGTGCCAGCAGGTGACGGCTCTGATTACAGAGCGGCGGTGAGTGAGTCCCGTGCCAGCAGATGACGGCTCTGATTACAGAGTGGCGGCGCTGAGTGAGTCCCGTGCCAGCAGGTGACGGCTCTGATTACAGAGCGGCCGTGAGTGAGTCCCATGCCAGCAGGTTACGGCTCTGATTACAGAGCGGCTGTGAGTGAGTCCCGTGCCAGTAGACGACGGCTCTGATTACAGAGTGGCGGCGCCGCGGTGAGTGAGTCCCGTGCCAGCAGGTGACGGCTCTGATTACAGAGCGGCGGTGAGTGAGTCCCGTGCCAGCAGGTGACGGCTCTGATTACAGAGCGGCGGTGAGTCCCAGTGGGTACGGAGTGGCAGCGCACTGGTAGGTCCCACTGAGTGCAGAGCGGTGCTGTGGTGAGACCCAGTAGTATAAAGCAGCGGCTCCGCGGTGAGTCAGTGAGTGCTGGATCCGTTTCGTCTGGGTCAGCCACACTACGGCCCTAAAATTGTATGGTGTCATTTGCGTAGACACACACCTACCTACAATCATATGGATACAGGATTCACTAGGCAGTTTCAGAATAAGCGCAGCTGATGGAACCTGGTTCTGAGATGCGGTATCGCAGTATCCACTCCTGGCAATTTCCCAGCTCAGGCCTGCCTTCCGTCAAATACGCTGAACCGTGAGAGCCAGGTTCAGTGTGAACCTTAAATACTGTCAGTGCGCGGTGCTGACGGGGCAGTAGGTGGGTGGAGTGTGTGACGCTGTCGCTACCAACAGGGCCGAAGCGGGGTGCAGTCGACTACCAGGCTGGACAGCAGCTCCGCCGACCGCCGCGAGAGGACGGCTCCGCAGCCCGGCAGTGATCCGGTCCGCTGCCGACCGCCGCGAGAGCACGGCTCCCCAGCCCGGCAGTGAGCCGGTCCACTGCCGACCGCCGGGAGAGCACGGTTCCCCAGCCCGGCAGTGAGCCGGTCCGCTGCCGACCGCCGGGAGAGCACGGTTCCCCAGCCCGGCAGTGAGCCGGTCCACTGCCGACCGCCGGGAGAGCACGGTTCCCCAGCCCGGCAGTGAGCCGGTCCGCTGCCGACCGCCGGGAGAGGACGGTTCCCCAGCCCGGCAGTGAGCCGGTCCGCTGCTGCGAGAGGACGGCTCCGCAGCCCGGCAGTGAGCCGGTCCGCTGCTGCGAGAGGACGGTTCCCCAGCCCGGCAGTGAGCCGGTCCGCTGCTGCGAGAGGACGGCTCCGCAGCCCGGCAGTGAGCCGGTCCGCTGCTGCGAGAGCACGGTTCCCCAGCCCGGCAGTGAGCCGGTCCGCTGCTGCGAGAGGACGGCTCCGCAGCCCGGCAGTGAGCCGGTCCGCTGCTGCGAGAGGACGGCTCCGCAGCCCGGCAGTGAGCCGGTCCGCTGCTGCGAGAGGACGGCTCCCCAGCCCGGCAGTGAGCCGGTCCGCTGCTGCGAGAGGACGGCTCCGCAGCTCGGCAGTGAGCCGGTCCGCTGCTGCGAGAGGACGGCTCCCCAGCCCGGCAATGAGCCGGTCCGCTGCTGCGAGAGGACGGCTCCGCAGCCCGGCAGTGAGCCGGTCCGCTGCTGCGAGAGGACGGCTCCGCAGCCCGGCAGTGAGCCGGTCCGCTGCTGCGAGAGGACGGCTCCGCAGCCCGGCAGTGAGCCGGTCCGCTGCTGCGAGAAGACGGCTCCGCAGCTCGGCAGTGAGCCGGTCCGCTGCTGCGAGAGGACGGCTCCCCAGCCCGGCAGTGAGCCGGTCCGCTGTTGCGAGAGGACGGCTCCCCAGCCCGGCAGTGAGCCGGTCCGCTGCTGCGAGAGGACGGCTCCGCAGCTCGGCAGTGAGCCGGTCCGCTGCTGCGAGAGGACGGCTCCCCAGCCCGGCAGTGAGCCGGTCCGCTGCTGCGAGAGGACGGCTCCGCAGCCCGGCAGTGAGCCGGTCCGCTGCTGCGAGAGGACGGCTCCGCAGCTCGGCAGTGAGCCGGTCCGCTGCCGACCGAGAGGACGGCTCCCCAGCCCGGCAGTGAGCCGGTCCGCTGCTGCGAGAGGACGGCTCCCCAGCCCGGCAGTGAGCCGGTCCGCTGCTGCGAGAGGACGGCTCCCCAGCCCGGCAGTGAGCCGGTCCGCTGCTGCGAGAGGACGGCTCCGCAGCCCGGCAGTGAGCCGGTCCGCTGTTGCGAGAGGACAGCTCCTCAGCTCGGCAGTGAGCCGGTCCGCTGCCGACCGCCGCGAGAGGACGGCTCCCCAGCCCGGCAGTGAGCCGGTCCGCTGCTGCGAGAGGACGGCTCCCCAGCCCGGCAGTGAGCCGGTCCGCTGTTGCGAGAGGACAGCTCCTCAGCTCGGCAGTGAGCCGGTCCGCTGCCGACCCCGCGAGAGGACGGCTCCGCAGCCCGGCAGTGAGCCGGTCTGCTGCTGCGAGAGGACGGCTCCCCAGCCCGGCAGTGAGCCGGTCCGCTGTTGCGAGAGGACAGCCCCAGCTCGGCAGTGAGCCGGTCCGCTGCCGACCGCCGCGAGAGGACGGCTCCGCAGCCCGGCAGTGAGCCGGTCCGCTGCTGCGAGAGGACGGCTCCCCAGCCCGGCAGTGAGCCGGTCCGCTGTTGCGAGAGGACGGCTCCCCAGCCCGGCAGTGAGCCGGTCCGCTGTTGCGAGAGGACAGCTCCTCAGCTCGGCAGTGAGCCGGTCCGCTGCCGACCGCCGCGAGAGGACAGCTCCCCAGCCCGGCAGTGAGCCGGTCCGCTGCTGCGAGAGGACAGCTCCCCAGCCCGGCAGTGAGCCGGTCCGCTGCTGCGAGAGGACAGCTCCCCAGCCCGGCAGTGAGCCGGGCTGCACTGTCGTTAACGGCAGTCAGTCTAGTATGCAGAATTTGCTGCAGCAATCCGGGGGTAGGTGCTGCTTCACCGTTCTGAAGAGCGTGTTAGTGGTGCGAGTAGTTGGTGGTAGCCGCGCCGCAAGGGCGCGTATTTAACCGGATAACTGTAGCTGTAGTGAGATCTAGAGAACGGTTACCGCATTAGGCTCAATTGCTTACGGCTCGGTGCCGGGAAGTGTTGGTGTTATCCCTTGGAGGACGCCATTGATGTGGGGGCGTTAGCTGCGTAATAATTTCACATAGAGTACTTACTGCATAGTGCAATTCACCAGACGTGATTCCTGTTAGTTGCAATGTGGTTGTACAAACTATATTGTTGACTTAATATAAAGACTATTTATCTCTTTGTGCTGGACCGTGAGGTGTGACGAAACCTGGCATCAATAAGAAATGTATTGTGACGTAAGATTGGAAGTGTTTTATCGCAAGGAATTGGTCCTGACATCACGTTTCACTTGTTAACTTGTCACAGTGCGGCGTTAGATGCAGTACAATTGATTGGTGGCGGCCACGTGCGTCGCTCGTGTAGGGATCCTCCCGTTGTTGTGAGCCGTGCTCCATAGGTCCTGCAGTCGCTGTTTCTAGTTACGATAGACAATGTTGGTCGTCTGGGAAGGCACCGGCGTCGGTGATGCTGATCGCTTTCGGGTTGAATATTGTTGCAATGACTAGCGGGCAGGGACGAGATCCGAGTCTTGCCACAGGACCGTCCACGCTCTCCGGATCGGATCGGGCGCACACTGCGTTGTGCAATCCTGGCCCACTGGGCAGATACGAATAGCTAGAAGTTCGACGCTCGAGAACTGAAAAAGTGGCATTTTCTGTAGTGTTGGTATTGGAATTTCTGTGCGCGTCGCCAAGTCCCAGTGTAGATGTCAGAGGAGGGTGGAGAGTCAGGCTTGAGATAATCAGTGAGTTGACGGTTTGGGCGGTGAGGCAGGATGTCGAGCTGAACTGCTCTACCGGGAGTAGCCAGCTGTCTGTCACTCTGCTCTGAAGCCATCGTATCAGTGGAGTGGTCGGTCCGCTCAAACCATACACTTTTCTGCTTCCAATCCCATAGATATAGCGCAGCGAAATATAATCAAACTAATCATATGGCGCGCGTTTAAATACACTGCGGCGGTGTAGAGGGTATAACGTTAAATATCCCTTGACTATTGTTTATGTTCGATTTCGGGCCGCAGTCGTGACGGATCTTCCGATTTAGTTCATTGATGAGGTTGAGATTGGTCTGTGTGATGAGCCCCAGGACGAAATAATAATATAGATCTCCCGGCAGTGCCGCGTTTCTCCAGAGGAAAGGTGTGCGGGTGTGGCTGCGAAACACGTTCGGTCCGTGGCCTTGGCACATTGACCTTAGGTGCGGCTATTGCCAGGGTAAATGAGTCGGACTCTTTTGAGTAAAGCACCAGGATGATATTGAGAAGTGTTTTATTTTTTGTATCATTGATTTATTATATTTGAGAAAAGAGTGATATTGAGAACAAACTGTAAGAAACACGTGGTTTTCGAACGGCTCCGAATGCAAGCTCATAAATAATTGGCGCGACGCTTCAGGGGGAAAATTTTTGCTTTGTTCGAGTAGGTCTGTCGAGACTATGGTTCAATGACAGCGCCTTCATGTGGTTGTATGATGCCACTGTCGATACCAGCCTCTGCCAGCCGGGCACGGACTCTCACTCCCGGGTGACTGGTTGCAAGACGCGAGCCACTACCCATCTGACGGAGGGGGGCTTGGCCATTTTTTTCAGGCATCTCTTTTTTATTGCAGATAACCACATTTGTGACAGTTCACCATAAACAGCTCATCTGGGTCAGAAAAATCAGATATCGGAGAAAACGTTCGCCTATTTTAGCCCTTTCGCGTCAGTCAATCTCAACTCGCGTGTGTGGGTGTGCGTGTGCATGTGTGGGTGCGGGTGTAAGTGTGTTTTCTGTTTGTGTTTGTGGGAAATGCTGCTGGTGTGCGTCTTGCGAGTCAATTTTATGGCTCTCCGACTGGTTCCGCCTTCACGTGGTGGACGGCGTGGGGGCCTTCCGGCCCTCTCCTCGACCGTGGCGAGCGACCGAGAAAGCGAAA
The DNA here is from genome assembly GCA_034440635.1 of Lepas anatifera. Lineage (NCBI taxonomy): Eukaryota > Metazoa > Arthropoda > Thecostraca > Lepadidae > Lepas > Lepas anatifera. The sequence continues at coordinate 323,382 of JAOTON010001596.1, read as the reverse complement.
CGGAACCTACCTGCTTCCCAAGGGGGCGGGTCGTCGACGGCCGACGCGTCACCGCGTCGCCGTTCTTCATCTGCGGCACCTTCTACTCCTGCGCGGGGCGGCGCTCAACGCCCAGTCAGCGGGCCCGGGACCACGCGGTGCGTGGCCCGGCCCGCCTAACTAGATGAACACCAACGCCCCCTCCACGCGCGCCAGTGGTGGGGGCACCAACGGCGGCGGCAGGAGGGGCGCCCTGGGTGGGCGCAGTCGGCGCGCCAAGAACCGTCGGTACCGACTCAACCGTCAGAACAGAAGCCGCCTGCAGATCTGCTGCTGAAATGCGGAGGGACTTCGCCCGAAGAAGGCCGAGTTCCAACGCTGGCTCTCTAGTGAGAAGACGGACGTTGCTGTGGTTCAGGAGGTGCAAATGCCTGCACACCAGTCAACCATCACCATCCCGGGATACCAGACTGCTGTCGTCAAAGGGCGCGTGGGAGGAGGGACGGGGGCCCTGCAAAGGGCGGTGGTCTGGTCATTTTCATCCGCAATGGAATCCACTTCTCAGTCCTTGAAAACTCGCCCCTCAGCCCACTAGATGACACCACCGAGTGGTGTGGAGTGCGGATTTACCTCAGCACCAAAAGTACAAATATCCCATGTACAAACCGTAGTCTTTCAAGTTCTAGTCACCAGTACACGGACATATACAATATTTATCGCCCACCAATCCGGACATCGGAAAACGACCAGCGAGAGGACCGCTTCTCCATGGATAAATTCCCGAACAACAACTGCACCATCATAGCCGGGGACATCAACGGGCACCAACCAATCGTGGGACTCTAACTGCCTCGAACCGGACCACACCGGCACCTTAATCGCCGACTGGGTGGAGACAAACCACTGGGCCGTGCTCAACCACCCCGGCACTCACACCCGCGTCAGCTACGGCTCTGGTCCCTCCACTTCCCCGGACGTCGCAATCTGCCATCAGTCTCGCAATGCAATGCAACTGGACCGCCGGCACAGATCTGGGTAGCGATCACCTACCGCAGGTAATCCACTTCACTACCAACGGCGCGCGCCCCCGCCGCATACGGAAGTCCAGGTGGGCTTTCCACAAAGCGGACTGGCCAAGCTTCACCAGCGGGACCGAGGAGGCCTTCGAGACACTGGAGCGGAACCACATGGCTCGACTCACCCCAGACACCCTAGCCGACCGCGTAAACGCCATCATCGCCGAGCAGAGCGCCAAGTCAATCCCCCGGGGAGCTCGAGCTGACCCCAAGCCCTGGGCGGCCGACCCGGAGCTGGAAGCTGCGATCAAGGACCGCCGCCAGGCAAGAGCCGAACTAAGGCACAACCCCAGTCGGTAGGTCAAGGAACGGTGGAAAACGGCGAAACGGAGGGCGGCAGAGACGGAAGAACGCGCAAAAACCAAATGCTTCAGGGAATTTGTTTCAAATGAACTTAACAAGCCTACCAGTCTGGGCCGAGTATCCAAGATCCTAAGGAAAATGGAAGGCAAGGTTCAAGCGCCAACCCGGGCCAAGCAATCCACGGTGACTGCGGTCAGCTAGCCGTGGAAGACAGGTGCAAAGCCCAGAACTTTGTCAAAAACCTACGCTGAGGTCAGCAAAAAGCTACGCGTGAAGAAGCTGGATAGGAAGATCAAGGCGGAACTCAATCAACGTAACCGGGAACTCTGCACCTGCGGCGGAACAAAAGGGGATGTCTGCCAGCCCTTCACTATGGCCGAACTGGATCGACAGCTGCGAAAAATGCGACTCAGGAAAGCTCCCGGCCCTGATAAGGTCTGCAATGAATACCTGCGAAACCTCGGCCCAGCTGGCAAACGCGTCATACTTCACCTCGTTAACCTGTCGTGGGAGCGGGGAGCCGTGCCGAGATGCTGGAAGTCAGCCACCATCATTCCCATCCTAAAAGCTGGGAAGCCACCATCTGATGTGACAAGCTACCGCCCCATCGCCCTCACCAGCAACATGGCGAAACTGGCAGAGCGGATGATTGGGGCACGGCTCAGCCACCTCTCCGAGCAGCTGAACTTGGTGCCGCCGGAACAGGTCGGTTTCCGTCGTGGCCGCAGCGCGGAAGACAACATTGGAAGGCCCATACAAACCGTCCAGGACGGCTGGAATAAGCCGCCCAAGTCCGGACGACACCCCATTGAGGGCAGACACGCCGACCGGTTCGTGCTGCTCGCTTTCGACTTCGCCCGAGCTTATGATAAGATTGACCACAACATGCGAAAGCTGAAACTACTGCGCCAAGGTCTGCCCAAGTTTATGATCACATGGATATTCTAGTTCCTACGTGACAGAAGGGCGAGGGTGGAGATTAACGGGGCTCTCAGCGCCAAACGCCCCTTCAGAGCCGGCCTCCCTCAGGGCTCGGTCCTAGCCCCAACGCTCTACACGCTCTGGGCCGCAGATCTCATCTCCACTCTGCAAGAGATCCCGGGTACCACCATGTACATGTACGCGGATGACACTGCGACACTCAGCAGCGGGGCTAGCCTGGAGACAGCACAGAAGTGGGCACAGCAGGCAGCGGATGCCATGACAAGTTGGGCGTACCGGTGGAAGATGGTAGTGGCCGGCCACAACACGCAAGCCCTCGTCCTGTCCCAGTGGGCGCAAGACACAAAACATCTGAACCTCCAAGTGGCCGGAACAACGGTAACCGGCGACCGGCACCGGAAGCTCCTGGGAGTCACTTTCGACCGCCTACTTCACTTCGGCGAGCACTGCAACACACTCCGCCCCAAAGTAAAGCCACGCGTAGCCCAACTGAAAAAAACTTACGGGCCGCACCTGGGGACTTCGCGAGCCCGAGCTACGTACCATCGCCAACGGATACGTAAGGGGTGCCTTAGAGTACGGTGCCGCCGCTTGGCTCCCAGCTGCGTCAGAGTCTCATTTCGAGACGATCGACAAGGAGCTGCAGGCTGCAGCCCGTGTCGTCACCGGATGTCCCGGAGGAACCCCCAGAGACGCCCTCATGGTGGAAGCTGGGCTACCACCCGCCCGAGTCCGACATCAAGTCCTCGCCGCTCGCATGAGAGCACATGCCGCCGCGCTCCCTGCCAGTGATCCGCTCCGCCGTACAGCAGAATTCAGAGCCCCTCATCGCCTCACTACCACAGGATGGCGCTCCACCGGGTAAGAGGCCCTCACACTGATCGGAGCCACTGAGACCACCGTGAAGGCTGACTCTGAACCCATCCCGCCCTGGCAACCCACTGCCAACGTTCAATTTAACCTCAGCGTTGGCGTGGGTGGAGGACGCGACGCCCCAGATCCGGTCCGGAGAAGCGCAGCCGAGGCACAGCTAGCGACGCTCCCACAGCAAGCCACGCGAGTCTGGTCAGACGGCTCTGCCAGCGCAGGCGTCTCACGTGGAGGCGGCGGCGCCATCCTCAGATTCCCCAACGGTGAAACGCTTCGCCATGGCAACACAATTCACTGAAAACCGGTGGAGAACCAGTAGAGTTCTTGCACTTAACTTGCACCATATCAATAATCGGACAGCAAATTTTAAGATCTGTCAGGGTTCTCAACGAGACTGATAGGGGTTCTCATATCGAGACGTGATGCGCTTCTTTATGTTCTTCGGTGAAACGTATTTCATTTCTTTCAGGAGAATTCAAACAGTTCTCAGCTGTCTTAAGAATATTCTGTGAGTACCCTTTCCGGTTTTTAGAGTTTTCTAGAAGAAGCCGTATCCATCTTTCAAGAAGCAATAGATTCTCGAAATTTTCACGCTGTGTCTACTCTGAGAACGACTAGCTTTCTTCCTGAAGACGTGCTAAGATTCTTCCATATGGTGCTTAAAGGAGGAATACCGCTAGCTTCACGTATGTAAATTACCCGCTTGTTCGTAGCACTTAGCAATTAGGTCTAAGGCTGGATCACAAGTCACATTTTTGATAAGCTCCACTGTTGTGGTGGAGCTAATCAGAAACATGACCTCGTGTTTTAGTCTCAGCCAAATTGTTAAGCACTTAGAAAAAAACGGGTAATTCACACAGAACTGAAGCTGAAAATGGGCATACGTAACCGTGACTTCTCCAAAAGAATGGGATGCCAAAGAAGTGAAACTGGTGTGGGAAGACATGGAAAATCACGCCAAAGTTAATACAATGCACTGATGTTCAATCAAATATTTATAGACTCTTAAAGATTCACTTGGTGACAAAACAACACAATGCGTTTTCTTTATATTGTAATACAAACGGATCAAAATTGTTATGATGTGGCCTGCAAACAGTGAAGGCACATGACGTCAGTAGGGAGGTTGAACGCCCCAATAAAGGGAGTATAACTAATGATCAGGCCCTTATGTCTGCAGATAAAAGAAGATATCTGTTCACAAACGCACAGGGCTTTGCGTGAGGCCCACTCACGTCCCGCATCTCCTGTAAAAGCTGCTGATCTCCGAGGACTAGGCTGACCGCCTCGATTTTCAGCTTTGACGAACCACCAGCCCAGCAGTCCCGAGCAGGCTTTTGATGGCCGCCACTTGTTCTGCCTCTGAAAAAGGAAATGAGTCTGCTCAAAACACGCGAACAATAGACCAAAAACACCCAAAATCAAAAGGGAAAGGGAGATAAAAAAGGTTAAAGGGAGAAAAAGGTTAAAGGGAGATACGCGAAAAAATTGTATTAGCTAGATCGAAAGGTCACAAAAAGTTATTTCAGAAGTCCTATTCTCGTTTGCGAATTCGGCCTGCAAATGCCTTAAAATCGCTCTCAAAGTCAATATTTCTAGACGACTTTATCGATACACCTCATATCGATATATATGACGTACACACGGCTAAGGCTACCAATTTCTCTAAGAATTAGGTCATATCTATCCTAAACAGTGATGTAGCACTTTGGACTACTACAGAAAACAATTACTTTAGAAAAACAACATTCCAAAACTCTTTTCAAACAGAAATATAGGGCTTAAAAAGAAATCACAATTAACCAATCAGAAGCCTAGAAATTCTCAAACCGGGGTCACATGACCTATCTGACGCAAAAGTTTTGTCATCCTGGGGCTGAAGCAGAAAATTAATCAAGACCCGAGGTACGAAACCGCTGAAGACTTGAGTAATTATGTTTTTCCATTTATAGGGAAAAATAATTCATTTTGTAGTTTTTAAAAGCTTTTTAAAATTAATTCAAATACAAATACAGGAGAACAGACATTTGTATAATAAAAAACATTACTTTTCAACTTTAAATAGTTTTCAAAAAGTAAGTGATGGGTATGGGCATGGGTAAGTGATGGGCATTTTATCGAAACTGTTAACCTATTTCGATAATAAGTGAGTGGCCTCCCAAAATTTTCCGAAGGTACAAAAATAATTGATGGTTTCGTTATCAGGATTTTTCAAATATCAAGAAACCACAATAATAATTTTTCGCGTATCTCCCTTTAATGTGGCAGATCCAAGACTTCATTTGAGAGGGGGGGTGGGGGCTGGGAGCCTGCCCCGCCATCACCTCGGACAGCATCCAGCTATGCATTTACTATTGGGGCTCGGAAATTTCTAAGGGGCAGGCCTTTTGGATCCGCCACTGGTCTGTTCTATTTGAGCATTAACCCTCGCCCCACCGGGGGTCATCGATGGCCCCCCTACGGTTTTTCCGGGATAGCAGAAAAGCGACGAGGCGCAGCACCGCGGTTGAAGGCTCTACCTCTCACTGCATCATTTTGCCATCATCCCTGAAATTTTTTACCCCGGGTCACCCAAGGTCAGGTCACCAGACGAGGTCAACCAAGGTCACCTCACTTCAACTTTAGAGCTCTGTAAGAGCTACATTTCAAAATCGATCGATTTGAAACTTACTACACTTTATGACCCCTCCAGGGTCTACAACGTGTATATCCGGGATTTTTCGATTTCGTGCCCTGAGGTCAGGTCACGAGGCGGCCTCTCCCATTGGAAAAGCATGGGGAAAACCTGTTTCATGATATAAAAGCCACAAAAATGATTGAAAATACTCAGACTGCTCAGAACAGCGTTTTTGGACACCGTTTTCACAGATCCCAGGGGTCATATTTGCCCTTTGACTTTTCCAAGGTCATCCAAGGTCACCAGAGGTCAAAAACAGTATTTTGACCATAACTTTTGACCTAATTAAGCTAGAGCGGTGAAACAAACACCATCGTGTTTGTCTTGTCACTGGCTTTCATTTGATATACGGCAAGGTCACTTTTCGACCTTTCGTGACCTCAGGTCATATTAGGTCACGAGGTGACCTCTGGAGGTCAAACCACTGCCGGGAGGTCTTTACCTTCCACATAGCGGAAAAAGTTCTGGCAATTTGCTATCAAATGTACTTTACCAGGCCTCAATAGCTCTAATGACATAAGAGTTATGCCCAGTTTTCTTAATCATTGCATATTTGAGTGAAAATAGCCGATCTTGACCCAATTTGACCTCTGGAGGTCAAACCATTGACCTGAGCACTAAAACATGTGAAGTAATTTCTTACTGAATTCACGCGAGCTTTCTATTGCACTTTGCAGATTTGCACTAACGCCCATATTTTCGGAGTTAGAGGGGGGCCATCGATGGCCCCCGGTGGGGCGAAGGTGGCACCGGACCCCGGTGGGGCGCGGGTTAAGATGCCGGTTCATAAGCTATATTTTACCAACTTTATTTTAAAGATATATCAGAGAAATATGAGGGATGCATAGACCGATCTATGGGACAAAGAGACCTTTTAAAGACTTTTGCCACCACTTCGCCCAACCGACTATCGATGCCCCCTGAGAGATCAATGAGACTATCTGAAAGGTCAATGGGGGCCCCATAAATGTCGCTTCCTTCCCGGGAAGCAAGAATAAGCGCTATCGCGATCGGATTTGGCCCCAACGGATAAATTTGTGTCGCCCCTGGCATTGGCATCCCCCAGGTCTGGATGACGCCCTGAACATGTGTCTCTCCCCTGATCGGCAATTCAAGGTCTGCCTATAGACGGATGGACAAAACCAACCCTCCCCCTCCTTCCCAAACCCCGCCTCTCACAGGAAGACGGTAAAGTCAACCTAACTGCACATCGCCAGTGGATCCCGTGACCCTTCTTCAAAGCGCAGAGCGTTTTGTTTTTTGTTGTTCAGAAACCTTACGTTTTTGAATTTTTCCAGGGCTGGCCCCATCCAAACGTTTTTCCAGGTCTGCCACAAAGGGTCGGTGGTACCACAGTTTTGTACAAAGATGCAAATTTTCCATGGGCCAGTAGCCACATTTAGTTAACATACACGACAGTTGTTACCAATTAAAAAAGTGCCGTCACACTCACCTTAACAAAACAGGCACCAGAGCCTCCACTTCTCAACTCAAGAAGCTTTCCACTGCAAATGAACCATCCGCTGTCGCGTCGTTGTGTTGCCATGGCGACGCAGCCCAGCAGCGTCACGCACGCGCACAATCAGCTGAGACCATTCCCGAGAAGTAGTTCGAGAACGCTATCCCTTCTTTGCGTTCTTTACGAAGAAACTAAAATCGATGTATTTGAGTGCCGGTGCACTGAAAACCGGTGGAGAACCCGTAGAGTTCTTGCACTTAACTTGCACCATATCAATAATCGGACAGCAAATTTTAAGACCTGTCAGGGTTCTCAACGAGACTGATAGGGGTTCTCATATCGAGACGTGATGCGCTTCTTTATGTTCTTCGGTGAAACGTATTTCATTTCTTTCAGGAGAATTCAAACAGTTCTCAGCTGTCTTAAGAATATTCTGTGAGTACCCTTTCCGGTTTTTAGAGTTTTCTAGAAGAAACCATATCCATCTTTCAAGAAGTAATAGATTCTCGAAATTTTCACGCTGCGTCTACTCTGAGAACGACTACCTTTCTTCTTGAAGACGTGCTAATATTCTTTCATACGGTGCTTAAAGGAGGAATACCGCTAGCTTCACGTATAAATTACCCGCTTATTCGTAGCACTTAGCAATTAGGTCTAAGGCCGTATGTCAAGTCACATTTTTGATAAGCTCCACTGTTGAGCTAATCAGAAACATGACCTCGTGTTTTAGTCTAGGCCAAATTGTTAAGCACTTAGAAAAAAGCGGATGATTCACACAAAACTGAATCTGAAAATGGGCATACGTAACCGTGACTTCTCCAAAAGAATGGGATGCCAAAGAAGTGAAACTGTTGTGGTGAGGCATGGCAAATCACGCCAAAGTTAATACAATGCCTTGATGTTCAATCAAATATTTATAGACTCATAAAGATTCACTTTGGTGACAAAACAGCACAATGCGTTTTCTTTATATTGTAACACAAACGGATCAAAATTGTTATGATGTGGCCTGCAAACAGTGAAGGCACATGACGTCAGTAGGGAGGTCGAACGCCCCTATAAAGGGAGCATAACTAATGATCAGCCCCTTATGTCTGCAGATAAAATAAGACATCTGTTCACAAACGCACAGGGCTTTAAGTGAGGCCCACTCACGTCCAGAATCTCCTCTAAAAGCTGCTGATCTCCGAGGATTAGGCTGACCACCTCGATTTTCAGCTTTGACGAACCACCAAACCAGCAGTCCCGAGCAGGCTCTTGATGGCCGCCACTTGTTCTGCCTCTGAAAAAGGAAATGAGTCGGCTCAAAACACGCGAAAAATGGACCAAAAACACCCAAACGTTTGGGTTAATGCAGCAGATCCAAGACTTCATTTGAGGGGGGGGTGGGGGCTTAGAGCCTGCCCCACCAGCACCTCGGACAGCATCCAGCTATGCATTTACTATTGGGGCTCGGACATTTCTAAGGGGCAGGCCTCTTGGATCCGCCACTGGTCTGTTCTATTTGAGCATTAACCCTATTTCCGGCAGGGGGGGCTAATATTGCCCCCCCTTCAGGTTTTTCGAGAATATCTCCGAAACGGCTTGCGATAGAACTTTGAAACTTCCTGACTTTTCCTAAAACTAGTACAGGCAGGTTTTCTGAAATTTTCAAGATTATATATTTACCAGGGGCGGAGCTATGGCTGGGTTTTTGGGGAGGTTCTATCCACAAACCAAGTATTATCGTATGCGATGGGTTTTTTGTAAAAGGAAGCCGTCTCTGCTGATCCTGATACCAGTTATATGGTTTTATTATATCATTTTTTATGTGAGATGATAGTGCATTCACAATGTCACTATTTGTATTCATCAGGGGCGGTTACAGCAGTTCAAAATGGGGGGAATGTTATCAAGAAGGACTAAGCGTTAGTAAGTGAGAAGACTGCTTACAGCCGTGTCAGGGCGAATACAATTGGGTATATGAAAATTCAAAATAGTTATAACCCAATTCTAGATTACCAGAGGCGTGTCCAGTCACTACACATTTTCAAAATGTATATTCCCACCCAGTATCACCGCCGCGACTCAATATCGTTGTATATTGAAAATGTGTTTCCAATCACCCCCACCCCCCACGACGAGTCCTTGATCCGCCTATGTCACCCCCTTTCCCAGAGCTGCCATGGGAGGGTAAAAATTATCAGAAATTAAATTTCAACTAGTCGAGGGACTAATATACTCATGCATACCATTCGCATATTGTTGGTATGTATTTTACCCCACTGTTTTACCTTACTGCATCCGCCCCTAATGAGTTTTTCACTTTTTTTCTCATTTATTTATGTGTCAAAGATGCCAAGCAGTATATGACGGCTTCTAATCCGTGTAACAAAAACTTTTTAGGTTGTATATATTTCCCCTCATAGTCCTGGTCCTGGAACTGCCATTGAATTTCGAATTTTTGCGTAACTCGAGTATATGAAAATTTTGGGTCAATTATTTGTAAATCTGAACTAGTTTTGTGAAAATCGTACAACAGAGACAAGGGTTATGGGAAATCTAAAAAATACACAAAAATTGTATATTTTGCACGACCTTCTCCTAAAAAATAAAAATTTTGAAATTTTCTTTTTTCAAAATAAAGTTTAGCAGCAAAGGAATCTATGGCACTTTGAATTTTCAAAATCGGCCGGTTAGATTACGAGATCTTAGGGGGGCCGATATTGCCCCCCTGCCGGAAATAGGGGTAGCCGGGAGCCTGACGGAAATAGGGTTATGATGCCGGTTCATAAGCTATATTTTACCAGCTTTATTTTAAAGATATATCAGAGAAATATGAGGGGTGCATAGACCGATCTATGGGACAAAGAGACATTTAAAGACTTTTGCCACCACTTTGCCCAACCGACTATCGATGCCCCCTGAGAGACACTTTCTGAAAGGTCAAGGGGGCCCCCATAAATGCCGCTTCCTTCCCGGGAAGCAAGAATAAGCGCTATCGCGATCGGATTTGGCGCCCAACGGATAAATTTGTGTCGCCCCTGACATTGGCGTCTCCCAGGTTTGGATGACGCCCTGAACATGTGTCTCTCCACTTATCGGCAATTCAAGATCTGCCTATGGACGGATGGACAAAACCAACCCTCCCCCTTCCCAAGCCCCGCCCTTCACAGGAAGACGGAAAGGTCAACCTAACTGCACACCGCCAGTGGATCCCGTGACCCTTCTTCAAAACGCAAAGCGTTTTGCTTTTTGTTCTTCAGAAACACTACGTTTTTAAATTTTTTTCTAGGGCTGGCCCCATCCAAACGTTTTGCCGGGTCTGCCACAAAGGGTCGGTGGTACCACAGTTTTGTACAAAGATGCAAATTTTCCATAGGCCAGGAGCCACATTTAGTTACCATACACGACAGTTGTTACCAATTAACAAAGTGCCGTCACACTTACCTTAACAAAACAGGCGCCAGATGCTCCACTTCCCAACTCCCGAAGCTTCCCACTGCAAATGAACCATCCGCTGTCGCGTCGTTGTGTTGCCATGGCGACGCAGCCCAGCAGCGTCACGCACGCGCACAATCAGCTGAAACCATTCCCGAGAAGTAGTTCGAGAACGCTATCCCTTCTTTGCGTTCTTTACGAAGAAACTAAAATCGATTTATTTGAGTGCCGGTGCTCGCGTGTTCTCTTGCATGAGAACGGTCCCCATGGGTTCTCATCCGAAAGAAACGTGGGGCTTCTTACACTTTCCCGCCAAAATGCAAAGAACTCAATGAGGTATTGGGATAGAACAGGGAGACACCACTGGCTTCTAATGGGAGAAGTTTGTGGCAAAGTTCTCCTGAGCGGTTTTGAGTGTGCTCGCCTGTTCTCTTGCATGAGAACGGTCCCAATGGGTTCTCATCCGAAAGATACGTGGGGCTTCTTACACTTTCTCGCCAAAATGCAAAGAACTAAATGAGGTATTGGGATAGAACAGGGAGACACCACTGGCTTCTAATGGGAGAAATTTGTGGCAAAGTTCTCCTGCGCGGTTTTGAGTGAACGACGCGACAGCGGATGGTTCATTTGCAGTGGGAAGCTCCGGGAGTTGAGAAGTGGAGCATCTGGCGCCTGTTTTGTTAAGGTAAGTGTGACGGCACTTTGTTAATTGGTAACAACTGTCGTGTATGGTAACTAAATGTGGCTACTGGCCTATGGAAAATTTGCATCTTTGTACAAAACTGTGGTACCACCGACACTTTGTGGCAGACCTGGCAAAACGTTTGGATGGGGCCAGCCCTGGAAAAAAATTAAAAAACTTAGTGTTTCTGAACAACAAAAAAACAAAACGCTTTGCGCTTTGAAGAAGGGTCACGGGATCCACTGGCGATGTGCAGTTAGGTTGACTTTACAGTCTTCCTGTGAGAGGCGAGGTTTGGGAAGGAGGGGGAGGGTTGGTTTTGTCCATCCGTCCATAGGCAGATCTTGAATTTCCGATCAGGGGAGAGACACATGTTCAGGGCGTCATCCAGACCTGGGGGACGCCAATGCCAGGGCGGCACAAATATATCCGTTGGGCGCCAAATCCGATCGCGATAGCGCTTATTCTTGCTTCCCGGGAAGGAAGCGACATTTATGGGGGCCCCCATTGACCTTTCAGAAAGTGTCATTGATCTCTCAGGGGGCATCGATAATCGGTTGGGGGAAGTGGTGGCAAAAGTCTTTAAAAAGTATCTTTGTCCCATAGATCGGTCTATGCATCCCTCATATTCCTCTGATATATCTTTAAAATAAAGCTGGTAAAATATAGCTTATGAACCGGCATCTTAATGCTCAAATAGAACAGACCAGTGGCGGATCCAAGAGGCCTGCCCCTTAGAAATGTCCGAACCCCAATAGTAAATGCATAGCTGGATGCTGTCCGAGGTGCTGGCGGGGCAGGCTCCAAGCCCCCACCCCCCCTCAAATGAAGTCTTGGATCTGCCACATTAACTCAAACGTTTGGGTGTTTTTGGTCCATTTTTCGCGTGTTTTGAGCAGACTCATTTCCTTTTTCAGAGGCAGAACAAGTGGCGGCCATCAAAAAGCCTGCTCGGGACTGCTGGGTTGGTGGTTCGTCAAAGCTGAAAATCGAGGAGGTCAGCCTAGTCCTCAGAGATCAGCAGCTTTTAGAGGAGATGCTGGACGTGAGTGGGCCTCACGCAAAGCCCTGTGCGTTTGTGAACAGATATCTTCTTTATCTGCAGACATAAGGGCCTGATCATTAGTTATGCTCCCTTTATTGGGGCGTTCAACCTCCCTACTGACGTCATGTGCCTTCACTGTTTGCAGGCCACATCATAACAATTTTGATCCGTTTGTATTACAATATAAAGAAAACGCATTGTGTTGTTTTGTCACCAAGTGAATCTTTATGAGTCTATAAATATTTGATTGAACACCAGTGCATTGTATTAACTTTGGCGTGATTTTCCATGCCTCACCACACCAGTTTCACTTCTTTGGCATCCCATTCTTTTGGAGAAGTCACGGTTACACTGAAAACCGGTGGAGAACCCGTAGAGTTCTTGCACTTAACTTGCACCATATCAATAATCGGACAGCAAATTTTAAGACCTGTCAGAGTTCTCAACGAAACTGATAGGGGTTCTCATATCACTGCGCTTTTTTATGTTCTTCGGTGAAACGTATTTCATTTCTTTCAGGAGAATTCAAACAGTTCTCAGCTGTCTTAAGAATATTCTGTGAGTACCCCTTCCGGTTTTTAGAGTTTCCTAGAAGAAACCGTATCCATCTTTCAAGAAGTAATAGATTCTCGAAATTTTCACGCTGCGTCTACTCTGAGAACGACTACCTTTCTTCTTGAAGACGTGCTGATATTCTTTCATATGGTGCTTAAAAGAGGAATACCGCTAGCTTCACGTATGTAAATTACCCGCTTGTTCGTAGCACTTAGCAATTAGGTCTAAGGCTGGATCACAAGTCACATTTTTGATAAGCTCCACTGTTGTGGTGGAGCTAATCAGAAACATGACCTCGTGTTTTAGTCTCGGCCAAATTGTTAAGCACTTAGACAAAAGCGGATAATTCACACAGAACTGAAGCTGAAAATGGGCATACGTAACCGTGACTTCTCCAAAAGAATGGGATGCCAAAGAAGTGAAACTGGTGTGGTGAGGCATGGCAAATCACGCCAAAGTAAATACAATGCACTGATGTTCAATCAAATATTTATAGACTCATAAAGATTCACTTGGCGACAAAACAACACAATGCGTTTTCTTTATATTGTAACACAAACGGATCAAAATTGTTATGATGTGGCCTGCAAACAGTGAAGGCACATGACGTCAGTAGGGAGGTCGAACGCCCCTATAAAGGGAGCATAACTAATGATCAGCCCCTTATGTCTGCAGATAAAAGAAGATATCTGTTTACAAACGCACAGGGCCTTGCGTGAGGCCCACTCACGTCCAGAATCTCCTCTAAAAGCTGCTGATCTCCGAGGACTAGGCTGACCACCTCGATGTTCAGCTTTGACGAACCACCAACCCAGCAGTCCCGAGCAGGCTTTTGATGGCCGCCACTTGTTCTGCCTCTGAAAAAGGAAATGAGTCTGCTCAAAACACGCGAAAAATGGACCAAAAACACCCAAACGTTTGAGTTAATGTGGCAGATCCAAGACTTCATTTGAGGGGGGTGGGGGCTTGGAGCCTGCCCCGCCAGCACCTCGGACAGCATCCAGCTATGCATTTACTATTGGGGTTCGGACATTTCTAAGGGGCAGGCCTCTTGGATCCGCCACTGGTCTGTTCTATTTGAGCATTAAGATGCCGGTTCATTAGCTATATTTTACCAGCTTTATTTTAAAGATATATCAGAGGAATATGAGGGATGCATAGACCGATCTATGGGACAAAGATACTTTTTAAAGACTTTTGCCACCACTTCGGCCAACCGATTATCGATGCCCCCTGAGAGATCAATGACACTTTCTGAAAGGTCAATGGGGGCCCCCATAAATGTCGCTTCCTTCCCGGGAAGCAAGAATAAGCGCTATCGCGGTCGGATTTGGCGCCCAACGGATATATTTTTCCGCCCCTGGCATTGGCGTCCCCCAGGTCTGGATGACGCCCTGAACATGTGTCTCTCCCCTGATCGGAAATTCAAGATCTGCCTATGGACGGATGGACAAAACAACTCTCCCCCTTCCCAAACCCCGCCCTTCACAGGAATACGGAAAAGTCAACCTAACTGCATATCGCCAGTGGATCCCGTGACCCTTCTTCAAAACGCAAAGCGTTTTGTTTTTTGTTCTTCAGAAACACTAAGTTTTTGAATTTTTTCCAGGGCTAGCCCCCATCCAAACGTTTTGCCAGGTCTGCCACAAAGGGTCGGTGGTACCACAGTTTTGTACAAAGATGCAAATTTTCCATAGGCTAGTAGCCACATTTAGTTACCATACACGAATGTCGTTACCAATTACCAAAGTGCCGTCACACTTACCTTAACAAAACAGGCGCCAGATGTTCCACTTCTCAACTCCCGAAGCTTCCCACTACAAATGAACCATCCGCTGTCGCGTCGTTGTGTTGCCATGGCGACGCAGCCCAGCAGCGTCACGCACGCGCACAATCAGCTGAAACCATTCCCGAGAAGTAGTTCGAGAACGCTATCCCTTCTTTGTGTTCTTTACGAAGAAACTAAAATCGATTTATTTGAGTGCCGGTGCTCGCGTGTTCTCTTGCATGGGAACGATCCCAATGGGTTCTCATCCGAAAGAAACGTGGGGCTTCTTACACTTTCCCGCCAAAATGCAAAGAACTCAATGAGGTATTGGGATAGAACAGGGAGACACCACTGACTTCTAATGGGAGAAGTTTGTGGCAAAGTTCTCCTGAGCGGTTTTGAGTGTACGTATGCCCATTTTCAGCTGCAGTTCTGTGTGAATTATCCGCTTTTTTCTAAGTGCTTAACAATTTGGCTGAGACTCAAACACGAGGTCATGTTTCTGATTAGCTCCACCACAACAGTGGAGCTTATCAAAAATGTGACTTGGCATCCGGCCTTAGACCTAATTGCTAAATGCTACGAATAAGCGGATAATTTACGTGAAGCTAGCGGCATCCTCCTTTAAGCACCATATGAAAGAATTTTAGCACGTCTTCAAGAAGAAAGGTAGTCGTTCTCAGAGTAGACGCAGCGTGAAAATTTCGAGAATCTATTACTTCTTGAGAGATGGATACGGCTTCTTCTAGAAAACTCTAAAAACCGGAAAGGGTACTCACAGAACATTCTTAAGACAGCTGAGAAGTGTTTGAGTTCTCCTGAAAGAAATGAAATACGTTTCACCGAAGAACATAAAGAAGCGCATCACGTCTCGATATGAGAACCCCTATCAGTCTCCTTGAGAACCCTGACAGGTCTTAAAATTTGCTGTCCGATTATTGATATGGTGCAAGTTAAGTGCAAGAACTCTACGGGTTTTCCACCGGTTTTCAGTGTAGAAGTAAAGGTGGCAGCTGGGCAACTGTGTTCGAGCACCAGAGCGGAGCTGTTCGCCCTCCGAGCGGCCCTCACAGCCGTTCGTGACGCGGCAGACCAGGCCGGCACAACCCCCGTCGTCATTTGCTGCGACTCACGAGCGGCACTCGACATGCTGGCGGGCGGGGCTGCCGAGCAGACCACAGCTGTCGGCATCGAAATCTGTCGACTGCTGATGACCCCAACCGACCGGCAGCAGGATGTCCACCTCCAATGAGTCCCAGCACACTGCGGCCTACAGGACAATGAACGAGCTGATATATTGGCCAAGGAAGCCGCAGACCTGCCACAAGACCAAGTATGCGCCGACGTGAAGACGATTACAAAAACCGTCTCACGCGCCGCCACCCGGAAATGGCGCCGAAACTGGCCCAACAGCTTCTTCAAAGACATAATGGAGGACCATATGCCGGTTCCAGTGACCCTAGATGACCGCGATGCCGCAGTGAATGTACACCAACTGCGAGCTGGGCATTGGGGCCGGTCCCAACAATACCTTCACCGGATCGGCCGACGTCCAGGAAGGTCCTGCGAAAAATGCAGCGACCCAGACTGTCGAGAGGCAAGGTGCCTTGTGTGCCGCGAGGAAGGTGACACCCCAGCCCATGTCCTCCTGCGGTGCCCATGCCTGGCCGGCACCCGACTACGACTGCTGGGAAACATCTATTTTCAACCGCAGCAGATGAGGGACGGCGACGTGGTGGCGGCCTTGGCCGCCGATTACCTCCGCCACAAGGAGCCCCTGAAGGGCTAAGGCTTGGCACGCCCAAGCCCTGGAAGAAAAACAACAACAAAAACAACATCCAATTTTATGGAGCATCCCTGCATATATATATATATATATATATATATATATATATATATATATATATATATATATATATAATATACTTCGATGCAGCGATTATTGAATAGTATTGCTGATTCGCACTTTGGTAACTTTTTTGTTGTTTAATTATATTATTGATGGTTTGTTTGGTTGCAATTGAAATGTCTTTGGTCAAATCAGTAAAGTTCATTAAAAATATTACAAATATGTGACTATGAAACTGTGATATGATGATATAAGAATTGTAGTTTTGTACTCATGAGATAATTCCATAGCAAGTAGTCGGCAAAAATGTAATGATATTTCTTTACATAGAAGGTCTTTCAACTGATTAGAGCTCATTACTCGGTGCTATATTTTTCAAACAACTATATTTAGGAAAACGTGAGCCGCTCTTTCTCTTATCTTGATAATGACTGTCCAATACATTCGAAAGCTCGAACTTATATTTGTAATATTTTTAATGAACTTTACTGATTTGACCAAAGACATTTCAATTGCAACCAAACAAACCATCAATAATATAATTAAACAACAAAAAAAGTTATCAAAGTGCGAATCAGCAATACTATTCAATAGTCGCTGCATCGAAGAGGATATATTGCCCAACTACTCAAATCTAAAACTTCACCACCGGGCAACAACCACACAAGGATTCACACAGGAGTTTCGCAAAAATCTAGTGAAATACCACTTAAAGAAGAAGGAAGAGTTGGCTGTAGAACTAGAAAGCAAGCTACTGAAACTAAATAAGGATTTTGACGAAAGTAATATCGAAGAGGACCAGAAGCGTAATATTCGCTTATATTTAGACGCAAAGGTCGAAAACAATAACCACTGCAATACAACTAGAGTAGCCAGAAAACTATCTCGGATTTATGGGGGTGACCTTACACTACCTGAACAAAAGCAAGGTTATATCAATCTCTCATCAGTCCAGCTTACACAGGAACAACATAAGCTTTTAAACCTTGGCCTAAACTGTCACATACAATCAAAACGTTCAGACGTTGATAAAAAAGCCGAACTAGAATTATCATATCGTGATATACTACAATTGGAGAAAGATGAACATATCGAAGTAAGCAACAAGTTTAAAGGGGAACTCATCGGAGAGGGATTCAAATTACGAGGAAACGCCAACAGCAAGCTTGTCACAAAAGAACTTAAGGACGCCGCTCGACAGTTGAAAAACGACGACCGAATCATCGTAAGGAGAGCTGATAAGTGCCCTGTGTTTGTGATCTTAGACCGAGACGAATATTCTCAAAAACTCAACACCATCCTCTCAGACTCAAGTAAGTTCAAAGTAATTAAAACTGATCCAACCAAAACACTTAAGGCTAAAGTCAGTAGGATTATAACCAGTGCTAATGCCGTTAATGGTGGTGTACATTTTGCTAAAATCGTAGGAGAATATTCTCCGGGATATGCGTATGGGACAGTTAAGACGCATAAGGAAGGTAATCCTCTCCGGCCGATTATATCCCAGGTAACTACTGCAACATATAAACTAGCAAAACGGCTTAACCAGATACTAAAACCCTACGTCCTGTCCAAATATGGTATTGAATCTGTAGATGAATTTCTAGACAATTTAAGACTGAAAAAACCTGAAGGTATCTTGGCATCCATAGATGTAGAAAGTCTATTTACAAACGTGCCCATTGACCAGACTATCGATGTTATCTTAAATGAGGTATATGACAAAAAAAGTAATGGCATCAAACCCCTCAACCTACCAAGAAACATCCTCGCAAACCTGCTCCGAGCATGTACGAAAGACTCGCCATTTAGGGGACCTGACAACAAATTGTATGTTCAGAAGGATGGGGTGGCCATGGGTTCCCCACTTGGCCCTCTTTTCGCCAATTTTTATATGGCATCAATCGAAAATGAAGTCCTCAGTAACCCAGATGTAGCTCCGCATATCTACCTACGCTATGTAGATGACTGTTTTTTGAACGTTAGGGACATTAACCAACTCCAGGAAATAATTCGCAAATTTGAAAATCATTCAGTGCTACACTTCACGTTTGAACTAGCCGAAGATAACATCATACCATTCTTAGATGTTCTGGTAGAGGCGACGAACAATGGGTTTATCACGAGCGTCTACCGGAAGCCTACCAACACCGGCCAAACCCTCAACGCAAAGAGCGAATGCCCAACACGATATAAAACCAGCGTCATCCGATCATTCGTAAGAAGAGCCATTAAAACCAGTTCATCACACGACAAAATGCATTCTGAATTCATTAGGCTGAAACAAATTCTAGTAAATAACGGATATTCTAACCAAGACGTAGACGCAGAAATCAAAAGACAACTAGACACCAAATACACCAGCAAAACATCAGACCAAGCACAAACAGTAACACACCATCTCTACTACCGAAATCACATGAACTCGCAGTACGAAACAGATGAGAAGATTTTGAAAAGCATACTTAAAAGAAACATCAAATGTAAAGAGAATCACGCAATCAATCTTCACATATACTACCAGAACACGAAAACAAAAAACCTTGTAATGTGCAACAATCCCACGAAGATTAAGTGGTTGATGCGTACTAATGTAGTTTACCAATTTCAATGTCCCGACGAAGGCTGCAGACTTCGTAAGGTAAACTACATCGGATACACATCAACCACTTTATCTCGCCGTCTTACCATGCACCTCCACGAGGGAGCCCCTAAGGATCATCTACAACAAGAACACAACACAACGCTCACAAGACAAATGCTTACTGATAACACACATATAATACACTCCAGCACTGACCACAACAAGATAGAAATCATTGAAGCAATATACATCAACCAACTCGCACCGCAGATCAACACACAAAAAAACGTTAGACTCGCCAAGTTGTCACTATGGGGGATGGGTTAAATAATAGAAAAAACGAATATGTGTGATATATATGTACTGTATAACATACCATGTGTTGGCAATGTGAATGTTTCTCTATTGTATTGTAATGCCTTGTGACTAACTATGTATTAATGTAGTGTGACTATGAAACTGTGATAAGATGATATAAGAATTGTAGTTTTGTACTCATGAGATAATTCCATAGCAAGTAGTCGGCAAAAATGTTATGATATTTCTTTATATAGAAGGTCTTTCAACTGATTAGAGCTCATTACTCGATGCTATATTTTTCAAACAACTATATTTAGGAAAACGTGAGCCGCTCTTTCTCTTATCTTGATAATGAATGTCCAATACATTCGAAAGCTCGAACTTATATTTGTAATATTTTTAATGAACTTTACTGATTTGATCAAAGACATTTCAATTGCAACCAAACAAACCATCAATAATATAATTAAACAACAAAAAAGTTATCAAAGTGCGAATCAGCAATACTATTCAATAGTCGCTGCATCGAGGAGGATATATTGCCCAACTACTCAAATATATATATATATATATATATATATATATATATATATTATATATATATATAAATATATATAAAAATATATATAAAAAATATATATAAAAATATATATATATAAAAGCTTCAGTCCGGTGGGTGACCTTGGCCGGGTCGGACGCGTGCTGGTGAGCTCCCGAGCCGCCCGCATGGCTGGCTAGTTGTGTGCGCTGGGTTCCCGGCTAGTGCCATGTGTTATACTTGTGCGCAACAGTGAACCGCGATGTGAGCAAAATCTACTTATGGAGCAATGTGCAGTGGTGAGATCTGTATCTACCATGATAAAGAGTCCTAACTGCAGACTTGAAAGTGGTAATTAAGCAAACAGGAGGGACAATGAGTGGTGCTGAAAGTGGTGACGAGACAGCATTTCTGGATTGTCCGGCAGCTAGTACTCCATTTGTTCCCAAAAGGATCAAACAGCTCTCTGTGGTAGAAATGGAGGCCCGCTGACAGGAAGGGAGACAGCCCAAGCGTCCGGCCAAGTCCCCGCTCTCGGCCGTGTCACGTGACCGGCCGCCGGCCGGGGCCGCAGGCGCGGACGCAGCGCCCGCGCCGGAAGGGGTACACTTCAACTCCGATACGGTCTCCGCCCTACGTACCATGATGGAGGAAGTGAGCACATCTAATACTGCATGGATTATATCAGCCATGGAAGCAAAGTTCGAAGGGCTTGAGAGAAGATTGAGCATTCTAGAGAGCGAAATTCACGATAAAGATGGAGAGATTTGTGATCTAAAAGCACAGCTCCAACAACAGCAACTAAAAAACGATGAACTCAGTCAGCAGTTGGAAAGCATGGACAACAACAGACGCTTGTCATGTCTCATATTCACGAGTCGCGAGCTTGAGCCTCGCCGAAATAATGAGGACATAGAAAAGCGTCTCGTGGATATACTGAACAGGCGTATTCCCGGCCTTCACATGTCAACTGCCGACATCGACATCGCCCACCGCCTACAAGGGGACGATAAAGTGATCTGCAGAGTTGTCCGTCGAAGTCTGCGAAACGCAGTGTTTGATGAGCGCCTCCGGATCAATGTGACTGGAGCCGACGGTCGCTTGGCTCATGACCCTGCTCCCATCTTCGTCACAGAGTCTTTGTCGAGCGCCAACAAACTGATATACAACCAGCTGCTGCAAGCTCGGCGACCGTGTAACGGCAGGCTGGTGACCTCAGTGTTCACCAGAGGCGGTGTGGTGTTCTGCCGCACGGAGAAGAATGGCTCCAACATCAGAGTGCCAGACCAAGAAGCACTGCACCGGGTGCTGCGCGGCCGGAGCTTCCCGCCGCCGCAGTCCGGTGACAGCAGGCGTCGACATGTCGAGCGCCCACCGCCTGCTTCAACGCCCCCGATGTCGTCCGCGCGAGCCAGCCGCCCGCCTACTCATCGGCCCCAGACGACCGACAGGGCTCCTGCGGCATTTTCCAACGTCGGGCTAGTACAGGATCAGCCGGCAGCCACTGGCCCGATCATGACTGACGTGACTCCCGATACGAGCCGCGAGCAGAACGCCGGGTCGACTTCCCAGCCGCCGGCTGTGCGTGACTGTTCGGTGGTGCACTGAGCCTGTGGCGGTGGTGAGGTCTCATCAGCTTAAGCAACAGGTGTATCACCAAAGGTACCGTTCTAGGTCTACGATTGTTGTGTGCATAGGATCGTTTCAATTGCTTAATTGTATGGTTTGATCTGAAATCTCTGCGGCACTCAAAAGAATCGTCATTGAAATTGTATCTGAAGCTTTCTTTGGCTGATAAGGCTAACACGAACAACTATCAACAAGCAGCATGCAAAGTTTGTTAAATAAATTTTGTAGTTTCATTCTATATTTTTGGATGGTGTTTTTCTGTCTTCCCATAAGATATGAAAATAAGCTAGATTTTCGAGAAGCTTTGTTTCCAGTTTACTTTTACACATGGCGCTTATGTTCAGGGGCCAAATCACTTTTGAATTTATGCCACAACTGTGTCAGGAGTGACACAATTTGTTTTCTTCCCAAACATTCGCTCAGCCCTTTTTTGTAGATCGGACAAGTAATCGGATCCTAGGAGCATTGTTGTATGACTGCAGCGCAGTTTGTTCCGTTGTTTTCTGTTCTTTTCTGTGTGCGCTGGTACTGCTTTCATTCTCATTGCTTCTGTGTGCACTCGTGCTGCTTTCATTTTCGTGGAATTCGATTCACTTCCCGGGAACCCTGTGCTCACGCGGCTGCGGCCTTTTGCCGAGGTCCAGGTGGCCACCGTTTGGGGGAAGGGGTGGGGGGAGGGACTGAGCTGCTGCCTGGCCCAGCTTACAGATTGTTTACGTGTATGTGTCATAGCTTCTACTGTTTGGCAGCGTGTCATTTAGGCAAGGGCGGAGAGGGGTCAGATGCAGGTCGGGTAGGGGACCGGAGAGCGAGCCAGTATATATATCACCATCAGTCTTTGCTATATGTGTATATTTTGAAGCATGGACACCTCATTTCGTTTTACCCAAACCTTATGATTCAAACACTTGATCCATTAATGTTCCAATTATGAATTATTCTAGCATTAAGGAACAACTCTCCCTTGTTTCCTTCAACGTACGAGGTCTGAGAGACCGCAAAAAGCGTAGAAGTATATTTCGCCACTTACGCGTAAGGTATAAGCACGGCTTAGTTATTCTGCAAGAAACCCACTCAAAACCAGAAGACAGTACCGCATGGAAATGCGAATGGGCAGGAAAAATATTCTTTTCTCACGACGCTGGGATTAACCAAGCTGGAGTTGTCGCGTTAATTCCACCACAATATCCATACCAAGTGTGTGAATTGTGCGTAGATGATGCAGGCCGCTTAATCTGCTTGGAAATAGCTGCCGACCCAGATCCCTATCGTATATTCTGTGTTTATGTGCCGTCTGTTGAAAACCAAACGACCAAATGTAACTACCTAGAACAGCTCAGAGAATTTATTTTATGCTATGAAAATCACAAATCTTTCTTAGTGGGAGATTTCAACGTAAAGTTAAGCGCCTTAGATACGGATAACACGAAGCATAGGATCACCAGAGCCAGCATTAAGTTAAAAGATATGCTGGATGAATTCTCATTTGAGGACGCTTGGCGCGTGCAACAGCCCTCCACCAGGTGCTACACATGGCGTCGATTTAATCCGTTCCAACAGTCTCGTCTTGATTCTATTTTTGCCACCAGAAGTATACTAAACAAAAGTGTTTTCCGAACAAAAGTTGAAGCAGGAATTTTAAGTGACCACAGCATTATAGTCTTGAGTGCTGATATTAATAACGACAAGCGTGGCTCGGGCATCTGGAGATACAATAATACATTACTCAGCGATGAGATGCACGTGAATGATGTTAAAAGGGAAATTCAATCAGCTAAGGTCAAGGTGGGTAGTTATGTTAGTATTTCATGCAAAGGTGTCTTGATGGAATTTCTCATGAGTAATATCCGAGTTCAGACGATAAAACGAAGTAAACAGATTGCTTTTGAGTCCCGTAAGGTAGAGAATAAATTATACGATAGACTCAACAAATTGGAATCTGTCATTGCTGTAAGCCCTTCCGAGCCGGAAATAATCGAATATCAAGCCATTCGGTCAAAACTAGATGAACTTAAAGAAGAGCGGGGAAGAGCTGCGATTGCAAGGTCACAGGTTAAGTGGACGGAGATGGGCGAAAAACCGTCGTCCTACTTTTTGAAATACGAAAAATCTAGAGCTACTGAAAAGGTTATCTCAATGATAGAAACATGTAACGGAGAAATCATTAAAGCAAATAGATCCATACTCAGTGAATGTGTTTCCCATTTTCAGGATATATACAAGACAAAACGGACGTCACCTGTCTGTTTCGAGCAATTCGCCCTAGAAAGCGATGACCCTCGCTTATCTGAGGACGATAAAGCTTCGTGTGAAGGTCCGATTACTCTAGAGGAAGGCAAACATGCTCTGGAAAATATGGCTAAAAATATGGCTGCAGGAATATCAGGGTTCACCCCTGAGTTTTTTCTGTTTCTTCTGGAATGACATTGGAGAAATAGTGGTTGATTACTTAAACGACGCGAAAAATAGGGGCGAACTATTTATTACTCACAGACGCGGGGTATTAACACTTATAGCGAAGAAAGGTTGTCAGCATTTTCTAAAAAATAAAAGACCCATCTGCCTTTTGGACGTGTTGTACAAGCTGGTCGCTAAGGTCATGGCATTGCGAGTGGCAGGCGTAATCGACAAAATTGTTCATAAGAACCAGACTGGTTGTATTAAGGGGCGATATATCAGGGAAAATCTAAGGCTAATTAGTGACGTTATCGAATAGTGTGGAATGGACGAATCATCTGGAGTTCTGGTCGCTCTAGATTATAAAAATGCATTTGATTCCTTGGAACAGGACTTCATGATATATGCGTTGGAATCATTCAACTTTGGGGAAGATTTCATAGCGTAGATAAAAACATTATACCACGGTGTCTGTATTACCATAATCAACAACGGTTTTACCTCTGAGTGGTTTCCCAGTTCGCGAGGAACATTTCAAGGATCTCCCATATCAAGTTTATTGTTCAATATCGCTGTTGAGCTTCTTGCTATAAAAATACGAAAATTTGCGGTAATTGACGGAATTACAATAAATAACATAGAAGTTAAGGTAAGTCAGTACTTTGATGATATGACCCTATTTTTGGCGAACGATAATGATGTTAACAATGCGATTGAACTTGCGATGAACAATGCGATTGAACCCCAGTCGGTAGGTCAAGGAACGGTGGAAAACGGCGAAACGGAGGGCGGCAGAGACGGAAGAACGCGCAAAAACCAAATGCTTCAGGGAATTTGTTTCAAATGAACTTAACAAGCCTACCAGTCTGGGCCGAGTATCCAAGATCCTAAGGAAAATGGAAGGCAAGGTTCAAGCGCCAACCCGGGCCAAGCAATCCACGGTGACTGCGGTCAGCTAGCCGTGGAAGACAGGTGCAAAGCCCAGAACTTTGTCAAAACCTACGCTGAAATCATTAAAGGAAATAGATCCATACTCAGTGAATGTGTTTCCCATTTTCAGGATATATACAAGACAAAACGGACGTCACCTGTCTGTTTCGAGCAATTCGCCCTAGAAAGCGATGACCCTCGCTTATCTGAGGACGATAAAGCTTCGTGTGAAGGTCCGATTACTCTAGAGGAAGGCAAACATGCCCTGGAAAATATGGCTAAAAATATGGCTGCAGGAATATCAGGGTTCACCCCTGAGTTTTTTCTGTTTCTTCTGGAATGACATTGGAGAAATAGTGGTTGATTACTTAAACGACGCGAAAAATAGGGGCGAACTATTTATTACTCACAGACGCGGGGTATTAACACTTATAGCGATGAAATGTTGTCAGCATTTTCTAAAAAATAAAAGACCCATCTGCCTTTTGGACGTGTTGTACAAACTGGTCGCTAAGGTCATGGCATTGCGAGTGGCAGGCGTAATCGACAAAATTGTTCATAAGAACCAGACTGGTTGTATTAAGGGGCGATATATCAGGGAAAATCTAAGGCTAATTAGTGACGTTATCGAATAGTGTGGAATGGACGAATCATCTGGAGTTCTGGTCGCTCTAGATTATAAAAATGCATTTGATTCCTTGGAACAGGACTTCATGATATATGCGTTGGAATCATTCAACTTTGGGGAAGATTTCATAGCGTAGATAAAAACATTATACCACGGTGTCTGTATTACCATAATCAACAACGGTTTTACCTCTGAGTGGTTTCCCAGTTCGCGAGGAACATTTCAAGGATCTCCCATATCAAGTTTATTGTTCAATATCGCTGTTGAGCTTCTTGCTATAAAAATACGAAAATTTGCGGTAATTGACGGAATTACAATAAATAACATAGAAGTTAAGGTAAGTCAGTACTTTGATGATATGACCCTATTTTTGGCGAACGATAATGATGTTAACAATACAATTGAACTTGCGATGAACAATGCGATTGAACCCCAGTCGGTAGGTCAAGGAACGGTGGAAAACGGCGAAACGGAGGGCGGCAGAGACGGAAGAACGCGCAAAAACCAAATGCTTCAGGGAATTTGTTTCAATTTGTTATCAGCTTTTAAGAACATTTCTGGTTTGGAGTTAAATGTGAATAAAAGCAAGTTAATGTGGCTGGGCTCGTATAGACATAGAAGAGATTCTGTCCGCGATATTTCAGCAGTATACAAAATTAAAGCATTAGGAGTCTGGTTTAGCGCATTGCAAAATTGTCATGACGATAATGTTTTACCCGTGATCGATAAAATCAGGAAAGTAACCACCATGTGGTCTCAGCGTAGCCTGACTATAAAGGGCAGAATAACAATTGCAAAGTCACTGGTCGCTTCTCAGATAGTTTATATCGCGACAATCACTCAAATTTCCGAAGCTGTTATGTGCCAGATTCAAAGCCTCATCATGAAACTTATTTGGCGCGGGAGGCCTCCAAAAGTATCTAAAGAAGTGCTCTGCCAACAAATAAAGTATGGTGGATTAGGTGCTATCGATATTGAAAAATTCTGTATTTCAATTAAAATGGGATGGATCAAGCGGATATGCTCAAATCCTGAATCAGACTGGCGAAAGCTCCTTTTATCCAGATTTTCTAATTTCAAGCTAAATGATGTTATCCGTATTCGAAGCTGCCTTAAATTCATAAAAAGATAAACATTCCCAAGTTTTATAAACAGGCAATAACGAGCTTTCAAAAACTTAATTCGTTTGAAATAGTCAGCGCAAGTCAAATTCGGACTCAATCATTGTGGCACAATGACGACATTACTCTCAACAAAAACCCGATATTCTTTAAAAACTATTATACGGTCGGAGTAACTATAATTGATCATATTGTGAACGATAATGGTCATTTGAAGAGCCTCGATCAAATTAAGCAAAGCTTTCCTAATTTGAGAACAAATTTTCTCACACATCAACGACTTATGTCAGCTGTTCCAAATTTATGGAAAACTAAGTTACAAGATCCAGGAGGTAGAATGAACCCCGCATTGGTAAATGACATAGTTTTCATGTGCCAGGACGGCAAACTAGTACCTGTAAAGCACTGTGGTGTTCGACATTTTTATGTCAAACAACTTAAAAACAAATACCCAGTGCTGTAGGTAGATGGGATTCCTATGATGTGAGGCCACCAAATTAGAGTGAAGTGTTTGAGATTCCATATAAATGCACAATGTCAACCGAAATTCGGTCTCTTCACTTCCGAATAATCAATCGATATATACCCACCCGGAAATTTTTGTCAACTCGTGGAATGATTGGAAGCCCCTTATGCACACATTATTTTCAGGTTGACGACATGAGACATTTCTTTTATGAATGCGATAGAGTAAAGCAGCTATGGAACTTAATTCTACCACAACTTAAAACCATTTTCAGACTAGGTCAAGACTTTCCAACTTACGAAACAGTAATATTGGGTTGTCCAAGTGCGCCACCAGTAGTTAACTTAATATTCCTTCTAACAAAACAGTATATAGTCAAGTGCAAATTAAGCCAAGATGAGCCCACCCACCCGTGCTTGAATCATTTAAGGAATGAAATATCTACCCATTGTTATACGGAGGGAACTATTGCAAAACACAGGAACAAAATTGAAATTCATATAAATAAATGGAAATCTCTATGGAGTGGGGATGTTCCCACCGACAGGCCCCGCTCTCCGTGTCGCAGATTGGGAGGAGGAGAAGGCGACAGGGAGAGTAGAGCTGTTTCCAGACTGTTATTGTGACGCGTGTGACTGGCATCTAATGCATGTCGTCATATTACCTATCTGTGACCACCTCATTTGTGCATCTCACTTCGTATCTGTACCTGTCTCTCCTCGGCACTGTGTCTGTATCCCTTTTGCCTGTGTTGAGGTCCTTGGAAAGTTGGGTGGGGAGGGGGGGTGGATGGTTACATTTGTTAGATGTTATTGACGAGGTTCAGGTGTATTTTTGATATTGGGTTTGTCAGAATGAATGTTTAAAAGCAAATACAGGGCTTCGACCGTCACCTGAAATTAGCTTAGATAATGATCAGGTTCCGTACAAGACTTGTGCCACATTTCCCCATGTCTCACAAAATTCACAAATCTTGTCACTTTTTGTTGCAATTATCTCCTCTTTCATGGCATGTAACCGAAGGTAATTAATAAATTCAACTACAGAAGGTTTTCTGTTACTTACGCGTGTCCTGAAGATAATCACTTTTGCAATTATTGATATCAAAACCTCAAGTTAAGAGCGGTTTTCAAGGGACGGGAGAAACCAGTCTGGCTTTTGTAATAAGTACTCAACATTATACTTAGAATGAAGTTGGGTCCTAATATTTTCAATGAAGATTTGACTGTGTGGGCACGTCCAAAATAAATGGTCTAACGTTTCTACAGCTTCCTGGCAGAAGGAGCACTGTGCAGTTTCTGATTGGCCTGTCTTGAAAAGATGCCTATTTGTTGCAACTATCCGTGAAGTCACTTTAAAGTGGAAAGATTGTAAATATGAACTTCTAGTCGCTGCGCAAATTGTGAACATGCTTCCTAAGTACGGTGAAGGTATTCCTTCGCGCCTCCATTGTTTAGCCATAGCTACAACAGTTTCGTCACAGGACCCAACCTCTTAGAATGTAACATCACGATAATCCCCTTTTTCTAACAAAACTAAACTTAAACCATTAAAAATCCACACGTTTTCATCCACAAACAGCAGGCCGTCAGCCCAAAACCCTAGAACTAGTTCCCGGGGAGGCTACAATCCTGTGACGTAGGCGCAACGCGGCCCGATTGGTCGAAAACTGTGCGACACGGAACAGGGCTCATATTTCTTGGGAACTTTCATGGTCTTTTTTCTTAGTGCAATAAGAAATTCTCGGTATGCTAATTTATTGGTATTCACATTTCTACTAATAAGTTCTAATTGATATGGTAATGTAGGTCTGGCAAAATTAAGGCGGGTTTGGTATTGTTGCACGTGTCTAGGCAATCCATGGAGAAGCGATTCATAACAGAGAAATGCCATTCTGATGTTGTAAATGCGGCTCACCTCGGCAGGCGAATATGGTTTCCCCGTTGTTAGATCTATCAAATCTCCAATGAATCTGAGGCCCTTTTCATCCCAGCCGCTTATTTTTGTTGTCTCATATTTTGTAAAATTTGAATACCACAGCTTGCTAGTGAGGAGTTGTTCAGCCGAAGGCTCATACAATTTAATGAACTCTGCCCATGAATTAAATACATCTGTCTAGAAAGGATTCTGTAGTTTTCT
The DNA here is from genome assembly GCA_034440635.1 of Lepas anatifera. Classification (NCBI taxonomy): domain Eukaryota; kingdom Metazoa; phylum Arthropoda; class Thecostraca; family Lepadidae; genus Lepas; species Lepas anatifera. The sequence continues at coordinate 294,025 of JAOTON010001596.1, read as the reverse complement.
TATAACTTTATTTAACATGTTATTACCGTAAGTATATAACTGGTCTATGGGAGGCAAGTAATGTTTAATTAATTTCGTCCAAACCTGGTCTGAGAAGTAAAGACGTTTGATCCATCCTATTTTCATGCTTTTAATGAAAGATACCAAATATGTAACGTGAAGTCCATCAAATGAAAATGTTATTCCAAAGAAAGCAATGAAAAATTTTCTCAAGGTGTTTAATGGAAGATGAAGAGGGTGTTGGCAACGAAATGAAGACGTTGACCAGCTTTGAAAGCAGCAAAGATTTGATTACCGTGACTTTTCAAATAGGCGTTAAGCTCCGTCTGTTCCATTGCCCTATATCACGTCGAATGGCATCAATTTTTGGTCCTAAGTTTTTATCAGTTATTGTGTCATACTTTGCGTCTAAAATCTTCGACAAAACTGATACCTAGCATGTTATTGCGCAATGATATTGAAAGGCCACCGATCGGTAGACACTTGGTTTTATCTATATTTAGCTTAAGGTTCGACACAGATGAAAAAAAGCTTCAGTTCTTCAACAACAGCCTTCAATACTTTGTCATCTGGCTGAAGAAATGCTATGAGATCATCTGCCTATTGGGACACGCGGATTTCCAGACCTGTTCGGAGAGGGCTTTTTCTTATTCTATTTGACGTTTTCAATAACGTAGCAAGAGTCTCAGCAGCTTGGTTAAAGAAGTAACCGCTGGCTGGATCACCTTGTCTAACACCTTGTCTTAGATGAACCTTTTCCCCTAAATATCCATCAAATAATATTCGCGCGAAGTTGCCCGAATTTATGTATAGTAATTCAACAAGTGATTTAAACTGAGGTCCAAAATTATAAGAGATTAACCCTCGCCCCACCGGGGGGCCATCGATGGCCCCCCTAAGGTTTTTCCGGGATAGCAGAAAAACGACGAGGCGCAGAACCGCGGTTGAGGGCTCTACCTCTCACTGCATCATTTTCCCATCATCCCTGAAATTTTTTACCCCGGGTCACCCAAGGTCAGGTCACCAGACGAGGTCAACCAAGGTCACCTCGTTTCACTTTAGAGCTCTGTAAGAGCTACATTTCAAAGTCGATCGATTTGAAACTTCCTACACTTCATGACCTCTCCAGGGTCTACAAGGTGTATATCCGGGATTTTTCGATTTCGTGCCCTGAGGTCAGGTCACGAGGTGACCTCTCCCATTGGAAAAGCATGGGGAAAAGCTATTTCATGATATAAAAGCCACAAAAATGATTGCAAATACTCAGACTGCTCAGAACAACGTTTTTGGACACCCTTTCACGGATCCCAGGGGTCATATTTGCCCTTTGAATTTTCCAAGGTCATCCAAGGTCACCGGAGGTCAAAAACAGTATTTTGACAATAACTTTTGACCTAATTGAGCTAGAGCGATGAAACAAACACCATCGTGTTTGTCTTGTCACTGGCTTTCATTTGATATACGGCAAGGTCACTTTTTGACCTTTCGTGACCTCAGGTCATATTAGGTCACGAGGTGACCTCTGGCGGTCAAACCACTGGCGGGAGGTCTTTACGTTCCACATAGCGGAAAAAGTACTGGCAATTTGCTATCAAATGTACTTTACCAGGCCTCAATAGTTCTAATGACATAAGAGTTATGCCCAGTTTGCTTAATCATTGCATATTTGAGTGAAAATAGCCGATCTTGACCTAATTTGACCTCTGGAGGTCAAACCATTGACCTGAGCACTAAAACATGCGAAGTAATTTCTTACTGAATTCACGCGAGCTTTCTATTGCACTTTGCAGATTTGCGCTAACGCCCATATTTTCGGAGTTAGAGGGGGCCATCGATGGCCCCCCGGTGGGGCGAAGGTGGCGCCGGACCCCCGGTGGGGCACGGGTTAAGGCTTGTTTCAACAAGTTCCAAGACACTGACTCCAATGCGGCTTCGAAGTCGGCGGCAAGAATTAGACCGTTTTTTTGTTCTTTATTCAAATACTCAATAATGTCGTACACAATTCTGGTGTTCTCTCCGATATATCTTCCTTTTATATAGGCTGACTGGGTTGGGGATATCAGTGAATCCATAACGTTTTTCAGTCTATTTGCGAGTACAGAAGAAATTATCTTGAAGTCCAAGTTAAGTAGCGATATTGGCCGCCAGCCTGCTATCGATTCTTGGTCCTGCCCAGACTTAGGAATCAAGGTAATAATTCCTTCTAGAAAGGAATTACAAAGTTTTCCGTGTGCTATGTTATTGTTCAAAGCCTTTAGCAAGAAAGGTCCTAGATGTTCCCAGAACTTTTTGAAGAAAGGTTTCGTGAATCCATTTATACCGGGCGATCTTCCCTTTTTTATAGAATTTAGCACCGCTGTTAGTCGCTTAACGAAATTGGCTTGTCCAGGTCCATTTTTTGTTTCTCACTTAGTTTACTATGGATTGTGTTTTTGAGAAAACTTGCGGCTTCGACTAATGCGCCTAACGAGCTGTACTTCTGAGAAAAGTGAGCAGTGAACTCAGACAAGCTTTCTTGTTTGTTACTGATAACTCCAGCTGCTTTTTTGTAAACAATTAATTGACTTGCGAATCTCGTTTCTTCTTTTTTCAAGCGACAAAAAATATTTTGAGCATTTTTCACCTTCGTCATACCAGCTAACTCTGGATCTAGTGATTAAGCCTTGTATTTTTGGTTCTCGAAGTTGTTCAAGCCCCTTCAAGCCTATCTTTCGCTCTCGTTAATTCCTCAATTTTCTCGGGTAACCCATTAGCAATTTCTTTCTGTAATCTCTCAATATCTTGTAAGATTTTTCTTCCTGTTCTCTGTTTCTTCGGGCTTTACGCTTAGCGAATCTCACTGCTTCATCACGAATCGTCATGAGAAGTGTCTCATAAAAATATTAACGCCGATTCGAAGTTTGATGTCTAAATAATACGATGGATTCGATAAATAATACATGGTATATAATGGAACTGCGTATAGCTCTAACTGCTCCTTAATACAGCATTTTATACTTTCTACGTAATCTAAGTCATAAAGTAAGCTCTCGTTAAACTTCCAGATGCCTGGACTTCTTTCAAGATTCGGTGCCTTATTGACCAGGTGGCATAGTGATGATCGCTTCTATAAGAGGAAACAATATCACATCTAGTAATGCTATTCTTCAATTCAGCATTAATGAACACCATGTCAAGCCTGCCATATTTTAAGGGATTTTGTCTGAACCATGTGAATTCTCTTCCGTCGGGATGTAACTCACGCCAAGCATTGAGGAGATTATATTTTTCAATAGTTTCAAGAAATCTAGTTTCCGCATTATTGTTCTCGCGAATGTAATTCGAAACTTTTTGTAGATTGAGCACAAAGTTCCAGTCACCGGCAACAACTGTGTATTCCGAGGCGAACGATGCGATGCATGATTGTAACTGGTCGTAAAATCCTGGGTTATCTTCGTTGGGCCCATAAACGCTAGTAAGCAGATGCGAGTTTCCCTGGATCTCGCACCGAATAGCCTTGAGGTGTCCATTATCACCTTCAAACTCTGAGATAATCTCGTGAGACACGGTATGTCGTATGAGAATTGATGCTCCTCGTGTGAAGCTAGATTTACATGCATGATAGCATTTACCCTTCCACAATAAATCAAAGTAAGGTATAGAACGCTGGGTAAGATGAGTATCCTGGAGGAAATATATGTCATATAGTGAGCTTTTTAGGTAATCAACTACATCGCGTCTTTTCACTTGAGTGGCGAGGCCTCTACAATTCATAGTTATAAATCTTAACTCAGGCATGTTTGTGATTTGTTGGAATTAGAACTTACACGGTGGCCATGAATAGTGTCACTTACGTGTGTCAAGTGATGTACCGAAAAATGGTGTGTTGTGTTGGTTATTAGATCCAGAGGGCTGTGTGAAGCATGGAGATACACAAGACTGCACACGAGTGAAAGGCAGTTGTTCGGCTCCTGAACTGTCTCTAAATTTTTATAATGTTTATCCCACGTGGAAACACCACGGAGCGTATTCACACCGGGTGCTGGACCACTTTTTTATGATGATGAGGAGAGGGTGACTGAAGATGAGAGCATGATATTATGTGTGTCAGGCGTGGAAACACCACAGAGCCACCTGACCTTGGGTGCTGAACCACAGACATGTTTATCTACGTACTAATAACGTTAATTGAGCCTTTTTTAGATGATGAGGTGAGAGATACTTGATATGAAAGCATGATTATGCATGTATGAGCCCCTTTCCATAACCCCCTCAGGCCAGAAGGCGAGGAAAAACTTGTTGCGCACCGGCCCTCAAAGGCAAAGAAAGGAAGCTCGTGATTTATCCAAGATATATTTTCCTCATCTTCATTGTCCGGCCAGATGTCATGTCAACAAAAGAAAGAAAAAAATCAAGTCATACTCACTTATGATTATATCCAGGAGAAATGGAGTCCTTTCAGATGATGATGAGATTAGAGTGACTTTAGATGTAAGCATGATTATTTTGGGAACAACACAGTGCGGACTAGCACCGGGTGCAGATAATTTTTCTTTATAATGAGGCGAGGGTGACTGAAGGTGAGAGCATATTTTGTCTGTCAAGCGTGGAAACACCACAGGCAAACTTGTCCCCGGGTGCTGAACAACAGACAGATTTAATTTACGTTATCAATAACGTGTTTTTTTAACCTGGTTTAGATGAAACAGCCTAGCTTTCACAATTTATTTTATTCGTTATAACACAATTATTAAGACTACAAATCTAGACAAGCGATTCGCCACGGAATGAAACACGCATACCTAGTTCAGCTACCACAGGGATAAGAGGAGATACGAAAAGATATGGTCTATTGGTTAATATACGAATCCGACAGTTTCTTTTTAATGATATTTTTTATTACTGTTTTGCTTGCTGGCACATCTGTAACTACTTGAAATGCATTGATGAACATGGCATTCCACAATTTAGGGCCAAGGCAGGAGTAGTGAACAAACGATAATTTCTATTAGAAAATGGTTGTTCAAGAATCACATTTTGCCGAGTCTCATGATGATTGATTTCTCTTAGTTTGAATATACTGCAGAGTGAGTGAGGAAGCGAGCCTGTTAGAAACTTGTGTACTAGGAGAAGCATTTGGGATTTTGCTATATCGCTAATTTTCAAAACTTTAAATTTTACAAAATATTGTTTAGAACTATGTGGTAGATTAACATTTGCAATAAGTCTGACCGTTTTTTTCTGTAACACAATTAAACGGTTCAACTGTGATGAGTAATTTACCCCTCAAGAGCATTTAATTTTAGTTGTTGATCAAAAATAACTCCTAAATGTTTAACTTCGTTTTTCTTTTGTATTTCCCGATTGTCCAATGATTTTTTTTATTTTAATGATTTGCATTTTGACCTAATTCAGCCTTGACCTGACCTCAGGTGAGATCAAATCCTTGATTTGACCTGATTGGACCTAGAAAGGTAATTGTATTTATCATTTGATTCGGCTTGCTGCGAGGATTGCAGTGATCTAAATTATTGGCTCTATATTTACTTGTTCCCATGTCGTCAGGTGAGGGGTGCCAGACGACGGTCTACAACCAAAATGTTGCATTTACCTCATCCCACGCTTTTTTCTCTATCTTTACCTTGACTTAGCCTTTTTGGGCTCTTTAGGGTTTAGACCTCTAAGTTTCTGCACTTTGGTTTTGTAGGCTGCAAGTCTTTCAGCGCTTTGACTGTCGTCTGTTTTGTCATCTCTTTAGGGTCCTAGGTCATTCCCACAATACTCTAAAACACTTAAGTTGCATAATCACCATATATGGCAGGCGCCAGGCATCAATCTTAAGTTGTTAATTGACCTGATGATGATTGGAATTTTAGGGCACTGCAGCTACAGGGGCTATATGTGCCCGTCAGTGTTGTATCTCCTGGAATCCTGGAAGCATAAAATAGCAAAAAACGGTGAAAATATATTCGAACACAGTCCTTCATCAGAATCTTATGACATGTATTGATTGGAGAATCTCTCAATAATGATGTTAGCTGAAACCTGGAATTTCAGATTTCACAAAATTTCAGATAATATTTGTGTTTTTGCTTGATTATGAACCCCGGATTTGAGAAGATAGGTTAATGACTAGCTTTTCTACGCATAATTGTCCTCAGTGCAACACCCTGAAATCCATCTATCTTTGAAAGAAGTTTCTCCCGAAGAGGAAGATAGCCTTTTTCGCTTTTCGAGCACGATTGGCTCTGAGGCGATTTGGTAGGCACACAGATGGCTTGTCGTGGCAATATCTTAGGGGTGCTCTGGTTTAAAGCGACCTTCTTTATATTAATTGACGCGAAAAAAGCGCTGAACGTTTTTTCTTTTGCTTGCCGACATTTTTGGGGCGCTTTTGGCGGAATTTCAGGGGCCCTTTTCGGCCGCCGCCCCTCCTGAACGAAATCCTGGCTACGCCCCTAGGTTGGGCTGTATTGCTTTCTAAAGTGAGAGGTTGTGACGGGTCACGTTCAACCGGAGATTTCGTCCATTTAACGCTCGGCCTTGCATCCATTTGAGAAAATAATGTTGATGGAAAACTTTTAATATAACCCACTTTTTCGAAAGTTTGAAACCTTCTGCTTCTCATGGTGATGCTGTTTAATGTCAAAATCTCGACTTTTTTCTTAACAGACAATGAAATATACATTCTATACGGAAAAAATTAACGTGAACAAATGTTTCAGAGGAAGATTTTCCGATAGGATCTGCCTGGATCCGCGCCGAAATTCATTGGAACTTTATCACCACACTTTATTTTAACGTTCACAGCAAAGACTTGGTGTGCATACTTGCGCGAAACTTTTCCAGACCGATTTAACAAACCGGTTTTTAAATAAACGCGTAGCTATTTATTTTACAACTAAATTAGGTTGGATAGGTCAGGCCAGTACAGGTAGGACCCGACCTAAAGTTAAGATACTAAGTGGCAGGATTACGGCCCCAGTTAAAATAATTCCGGTATTTATAATACAAGGTGGTCCGATGAATACTGGATGGTTTTGAAAACTATTACATTTATTTAGCCATACCGGCTCGGTTGTATCATTTATAATTGACCACAAGTAGTTTTAAGTATATTATATCTGAGGTTATAAGGTGTTTTTTCTTCTTTTTGACAATTATCGGGCATGTTTACCTACCTATACTCACAAAAATGTTCAAATATTTTGGAGTGATGCAGAAGCCTACCGTTTACACCTGGTTGGATAGGGACGCTTGTGGCGTGTGTTGGACCTGTCACCTCCCGGCGGCGTCCGCGGGCAGCGGCGGGGGCGTCGGGCGCACGCTTGAGCGCGGTACGAAGGGGAGATAAGTCACACAGACAGATTTGATGACAATATGAACCGGACAGTTTCGGTGTCACCATTGTTGTAATTTGAGAGGGCAATAAGGTTGAAACGTGGGATGAGACTATGGAACCTTAAGGGCGTTTTGTTGTTCAGTCTGTGATTTGCACTGGGTGGAGTCAGTTGAGTGAACCGTTCGGAGAAGCGGGACGTACAGTCAGTTGCGAAAGTATCGTTCCGCTTCCGACCCACTAGTTTGGAAGTCACTGTACGCTGTAGCGCTGAGCCGGGCGAGTGGGCGGGCATTGGGCGGGGACAGCTGAGGAGGGGTGGAACGCACGCCTCACACATGTTGTTTGGTCAAGTTGAGGTCAGTTATACATGGGTGCTACAACTGCGGATTCGAACTAAAATGGACGAAATGTCCGCATCACATGCCACCTGACGGGGTTTCTTTATGCCTCTCTTGAGATCTATAGAATTGGGATGTTGCCAGGCGTGCACCAAGGATTCTCGTTTGGGGGCCGGGCTGACGAAGGGGGGGCTGATGGGAGGTGGCATGTTTGACAGGGCGTGACAGGCTACTGCAGGGGACAAATTAGTCAGAGAGGGTACTTATCAGGTAAAAAGCAATACATATTTGTCGTATGGTGTAAAACGCAAGTGAAGGGGTCATAAGCGTCGCCACCGAGCAAAAAGTGAGGGGGCAGCCAAACTCTAACCTGATGCTGACAAAGAACTTTCCACGTCAGGACAAAAAAACTGTCTGAATTTGGGCTCCTCGTTGCCTTCCGCAGCGGCTGGTTATAAGCATGTGCTGTTGTCTCCCATTTAGACTGAGATCAGGAAATTTTTTGGCCAAAAAGTGGGGGACCAGGCCCCCTGACCCCCCTTTTCCAACGCTTATGGAAGGGGATACAATTATTATAAACCTGGCCTGTGATTGAATCACATATTGGGTGAGCGACACACTGTGAGCAGCGGCGGTAAGGTGAGAGGAGAACTGGAACTAAAAGCCAGATCAAGCCTCATTTCTGCTCTTGATGGGTGCCTGCAGCGGTCAGTTATTACCAGAACCCACGTCGAGTGCCACGCCAGACATGGCCGAGGGCCGGCACTTTGGAGTCAAAGCGTTTGGGGGAAGGGGGCCCGGGCCCGCTGGCCCTCTCCTTGGGTGCGCTACTGGGTATTGCAGAGCGTGGCGGATTGAGGGGGTTAATTAAGGGTGACATTGACCTATCCCATTTCCACGGTTTTCCCTTATTTTCTTTGCAGACTTTTTTACGATTCTTAGGTCTTTTGTCATCCAGACCACCAGTTCAAACTCGCAGGTAATTGTAAATTTCTTTGGATCAAAATCTCCCAACATTCTTGATTTTTTCCAGTTGGGGGATCAACCTAGAAACAGATATTTAGGAAAAATTGATGCTACCTTGGTATATTAAATAAACTCTATACGAACTCATACCTAAATATATATATGCGTAGTTACCGAGGGAAAGGCATGATCATCAAAAACATCATTTAAGATGCCTAGTTTAAGTGGACATCACTGTCAAAGTTTGTCCATGGCGTATAGGGGGCATTCCATGACAGATCGACAAGTCGATAACACCCTCATATCTCAGATTTCGGTGTATGTTTTTGTGAGAGGGGCTATTGATGAAGCTGATGACCATTTTTCTATTTATTTTGCTCCCTGATTTACGGTTTGAAAATTTTAGCCTCAAGCATTTTGATCATATTCACTTACATGTCTTTTTTAAAGACGACATTTTACCTGTATGATTCTAAAAATACCATGAAGACTTGATCTAGGTCTCCTAAGGACGAATTACGAATTTTGGCTCATGAGACATATAATTCAAGAAATACAATTTTGAATGGATTATACATTCTTGATTTTTTTCAAAATCTATGAACAATTGTTTTCCTATGCCTTATTTTGAACTTCTTGAGGCCCATACTACTCTTTATACTTTTCTCTATAAGCTTCAGCAATAAAAGATGGAGTCTTTAACTAATCGCGAGTTCGGAGTTCCCAAATGTCCCGATCCCCACTTTTGTGAGGTTCGTGCGCCAGCGCGGCCCGCCGTCGCTGCGACTATCAAACGTCTCTGGTCACGAAAAATACCTTCTTTTCCATGAATCCCACCATTGACACTTGTGTCAATGGTGGGAATCGTGGGGCATGAGGGTAACGATGTATTTAAAACAATAAATTGTAATCAATGTCCCATTCCTTAACACCCGCACTGGAGAGGGGTCTGACACTTACGCGCACTGTTGGGCCCCCTGAGCTCTCGGAAATTAAGAGATGTAGAAAAACTCCGGTTGGAGGCTGGGTGGGAGCTATTTAAATCTATACTATGACTGATTTCGATTGACCTAGGTAAGTACCGTCATGTTCAAACGAGGTCATAACGGTCATGTATGAGCCGTACTGGGGATTTTTCTGGAAATGCTGTGATTAAGCGCAAAAAAGTTAAGAATGCACTAAAAACGGACCAAGGTCATAATGAGAACGTTCCAAAAATGTAAACTTAATTTTTGGGGTTAAGTCATTCAAGTTCATTGACCTATAACATCACAATATGACATAATCCCTATAATTACACCATGACTAACACCATAGCAACCGTTGGACAGGAAATGAGGATTGACCTTTACCCATGACATTTCACTTTGACCTGTGCCTTGACCTTTACATTGAGTTATCTTATCTTTGACGTCGTAGCATGATATACTTCATACTGGGTAACGCCAGGCGATCGAAAGCACCGGACCAATGACTTTGAGAATGCTGGTATGGCGTTGAACTGTGTGCTTGATCTTCATGTTGGGTGAACTTGACATATAACCTATTTTATATACCGCTATAACTTTGCCAGTCGGTCTTTGATGCACGCGAACTGGTACAACCGCTCGATTGCAGCGATCTCAAAATAAAGGGTTTACCCATGAAAGTATATAATTACAAAATTGGGGCCGATTTTCAAGATAATTTGACCAATCGACGTGCCATTGGATATTCCAAAAGTAGGTATATAGCGTTTTTGGTCACGAAGGGTTCTCTGGCCACCTTGAAAAAAGTAGGTGAGGGCTTCCGAGGCTCCCCTCCAGTGTGCTTGTTATCACGCGGTGGTATGAGGTCCCAGGCCACCTTTACTAGCAAGGGGGTACCCATCCCCCTACGATCTCAGCAACCATGCTTGGAAGGGAAAAGGAAAGCAGTGTTCCATTGCTTGCCTCCATCTCCACCAAAAAATGCTTATACAACTTTTCGGTCAGATCATTTTTGTGGTCTCGGAGGCCAAGGTATGTCTCCATAAGAATACAACGGAAACTTAAATTGTATCGTAATGGCTAACAAACTACAACAAGAGTAAAGTTATTGCCATCGCTGAAATGTATGTGCAGAAACAAAAAGTACTCAAATTAGCTACTGAGCTCAGAAAATGCTTCGATAAGGCAATCACGAGAAAAGGAACATTGAAGATTCACAAGTTCGTGCTGGTTAATTCAAAGACCATTATTGTGCATGAGCTCTCGAACGACGAGGGACAGAAGGCTTAGGTTTCACATTCAATATGTGAACTTCAATTGCGCCACGGGATGGAGTCGTTCTTCCGATCCGTTGGTCAGATCTTAACCCTCGGCCGGTGGGGTTGTTTGAACACCCCGTCGGTTTCTTTTTCCGGCGGCAAGAAAAACGGCAGCGCCAAGCGCTGCCGTACTTGGCACAGCTTATCCTTGATCAATTCCGCAACTTTCCGCAAAATTTTAAGGTTAAGTCATCTCAGGTCAGGTCACCAGTGCAGGTCAAGTGAACTCATCTCAAAAATGTTTAAGGTTGAATAAGTAAGAAATGGGGAATCCATCAAATTGAAACTTATACCACATAATGGGCCCACCAAGCCCTAAAACATATATCCGGGATTTTAATATCGATGACCTAAGGTCAAGTACAGACTATGACCTCTCCATTGGAAATGCATGGAAGAAAAGATATTGGATTGTATTTGTGTAGATACAACTGAGAAGGCCTTCATATTCTCAAAATCGTAGTATCCTGTGCCGCTTTCCAGGTTCATTTTGCAATTTTTGGTCTGTGACCTCTGAGAGGTCATCTGGGTTACGTAAGTAGTTTTCAGACTTCGGTCAATAACTTTGCATGAAATGATGGTACAACTTTTATTTTGATATCATTGCGCTTGGATTGCTATTGCAAGACGATTGGCATGCATATTGACTAGGCTAGGTAAAAAGTGACTTTGACCTGACCTGAAGTCAGGTCATTTTTGTTTTTTGACCTAGTATGATCATATACATCATTAGATTTTCCGTGATGAGAGGAAGCGAATGGTGCCTAGAAAATGGTTCTAAAACTCAACTCTGTCAGACGCAAGAGCCGAAAATGTACTCAAAATGCCAATTTTTTTACCTGTCATGACCTCAATATTGATCTGAGCCAAAAAGTGACTAATATAGTTTCTTCATGAATTTTTATGAGCTATCCATCAGCATTAGCGTTTTTTTCGCTATCCCGCATAGGGGCCAAGCTCGAAGGGGTTGTTCAAAAACCCCACCTACAGGGGCGAGGGTTAATAACAATATGACATATTTATGTCAAAATGTACTAGTTGTGTTTCAGTGTTAGTTACGTATACTAAAAAAGCACGGTTGTCACCACAACTAACTGTATGCAGCTAATGACATCATGATTGACTGGTTTCAAAGACCATTCAGAAGAACACGTTCTAACGTGTAATTCTGAACGAAAATAAAGCAAAGGACTTCGCTCCGCAGCCGCAACTAACACCGTTCGGTCCCTGTAGGTTCACATATGACATGGTACTAGCAGACTAATGGTACCAAGCGGAATGGGTCTGTAATTTATTTTTTAGCCAGAGAGAACCATTTTTTAATGGGCTGGATCGTGGCTTGTTTTCTCCTCATTTAGGGATTTGTTGAAAAGAGCGGTAAGTGGTTTGTATTTCAGTATCGCCATTAGCTTCAAAATACGAGGGGGAATTGGGTCGGGACCTAGGGATTTATTGAAATTGAGTGAGTTTAGTTGGTTCAACACTTCTCGCTTGGTGATAACGATGTTGTTTAAAGGAGGGCTGATTTGTCTGTTTGTGTCCATGTGAGGCTGGGATTGATCATCGATGTGTGACCTGAATAACGAAGCGCAATATTTGTTGAGCAAGCTTGCTTTCTCTGTGTCCTCGGAGACTAAATCGCCGGAGTCATAGACCAAAGGGGTTGTGCTAGAATGTTTCTGCTGTCCCTATAATGGTTTTCAATCTATTGTGATATTGATAGGTTTTGGAGTGCTGCGGCGAGGAGCATGATCATAAGTAGATATGGTGTTGGCTGGCCTGTCTCCTCGAATCCTAATCCTCGAATAATCTAAGTGTTTTTTTAACTTCCGGATTCGAGGAGACAGGCCAGCCGACACCTACCTATTGTGATATTGAGATGGATTTTGCTTAAACTGGAGATGCGTCGCTAAATTTTTTCACATCGTCCATCTTTCCCAGCCTTCCCCCCTGTCACGCTTCTTAGCGAATTTGAATTGCGATTACATTTGCGAATGCTTTTTAAAACCTCCGATGTCACCCATGGATTTCTCCCGTTGTTAATTTTTAATTGCCTTTTCATCTATCACCACTGCCCACCACGCTTATCGATCTCTATCCGTCTCTATTAATCCCGACCTCTTCTGTATGGACGCAACAAACCCAGTAGCATGCACCTGTCCGAGTTAGTCAAGGGCACGCTCAGTACGGCTCCTCGCGCAGGCAAACTACATTTTAAAGGGGCAGCAGTTTGAAAAACAATACAGCACGCCCCGTGTTGAGGAATTAACGTGCCTTGCATTCGCGCGTCCCCAGCTATACAATGGTACAGTTACTGTGTAATTGGCTCTCCTATCACCCCTAAACGGCGCGCTTCCTAGCACCTGCCATCTCTTCGCCGGGTCACAAGGTCACATTTTCCGCAATCCGATGCCGGCTCAGCTCGCACCGGCACCACCCGCTCAGGTCACGCGACAGCGAGGGTCGTCTCCGCAGACCATTCAGCTCCGTGCTCAGGTCACGTGACAGCGAGGGTCGTCTCCGCAGACCACTCAGCTCTGTGGCAGCAGGGGCGTCAGCATACAGAGACAACGGTAGGCAAACATACAATATAAAAGTATGAAAGACAGGTCCCCAGTTAGATATAACGCGGCACATACGCTAATGATGACGATGGCGGACCCCTCAGGGGACCGATCTTCACTTGCCGGATTCGTCCGGCAAGTAAAGATTGGAGCAACGGGGAGTGACGCGCCCGGGGCCCCAGTCAGCCCTGGGGAGCACGTCGTCTCATCGCCGCGGACAGGGGTGTAATTTTTTATCTCTTTGGGGGTGCCCGAGCACCCCCAATCCTAATTCAGGCACCCCCAATCATGTACTGAGCACCCCCAATACATGTGCCGCCCCTGGCTTATCACCGATACCCCGAACAGTGTCACCCTATCTCATCACTGCCACCCCGATCGTGCCGCCCCTCACAAGTTTTCCCCGTCCCGGATTCATTACTTCCACTCTGATTGGTTCCACGTCTAGTTAATCAATGCCACCTGACTTATCATTTCCCCCTGATTTATGACGCCGCATCACTGCCGCCCCCCTCCTCCGGATGGTTACTGCCGCCTTTTGTTCATCACTGATCAGCTGGCTGATCACTGACACCCCTGTTTTTTCACTGCCGCCCCTGGTTAAACACCCCGGTTTATTTTAACACCCATATGCTTGCCCGTCCTGGTAAGTCACTGTCGCCCACCGAATCATCTTTGCCTCCCCCTGCTGATCACTGCCGACCCTCGTTCACCACTGCCGCCCCTGGCCGATCACTGCCGCCCCCTGGCTAATCATTGCCACCCCTGACTGATAACTGCCGCCCCTTCACTGCTAACTGCCGCCCCTGGCGGATAACTTCCGCCCCTGGCAGATAAATGCCGCCCCCTGGCAGACCACTGCCGCCCCCTGGCAGACCACTGCCGCCCACTGACTGATAACTGCCGCCCCCTGACTGATCACTACCGCCTCCTGGCTGATCACTGGCGCCCCTGACTGATAACTGCCGCCCCTTGGCTGATTGTTGCCACCCCATGACTGATTACTGCCGCCCCCTGACTGATCATTGCCGCCCCTGGCGGATAACTTCCGCCCCCTGTGCCGATCATTGCCGCCCTCTGACTGAGAACTGCCGGCTTATGGCTGATAACTGCCGCCCCTGGCTGATCACTGCCGCCCCTTGACTGACAACTGCCGCCCCTTGGATGCTAACTGCCGCCCCTGGCTGACTACTGCAGCCCGCTGACTGATTATTGGCGCCCCTTGGCTGCTAACTGTCGCCCCTGGCTGACTGCTACCGCCCCCTGGCTGATCATTGCCGCCCCTGACTGAAAACTGTCGGCCCTTAGCTGATAACTGCCGCTCCCTGGCAGATCAATACCGCCCCCTGCCAGATAACTTCCGTCCTTGGCTGATCACCGCCGCCCCTGACTGATTACTGCCGCCCCCTGGCTGATCATTGCCGCCCCCTGACTGAAAACTTCCGGCCCTTGGCTGATAAATGCCGCCCCTGGCTAATCACTGCCGCCCCCGGCGGATTGATAAGGGTCACCCCCTGCATGATAACTGTTGCCCCTGGCTGATAGCTGCCGCCGCTTGACAGATAAATTCCGCCCCTTGGCTGCTAACTGGCGCCCCAGGCTGATCACTGACGCACCTTGGTTGATAACTGCCGCCCCTTGTTGATAACTGCCGACCCTTGTTAACTGCCGCCCCTGGCTGATAACTGCCGCCCCTTGGTTGATAACTACCGCCCCTGGCTGATCACTGCCGCCCACTGACTGATAACTGCGGCCCCCTAGCTGATAACTGCCGCCCTTGACTGATAACTGCCGCCCCTGGTTCATCACTGCCGTCTCCCGGGGCAGTGAGCATCCTGGGGATATCTGGGCGGTGAACGTTCTGGGGGAGCATCATTTTGTGGATATCACTAACATCATGTTATATCTGAGGAGCATTAGTTTTAATGTCATATATTCATCCTAGTAGTCTTTCAGGTTTTACATAACGTCGAGTTTCATGTTACCTATAGTCTCAGACTTTAGTATACCGTGTGAAATTGTCTGTGTCATTTTTCAGTATCTGTATTTCATTTCATCTTTTATGTGTTTTATATAATCTTCTGATAAAAATTTCACAACCTTACCTGTTTTTTTGTCAACTGAATTGTTAAAAATCCATGCGGAAATGTCTTATTTGCGTATTTTATTAGTGTTATGGGCGCCGTATGACCCTAGATGTCGGCGCGCTCTAAAACCTCAAATATGACGATGGACCGTCTCACGGCTGATCACTGCCGCCCCTGGTTTATCACTGCCGCCCTAATTCATGCTGTCTCTGGCCCATCGCTGTCCCCGGCATATTTTGACCCAAATGCGCGCCGCCCCGACTCATCGCTGCCGCCCCTGGTTCATCACTGATGCCCCTGGCTTATCACTGTCTCCCCTGGTTCATCACTGCCGCCCTAATTAATCATTGCTGCCCTGATTCACGCCACTTCTAGCTCCCTGTTTTAAATTAACACATATGAGCGGCCTCTGGTCAGACACTTCCTCCCTCGAATCTTCACTGCCGCCCCCGGCAGATCACTGCCGCCCCTGGTTTATTACTGCCGAGAAGACCAGTCCGGCCATGGCCCCCAAAACCGGTCAAACTTAGGCCATGCTGTCCGCACAGTTTCTGCACAGTTTTTACACAGTTAGCACCCTTTCAGAAAGCAAACAGCAGCCCACAATCGTCTAATCGTTATCTGTTTGTCTTTTGGACGAATTCTCCGAGCCGAGTAAATGGTAGACTGCTGCTGCCGTGCTTTTACTCTTTTAGTGTCAGCCAGGGGTGAAATTTGTTATATCTTTGGGGTATGTGAGCACCCCTAATCACAATGAGAGCACCCCCAATACATGTGTCGCCCCTCGGCTCAGCATTTCTGCCCTGATTCATGCCGCCTCCGTCCTACCACTGTGATCATGCCGCCCCCGGTTCATCACTACCACCCTGTTTTTTGCTGCCATGGTTCGTCACTGACTCCTCCCACCTATCACTGCCACCCTGATTTTTGCCAACCCTGACTTATTACTGCCGCTCTGATTCAAACAGCACCCCGCTCATATCTGCTGCCAGTGGCTCACCAGTGCTATTCCCAGCTTATCACTGCCACCCTGTTTCAAGCTGCCTCCAGCTCATCACTATCGCCTCGGCTTATGAACGCCATCCCTGACTTATCACTTCCGCTCTAATTTGTGCCGCCCTGGGTTCATGACTGCCGCCCCCAGCTCGGGGACGGTGGATTCCATTTTCGGGCGGTTGTACAAGATTTTCGGGAGGGTGCACCTTCATTCTCAGGGGAAGGGGGCGCCTCCATCCCCAGGGGGCATCTTTGGCTCCCTAGGGGCGCCCACTCGGGGGGGCGCCGACATCATTTCCCTGCGTTGAGTTGATAAATTGGGTCTATTTGCTCCTCATGGGATGGCTTTGATGAAAGGGGGCACCATTCATATTTGAAACTGTTTTTATTTTGCACAGAGCGCACTTCCTCTTCAGGTAGGCGGTGTTTAGGTCTGCTGTTTTCTTGGCCGACCGGGGGCGCCGCCCAAATCCAGGGGTGCTTCCCCGGACAAAGCCAAACCGGGAGTGCAAAAATATACTTTTTCACGCCCTCATTTTTTTCAGGGTGTGCAATTGCACACCCTGCCCCCCCGAGTCTGCCGTCCCTGTCCCAGCTTAACTCTTCCGCCCTGATTGGTGCCACCCGTAGTTTATAACTACTACCCACGACCCACCATTCCCGTCCTCGGCTCATGCCCTTTGCCTTGATGCGTGCCACCCCCGGCTAATCAATGCTACCCCCTTCCCCAACTTTGGACTCAGTTGTTTCAAGGCAAATGATACAGAGAGTACCGAGATTTTCCGGCATGCTATACAACTTAGCTATCTCAGTAAAAATCATGTTAAAAAAGGTGCCACATTTCCCTTAAGTCCTTTGCTTTCATTTCAATCTGCATCCCCTCTGCCATACTGCGGGCAAAATTTAACCCCCAAAAACTGATACACTTCAATCGTGGGCAGGTGCGCAGCGAAGGGGTCACATACCCCCCCCTTCATCGGTGCCGGAGTGTCCTTTGATCGCTAGGTGGTGTACCCCGTTTGGGCTATGCCGCTCGAAATTTATTGCCCAACGCCGTCGAAACTAGATGCAATTATATCACATTTAGCGATTAAAACTATTGTTGTACAATTTAGTAGCTTTTTGGTCAGCTAGGGCATTCTGTCGCCTTTCCAAACATCCCGGATATTATGGGTACGTAATCCGTGGCCAGCTAATGCCCCATCGTCGCCAATAATCGTACCGACGGAGCTAGTCTGGTGCCCCTTAAGCTCATCTGGTGCCCACTGAGCTGGTCTTGGCCACTTGAGTTGATCACGTGCCGCCTAAGCTGATCTGGTGCCCTTTGAGTCAATCTGGTGCCTCTTGAGCAAATAATTGTGCCTCTTAAACCTAGCTAAAGCTCTCAGTTAGTCTGATGCCTCCGAGCTCGCCTGGTGCCGTATTAGCTGTTTTAGTGCCCCTTGAGCTGATGTGAGCCCCTTGAGCTGATTAATTGTCTCGGAGAGTTAATCTACTGTCCCCTGAGCCAATATGGTGCCTCTTGAGCTGATCAGGTGCCCCCTGAGCTGGTTATTGATGTTTCCTTAGATGATCTGGTGCCCCCTGAGCTGGTCTGGTGCACCCTGAGCTGATCTTGTGTTCTCTGAGCTGATCTATGCCCCTGCTTTGGTCTGGGGGCTAGGAGCTGATCTGGGCTCTCGATCTGATCAATCTGGTTCTCCCTGAGCAGATATGTTTCCCCCTGAGCTAAACTAATGCCCCCTGAGTCGATCTGGTGCCTCCTGAGCCAACATGTCCCGCCTGAGCCCATCTCAAGCCCTCTGAGCTCATCTAGCGCCCCCTGAGCTAGTTTAGTGCCCCCTGAGCCAATCTGGTGCCTTTCAAGCTGATCTGGGCCTCCTGAGTTGATTAAGTATTTTCCTCAGCAGCTATGGGGCCCTTAGCTGAGTGGTGCCCACTGAGGCTGATGATGGCCTCTGAGCTGGTATGGGGCTCTTGGACTGATTAAATGCCCTTTGACTTGATCTAGTACCTCCGAGTTAATCTGTGCCCCGACCTGATTGGGGACCACTGAGCTGATCCCTTGCACTCTCTCTCTCTCTCTCTCTCTCTCTCTCTCTCTCTCTCTCTCTCTCTCTCTCTCTCTCTCTCTCTCTCTCTCTCTCTCTCTCTCTCTCTCTCTCTCTCTCTCTCTCTCTCTCTCTCTCTCTCTCTGAGGCTATGGTACTCCTTGAGCTGATCTAGACCCCTGCACTGGTCTGGGGACTAGGAGCTTATCTGGGCCCCGAGCTGATCGATCTGGTGCCCCCTGAGCAAGTATATTGTCCCTGAATTGAACCAATGCCTCCTGAGTTGATCTGGTACCTCATGTGTCATCATTGTGCCTCCTGAGCCCATATGATGCCCTCTGAGCTAGTCTGGTGCCCCTAAGCTAATATTGTGCAAGGTTCTATGAGCCTATCTGCCGCCCATTGAGCTAGTCTGATGGCCCCCCCTCTATCTTTGGGGCCACTGAACTAGTCTAGTCCTGGGCCGAGCATGAGCTGCTCTAAGAGGCTCTGATCCACACCAGGGGTCACCGGGCTAGTCTAATCCCAAGGGGCACAACTGGGGGAATGAGGGGCAGCTGCTCTGGAAGACTCTGATCCACACTAGGGGGCCCCTGAGCTGATCTTGAATAGATGGGGAATAAGGACACAGTGAAAACTCCCCTTGTAAAATGGAGCGACCTAGGAATGAGCCGTCATCGCTAAAAAGCCTTGTGATGCCGAGGCACCCCGGTTTAATAAATTGCTTATTATACTGATGGATTTTGGGGAGGGGTGATAAAAAGGCACGTGCCCCTGAGCTCAGAGCATAGTCTGCTGAACCAGGATTTCTACTCATCAACTTCAATGAATGAAGAACTAGTTTTTCACAATTTTTAGCCCTGTTACATCATCCCCATCCAAACAACCAGCCCGTTTACTTTTTTCTTTACTCCAACTGGGACCGATCCTTGAAAATATGGAACTTTTAAAGGTGTTGAAAAGGTATCTCCCAAATTATTCCGGCAACAAAAATTGTATTCGTCCAATGTCACTATGCTACACTTCCTCCCACGTGTGACAAAGATTTTTGTCAGCCTTTAATTAATTCATAAATTTTAGTATCAATTATTCGACAGGATTGTCTCATCTGAATTCATTACCCACCAACATGCTCTCGTCAGGCTGTGTGCTCAGTCTTGTTCCCATGCACGAGCGTGTGAACGCCGGCGTACCATTCTGTGAACACCCAGGTTATCTAAGACGGCTTTTAGTGGTATCAAGCGGCTCGCTCTGATGTCTAATGGACACCTGCGCTGTACTGTACGGCATTGCCTTTTATGTCTCAGAGTCCATCTGAGTTCCCAGCGACAGTGATAGGCGACCCCTTTGTCATATGCCGCATGCATTAGTAGCGTCCATCGGCTGTGACTGAACCTCCGTGTGAAGCCAGGCTTGTTTCATTAATGTTATCGAGATGTATCCTTAGTGTAAGTGCTGCCGCCTTTGATATTAGCCGCCGCCGACGTATATAAACTCCCTGTGTTTTGTCAATAGCAGGTCAGTATCAAGCCAGTGCCAGTGTTAGCACGAGCCTCAGTGCAACGCTTCAGTAGACGCTGTTGTGACAGCGAGTAGATAAATGTAACATTGTGAAGAATTGTCTTGGTAGAGTGTTTGGTCTAAAAGCTAAGTCATAAAATATATATATTAAAATCCGAAGAAGCTGCCTGTCTATCGCAAACACAACAAACTAGAGGTCTTCCATTACGCCACGCACTCACAGCCAGGCCCAAGAACAAGTCTTGGCTACATATTAGCCTGGTGCCGTGACCCGGATTGAATTACATCGGATCAAGTTACACTCCGAATTTTGCAAGTTTGGATGTTCGTGACCAACTTCAAGTTTCTCTAAGCCACGAGACTTAGAAAGATTTTTTGACTTAGCAAGCTTCCATCGACCATTCACAACTCTACCAAAACGTCACTTTGAGTCTAAACCATTAGAGACTCAGTTTGTCAACAGAGACCCAACTACCATCTAATTCGCAAGATTCGCCTCTACAAACACCATTGGCAAGAAAAAATTTCGTGCCTAAGTTCAAAAACGGCTGTAAAAGCCATAAAACTTTTTTCTCAGTAGCCGTCCATACGACGCCGCCGCCGCTGTTACGCAACCAACCCGTGCTGCAGCCGGCCACCGACGAGACCTGACGTCGCACAGCGCTGCCCGCTCCTACGTCACCGGTTGCATCACTCAGCCGTAGCTGGACCGCCTGCCCAACACTGGTGATTCATCAGCCGCTACACTAGTCGCCGCGCGCCTAGCACGCTCCACTGCCAGAGACGTACACAGGAAAAGAAGTGTGTCAACATCCAACTTTAAGTATATACAACCCATATATTTTTGGAATCCGCATGGTCTCAGGAATACTTCTATCTGGTTTTTAGAACTCTACGCGGGTTCTGAAAAATCTTCATCCAGCTTTAGTCTACCACAACTCATCTAGAACTTCAAGTTTTCTTCAAGTTTCATCAACATCTCTACTAGTACGCTAATTCTTCGAGTTATTAGCCGACTTCTTCACTTCAAAAATAGTCTACCACCACTTCAGAAAACAGTTTTTCAACGCTTCCAAAAGTTTTTCAACGCTTCCAAAAGTTTTTCAACGCTTCCAACAGTTTTTCAACGCTTCCAAAAGTTTTTCAACGCTGCCAATAATTTGTCAACGCCACTAGAAATTTTCGACACATCTCTTCACCGCCATCTGTGCTTCATACAGCAGCCATCACTTCACCATCTGGACTTCATACAGCGGTCATCGCTTCAAAGCTCACAAGTAAGGTGATTCCTTAACCTTTCCTTAAAAAACTGTTGAATTTTCACTGGCTTATTGCATTTATTTGAAAATATGGCTACTGCAGTTGAACATACTTTGATTGATACTATGCGAGACATCTCGATGGAGATCCGAGTTCAAGGTCTTACGCAACATGTAAGATCATTTTCTGGAGAAAGCTCCAACAAATTTCATGAATGGGCTAGGGATATGGATTCAATCGCCTGTACCGCCGATGACAAGCGGATGATAATTTTGGCAACCCGAACATTAAGTGGACCCGCAGGGAAATTCGCCTGCAGATTACTAACTGAAAATCCAAATCTCAAATGGCTGGAACTAAGAAAAGAGTTGAGGGACAGATATAGCGATCTGAAGGATCCATACTGCGCGCGCGAAAAGTTACAAAAGGTTAGGCAAAAGAAAGGCGAACTCATGCAAAATTTTGCTGAACGTCTCCAGGACGTTGCTAGTGAAGTTTTCAACAACCCAAACAGTGCCGATTCCCAAAGAACTTTGGTAGAAATCTTTCAGAAGGGTGTAAATGATGACCGACTTGCACGAGCATTGATCCGGAAGAAATTTACAACACTTCAGGAGGCTGTCAAATTTGCAAGTGACGAGCAGCAAACGGATCGAACCTTTGAGCTCTGTAGAGGTAAATCAGATGTAGAGGAACTGATGGAAATAGACGTAGTTCGAAATGATGCTCAAACGGATAGGATCGATAAGTTAGAAAAGTGTCTTTCGGATGTTGGCTCAAAAATAGACAAGTTAGCTAAGACGGTAGGCAAACATCAAAGAGCTGGACCTCCCAGTTCACCCCAAAATCACAGTCAACCCCCACCTCGACGTCCATACCAGGGACCACCTCAAAATCAACGCCATTTTCAGGCGCCTCCACAAAACAATCGCCAGTTTCAACGGCAATCTCAACCAAATCATTGGCAAAAGCAGCTTCAGAATCAGCATCAGAGGACTCACTTTCAGAGTCAACAGACTGCCCCACCCGGTGCAGGACCAAATGAGCCGCCCCGAAGGTATCAATGGACCCATGATGGTCGCCCAATTTGTGCCTTTTGTGAGAAGATTGGACATACCCAACGTGTATGTAGAGCAAAACAAGCCGCATTCTCTGGCCCTCAACAGCCGGAAAACTGAACAGTCCATCTGTTGTCGGGACCGGACAGACGGAAAACCTAGTAACCCCAGGTCCCAGGGACAATATCGCCAGAATTTTTATTAAACGTGACACCCCCATGTGTTGGATTTACCTCGGAAACCGTAAAGCGTACACTCTTGTAGACACAGGTGCTGATATTTCGATCGTGTCGCAGGAATTTTTTGATAAAATCTCGTCCAAGCACGTTTCGGACTTCTCCAAAAATTGTGCCCCTCTTGAATCTGTTACGGGACACAAGCTCAAAAACTTTGGCACAGCGACACTACCAGTTGAAGTTTCAAAATTTTGTAGGAAGTTCAAATTCCAAATTGTGAAAGGTTTAAAGCATGCTTGCATCTTAGGCAATGATTTCCTTAGTGAATTTGGTGTCAAGTTAGATTTCGGCAAGAAGACGATGAACATTCATAACAGCGTGATCCCTTTGAGGCCCCAACATCTAAACTGCCAATCAGTCACCTCATTGGTAAGATTACCGGAAAAGACAACAATTCCAGCACAATCGTACGTGGAAGTTCCAGCGTACGTAAATCGCGTCCAACTAATTGATCAGGACTGCGTGATCCAACCATTGAGTAACACCCCATACTTCTGTGACGAACCTGGACTCATACTACTCAACTCAGTGAGTAAACCCAATGAGAAAGGTCACCTGCCAGCTGTGATTGTGAATACCACAACACGTGATCACACGCTGGCTTCCAGACAAGTCATAGGACTTGCAGAGGTGCTAGATGCATCCGAAATCAACACTGTTGAGCAGAGTGAACCGAGTCAGCCAAATAAACCAAATGAGCAGGTTAACGTAACTTCAAAAGTAGAATTGGACCCCGCCATGAAGATTCAAAAAGCTGACCTCACTCACGTCCCGGAACATCAGAAAAATCAAATTGAACAACTCATTGAACGCAATTCAGACCTTTTTGCCAAAAGCGAGACTGATTTAGGCCGTACCGATCTGGTTACCATGAAAATTGACACTGGAAACAATGCTCCGATAAAACAGCGACCTTATCGTCTGCCGTTTAGCCAAAGGCAAATGGTAGAAGACCACATTGATGAACTTCTAAAAGCAGGAGTCATTCAACCAAGCCAGAGCCCCTGGGCCAGTCCAATAGTCATCGTAGACAAAAAGGACGGTGGAAAGCGTTACTGCGTGGATTATCGGAAACTTAACCAGGTTACCGTTAAAAATAGTTACCCACTGCCACGTATTGATGATATCTTAGCATCGCTTGAAGGATCACAGTACTTCACCTCTCTAGACCTGAAAAGTGGTTATTGGCAAATTGCCATGGCCGATCAAGACTCAATTGACAAAACTGCTTTTACATGTTTTTTGGGACTATATTCTTGGAATGTTCTACCTTTTGGATTGACAAATGCTCCTGCGCTATTTTCGGAACTCATGAACAAAGTTTTGCAAGGCATACAACACAAATATGCAATCGCGTATATCGATGACGTCATCATATTCTCCAAAACGTTTGAAGAACATCTAGAACACATCGAGGACGTGTTCAACAGGCTGCGTAAGGCAGGCCTGAAGTTAAAAATGTCAAAATGCGATTTCCTCAAACAGGAAGTAAAATACCTTGGACATGTAGTCTCAGCAAGTGGCATTCAGCCGGACAAGTCTAAAGTAGAAGTCATCAGAGACCTCAAAGCACCTACAACAGTCAAAGGTGTACGGTCATTCATTGGAATGTGTTCATACTACCGCAGGTTTATCCAAAATTTTGCGAAAATTGCGAAACCCCTGACGGAATTGACAAAGAAAAATGCACGTTTCCACTGGACCGACGAATGTCAGGAATCATTTAACACTTTGAGATTAGCTTTGACTGATGCCCCCATTTTGGCCTACCCAGATACTGGAAAACCGTACAAATTGTACACCGACGCGTCAAACCATTCGATTGGAGCTGCCCTTGTTCAAGAAACTGACCAGGGTGAACGTGTGATACAATACGTATCTCATCAGCTCAACAAATCCCAACTCAATTGGCCTGTCATAGAAAAGGAAGGATACGCTATCGTGTATGCCGTACAAAAGCTCCGTCCATACCTTCTTGGTTCAAAATTTACAATTATGACAGACCACAAACCGTTGAAACATTTGTTCACTGCAGAGATGAGAAATCCACGAATTCAACGTTGGGCAATTATTATCGACGAATACGGATGCGACATCCAATATGTCACAGGTAGACAGAATACTGTGGCCGATAGCCTCTCCAGATTGGAACCTCAGAGAGATGAACCCATGGATGTAAACATCATAGACTCCGATCATGCACCCCGTGTTGAGTTGGATTCCACGGTAGAACCGTGCCCCTCTGATGAAAATGCAGACCCAAAGGAGAAATTCCAGGAATTTCTTGCGAAACATCCAGATCTAGAAACCCTCCAGAGTGAGGATGAAGAGATTCAGAAGATTATCAAAATCTTGAAAGACCCAGCCGATCCAAATCACAATGATGTTGCTAAACATTATGTAGTGCTAGATAGTATACTGTATCGTATTACAGATACTTCGAAATGTACCCCTCATCCCGGCCTTCAACTGTGTATCCCAAAATTTCTGCAAAAACCGTTAGTTGAAGAAATTCATTCAGGTTATTTTGGTGGTCATTTAGGAATTGACAAAACGTACGATAAACTTCGATCTCGTTATTATTGGTCAGGCATGTATCGTGACGTGGTGAATCATCTAAAAATTTGTGTAGCGTGTAACATGCGGAAACTCAGAAAACAACGACCGCCTCTTCAGGACATGCAAATCCCGAAATATCCATTCGAAATGATAGCGATCGATACTTGTGGTCCGTTCCCTCAGAGTTACAATGGAAATCGGTTTATTATTAACATAGTTGATCTATTTTCTGGTTGGCCCGAGTCGTTCGCCACTGATTCCAAAAGCGCAGAAACAGTCGCTCAAGTACTCATCGAACACATCATCCCTCGACACGCATGCCCCCGTGTCATTGTTTCCGACAATGGAACAGAATTTTGTAACGTAGTAATTGACCAAATTTCGGCATTCTTTAATATCAAACACATTAGGACATCTGTTTATCATCCCCAGTCAAACGGACGTTGTGAAAGGTACCATCGTGTTCAAAATGATATGTTGGCAAAGTTAGTGAGTAAAAACCAGCGCGACTGGGATACAAAGCTTCCTTCAATTCTTTCGGCCTATCGTACTGCCAAAAACGAAACTACAAAACACAGCCCTTTCTATGTTTTGCATGGACGTGACCCTGTGTTGCCAATGGACACACTATTGTCACCCAAGTATAGGTACCAAGGCGAAGATTATGTCCCCACCATGCTAGAAAATCTTAGTCGTGCATACCATGAAGTTCGGCATAATTTATCCCTCGGACACGAAAAGAATAAATTGTACTATGATCGAAAAGCACAACCTGTAAAATTCAAAGTTGGTGATATGGTGTACTTCCGTGATCCCTCCACAGTCCCTGGCTCTACAACAAAATTAACATCTCATTGGAAGCCATACTATCGTGTAGTAAAAGCGCTCAGTGATGTTACTTTCGTTGTCAAACACCAACTAGAAGGTGGAACAAAAACGGTAAACGCCCAAAATCTCAGACATGCTGACCCCAACACACCGTGGTGTAACATTTCGAACGAACCAACCCATATTAATCAGAAACACGAAGAAAAATCGAAGTCTCAGATCCCAATCAGAATTCAGCCCCCACGTAGTTCAAAATTATCTTATGATGATGAAATGGATGTAACGCCTTTGCCAGTCAGATTCTCGGAACCCGCGCCATCTGATACTCAATTCAATACTAGTTCTGGCAATTCAAAATCCGATGTACCCTCTGAAGATGAGGATGATATTCCGCTGTCAAGGTTGGCGAAACGGATGCATAACCCTGCCTCAGACGAGGAGGATGACATTCCTTTGGCGAAATTAGCCAAACAGATTCAAGAAGAGAGAAAAAGGGAGTCAAAACGTAGCTTAGAATCTCCAATACCGGAGGAAAAAAGAGTTTGCAAACCATTGGATTCGGATCTCAATCCAGATGCAACCGCATACGTGCCGGTCAAGCGCGACCGCGACATAGAATCAGAAGATTCTGAAGATGATTGTCCCCCAAATAAAGTCATCGCTGCAGATGACTCGTCTGATTCAGAAATATCAGACCTTGAGAGTACAAATGTAGATACTTTAGATATAGATGCTGTACAGTGTAGAAATGTCGCTAAGAATAGTGTCAATACATGCAGCAAATGTAATGTATCGGAGGAAACGTCAAGTTCCTCTCTGAATACTGAACAGAAGATGGAACTGTTCAAAATGTTTAGCATGAACATGGCAAATATCAGCCAAAAGATGGAAAATATGGCTGCCATGTTGTTGAAGTAGTATGTGATAACTTAATTAGTCGGATTCTTCACCTGAGAGTGAAATGGGTACTTTGACATAACCGGATCATCAGATACTGGATGAAATAGATTCATTAAATTGGATAATGGTGATTTGACAAGATGTCAAATACAACCAGATGATGCCACAAATGGTTAGAAGGCCATGCTTAGGTTCTGTTTTAGCGTAAGTTACAATAAGTTTCAAGTGTTTAAATGTGTGTTCTCTGTATGTTGCGGATGATAATTATGTTTTGGATCGTGTGTTTAGTATTGTTAACCCTGTATGCATGTTTTGAGACTATGTATTTGGTATTGCTCACTTGAAATGAGCATGTAATCAGCTTATTTGTATTCATAAGTTGATGGGAAATGAACTAGAGGAAACGAAAATTTTGGATGAGTATCCGAAATTTCATTTGAAAGGACCTCGCGCTGTGATGTGACAAAGATTTTTGTCAGCCTTTAATTAATTCATAAATTTTAGTATCAATTATTCGACAGGATTGTCTCATCTGAATTCATTACCCACCAACATGCTCTCGTCAGGCTGTGTGCTCAGTCTTGTTCCCATGCACGAGCGTGTGAACGCCGGCGTACCATTCTGTGAACACCCAGGTTATCTAAGACGGCTTTTAGTGGTATCAAGCGGCTCGCTCTGATGTCTAATGGACACCTGCGCTGTACTGTACGGCATTGCCTTTTATGTCTCAGAGTCCATCTGAGTTCCCAGCGACAGTGATAGGCGACCCCTTTGTCATATGCCGCATGCATTAGTAGCGTCCATCGGCTGTGACTGAACCTCCGTGTGAAGCCAGGCTTGTTTCATTAATGTTATCGAGATGTATCCTTAGTGTAAGTGCTGCCGCCTTTGATATTAGCCGCCGCCGACGTATATAAACTCCCTGTGTTTTGTCAATAGCAGGTCAGTATCAAGCCAGTGCCAGTGTTAGCACGAGCCTCAGTGCAACGCTCAGTAGACGCTGTTGTGACAGCGAGTAGATAAATGTAACATTGTGAAGAATTGTCTTGGTAGAGTGTTTGGTCTAAAAGCTAAGTCATAAAATATATATATTAAAATCCGAAGAAGCTGCCTGTCTATCGCAAACACAACAAACTAGAGGTCTTCCATTACGCCACGCACTCACAGCCAGGCCCAAGAACAAGTCTTGGCTACACCACGGCCATTGTGGGAGCCGGGACCAGGGCTCACTCGTCACGACAAAACCGGTGGGCATAACAAATGAATTTTAGACTCCAATATGTCTTATGTTGCACATTATGACAGATATCACAGGCTCCGCTGATTTCTCTGGTGTCAATTATTTGCATGAGTTGGCTGATTTGTCCTTAAATCTATCCAAAAAGTAGTGTTCTGGCTATTATAGTATTATACTATTATATTATATACTATATAGTATATATATATATACATAGTATATAGTAAAGTATATAATATTATAGTAGTATATGGCTATGAGATTGCGGTGACACTTTTCATTTTTCAAGTCAATTCTGTTTTCCTTCTGCGTCAATGCTTACTTTGCATTTTTCTTGGACCAAAGGTACCCAAAAGTTGATATTAACTAAGATATAGTAAGTTTTTTTAGGTAACGTTAAAAGTACCCTTTCTCTCCCGGGGTGCCCCTCAAAGGTGGTGTGCTCTCCCATGCCAAAGCTCTGGCTGCGCCCCTGATCGTG
Source organism: Lepas anatifera (assembly GCA_034440635.1). Classification (NCBI taxonomy): domain Eukaryota; kingdom Metazoa; phylum Arthropoda; class Thecostraca; family Lepadidae; genus Lepas; species Lepas anatifera. The sequence goes on along the minus strand of JAOTON010001596.1, from coordinate 265,335 downwards.
GAAAGATTTAAAGCTCAGATTGGATCATTTTAAAACGTGTATGTAGCTTTGAGATGTCGCCTAAAAAGCAAACACGTTTGGCAAAAACTGTAGAATACCTGCCCAACATTAAAATAGAATGTTATCTGTGCTATAAACGGCGCAAAAAAGCGATGAATAACTGATTTGGTCTAATAAAGGGGTGCCGCCCCCCAACGCCGCTGCCTCTATGGGCTGCCGCCCCCCACCGGCTGAGCACCCTCAAAGATTTTGGGAAAATTACACCCCCTGGCCGCGGACACATCATTTCTGGCCCTCCGGCGGCCGCCGCCTCTTCTGACCTTGGTCGGTTAGAGTCGGCGTCTGTCGTCGGCGGCCCTGGTGATGAGGTCCGCGGAGATGCTAATGACTGCCCTACGGGCCCTTTGTTACCTGGTCGGTAACCGTATTGGATCGGGTCAGCTCTGTCCTGCACCTCCCAGTATGTAGCTCCTGTTTGTTTTTGTGATCTTATTTTGTTGATTATTTTTAGTTCCTGTCCTCTTTTTATGCTTAAGTTGTTGGCTCCACAGTTACCTGCCTTCTTCGGCATTTTACGGGTGTAAAGCGCCCACTCGAGGCCTATCTCGAGCCCAGGCGACGAGGTTGATGGGATCCTGGGGGGTTGAGGTTCCCCTCGGGCGGGTCAGCCCCGAGGGTTCCAACACGCCCCCTTTGGCCCTGATATCTCGATCTAACCTGGGGTAGGCCGTCCGATTGCCCCCGCGGGCGGCTTAGCAATGCGGCAGTGTGAACGTGCACTGTCGATCGGTCCAGCTGTGACCTTGGGACTACGTTCTGGGGGTGTAGCGTGGCGCCCAGGCGCTGCGATGCGCTCACGGAGCGTAGCCCCGCCGGTCCTCTGGGCTGAGGGGGGAGGGGGGTGGGCGGCTCCCGACCAGAGTAGGATTATTTAGTGAGCTTGCTCTGCCAGCTCTGTGAGGGCGTCGCCGGCCTCCCTACAGTCATCGGATTCCATCATCTTTGGGGATATTAGGATGACGGAGATCAAGTTTTCTACTATGGATAACCCAAGAAAGAACCCCACTCCCCTGAACCTAGCTCAGGGCAGCCCAGTGCTGGGAATGCCCACTCCCATGAAGGTGTTGGGATGAAAGTCGAACGCCGCAACATTAGACCTTCCTGCCCTCGTGTGCTGATGGTGCATGGAATGGACGGTGCGTTGGCCCAGCTTTCCCCTTTTCAGTGTAAGGAGGCCTGTGACAAGTTGGGAAAGATTACACGATGCGACCCCTTGAGGGACGGCGTGATGGAGCTGGAATTCGCTAACCCAGCCGAAGCTGAGCGAGCACTTAGCGTGAAGGAACGTGAATTTACAAAGAGGGATGGACTGAGCAAAAGGACTGTAAAGGTGAAAGTAGAAATAGAACCACATCGAACAAAAAATTTTATAAAGGGAGTGATACGATACTGGGACCAGAAAGAGGTACATGAGGATGACATTGTCGATGGACTAGCCGAATATGGAGTTGTCGATGCGAGAAAGATGCGTAGGAAAATTGGAAACACCATGATAAACACAAACACAATCATACTTACCTTCGATCAGATAGATCTCCCTGAGCACATCAATGTCGGGTACTTGAAGGTGCCCGTGAGGGCCTACATACCGAACCCCATGCGTTGCTACAATTGTAATAGATTTGGTCACACGTCAACAACCTGTAGGAACAAGCGCCTCTGCGGGCACTGTGGCTCAGAGAACCATGCGTCAGCTGACTGTGCAGCTGAAACTGAGCGCTGCTCAAGCTGTGACGGTCCCCACTCCGTGTTCAATAAGGACTGTCCCACGCTCATTAAGGAGAAAGAGATCCTGACCTTGATGGTACAGAAACGCATCTCCTTTCGGGATGCTCGAGTGGAGTATGAGACCACTCACCCAAAGAAATCCTTCGCCCTAGCGGCGTCCTTGGCGACGCCTACATCCCCGCGGATGACCCCGGAGGAGGTCATCCGCTCCCTGACCGTGGCGGACTTTGTCCGCATGGCAGGGAGGATGGGGCTGGTCTTTAGGGACCGGCCCGTCACTTCGGATCCCCAACCGAAGGTGACACCTCCTCCGGGGCCCCCTTCCGTGACGGCGCCGGCGCCCCCGGCCCCGTCGGAGCCCTCCCCGCCTGCACCCCTGCCGCCTGCGACCTCCACCGGTGGTGTGGTGCCCGGGGGTGGAGCTTCCCCCTCCTCTGAATCGGGTACTCCCGTGCCGGTGGGTGGCGCGGAGGGTGCGTGGGGCTCTGCCCCTCGTCCTCTGACGTCTGAGGGGGTGGGGGACTGGACCGTTGTGGGGCCCAAGAGGAAGCACCCCCAGCACAGCGGCGCCATGAGCGGTCACCTGTTGAACCTCCAGATAAACCCGCGCCTAAGACCACACATCTGTCCCAAAGTACTCAACAGGTTCCTGCCTCATCGTCCATTAACCCTATTTCCGTCAGGCTCCCGGCTACCCCTATTTCCGGCAAGGGGGGCAATATTGGCCCCCCTAAGATCTCGTAATCTAACCGGCCGATTTTGAAAATTCAAAGTGCCATAGATTCCTCTGCTGCTAAACTTCATTTTGAAAAAGAAAATTTCAAAATTTTTTATTTTTTAGGAGAAGGTCGTGCAAAATATACAATTTTTGTGTATTTTTTAGATTTTCCATAACCCTTGTCTCTGTTGTACGATTTTCACAAAACTAGTTCAGATTTACAAATAATTGACCCAAAATTTTCATATACTCGAGTTACGCAAAAATTCGAAATTCAATGGCAGTTCCAGGACCAGGACTGTGAGGGGAAATATATACAACCTAAAAAGTTTTTGTTACGCGGATTAGAAGCCGTCATATACTGTTTGGCATCTTTGACACATAAATAAATGAGAAAAAAGTGAAAAACTCATCAGGGGCGGATGCAGTAAGGTAAAACAGTGGGGTAAAATACATACCAACAATATGCGAATGGTATGCATGAGTATATTAGTCCCTCGACTAGTTGAAATTTAATTTCTGATAATTTTTACCCTCCCATGGCAGCTCTGGGAAAGGGGGTGACATAGGCGGATCAAGGACTCGTCGTGGGGGTGGGGGTGATTGGAAACACATTTTCAATATACAACGATATTGAGTCGCGGCGGTGATACTGGCTGGGAATATACATTTTGAAAATGTGTAGTGACTTGACACGCCTCTGGTAATCTAGAATTGGGTTATAACTATTTTGAATTTTCATATACCCAATTGTATTCGCCCTGGCACGGCTGTAAGCAGTCTTCTCACTTACTAACGTTTAGTCCTTCTTGATAACATTCCCCCCATTTTGAACTGCTGTAACCGCCCCTGATGAATACAAATAGTGACAATTGTGAATGCACTATCATCTCACATAAAAAATGATATAATAAAACCATATAACTGGTATCAGGATCAGCAGATTTTTCCTTTTACAAAAAAACCCATCGCATACGATAATACTTGGTTTGTGGATAGAACCTCCCCAAAAACCCAGCCATAGCTCCGCCCCTGGTAAATATATAATCTTGAAAATTTCAGAAATAATAATAATTGTTGGGGTTTAACGACGCACCAACTGCCAGGGTCATACGGCGTCGCCAACTCTCACCCTGTTGGAAGGGATTTTGGGGATCAGATCGACTTATTCAGAGGCTCCGCCGGGACTTGAACCCGGGACCGGTGGCTTAGAAGACAAGGGTGCTATCCACTAAGACCTGCCTGTACTAGTTTTAGGAAAAGTCAGGAAGTTTAAAAGTTCTATCGCAAGCCGTTTCGGAGATATTCTCGAAAAACCTGAAGGGGGGCAATATTAGCCCCCCTGCCGGAAATAGGGTTAACACGCGCATTGACGGGGGCGGGTACCCGCCCCCTCGGGTTTTTCGAAAACAGTAGAAAAACGGCGGCGCGTAGCGCCGCCGTACTTGGTACACCTTTACCCTCATCATTTTTACAACTTCTGTGAAAATTTTAAGGTTAGGTCATCTCAGGTCAGGTCACCAGTACAGGTCAAGTGACCCGACCTCAAAAAAAGTTTAAGATAGCATAAGTCGGAGCAGGGTGAACTTATCCGATTGAAACTCATATCACATAATGGCCCCACCGAGTTCTCTAAAATATGTTCCGATATTTTTGATATCGATGACCTAAGGTCAGGTACGACGCATGACCTCTCCATTGGAAATACATGGGAAAAATGGTTTTTACGGAATAACTCAGTAACGGATGGTGATAGAACATTTATTTTAGCTGAATTAGACTCGCCTGGGCTTTACGGTTCTAATGATATGCATTTTATATAATTTGACCCTGACCTGACCTCAGGTCAGGTCAAATCCTTGATTTGACCTAGCAAGGTCAAATTATATATCATTCGATTTGGCTTGCTAAGAGGATTCATATAGTTCAAGTCGTTTTGCTCTATCTTTACTTGTTCAGATGTAATGCCCGAAAAAACTGAATTTTACATGTTATCCCTATGACGGGCATGTTTTGACCTCTCGTGACCTTAAATGTGACCTGACAAAAAATGGTTCAAATGTTTTCGATGGAGAAGTGGATGGGCAGCCCAACGCCGTTTACTGTTTTTCGCTACCTACCGTGGTTCTCGAGATCTTAGGGGGCGGGTACCCGCCCCCCGTCAATGCGAAGGTGGCTCAGACCCCCGTCAATGCGCGTGTTAACACAGTGGCCAACCCAAACACATCTGTGTTATCAACCTCGGTGGTGGAAGTTCGGAAGAACTTTGAGGCCGCAGCGCGAGGAAGGTCACCGGTGAAGCGCCCTGCTGGGAGCCCTCCCGAGGTATCCCGGCAAACCGCTCGTGCCCGTGGAAGTTCGGCGGAAGGCGGTAGAGGCCGTGGTCCCATTCAGAACCGCCTCGGTGCGTGACCATCAAAGAGTCCATATGGGGGCTCTGGTCTCCCTTGGAAGGGTTAGGCTAAGTCCCTTCTTTTACTCACTAAGCCCGTTTCTCTTTATTTAAATGACTATTGTTCAGTGGAACTGCCGTGGTATTCGCGCGAATCTTTCTGACCTGCAACACATTATAGCACAGTATAACCCTAGTGTGCTTTGCCTTCAAGAGACAAAACTGTCGCCTGGAAGCCTTTTTAACCTGCGACAGTTCCAGACGTTCAGAAAGGACGTTTTAAGTAGCACTATTGCCTACGGTGGTGTTATGGTGGCAGTTCACCACTGCACCCCGTGCTTCCCTGTTCGCTTGAACACGGTTCTGCAGGCAGTGGCCTCCCCGGTAGATTTAGGATTTGTGAAAATCACAGTTTGTTCTATTTACCTCCCTCCTGGTGGCAGCATTGATCTGCATAGTCTTAATGCTCTTGTTGACCAACTGCCAACCCCTTTTGTTCTATTGGGCGACTTTAATGCTCACAACCCATCATGGGGAGCGTCCTCGGACCGCTCGTGTCCCCGAGGCCGAACAGTGGAACGTTTCCTCCATCTCAACTCTCTCTGCCTGCTGAACACTGGTCGTCCCACTCACTTTACCCTGCCTTCTGGATCGCTCTCGGCTATAGACCTCTCTGTCTGCTCACCTTCACTCTTTACCCAGCTCAGCTGGTGCACCCTTGAAGACCTCCATGGGAGTGACCACTTTCCAATAAACATCCGTTCAGCCCGGTCGGCTGCACCGCTGGTTCTGCCATCCCGGTGGAACCTCCGAAGGGCTGACTGGGAGGGCTTCCGGGGCGCATGTGGCCCCTTGGATGTAAGTGCTGAGGGTTCGGCAACGGCAGCAGTAAAGCATTTTAATGACATGATTCTTTCAGCAGCCAAACGTTTTATCCCAATGACTTCCGGCAAACCCAAACGAACTCCTGTCCCCTGGTGGAACCACGAATGCCGACAAGCGATTTTAGAAAGAAAACGGGCTTACAGAGTACTTAAAAGACACACAACGACGCCTAACATAATAACGTTTAGGCGCGCGAGAGCGTTGGCGCGACGTATAGTTGTTAACTCTAAAAGGAGATGGTGGGTGGCATATGTCAATACAATCAACCGTTTTACTCCATCTACACAGGTCTGGTCCCGTATTCAAAGTATACAAGGAAAGCATCGATCAACACCCGCCACAGTATTAGAGGAAAACGGCGTCAAAATTAGCAATCCACAGGCAGTGGCTGACCGTATGGCTGCAGCATTCGAGGCAAGATGTAGCAGGAAGTCCCAGGATCTCGAGTTTGTTCGCTTTCGGGAGCGAGAAGAGAGAACACCGATTAATTTTGGTAACGCAGTTCGGCTGCATACAACATTCCTTTTTCAATGCGTGAACTCCGGGCTGCACTATACAATACAAAAAACGTATCTCCGGGACCTGACACAATTACCTACGAGATGTTGCGGCACGCCCCTGACTGCTCTCTTGTATCACTGCTTGACATATTTAACTATATATGGACGCAGGATGACTTTCCAGACCAGTGGCGCGAGGCCACCATAATACCAATCCTCAAGCCAGGAAAGCCAGGAGTGTCTCCTGATGACTTCCGCCCGATATCTCTCACCTCCTGTGTGTGTAAGCTGCTTGAAAGAATGGTTAATACTAGGCTCGAGTGGTTCTTGGAGACCAATCAACTGCTTTCGAACGTCCAGTGTGGTTTTCGCCGAGGCAGAAGTACTGTCGACCATCTTCTTTCTCTCGATGCTGATATTCGTAAAGGCTTCTCTGAAAAACAACACACAATAGCTATTTTCTACGACGTAAAGCAGGCCTATGATTCGGTATGGAGGCATGGCATCCTGAAAAAAGTGTTCGGATTGGGCATACGGGGTCAAATGGGCTGGTTTCTCTCAAATTTCTTGCGAAGCCGTCGGTTTAGATTCAGGATAGGTAGCGTGCAGTCAGAGCAGCGAGCGCAGGGAAGCTGAACGGCCCAAGGTAGCGTGATCTCTGTGACCATGTTCGCTATCGCAATCAACGACATATCACATAACCTACCACGTAATATCAACACAGCTCTATTCGTAGACGATTTCAGCATGTGGGTAACGGCGTCGTCCACAGCCGCTGCAGAAAGGCAGCTACAGCTCGGACTCACAAAGTTGCAGCGGTGGAGCTCCAAAAATGGTCTACAATTCTCAACGACAAAAACGAAATGTATACATTTTTGCCGCAGACGCAGTCCGTGTGATGATCCCACATTAACTATGTATGGAGAAAGAATCCAGGTAGTCGCACATGCACGGTTCCTGGGCCTGACTTTTGACTCTAAGTTGACTTATATAAACCACTTTAAGGTTGTAAGGGAAAGGTGCTTTAAGGATCTGAACATTCTGAAGGTTATAACTAACTTAAAGTATGGCGCAGACAGAAAAACACTTTTGATGTTGTACCGATCGCTAAACCGATCAAAAATTGAATATGGCTGTGTAACGGGTTACATTTTTAACTAGTTCTCGGTTGTTCTGGAGAGGTAAAAAACAACCTTAAAACCAAACATCCTACCAAAAAAATCCTTGTGGGCCTACTTCGACACCGTCGACAGAAGAAAAATCTCATCCAGAACACGTGGTGTGATGTGAGCCCGACTGCCAGGGATGGTCACGTGCCTACCAGCCATGTGGCTGAGGCGCGTGACAACCCCGTGACCAGGCCACATGACCGGAAGAGAAAGAGAGGAGGGGGTACCGTCGAGAGAAGCAAGGCAGTCGCGCTGGAAGTGGCGGAAAGGCAGGAAGTGAGCCAAATCAGGAAGAGGATGAAATTCGGAACACAAGGAGCAGGCGGAAAAGAAGAGACAGTCGGGTGAAGAGGGCTAGGAATGCCGGAAGCAGTCGAAGATAAAGAAAGCAGCGGCAGAAGAAATCAAGAGGCAGAAAACGAACAAAGGATGAAGCGGATGGAGAATTCAGATGGGAAGAGAGAGAAATTAAGATGGGAGTGAAGATTTGGAACTAAAGAACTTGAGATCCAGGAAAAGACAGGAGGAACGGAGGAAACAAAAGTTCGAGATGGAAGTGAGTGGGAAGTCAATCGGGAAGGCCTGCAATGCAGAACAAAGCTAAATCGGAAAGAAACCCTGGTTTTCCAGTTATGTAAGTACCCTTCGAGAAATCCCCCTCCGGATTAATCCCTTCCCCAACCGAAAAATGCACCCCCTTTTAAAAAAAAAACGATATCTTCCCAGGGCAACGGACTAAGAAAAAATGTAACCCGAAAACGCGTGAAACCAAAAAACATGGTAGGCAAAAGTAATCGCTCTGGCCGTTTTTGACTCCCCCTCAAATAGTTTCCAGTATGGCGCCGACGCTTTTTTTCTTAGGTATTCCTTTGGTATTGTTTTGCGTGTGTATGTGGGTGCGTATCGCTAGCATGTGTGTATGTGTGCATGTGCGTGTGTCGCGTATAAAGGAGCAGATAGAGGGGTAACAGGGGGGAGAAATTAATTGTGTTTCCTGGTAATTTGCTTTGGGGGGGCAAGCTAGCTTCAATCTGCCTGTCACGAAACTTTAAGTCGTAACGCCCCGTTTTGATGGAAAATATAATTGCATATGGACCCTGTGACTGTGACTCTGGGACTCCGAGACCATGCACGCACCAGAATGATAGCAGGACGTGGCGGGAATCATCCAACCTCAGAGCAGCCAGGTTTCAGAGGAATCGTATCCCCTGGCACTTCACCTTTTTTATCTGATGCAGCTTTCAACCAGAGGCGTCAGTCAACATACACACGTTTTTTTCTACCTTTTGTTGGGTTCACCCCTAATTTCGTGTAAATATGAATCGTTCGTATACTGCGGCTATTAAGATAATGAATTACCAAATAGACTACACCAGCAAACGAGTATAGACCCGGATAGAAATGAACATGTAAAATGAGGATCGACGTTCTGTTAGCCGTACCCTTGTGTACAGCGTGTCTGTGGGCAACGGCGGATGGGTCATCTTCGGAAGGGACGCAAACGCGTTTTTTCCAATGTTTAATCACCCGACTCCGAATCAGCCCGAGGCGCGGGCTGGGCTCTAGGGTGTCCCTGCTCAGCAGAGGCGGTTGATGTGGTTCTGAAGGTGGGTGGGTTATGCCCGCCTAGTGCCTCAAATAGAGTAGTTGAAAAGATACCGGGGTAAGGCCGGAGGTGCACCCGAGGAGAACCTCATTAGTTTGAGAGATCGCCCAGATCCCATAAGGCGAGAGTCGCAGGGAGGGCAGAGGCACTGATTCCTAAGAAACCGATCTAACCGTCTCCGCGCAGCATATTGACGACCTAAAACCCAGCCAATGACCTCATCGCGCATGATACATTGCGCTTATTGGAGGGATGGGGCAAAATTGGCTGATTAGTGGCGGGCGCTCGAATCCCCTATTATCTTTTCCAAATTCTCTGGCCTAAGACAGCGAGGGGGGGTAATTGTAATTCTATGTGTTATGTTTTGGACTTAGTCGGTATGCAGAGTTTTTCTAATCAGTTGAGCAACATTGGAGGGAGGGGTAGTCTAAACGGGAGGGTCTCGCGCTTTTTCAAGTAGATTTCAAGGGGGACATGTGACTTTTTTATGTGACGAAATTTTGACTGTTCTGTTTATGACTCAAGTGACGAGGGTAGTTTTAAGAACCAATGGTTTTTCGCGAGAAAAACTGCTCAAATGCTTAGATCACACTATAGCCGGCCGAAAATTTAAAAGAGAAATACTGACATTGCAGAGGGGGACGAGAGCGAAAAATTTAGTCACCCACGCGGGGGCCAGACCCACCACCTATATGATGACCCAGAATTGACCCGCCTCATAGAGAGCAAGCTGTATTTAACATCGCCGGGACAGCCTCTGCTCTCAATATAAATATTTGTTTGTTGTGTGGGCTCCTTTTAAAAAGAAAGGGCCCATTACAGCTGCATGGTATACGATTCAGCCACGGAGACAGCAAAATCTATGCTAAATACCATACATCACCATGCTAGTCGAATTATCATCGGTGCATTCCGCACATCGCCTACCGCCAGCATACTCGTCGAGGCAAACGAGATGCCGTTAGACTTGCGACGTCGTGTCCTTGCGATGAAATACGCTCTAAAAAATAAAACAGTCTCCAAACCATCCAACATACAGTAAGCTATTCTCTGATGACATCAGACACTCGGAAGAAAATATATCCCGAAACAGACACCCTGGTCTCAGAATTGGAGCGTGGCTGAGGGAAGCAGGAGTTGACTGTGAACAGGTTGAGACTTTCCAGAATCCCTTATTAGAACCATGGACTCTCCCAGAGCCTCAGGTGGACACCAGTTTGCTTGTTAAGACCAAGAATCTGCCGCCTGTTGCGGTCCGGCAGATTTTCTGGGAACACGTAAATGACATGTATTCAGGTTTTGAGATCTATGATACAGACGGATCTAAGACGGAGAGCGGTGTCGGATGTGCGTATGTAAGTGATGGAATTGAAAAACGTTATACACTCCCTGTGACAGCATCAGTTTTTACCGCTGAACTTTACGCTATCTTTCGAGTTTTAGACCAGGTGTTACGGTCGAGGAGACGCAAATACGTTGTATTTACTGACTCGCTGTCGTCTTTGCAACACTAACATCATTTGATTTTCACCCCTCATCGTCATATATTCTGGAACTTATTCGGAATAAGATGCACAGAGCACACTGCCAACAAAAACAATTAACACTGGCATGGGTGCCCAGCCACGTGGGAGTGCCTGACAATGAGCAATGTGACACTGCGGCGAAGGATGCGTCACGGGGTATCGTGCCGTCAGGAATAAAAGTGCCTTACTCTGACTGTTTCCCTGCCATCAGGCAATATGCATTCGAGTCTTGGCAACGGAGATGGGACAATGATCCCAAGGGCTCCAAATTGCGCCTTATGAAGCCCAGGATCGGTGCGTGGTCATCGGCCAATGCCAGGTGCAGAACGGACGAGGTTGTTTTAGCCAGATTGCGTATAGGACACACACACTCCACTCACTCCTTCCTTCTGAGAGGAGAGGAGCCACCGGAGTGCCCGCGATGTGGGGAACACCTCTCTGTTAAGCATGTTCTCACTGACTGCCGGGACTTTGAGATTGAGAGGAGGGCTCACTTCCCAGCAGATTTTTCCCTCGGGTCCCTTATTGGTGAGTCGCCGTCAGTCGATGTGGCAACAATATCAGCTTTTTTAAAGAGTATCGCATTCAATGTCATTCATTCACCCTCGTAGTTTTTTTTCTCACTTCATTTATATAGCAGACACACACAAATGGTAACACCACAGGGTTAGTACTTTTTAGGTATAAACCTCCTTTTTATTAGCACCTGACCTGTTGCAGCCTCACAGTACTTCATTTAATGTTATGGGCGCCATATGACCCAGCTGTCGGTGCGCCCAAAAACCCCAACAATGATGATGACGATAGCGGAAAGGCCAGGCCTATGGCTGATCTTAGCCTGGATGTGGTGCTGCATATGGCGCCGGGGTGACTTAATGCTCTCCCGAAATACGGCCCTTGAATGTGCAAAATGGAGCTCGGATAATTTAGCACCAAGGTTTCACAAACGTGCTAAATTTGGCATCAAATCTTTTTAAAGTCGCGCATCCCTAAACGTATACAAAGGCTCTATCACAATGCAACTGGGTCTCAACTATCGCCCCTGAACGATGCGTGGCGTGACATCTGCTACCCCTTTGTTGGGTCACAAGGTTACATTGCCCGCATTCCGATGTCGGCCCAGCTCCACCCCCTCAGGTCACGTAACGGCGAGGGTCGTCTCCGACATGACAATGTGTGGAAAGCTGAACATACCGCTCCTAGAATCATCATTTGATAGGTTGGCATCAGTATTCAGTTTTGGAAAAATACTGCCAAGCTATGCACAGCCAACCCGGGTTCCAACCAGCATGCTCTGTAAGAGTGGAACATCCTACCTACTACACCACGGCTCGGCACGCTGCCGCCACCCCACTAGTCCGGACAGGCGACCCGTTTGGAGGTCACGTGACTCTGCCGCCAGTACCTCCGACTGATCGAGGATACTCGCGGTGACGGAATCTGGCGTTGAACGCTGGAGTGAGTCAGAAAGTAATTTCAAGAGAAGCGCTGGCATCCCAAAATGCTATTGAAATCAATGTTTTGGAACAGTTAAGATACCACAATCCGCTGTAACCACTGTGACATCCCTGTCATAGGTAAGATGGTGCTGCAAAGTGTCAAGACACCGATCATACTAAGGGGCTGGCTCATCAGTCATTAATTAGTTTGAGTTCGGCATCCATTGCACCTCATGGGTGAATTCAGGAACGGCAAGTGAGGGCACTTGCACCCTTCCCTAGATTGAGCCTCAACGCCCCTTAAATGGTCGCGGCTTCTCCTAAAATGTCAGTGGCGCCATGATAAACTTTCGTTTGCCACCCGTTTACTCTTTCCCTCAGGATGTAAATGAGCACCCCACGATAGGTTTTGGTTTATCACCCCTCCCCCCTTCGGGCTTGGATGGCGACCCGCTTTCAATCATGCGTCCTCCCATAAGAAATCCTGTAATTTCCCATTCTGCACCCCGCGACAATCATGTTATCCCCCCTCCTGCCAACTTTCTGGCAATAATGTGACCGCTGCTCCCCTCTCCGCCTCCTGGCAGTAATACTACCCTAAAACACACGGTCCTGCCTCCAATGGTATTTGGGGTTCAGCTCTCAATAGTGGGGAGGGATGCTTGGTGGCCCACCGCAGCGGAACCGAGAAATTACCATTATGGTGTTTCGCCTCTCTGTCGGGGAGGCTCAAATACAGGAGGTTCCATGACTGAAAGTGAAAGTACTGGGTCACCCCACCCTCCCCGGCTGACCCCAGCCTCATCGGTCCGACCCGCTAACCGCTGGGGAGGTCGACCAGCCGAACAGGCCACGCCCTCAGACGTGTGGTTCCCAAACTTCATATTTCCGCCTGGTCGGACACCCCTGGAACGGAACGATACTTTCGCAACAGACTGTACATACAGTCTGTTGCGAAAGTATCGTTCCGTTCCAGGGGTGTCCGACCAGGGGTGGCGGCAGCGTGGCTCATGGGGTGGCGGCAGCGTGCGGAGCCGTGGTGTAGTAGGGAGCATATCCCGCTCTTTTACAGAGCATGCTGGTTCGAACCCAGGTTGGCTGTGCATAGCTTGACAGTTTTTCCAAAACTGAATACTGATGCCAACCTATCAAATGATGTATCTAGGAGCAAACATATTCAGCTTTCCACACATTGTCATGTCGGAGACGACCCTCGCCGTTACGTGACCTGAGGGGGTGGAGCTGGGCCGACATCGGAATGCGGGCATTGTAAGCTTGTGACCCAACGAAGGGGTAGCAGATGTCACGCAGCACATCGTTCAGGGGCGATAGTTGAGACCCTATTGCATTGTGATAGCGCCTTTGTAAACGTTTAGGGATGCGAGACTTTAAAAAATTTGTTTGCTAAATTTAGCACGCTTGTGAAACATTGGTGCTAAATTATCCGAGCTCCGTTTTGCGCATTCAAGGGCCGTATTTCGGGCCAGCGTTAAGTCTCCCCGGCGCCATATGCAGCGCCGCGTGCAGGCTACGATCAGCGGAGGGCCTGGCCTTTCCACCATCGTCATCATTAGCGTATGTGCCGCATTATATCTAACTGAGGGACCGGTCTTTCATACCTTTATATTGCATGCTTGCCTACCGTTGTCTCTGTATGCTGCCGCCCCTGCTGCCACGGAGCTGAGAGGTCTGCGGAGACGACCCTCGCTGTCACGTGACCTGAGCACGGAGCTGAATGGTCTGCGGAGACGACCCTCGCTGTCGCGTGACCTGAGCGGGTGGTGCCAGCGCGAGCTGGGCCGACATCGGATTGCGGAGAATGTGACCTTGTGACCCGGCGAAGAGGTAGCAGGTGCTAGGAAACGCGCCGTTTAGGGGTGATAGGAGAGCCAATTGCACAGTAATTGTACCATTGTATAGCTGGGGACGCGCGAATGTAAGGCACGTTAATTCCTCAACACGGGGCGTGCTCTATTGTTTTTCAAACTGCTGCCCCTTTGAGCTGTGGTTTGCCTGCGCGAGGAGCCGTACTGAGCGTGCCCTTGACTACCTCGGACTGGTGCTTGCTACTGGGTTTGTTTCGTCCATACAGAAGAGGTCGGGATTAATAGAGACGGATAGAGATCGATAAGCGTGGTGATCAGTGGTGATAGATGAAAAAGTAATTAAAAATTAATAGCGGGAGAAACCCATGGGTGACATCGAAGGTTTTTAAGAAGCATTCACAAATGTAATCAATCAATCGATCAATCAATCAATTTTTATTTCATTTTCCATATAGACAGGTGAAGAGAAGCAAAGGACATGAACAGCAGGTAAGAAACATGAGAGAGGCAAGCAATAGTCATACAGTACAGCACAAGGTGAGTATGTTGTGATATTAGTATGTTATGAGATTAGGACAAATAATATTGCTGTTCAGTAGAAATAACACAAAAACAAAGCAGAAAAACAAAAAAGAGAAGCAATACAAAATAAAATGAGCAGACAGATCATCCAAAACGTGCCCAACAAAACAAATAAAATGACGGAAAAAACTAACCAATTATAATTATATGTTTGATTGAAGTTGTGGGCCCACATATGTTTTTTTGTCCATGTATGATGTATTATGATAGAATGATTGATGAGACCCTGTGCTTCACCATCAACCAAGCACCAGCCTAGCCCGACGCCGGACTCGCCTCAGTCGGCCGGCGTGTGACACGCCAACACGCTACACTCCAAACAGACAACGTGTTAAACGCGGGCCCGCCTCGGCTCTCGCTGGCTGCTGCGGTATGAGGTGCTTTTCTTGGCTGCTGTGATAAGCGGTGCTAGTGGGGCGGCTCACGACCAGGCAGGAGAGCTGCCTCAGAATTTGTCCACCAGCTGCAGTATCCTCTGTTGTTCTGCCAGCCGCTGCTCCGAGCTCTCCCCCTCGCCCAGGTTACCCGCGTACTCTCTCATGATGTTCCGGATCGTCTTGACGGAAGCGTTCCTGATGTTCAGCATCTGCATGACCCGCTGTTTGATGGAGGTGGGGCCGGCGGCGCAGACCTCCACGATGATGAAGTCAACAAGCTGGAGGGTGAAGAGGCTGCCCTCCTGTCGACGCACGTACACCTCGCCATCGGTCAGGTCCGGCTCCCGCTCCAGCACGGCGTCAGTGGCGTACACCTTATCCAGGTACTTGAAGTGCAGCTCACATTAGCCTGTCGACTTTCTCGCAGTCGTTCTCGGTGAATTTGAAGATGATCCGCTGCCGCAGCTGGCCACGACAGTGACGCAGAAGACCACACAGGATCGACACCACGTGTTCTTCGTGCTCTTCAACGCTGAGACCTTTCCGCTTGTGCTTGCGCGGAGTGTGCATAAGCAGGGGGAAGAGAGTGCACAGGCCGAGGATCTCCACCAGCTTGTTGCAGTTATCGGCACCCGAGGGGCCGGAGGTGGCGTAGTTCAACACCTTTAACGCCCCGTTCCGCGATAGCTTCTTTTCTCTGAGCATGAGGTTCATCAGCTGGAGCCCCTCGCCCCTCAGGTAGCGCTCCTTGTTCTCCGCCACCAGCAGCACCGAGCAGAGCGCGCGAACACGTTCTCCATGCACTCCTGCTCCTCTGAGGAGCTCGGGTCGTGGCGTTTGTAGTAGGCCAGCTGCTGCAGCAGACGTCGATCCCCTCCAACTCCCCCAGCATCGTCATGTTCTCCTCATGACTCTGCACCAGTACGGACAGCATCTCGCTGGCGTAAAGCTTGTTGGCGTCGAAGGGCGCCTTCTTCTGCAGCCCGGTCAGCAGCCACTGCAGCAGGCCCTGCTGGGCGGCCGGCAGGCAGGCCGCTGGCCGCAGCTCCGTCACGTTCTCTACTATGGCCAGCGCGCTGTGGACGCCCGCCGACTCCTCGGCCACGGCATCGTCCAGCCGCTCCATGGTGTGAACCAGCACGGCGACCGCCTGCTGCTCCAGCAGCTCCGCCACCAGACGCTCGGCGCCCCGCTCAGCCTCGTCCGAGTCTGTGTCGACGTCAGTCAGCTCCTGCAGCAGGTCGATGACAGCTATGGTGACGTCAGTGTTGTCGTGGGCCAGCAGCGCCAGCAGCGAGCTCACCGCGCCCAGCTCCACCAGCCGAAAAGCTCCGGGCCCGTGGCCACCGCGTGCAGCGCCTGTATGGCCTCGTGGAGGGCCAGTTCAGAGTCGAGGAACCTCTTCGGGGCGTCGGCGTGCTTGGTCCGCATCTCCTGGTTCTTGAGGATACGCTTCTCCAGCTGTAGTACCAGCCGCTTCAGCAGGTTCTCGTCCATCGGCTCCACCTCCGGCTCCTCCTCCACCATGCGCAGTATGTCATCAGTAGAGGGCTCCTCGCCCTATCCAACCCCCGGAGGCGCTCGCTTCCGAGCCGGCTCCTCTTCGTCATCGTCGCCCTCCTGCTATCGCTTCGTGTTCTGGTCCGGCTTGTAGGAGAGCAGCTCCGAAACGTTCATAGCTGGACGTCACGCTGAAGCTAACAAATAGGTCAGCTGCCAAGACCTCACTACATTTTTTTAAACCTAATGTCATCCTCAGAATTTTTCATAGCTATTGACGATGGCGACCCACTTTCGGGTTGTCTTTAATGGGCATTTTAGATGTGGGCAGGATCACTTCAACATTTTAACTTATATCCTAAAATAGCACTGTGGTGTCTTCATTGTTGTGTATAGAATGCTAATATGGACAGTGCTAGTAGAATTGATGTGACTCGAGTCATTTGGTAATCAACGTACATGGAAGCAATGTGAAACACTGGATCCAGAGTAATGGACAATCATTGCCAGGACTTATGGAGTCAGAGCAGGTGGCCTCGATCGGCATGCGACCTATTTCACAGCTGTCGTCGTTAACGACCCATTTCTAGGCGATCTTCACAAGAGCACATGACATGAGATGTAGAGAGAACACCTAAGCATTTCAACACACCATGCAGACATTTTACACAGCGTCATCATCAGCAACAACTTCCAGGTCACTTTTACAGGAGGTACTTTATATGAGGTGCGGAGAGAAGCACCTAAACATTTCAAAACACTCTATAGGAACAGCTTTTATCTAACACAACATATGCGGGCCCAACAATTTTAGAAATAGAGAAAGATAACAAAACGAAAGAGAGAGAGAGAGAGAGAGAGAGAGAGAGAGAGAAAGAGAGAGAGAGAGAGCAGCAGGAGAGAACGGAAAAGGAGAGGGAGAGCAAGTGAGAGGAGAGGAGACAAAGACATCACCCATTTTCTCAAAATCAGCATCGGTGGACATTTCATCTTTACCTGGTTTACATGGACCTCTAAACGGCGCATGTTACGACCTTGAAACTATGACCACTTAAAGATGTTGGCGCGAACTAAAACATATCTAAAAACCGCTGCAATCCGTCGAGGGGTTAGTGAGATATTGGTGTTTGAAAAACGGTATCTAAATCGCGTTAGGTGGACCTTTTGATTGTTTTACGACCGATTAGATGGACCAGTTTTATGGTGTTTTAATGAGTATGTGTGGACCAATTTTATGGTGTTTTAATGAGTATGTGTGGACCATTTTTATAGTGTTTTAATGAGTATATGTGGACCATTTTTACGAATCTTAGGTGGCTTAGATGGACCTAATTGAGGAATCTTAATCAGTTTGAGTGGACACGTTTTTTTTTTGTTCTTAAGACGTTTGAGTGGACTCCTCTTTTCGACCTGAAGGACAGTTTCGGTGGACCAAATAGAGGACTTTTAGTGGTCACAATGGGGTAGTCGTTAGACGTTTGAATGAGCTTTTTTAAACCTTAAGTCGTTTTGCTGGACACGTTTTTTGTTTTACCTTGGGTTTTTAGGGGACTAAGTCAGGCGCAGATCCAGGGTTCGGTCAGGGGCGCCCACTTATACGTCCCTATTGCTGTGGGCCGGTCGCTATAGGCCATCCCAGGGGTTGGGGGTTGTCCCTGCGCCCTCCCTCTTGGATCTGCGCCTGTAAGTGTAGCAGTGAATACATAGCGAGACAAAATTGAAATATTCTGAAGCTTTTCATGCCAGGCGAAACATTTCATGCTGATCTTCTTCTACCTTCCTTGTCGTCAGTGGTACAGCTGAGCTTCAACATGAGGGGAGGTACACTACCAATGAGGGGCACCCTGGGAAAAAGGGTAGTTCTTAGAATGGCTTGAAGCAGTGTTCTAGATGGGTCTAAAAGCGAGCAGATACAAGCCTCAGTCTCATTTGGACACTTACATCAGTTGAGGGCACTCAGCATCCAGCTGGGGCACGTGCCTCATATGCATTTTACCTTTACTATTGTACCTATGATAGATACCTAAAGGAGGAAGCGTCTTTTATTCGGAGGCAAACTTACAACGGAGGTACACAGTTGCGTGATAGAAGGGCACTTCTGAGCTAAGGGCACATTAAAAAACACAGTGCACGTTTCAGCGATAATTGGGTATTTTTATCCGGTGGGAGAATCCAGGAAACACTGGAGGGCACGTGCCCCTTGTGCCCGCTGGCTGCACCCCTGCTTGTCCTCAAAATGATAGTTGAGCAAGAGACAAACTAGCCAATTGAAGGCACCAGCAGGGGCGTCACCGACGGGGGGCAGGTGGGCCGTGCCCCCACTTTTGGGTCAAGAATTTCATGATCTCAGTCAAAATGGGAGGAAATTGGACATTTTTATAACCAACCGGTGCGGGAGGCAACGAGCAGCCCGAATTCGAAGAGTTTTTGGTCCTGGCGTGGACAGTTTTTATCAGCATCACGATGAAGCTGCTGGCTGGCGGGCTGCCCCATCCCCCCACGCTGTTTTGGCGGTGGCGACGCTCCTGGACACCAGGTATGAAGTGCAAAGCTTCAGTGAGGTTTCCCAACTATGCTCTGAAGACGCAATGTTAGTTGGACTATCTCCTCAAATCCGGGATGGAAAGTTTAGTACAAGTAGTGACTATATAGATAATTGCACGCAGCCATTCTTCAGAATTATGGCGACGATATTGGTTACAAAAATATCACAGCATATTATATGATTTCCCACAGGAAATTGATATCGGTCATTATATGAACGAATGCGACCATTTTTTGCAACAAACTATGTCGATATTTTTCTCACAAACCGATACCTTCGTTGACCGATTTCCTTTGTGCCGTTGGAAAAATAATGGTTGCGGTATAGCGACGCACCAACTGCCAAGATCATACGGCGTCGCCGACTCTAACCTTGTTGGGAGGGCTTGGGATTTTCAGGTCAACTTATTGAGAGGCCCTGCTGAGATTTTAATCCGGAATAACTGGCTCAGCAGACGAGTGCGCTGTCCACTGCTCCCCCTGTCGTATGAAAAACGTCTTAACACGCGCCCCGCTGGGGTCCCTTGCATGACACGCCCCGCTGGGGGGCGTTTTTCACCCCCTCCGTATCTCGTTCCCCATGAAAGCTAAAGGAAAATTACGGGCGGCGTTCGAAAGCTCTTGACAAGACGAAGAGAATTTATAAGGATAATTTTTATGTCAGGTCAATATTAAGGTCAGCATAGGTCAAAGAAGGCTCCATAGGCTTACAACAGAGCAGTGTACGTTTCCCTCTCTAGATCTGCCCTCAGGGGAGCTAGAGCAAATCTTCATGCATCATTAGATTCCTCTCATCGCGGCGAATCGAATGATGTATAATATGACCTGGCTAGGTTAAATAGTTAAAATGACCTGACCTCGACCTAGGTCAGGGTCACAGAGTGACCTGGTATGGTCATGTTGCATATCAATCGACTCCCTGTGACAATATAAACACAATGCAAGCAAAATGGGAGCTTTATCTCAAGTCAGTGAGAAGTAATTGGCAAAACAATCACTCTCTGCTCCCGTAACCTGATATGACCTTTGAGAGGTCAGATGCTCAAAAACTCAACTTTATGGTCAAGATCGTGGTAAGAATGGACAGTTTGAGGATTTTCAGTCTTATATATCCAGTGTTTCCTGAAAACGAGTCCATTCTATTTTTCACCATAGACTTATAATGGGGTGACCAAAAATTGACCCCACCTTAGGTCACCAATATCAAAATTTCGAGATAGCATATCTGTAGACCCTAACGACCTTATCATATTGTGCAAGTTTCAAACTGATCACTTTGCTAATGTTCCCTGGGCACTGCTTCAAACTCGTAATTTTAGGTTTTGAGGTTGGGTCACTTGACCCTGAATAGCTCCTTGACCTGACATGATCTTATCTAAAAAATTGGGTCAGATGTGTAAAATTGATCAGGAATAAGGTACCGTAAGTTTTGTTGTTCTGCATCTCTTCGTTTTTTAGCTATCTGGGAAAAACCAGGAGGGGGCGAATTTCGCCCCCAGCGGGGCGCGTGTTAAAATAAACCCTGAACATGGCCGTCTAAAGCGGGGGGACGCGTTCGACCTGACCCGCAAATCAGGGAGGTCATCTAAAGTTTTCGGGACTTGACCTGTAGTTTTGTTTTACATTTTCCCTATTATCTGCCGTAAATTACTTAAATCCTTTTACATTACCTTACCTTACAAATAGTCGGGATTTTGAGGCAACTCCATCCGCACAATTTTACATGGTATTGGTAGGGTGAACCAAGCACTAGCACATTGCCACATCTGTAGGCTGTAACAGGTAAGTTTTGTTGGATGAGCTGGGGAAAGAAAACGGCTTCGTCGCTTTTCTCAACCTGAAGGCGAGGCAGATTCATCATCATTGTTGGGGTTTTTGGGCGCACCGAAAGCTGGGTCATCGAGGCAGATTGTGCGGCAGATTACGGATAAGCGCGATTCATTGTATTAAAGTTTGTCAACTTTTGATTTCTGCCTTTCATAGGAAGAAATAAGTGAAAATAAAATGCCAAATAATTTTCAATTTACTCCTCGTCGGCTGTTTTTTGATAGAGGTAGACGGCTCATGGGCAATATACATTGATTTAGTGCATTTTTCTCAAATGTTTACTGTGGATTAAAGAAAGAAGTGGTCACTATCAGTGTTCAAGGGGCATATTTACCAGTCGAAAATGCACTCCTGTTTTTATAGGGCATTCATGGTTCATGCCTTGTACAGCAGCCCTAATTAATAAGGGTTCATTCCCATCTTTAGCAAAAGGCTCAGAAACTACTTTCATGGCGCAAGTGACGGAAAATCTAAGGGGCTTCGAAAAATTGGACGAAACCAGCCTAAAAAATGGCTCCCATTTTGTAGGTAAACCTTTTGCTACTTTGATTGGAGCAGCATTACAAAAATTTGCGTTAATTTTGAAACTCACTTAACACCACAATTCAACACATCAACCTTGGTACATCGTATATATTTCGGCCATTCCTAAACGATGATTTTGCATACCTCGATGTCCCATCCTGAACAATAACTAAACATGGACAATTCAAGGAGGCTTACGTATCAAAGCTTAGCTCAAGTAAAGCTTCAAATTTTCACACAGAAAATACTCTAAACAACAGAGTGTGTCCATCTGAATAGAGGCAGAATGTCAGCCTCATTCCCCTTTTATACTCAGCTTTCTCATCGAGACCATCTCCCAGCTCTTTCTAGGTTGACAGCAAGAGCCGGTATATTTTTGACAGCTCGACAGTACTGTCCTGGAGGCGATAATATTTTCGGTGGATGTTTAGGTCATGCCCCAAGTGCATAGCAACCTGGGCCTTCCCCATACGAAAATACTGCGTGCAAACATAGTGTCCAGATCCGGTTTAAACCCCTAGCCACTTGCATAGTTGCTGCAACACGGCGCTTTAAACGTACCGCAGCCAGACATGTAGTTGACTCGAGATGAGGTGCACTTTTCGTTTCATTTTAACCATCCATGGTCGCAGCCACAAATTCGTTATTTACATGCATCAATATGAGGCCGTGAATGCTCTGAATACGCTCTAAGTTAAAAAAATAGGACATTTGACTATACAAGCCTAAGAGTGCTTGTATGTATTGGGGAGTGAAAGACTTCTAACTTATTCTCAAACTCAAATTTCGTCAGACCCCTAGAAAAAACGCACAGCTTGTTGCAGTTAGGAACCTGTATGTAGTATGAGTGGCGCGGTTCAGTTGGCGTTTCTTCTAGAGGAACTTGTTTAACACGCGCAGTGGAGGGGGTCCTAAAGTGCCTCCCCCATCTGTTTTTCCGGGGTGGCGAAGAACCGTTGGCCGCCAGAAAACAAAACTTGGCCACATTTGAGAGAATTTATGAGCGCGTCTAATGGTGCATACATTTTGAAAAACGACCGAAAATGTTTTGACTTATAGGCTTTCAAAGTCAGATTTATATTTTGAGATCGCCATAATGGCGCGGCCACAGTAGTTAGTCTGCGTTTCATGCCGAGTGGTGGCATCATAAGGCAATATAATTAGGTTATATGTTAAGGCTATCCTACATGAAGGTCAAAGTCAAGGTCAAAGTTCAAAGGTCAATGTAATTTAATCTATTCAAGGTCATTGACTCCAGTGCTCCCAGTCAAATGGCATCGCCCATTATGAAGCATGACGTCATAGTTAAGGTCACCCTGTGTCAAGTTCAAGGTCGCAGGTCAAGTTCAAAGGTCATGGGTCAAGGTCAAACACTTATTTACTGCCAAATGGAGGTCATATTGGCAGTTACATTGTATATTACGGGAATATGCTATTTTGGGACGTCATAGGTCAATGATCTTGAATGACCTTGGCCCCTAAATATGAGACCAACTCGTACAGGGCCTTTCTTTCACACCCTAAGCCCGTTTATAGCGTATTTGTGACTTGTTTTCGCAAAATCCTGGCATTTACTGGTAGGTCCCCAGCACGGCCAAATTTTGACATTTGTGACCTCATTTAACCTTGAAGATATTGACCTAGGTCTATGAAACTTGGGCATAATGTAGATCACCACCATCCCCACCAACTCCGAAACGTGCGTTATTCTACCCCTCTTCGTTTCCGAGATCTCAGGGGGGCCCTTTAGGACCCCCATCCTCCACTGCGCGTGTTAAAATTGGCAAAAAATAGGCCCATCATCATCATGATTTGTATCAAGGTAAAAGGTAATGGGCCAAGGTCATGGTTATGGTGATATCTTAACGCTAAATGATTCGGATATATGGTAGGGTCACCTCAAATGATGGTCAAAGTCAAAGGTAACTGACAGGGGCGTCGCCACGGGGGGGGGGCAGGGAGGCCGGCCCCCCACTTTTGAGCCAAAAATTTCCTTATCTCTGTCAAAATGGGATGATATCGTAAATTTGCATAACCAGTCGGTGCGGGAAGCAACGAGGAGCCCAAATCCGAAGATTTTTTGGTCCTAGCGTGGACAATTTCTTGTCAGCATCAGGTTTAAGTTGCTGGCTGGCCGGCCGCCCCCCCCACTTTTTTGGCGTTTACGAGGTTTCTGGTAACTGACCACGCAATTATTAGCCACAATGCAAGTTTAAGTTCATATTACGGGAAATATGACATTTTGTGACGTCATAAGTCAAAGACCTTCAATGATATTTGCCCAAAAATTTCTTGAAACGTGGCTTTGTACCCTATTATTATGACCAAAGTCTGCTTTTGGTGAACTTGTCTTGGTTTTGCACGACAAAGGCATGTTCTAATAGGTTTCCAGCACGGGACAGATTTGACCATTATTTCCTCTATTGACATGGAAGATATCTACCAAGGTCAATAAACCTAGATATGGATGTAGATCACCAAAGACCCACCAACTCCCATACACTCAACATTGTTTTTTCAAAATCTCTAGGGGAGCTCTTCAGACTCCCCCTCTACTGTGCGTCTCATATGTTTTGCTTGCCAAAAATGACGCCATCTGGTCCGGATGGCGCCCCCAGAAACGTGCCCCACTCCACCCCCGGCAAGGTGTCACCCCCCCCCGATCGGTAATCATGGATTCACCTATGATCCGGCCCCCGGGGGCCCCTGGTGGCGAGCCCCTGCCTACCTATAGCCAGGGACGGATCCAAGAGGGGGAGGGGCAAAGTGGGTGGCCGCCCCCTTAAGCCTAAGTGTCGCCCCACTGAGGACGAAATGCCGACTCAAAGATTATCAGCTCCCACCCCCCCCTCTCCTCCCGGGATGCAACAATTTGCCGCCCTTTGGGTGAAAAGTGCACCCTTCGAGTGGCAAAGTGTCGCCCCCTGAAGCTTCGCCCCCCCCTTTATCGAAATCATAGATCATAGTCACTGCCTATAGCCAGGGGCGTCACTACTAGGGGGTAAGGACGGGGGGCTTTCCCCCCACTTTTAGGCCAGCAATTTCCTTATCTCAGTCAAAATAGTAGGGAATCGGACATTTTATAACCAGCCGGTGCGGGAGGCAGCAAGCAGCCCAAATCTGAAGAGTTTTTGGTCCCAGCGTGGACAGTTTCTTGTCAGTATCAGGTTGAAGTTGCTGGCTGGACGTCTGTCCCTCGCCCCCTCCACTGTTTTGACGGCGACGACGCTCTTGCCTATAGCTATGCTCCAACAGTTCTGCACCATTTCTGAAACAACCAAATCAGCCTCCCCTTATCGTCGCTATGCATGCATGCACATCATTAACATATTTTCTTATCTTGCGGGTCGTCCTTTTCGGTCCCATTGCGACTTGACAGCGTGGATTAGCACCTGCAATGCTCCAATCAAGTGTACATCGTGTGGCACAATGAATTTGGCGCGCAACGCCTGATGACAACAAACTCATTGCGCATGCGCGGACCGGCCAGATCACTAAAACACGTTTAGGGGGACCTAAGTGGCATTTTTTTAAGTATACGTGGACCAGCTGAGAATCTGCTGCAGAGCGTAGCACACCATGAAGTTGCTGGGCGCCCATGCCGACAAGGAATAAACTGCGCATGCGCAAGCAAGGTGGTTTTGATTTCAGTTACAAAATTCCAGCTTAGGGGGACATCACTTGGTATCTTTTAGGGCATAGGTGGACCAACTTGGAATTTTCCCTCAGCATAGGTGGACCTTCACGTTAGCTGACCACGCAGCAGCTGACTGCATTCCTATGGTGTTGCCATCTGTGTCAAAACTTGGTACTACAAACCGTAAAAAAATTCTTAGCGGTTTCTAAGATCGTTTAGGTGGACCAATTTTTCGGGTCCACCGATGCTAGGACTCCGGCTCCCGATCTTTTGTCCCCAGAAACGGCAAGAGACGAATTTAGTTTAGGTGGACCTGGGAGGTCCACCGATGCTGACAGGTCCACCGAACGCCAGAAAAGATACTCAAATTGTCCACCGATGCTGAGTTTAGGAAATCATGCGGATATGATTTGGAAGTAGTTAGAGATGGGACAAGGAGCAGGAAAGGAGTAAGTGACTTTGTCTGAGCTCCTTGCCTTACATTTCGCAATAAAGGACTAAATATAGTGACACAGGTTATCAACATTCATGAAATTGAAAGGTATGCAGCCAGCTATAATCTGGGGTTAGTTTATCCTGTTAAACCTTTAGTAGTTAAGTTAGAAGTTAGCGACAGTTTTCAAATGAGAGTCTGAAACGAGAGTCTAGTAGTTGCTTGTAAGTTATCTCTTAGTGACCTTTTTGAAAAAGCTTTTAGAGAATGGGATATCTTCCAAATCAGGGATTTGGATGGCTATAGTATCATTCCAAAGTCTTGGGCAGTTCAGTGGAAGAGCAAAAGATCTGTAAACGGTTTCAGCTGCAGTCTCTTGAAATGCACAACCCTACGAGTAAATCTAGTAGATGTGTGTAGTTGAAATAAGTTTGAAAACACAGTTGGCAAATTTCCCATGAATGAAGCTATGTAATATCATAATTTTCTGTTGATTGACAATGTCAGGAAATTTTAGCAGATTAAGCCTCCTAAATATGGGACTGGAGGTGGCTCGAGGTTCAGCTGAGTCAATTAATCGGATAATGCGCTTTTGGAGTTTAATAACTTTACTCAGATTGGTTTCAAAGTTGGTTCCCCATATACAGGCATTGTAACTTAGATAAGGGAGGATTAACGAGTTGTGAAGTAGAAGCAGAGTCTTATTGTTTAGCATAAATCTTGTCCTAGCAATGACGCCAATATTTCTTCTTGGGTTGTTGCACGTTTTGGTGATATGCGTTTTCCATTTTAAATTCT
Source organism: Lepas anatifera (assembly GCA_034440635.1). NCBI lineage: Eukaryota > Metazoa > Arthropoda > Thecostraca > Lepadidae > Lepas > Lepas anatifera. The sequence continues at coordinate 239,263 of JAOTON010001596.1, read as the reverse complement.
CGTCCATGTTCACTCCTAAATATTTCACTGATTATGACCGATTTATCTGAGTTTGATTTAGGTATATGGATATATCAGGTTTTGTATCGCCTACTGAATATATCTGATAGAAAGTTTTTGATGTATTCAAAGAAAGTCGATTTGAGCAGAGCCAAGCACAAATTAAGGGAAGTTCCTGGTTTACTTTGCGTTCAACATCAGACAGTGATTTACCAGAGAAAAAATTGAAGTATCATCTGCAAACAAAAAGTATCTAGGAACTAATGATGATTTGTAAATATCATTTATATAAATAGTAAACAAAATTGGGCCCAATATGGAACCTTGTGGAACTCCTACACATATATATTTTCTGGTTGTGACATAATGTTAAGATCATCTAATCTAGTTATTTGTATTCTGTTTCTAAGGTAGGAACGGAAAATTTGTAGAGAATCATTTTGGATACCATATCTACTCATTTTCTTCAGGAGTATTTCATGGTCCACAGTATCAAATGCTTTCTTGAGGTCCAAATATATGCCTACGCATGATTTATTTTTGGAGAGACTGGATGTTATTTGGTCATGAGTTAGGGATATAGGCATGAAAGTAGAGTGCAACTTACGAAAACCGAATTGATAATCGTACAAAACATTGTTTTGTTCAAGGAAATCAGAGAGTTGAGAGTGAAGAATTCGCTCGAGTACTTTGGATAGAACTGGCAAAATAGAGATTGGCCTATAATTTCCAAAATCATTGTTCATTCCAGATTTGAATAAAGGTTTAACAATGGCTACTTTTAGAATATCAGGGAAGGTTTGGCTTTCAAGGCATAAATTCATAAAATAAGTTATTTCATTGATTAGATGAGGGGCAAGTTTTTTTAGGAGGACAGCACTAATGTTGTCCGCTCCTGGTCCAGTATTTTTCAGATTTACGATGATGCCCATGATTATATCATTAGATACTGGCAAAAGAGTCATGCGATCAACTACATTAACATTATTTAAGAAGTCTAGTGGATCATTTGCTGGCCGAGGTAGAAGGGACTCTAAGTTTTTGCCTATAGTACCAAAGAAATGGTTGAACTGGGAAGCTATCTCAAAAGGGTTGGAAATGGCAGTCCCTTCACACTCGCAATTCAAATTGGCTAAGAAGCGTGACAGGGGGAAGGCTGGAAAAAGATGGAGGGTGCAAAAAAAATGCAACGCATGTCCAGTTTAAGCAAAATCCATCTCAATATCACCATAGATAGGTGTCGGCTGGCTTGTCTCCTCGAATCCGGATTAAAAAAAAACACTTAGATTATTCGAAGATTAGGATTCGAGGAGACGGGGCCAACACCAAATCTACTTATGATCATGCTCCTCGCGGCAGCACTCCAAAATCTATCAATATCACAATACATTGAAAACCAGTATAGGGACAGCAGAAACTTTCTAGCACAACCCCTTTGGTCTGTGACTCCGGCGATTTAGTCTCCGAGGACACAGAGAAAGCAAACTTGCTAAACAAATATTGCGCTTCGTTATTCAGGCCAGATATCGATGATCAATCCCAGCCTCACATGGACACAAACAGAGAAATGAGCCCTCCCTTAAACAACATCGTTATCACCGAGCAAGAAGTGTTGAACAAACTAAACTCACTCGATTTCAATAAGTCCCTAGGTCCCGATGAAATTCCACCTCGTATTTTGAAGCTAACGACGATACTGATATACAAACCACTTACCGCACTTTTCAATAAATCCCTTAAATAAGGAGAAATTTCCATAATTGTGGAAACAAGTCACGATCCAGCCACTTAAAAAAGGTTCTCCCTCTGGCTGAAAAAAATTACAGACCCATTTCGCTTGGTACCATTAGTCTGCTAGTACCATATCATATGTGATCCTCCATGGCCCGAACGGCGTTAGCTGCGGCTGCGGAGCGAAGTCCTTTACTTTATTTTCGTTCAGAATTACACGTTAGCACTTGTTCTTCTGAATGGTCTTTAAAACCACTGGAAAGTCAACCATGATGTCATTAGCTGCCTACAGCTAATTGTGATGATAACCGTGTTTTTTTAGTCCAGGTAACTAACACTGAAACACAAGGAGTACCTACCTATGTTATTAACCCTCGCCCCGGTAGGTGGGGTGCTTGAACAACCCCTTCGAGCTCGGCTCCTATGCGGGATAGCGAAAAAACATGAATGCTGGTGGATAGCTCATACAAATTCATGAAGAAACTATATTAGTCACTTTTTGGCTCAGTTCAATATTATGACAGGTCAAAGAAAGTGGCATTTTGGGTAAAGCTTTTGGGCTCTAGCGTCTGAGAGCTAAGTTAGAACAATTTGTTGGGCACCATTCGCTTTGTCTCGTCACGGTGAATCGAATGATATATATTATGACCATACTAGATCAAAACACAAAAATGACCTGACCCCAGGTCAGGTCAAGGTCACTTTTAACCTAGCATAGTCGATATGCATATCAATCAACTTGCAATAGCAACCTGAACGCAACTGCATCAAAATAAAAGTGGTTTCATCATTTCGTGCAAAGTTATTGACCTAAGTCTGAAAACGGCTTAAATACCCCCAGATGACCTCTCAGAGGTCACAGGTCAAAAATTGCAAAATGAACCAGGAAAGGGGCACAGGATACTAAGATTTTGAGAATATGAAGGTATTCGCAGCTGTATCTACACAAATACAACCCAATATCTTTTCTTCCATGCATTTCCGATGGAGAAGTCATGGTCTGTACCTGAGCTAAGGTCATCGATATGAAAATCCCGGAATATATATTTTAGCGCTTGGTGGGCCCATTATGTGGTCTAAGTTTCAATTCGATAGATGCCCCATTTCTTACTTATGCCACCTTAAACATTTTTGAGATAAGGTCACTTGAATTGCACTGGTGACCTGACCTGAGATGACTTGACCTTAAAATTTTGCGGAAAGTTGCGGAATTGATCAATGTTACGCTGTGTCAAGAAGGGCGGCGCTTCGCGCCGCCGTTTTTCTTGCCGCCGGAAAAAAACCCGAGGGGGTGTTCAAACACCCTCACCGGGCGAGGGTTAAGATCTGACCAACGGATTGGAGGAACGACTCCATCCCGTGGCGTAATTGAAGTTCACATATTAAATCTGAAACTTGAACCTTCTGTCACTCGTCGTTCGAGAGCTCATGCACAATAATGGTCTTCGAATAAACCAGCACAAACTTCTGAATCTTCAATGTTCCTTTTCTCGTGATTACCTTATCGAAGTATTTTCTGATCTCAGTAGCTAATTTGAGTACTTTTTTTCTGCACACACATTTCAGCGATGGCAATAACTTTCCTCTTGTTATAGTTTGTTAGCCATTATGATACAAGATTTAAGTTTCCGTTGTATTCTTATAGAAACATACCTTGGTCTCTCGAGACCACAAAAATGACCTGACCAAAAAGTTGTATAAGCATTTTTGGTAGTGATCGAGGCAAGCAATGGAACACTGCTTTTATTTTCCCTTCGAAGCATAATTGCTGAGATCGAAGGGGGATGGGTACCCCCTTGCTAGTAAAGGTGGCCCGGGACCTCATACCAGCGCGTGACAACAAGCACACTAGAGGGGAGCCTCGGAACCCTCAACTACTATTTCTAGGTGGCCGGAGAACCCTTCGTGGCCAAAAAGTTTATTTAGCTTCTTTTGAGAATATCCAATGGCACGTCGATTGGTCAAATAATCTTGAAAATCGGCCCAAATTTTGTAATTATAGATTTTCAAAGGTAAACCCTTTATTTTGAGATCGCTGCAATCGCGCGGTTGTACCAGTTTGCGTGCATCAAATACCGACTGGAAACGTTATAGTGGTATATAAAATGAGGTTATATGTCAAGTTCACCCAACATGAAGATCAAGCCCACAGTTCAACGCCATACCAGCATTCTCAAATTCATTGGTCCGGTGCTTTCGATCGCCTGGCGTTACCCAGTATGACGTATATCATGCTACGACGTCAAAGATAAGATAACTCAATGTAAAGGTCAAGGCACAGGTCAAAGTGAAATGTCATGGGTAAAGGACACTCCTCATTTCCCGTCCAACGGTTGCTATGGTACTAGTCATGGTGTAATTATAGGGATTATGTCATATTGTGACGTCATAAGTCAATGAACTTGAATGACTTAAGCCCACAAATTAAACTTACAGTTTTGGGATGTTCTCATTATGACCTTGGTCCGTTTTTAGTGCATTCTTAACTTCTTGCGTTTAATCACAGCATTTCCAGAAAAATCCCCAGCACGGCTCATACATGACCTTTATAACCTCGTTTGAACTTGACGGTACTTACATAGGTCAATTGAAATCGGTCATAGTATAGATTTCAATAGCTCCCACCGGAGTTTTTCTACGTCTCTTAACACACGCATTGACGGGGGTCTGAGCCACCTTCGCATTTACGGGGGAAGGGGCAAGTACCCACCCCCTAAGATCTCGAGAACCACGGTAGATAGCGAAAAACAGTAAACGGCGTTGGGCTGCCCATCCACTTCTCCATCAAAAACATTTAAACCATTTTTTGTCGGGTCACATTTAAGGTCACGAGAGGTCAAAACATGCCGTCATAGGGATAACATGTAAATTCAGTTTTTCTGCCATTACATCTGAACAAGTAAAGATAGAGCAAAACGACTTAAACTATATGAATCCTCTCAGCAAGCCGAATCGAATGATACATAATTTGACCTTGCTGGGTCAAATCAAGGATTTGACCTGACCTGAGGTCAGGTCAGGGTCAAATTATATAAAATGCATTTCATTAGAACCGCAAAGCCCAGGCAAGTCTAATGCAGCTAAAATAAATGCTCTATCACCATCCGTTACTGAGTTATTCCGTAAAAAAACATTTTCCCATGTATTTCCCATGGAGAGGTCATGCCTCGTACCTGACCTTAGGTCATCGATATCAAAAACACCGGAACATATTTTAGAGAACTCGGTGGGGCCATTATGTGATATGAGTTTCAATCAGATAAGTTCACCCTGCTCCGACTTATGCCATCTTAAACTTTTTTGAGGTCGGGTCACTTGACCTGTACTGGTGACCTGACCCGAGATGACCTAACCTTAAAATTTTTACAGAAGTTGTAAAAATTATGAGGGAAAAGGTTTACCAAGTACGGCGGCGCTACGCGCCGCCGTTTTGTTGCTGTCTCCGAGAAACCAAAGGGGGCGGGTACCCGCCCCTGTCAATGCGCGTGCTAATTTCCGAGAGCCCAGGGGGCTCACCAGTACCTACGCGTAAGTGTCAGACTCCTCTCCAGTGCGGGTGTTAAGGAATGGGACACGGATTACAATTTATTGTTTTAAATACATCCTTACGCACATGCCCCACGAATCCCACCATTGACACAAGTGTCAATGGTGGGATTCGTGGAATGGAATGTCTTTTTCGTGACCAGAGACGTTTGATAGTCGCAGCGACGGCGGGCCGCGCTGGCGCACGAACCTCACAAAAGTGGGGATCGGGACATTTGGGAATTCAGAACTCGCTATCGGTTAAACACTTCTTTCTTTTTATTGCTGAATCTTACAGAGAAAAGTATAAAGAGTAATATGAGCCTCAAAAAGTTTAAAATAAGGCATAGGAAAAAATTTTTCATAGATTTTGAACAGAATCAAAAATGTTTAGTATATTCAAAATTTAATTCCTTGAATTATATTTCTCATGAGCCAAAATTCGTAATTCGGCCTTACGAGACCTAGATAAAGTCCTCGTGGTATTTTAAGAAGAATACAGGTAAAATATCGTCTTTAAAAAAGACATGCAAGTGAATATGATCAAAATTCTTGAGGCTAACATTTTCAAACTATGTCAGGGAGCAAAATGAATAGAAAAATGGCCATCAGCTTCATCAATAGCCCCCCTCACAAAACATAAACCGAAATCTGAGATATGAGGGTGTTATCGACTTGTCCACCTGTCATGGACAAACCTTGACCCCTTATACGCCATGGAAAAACTTTGACAGTGATGTCCACTTAAACTAGGCATCTTAAATGATGCTTTTGATGATGATGCCTTTCTTTCGTTAATTACGCATTACATATTTATGTCTGAATTCGTGAGAGGTTTTTTTAATATACCAAGGTAGCATCAATTTTCCATAAATATCTGTTTCTAGGCTGATCCCCGAACTGGAAAAAAATCAAGAATGTTGAGAGACTTTGATCCAAAGAAATTTACAATTACCTGCAAGTTTGAACTGGTGGTCTGGGGGACAACAGACCTAAGAATCGTAAAAAAGTCTGCAAAGAAAATTATAGAAAACCGTGGAAATGGGATAGGTCAATGTCACCCTTGATTAACCCCCTCAATCCGCCACGCTCTGCAATACCCAGTAGCGCACCCAAGGAGAGGGCCAGCGGGGCCGGGCCCCCTTCCCCCAAACGCCTCGACTCCAAAGTGCCGGCCCTCGGCCATGTCTGGCGTGGCACTCGACGTGGGTTCTGGTAATAATTGACCGCCGCAGGCACCCATCGAGAGCAAAAATGAGGCTTGATCTTGCTTTTAGTTCCAGTTCTTCTCTCACCTTACCCCCCCTGCTCACAGTGTGTCGTTCCTGCGGTGAATTATTCACCCAATATGTGATTCAACCATAGGCCAGGTTTATAATCATTGTACCCCCTTCCATAAGCGTTGGAAAAGAGGGACCAGGGCGGCCTGGTCCCCCAATTTTTGGCCAAATGGGAGAAAACAGCACATGCTTATAACCAGCCGCTGCGAAAGGCAGCGAGGAACCTAAATTCAGGCAGTTTTTTTCTGACGCGGAAAGTTTTTTGTCAGTATTAGGTTGGAGTTTGTCTGCCCCCCCCACTTTTTTGCACGGTGGCGACGCTTATATCCCCATCACTTGCGTTTTACACCATACGACAAATATGTATTGCTTTTTACCTGATAAGTACCCTCTCTGGCCAATTTTTCCCCTGCTGTAGGCTGTCACGCCCTGTCAACCATGCCACCTCCCATCAGTCCCCCCCCTTCGTCAGCCGGCCCCCAAACGAAAATCCTGGGTGCACGCCTGGCAATATCCCAATTCCATAGATCTCAAGAGAGGCAGAAAGAAACCCCGTCAGGTGGCATGTGATGCGGACATTTCGTCCATTTTATCTCGAATCTGCAGTTGTAGCACCCATGTATAACCTCAACTTGACCAAACAACGTGTGTGAGGCGTGCGTTCCACCCCTCCTCAGCTGTCTCCGCCCAATTCCCGCCCACTCGCCCGGCTCAGCGCTACAGCGTACAGTGACTTCCAAACTAGTGGGTCGGCAGCGGAACGATACTTTCGCAACAGACTGTACCTATCACTGTCAGTTGTTTTGCACCAAATTCGTCAGTGTGTAGATCTCGAGGGGCTCAAAGATGAGTATAAAGTCTTTCTTTGAAGCGACCATGAAACTGGGTGGAATTAGCTATGCCACTCTGTAAAATACCAAAAAACATTTGGTGACCTGTGGAACAAGGAAAGTTGTGGTTGATTCTCAAAAAAAAAATGAAATAGGAAGTTCATAGAAAAACCGAAGAAAAAGTGGAAGCAAGCCGGGAGACATAGCAACCGCTTTCTTTGCGGAAAACCGTGGTTGGCTGAAGGGTATGATCCTGTCTGCAGACCCCGCTCCAGAGGCCGGTCCGGTCCGTCTCGGGGCAGACCCTCACTTACATTTACCAACAAAAGTCAGCGGTCTCGGAGACGTGCTAGCGCACAGCTGATGAAACACACCCCAGAGCGATTGGTACATGCAGCGAGACGAAGAATGCGAATTGAAGTTCAAAGGAATTTGGCTTACGTGCTTCAGCAAGGCACAGCAACTCCATCACGTCCAACAAAGGTGCGATTGTTTATCCAAAGGAAAAGACCACAGCCTAAGAAGTACAGTGACGATAAGGCACTGGGTCTTTTCGTTGATGGAGGTTTCACCAAAACTTCTTGACAGCTGACTCGGGTATCCGCCAAAAGAACAAAGCGCTAATATATATCCAACCTACAACAGCATCAAAGCAGCTAAAGAAAAGTGCTGCATTGAGGCTACGGACCTGTACGTCAGCCTATATCCTTGGTACCCCATGCTTGTCTCACTGCATAAGATCCTGCTGGACGGTGCATCTATAAGGAACTGCTTGCCTCTACCATTGGGAATAATGAGCGAAGAAGCTCAAGAGGCACAGAACAGGGATGTTCGCGCATTTTGTCTCCGGCACGCACGCAAAGACTCTCGCCTCCACATGATTTCTGATCAGTTCGGCTTTTTGCTCGTCACAAGTGATCAGAAAATTAGCTCTGTAGACTTGAAAACCCGCTACGAGAGAGTAGTCCTGAAACGAAAGGCTGTGCCACCAGATGTTTGCTTCGTGAGGCTTCTGAGGAGGACATATCCAAACAGAGAGCAGTGCTAACTGACTCCAGTAGTAATTCCGACTAAATAGAGCCAAGAGTGGATACAGTGCAGTGGTGAAGGATGAAATTACTTAAAGTCAAGCACATAGCCAACGATCAACACTCCCGGATTTCAAGAAATCGTTAACTCTTCACGTCAGGCTTGTCCTTCCATTTTAAAAAATGGTTGTCTTCTCTCTGAATTATCTGCCCTGTCTCTTTCGGGATGAGTTCAATATACCCAAAAAGCAAGAATTATATATTTTTACATCTGGACTCATGATTGATCTGGGTGGTTAGACACAGAGTAGAGGTAAAAAAATGATATAAATATAACAAAAAATCATTTGACGGTGTCATCATACACCTATCTGAGTGCATATCACGTTCCCCCTGCACCATTAGTTCAATGTTTAACGTATGCTTCCATGGCATATTTAGCGTAAGGTGTTGAGTAATCGACATAATTCTCCTAATTGACATAATTCTCGGATTCTTCGGCCATGCTTACCCCTGGGGACAACAATTTAGGTCAATATTCCCGTCAGCTGATGTATGACCACGTTTTGGAGGCTGCTGGCCCATAGTGCAGCGCCTCCAAAATGACGGTATGAATGATCGCCATCAATAGGCAAACGAATTTCCTCAGAATTGCCCTGAAGACACCAGAATGGCAATGAAACTGATTTTTCTGCGCCGATGAATCCTTCGTATACGATCGGAAGATTGTCTAAGCAATCCATGATTATTTTGCGCATTTCCTCCTCTGCCGTTCTTCTGCAGGTATTATGATTTGCCCCCATTTTCATGCATACCTCAGTCTAGACTGTTTCACTTTTCACTCAATGTCAGGAATCAACTAGCACCCTATCTTTCCTGGTGCAGTTTTTGATGGTGGTTCCGAAAATCAAACTAGTTTTTGTTGGTGATTAGTGCTAAGGGTGGCGCAAATGCAGTTTTGTTTAGGATTTTCGCCTTTATGGACATTTTTGCCGTTAGCCGCAAATGTTTACTACAAATGCCAATCCGTGTAAGCGGAAAATCCTCATTCGTCTCTTTTAAGGCCATTCATATTATTTTATGCTTACAAATCATAACTTTGTCTTGCTACAGAAATTTGTGACGTCATTAATAAGATAAAATTACCCCTTTGTTGGATTTGCTGGGAGTTCGAGGTATGAGTTCAGTCAAACCAAAAATAGTGTCTTGAAAAATAAGATCTGACTACTTTGGCCTCATATCAATGATATAAAGACCAAATGTGGTCATGTGATATAATATTTTTTATAAGCATAGGAAAAACGAAAAAATAATTCATTTTTAATCCAAATAGTGAGAATATTGCTCTACACTCTTTTGCACCAGTCAGACTCCCATACAAGCGACACTGCGAATTGATTTGCACATTAACAAAAATATTACACAGGAGCATACAAAATATCACAAAGGGCGATATCAGCAGATTAGCGTACGCACATTGCTAAATCTAGGATAGTAGGACTCAGGCAAAAGAAAAAAACAAGATCATGACGTTGATTGTTGACACAGTGTGCTTCATGCAACTGGATAAAATGAGCCTGCGCCTCACCATTTTGTTCTTTCCTTTAAAGGGAATGTGGCACCTTCACAACGTGATTTTAACTGAGATAGCCAAGTTGTAAAGCAGGTCGGAAAACCCGGTACTCCATATTTCATTTGTCTTGGAACTCGATATTTCCGTAGAAAAAAACTAAAATCTACCTGACACCAGCCCCCTCAGCCCCCCGTCGCCGGCGGCCATTGTTGTGAGCTACTGGTGTGACGACATATGCTGACGTCACGATGAGCATCAGTCAATCGAAGCCCTTGAAGCGTTTCAAGTATGGTAGTGGTTGCCAGATCGTGACATCATCCACAGGCTGATATTTATTTTTCCAGAGGAGTATTTTTAAAAACCAAATATTGAGCTTATTGTACATTTTTCAGAGAAATCATGAGTGCTTTCATTATTTTTTACTAAAAGTACACCTAATTACACTAAATTCCAGGATTCGACCAAGGTGCCACATTCCCTTTAATCTTCTTGGCATATGCTAGACTTTTCTTCGTATTGCAGTTACCATGTGATTTCCTCGTGGTGCTTACTGCCAGCAGCACCTCCTGGCGCCGCTTCTCTTCATGAGTGGAACAGACCAGGAGGCACGGTCACGTGACATCAAAACAATTTTATGCCAGCTGATGATTGAACCTCGTATTCCGGAGATGCTCAAATGGGACAAGCAAAGAGCGTAAACGTAAAGTAAAGGATGCAGTTCGACGTAATTTTAGCAATGCCATCAGCGGAGACTATTCTAGTGCACTGAATTTTCACCGACGCTTGATAAAAAATTGGGTAATAGTACCTTGAAAAGTAGCATTCGCATAGAAATAATATGCGGAACGGTGGAAAATATATATATTCCGACGGATTTCTACTATACTCAGCGACGGTGGAACGTCCAAATGTAAGGGGGCGGGCACCAGAGCTTTTCAACCCATAGGCGGATGCGGGGTGAAAGGGGGCACGTTCCCCCGATCGACTCTCGCCCCCTGAAATTTCGCTTGTTCCCCGCCTCCAGGATGCGAAAACCGGCGCCCACCGATAGAATTTTGCGCCCATCTGATAGGTTTTTCCGGTAAAAGTGGCACCCCGGGCCGGATGGCGCCCACCCGGAAACGCCCCCCCATTCAGCAATCCTGGATCCGCTTATGTTTCAACCCATTTCTTTCCAGTCAACGCCATTGGGTTATTGTTAAAATTTATGATTTAAGGGAGGGTACCGTGCCCCGGTGCCCCCTTCCGCCGCCAGTGACCATACTCCCGTCATCATATAATCGGGTAAAAGTAAAAAATGTCCGGAGCAGCGACGGATCCAACTTCCAAGGGAGGAGAGTGAATAGAACATTACCCACCCCTCCCCGCCCCATTGGCAGACGCAGAGGGGCTTAGGCGGATTCAAGATTGTCGATCGGGTGAGGGGGCACCATCCGGACCAGGGGGTGTCACTTTGACCGGCAGAACTTATCAGGTGGGCGCAAAATCATCCGTGGGCACGGATTTTTGCATCAATGGGGGAGGGTAAGAAGCGACGTTTCAGGGGACACCATTGCCCTTCCAAGGCGACGCCGTGACCATTTCAGGGGGCGACGAGGGTTGATGGGGGCACCTGCCCTCCTGGATCTGCGTACGGAGGGGCAGAGGCCATGCCCCCAAAATGGCAATTTTTACCGATCTTTTAACAATACTATGTTTTTACTATTTCTCCTGCGTTGCCCCACCCCCCAAACAGCACTCGTGCGTGCGCCCCTGTCCACCCCCACCTACACATATGAAGCTCGATCACTTCGATGACAGGCGCCGCAAAATGTGAGACTGCGGTGCAGAGGCAGGGGCGTCGCCGCGGAATTTTTACCGGTGGGGACGGACCATGACTCGGGACGACCAGAGGCGGGGAGGGGCGCTGGGGCACAAAATTTGGAGCGAATGGGCTGTATCTGAAAACGATACTGGCAAAACACTTCACCGACAAACTTAGCGAGTTGGGTTGCAGAATTCCACGCAATTAACGAAGGTAAACGCAAGTAATAAGAGGATCCAAATAAAAACCTAGGACGAGTCACCAAGTTTTGCGGGACCGTCCCCCTTTGATCCGCGAGTAGGGGACGCGTCTCATCACCCCCGCTTTCGACGTCCATGTGTACGTAGGCAATCCAAATCTTGTCGGAGGTTGAAACGCCATGGTCTCCTCAAATGACTATATTCTAGCTGATTTATAAAACACCATGCTTGCGGCAATTTATCGCCGAACACCTTTCTCAAACGTGTTGCCCCTGTGCCTAAAAATGGCTTTAGATATTGGCACCGACAATGAACGGATTCAGAGGAGAGGGAGCACTTGTTGGCCGATCTATACGAAGCTTCCTGAAATGCCCATCAAGCCACTATGAAAGGTCAATGGCTCTCCAATGGCGGAATGGCGAATCCAATGGCGGGGAGCCGGCGCGACATACGAAAATATAGAAATTTGGCAGTGCAAAATGAGTCCACCGTAAATGTGCAATTATATTGGTAGGCCACTGTTCTACCATACGTATAACTCAAAGTCACTTTGCCATCCTAGGTAGATGACAAATCTAGAAGAGTTGGTCGCTGAGCAAGGCCCAATGACAAGAACAGTGAAGAGTTCCACTGCAGTTATCAAAAGTAGGTATTTGAAAGTTTTGCGAGCCAAGTCCCGCATGGCACCAATAGATCTTCTGTGGGAACTGGGACACAGTATTAATAAAAACACTCATCTAATCTAAAATAGCATGGGATAAATGTTCACCCCGTTAGTACCACTCGTAGCTTATTCAAAGTCTCATTGGTATTTATTTTGAACATTTTTGCAAACGCAGAGACAAGAATCCCAAATTGATTGACAAATCCAGCTATCAATTGAACTGCGGCTACACGCCACCATATCAGAGAGAGCACTGGTAGCACAGCGCCTGGATGACGGCTTTGCTGCACGCGAGCTTTGCCGGCACTGCTGCTCGCCGCCGAAGGGTTTCGCAAGTCCAGGCTGCCTCCGCCGCGCGCTGCTGCTCGCGACCGAAGATGTTTCGCATGTCCAGGTTACCTCAGTCGCGCTGGAAAAGAACACAATACAACACGATTACAATGGGTACCAAATGGGCGATAATTAATATTGGTTCGTGCGCCCGAAAACCCAAATATCTAACAATCGGTACTGAGGGTATTATAAATAATCAAATCATTTTAATGAATAAGGCTTTTGAAGCCTGTCCAAATATATTAATGAAACGGCTATTAGTGCCCCACCAGGGGGCGCGGTGGTGGAGTGGTCAGCGTAGCTGGCTTCCACGCAGCCGACCCGGGTTCAAGGCCCGGCGGCTTCCCTGAACAAGGAGCAAGCTGGCTCCCGAGAAACCCTTCCAACAGGGAAAGAGTTGGCGACGCCATATGACCCTGGCAGTTGGTGCGTCGATAAGCCCCAATAATTATTAGTGCCCCACCAGCTGACAGGACTTGAATTCTTATGAAGCCAGGCATCAAATTCTTACCACCCCGGGTACGGTGCCCCCACCCATCAGTGATCCTGGATCTGCCTATGACGGGAATGTCATTTAGTCAAGGGCTGATCTGCAGAATGTGACAGGAAACTGGAAAATATGCTTGGGGTAGCTCAAATCCTACCCCAATTGGGGAAGAAATTTAGCAGCTGGGCCAGAGTCCAGAGTCCTCTGTACACTGAAGCAGACATTTTCTTTTTACCAATTTTACCTGTTTTACTGACTTATTGACACATTTATGAATTTTAACAAGGGTCAGCACTGTCCAAGTTGTCACACTCAGCTGCAATATTGTTGTACCTGCCACAAAGAATGACAAGAGTTGCCCCAAACCAGTAATTCTGCCCAAAGGCTACACCAATGAGATCTTGTGTAAATCTGTCAAATTCTACATGCTGAATCAAGCGGCAGTCAGTCAGTACTGATAAGAGGAAACCATCCAGTAAGACGGCCAGTTGGCAAAGTATGGCAGCATGCCAAAGAAGTTGCACCAGCTATTGAGAATGATCGTACCACCACTCACCTAAAATTGGAACCAAAATGGGCATAAAATCACACTGACCTCTACTTATTTCCAAACAAATTGGCTGGTACTCCAACCACACAACTGGTACTATATCCCCAGCTGCCCTAGGGCATGAAATATGAATGTGATAAATTATTGTTTAACTTAGAATAACAATATGGTATTTTATATTCTTTCGTCCAGTTTCTATACGCTGCAAATTCTATGTGAGTTCAGTATTGGCAACTTCCACTCTCATTTATACACTCAGTATTGGTAAATACTGGTCAACATTTCATTTTCTCCAAAATTTGCTTTGCGTGGACCAGTCTTGAGGTACACTTTACACCAAAAACTGGTCAGAATTATCATACTTTGCAGACTGGCAAGGAGGAGAGCCGCCCAACTTCCACAGCCCCATAGGCAATTTTGAAAAGTGTAAAATCATTTTGTGCCATATTTCTTACCTAGTTGGCTCCTTTGGGACCCTGAAGAATGGCAGATCACGATCCTTTCCTTGGTCTTCGTACATCCAGGCATTGAGCATACATCTGTGCCTGATATGATTCTTGGGCACCGCGGTGATCACAGCGCTTAGTATCACACCAAAGAAGTTGGCACTTTAGGTAGGTAATTTAAAAAGTCAACAGCTTTCCGTCCATACTGATACACAAATTCACACACACAAACAGAAAATCAATCCATCCCAACGTCTCAAATTTATTTCAAAATAAGATAATGGTAGATGTGAGAATAACGGTACATGAACGTTGTTTGTAAATTGTCTCTTCCACGCCAAGTTGTACGCCAAAAAGTCCCTATCTCTTCAACACACCGCCAGCTCCATAGACAAACACACCGCCAGCTCGGGACCTGGCGGCAATCAGTTGACAATAAAATTTACTGAAACTCTTTTGTGTCTACAAAATAGGATAAATAAATATAATAAAATATTATATTCACCTGTAACTTCCTCAGTAGATATATGTATTGATGAAACTTTCTGGCTCCGCAGCCACCCTATGCTTTTCCAGCAGTCAGCTATCCTGTGCCAGCTGTAAAAATTGCTGTCATTGGCCATGGCTGAGCGGCCCGCTCCGTTTTACCTTTACTCTATTGCCTTGGAACAGACGAAGTCTTGAACGAGCTTTACATGGCGCTTTGCTGGGTCGTTGACCATACAGATACCCTTGACACCTTTTTTGAAGAGCGAATATCCCTCCCGGAGGGGCCAAATGGCCAATTCATCCCAAAGCTACGCTACTGCAGCGTCATCCAGTCCGAGACGGTCGAAGAGAAGCCAAGACCTTTGTTTAACGAGGTCTGTAAGTGAACGTATTTGTTTTGGAGCCTTGCTGCTAGGTCTGCCAGGTGTTACTGTACCGGTGCGCCCTGTTCCCAAAACTGCGGTGGCTATCGCTGGCCTGTGCTCCTCTGGAGGGCCTTCATCTGCCAGGATCAGGATGACCAGTGTGGGATGTAAGTACCACTGGTGGCGCTCCATGGATTGCAGGTAGGCATCTGACACCTGGTCGCACTCTTCCTTCTTTCTTGTACCTTTCCATGAGACTGATAGCCTCCAAATCCATGCGAGGTGCGGAAGTCGCCACGGCGTAGCTCCGGAACCAGATAGCGTAGTAAAATCCGATAAAATATGCCATCGCAGTCACGTTCTGCTTACCTTCCTTTGCAAGAAAGGGTAGCTGTTTGCTCAGAAGCTCGAGCTTCAGGGAGTAAATAACCTGAGCCATGCCTCGAGCACGATGGCACGCCCGTGGTGGCCTGAAATTGAAGTCTGGTACATCGCCACCGAGCCACACCACCGTAAATTCAGCTAATTCTTGGTACTCACCACCAGGGAAGGCTGCAGATTCCAAAAACGTTTCCAATTCCGCCTTCACTCGATGTCCTTGCTGCTGAGGGTATATTGTGGCGTTTCCTCAATCAGAGATATCCATGTCCATGGAGCGCCGCCAGTGGTACTTACATCCCACACTGGTCACCATGATCCTGGCAGATAAAGGCCCTTCAGAAGAGCACAGGAGAGCAAGAGCCACTGCAGTTTTGGAAACAGAGAGCACCGGTACAGTAACACCTGGCAGACCTAGCAGCAAGGCTCCAAAACAAATACGTTCACTTGCAGACCTCGTTAAACAAAGGTCTTGGCTTCTCTTCGACCGTCTCGGACTAGATGACGCCGCAGTATCGTAGCTTTGGGATGAAGTGGCCATTTGGCCCACCCGGAAGGGATATCACCTCTTCCAAAGAGGTGTCAAGGGCATCTGTGCGGTCAACGACCCAGCAAAGCGCCAGGTAAAGCTCGTTCAAGACTTCGTCTGTTCCGTTCATGAAGAGAAGCGGCGCCAGGAGGTGCTGCTGGCAGTAAGTGCCACGAGGAAATCACATGGTAACTGCAGTGCGAAGAAAAACCCATATGTCAAGAAGATTAAGAGAAAGAACAAAATAGTGAGACACAGGCCCACTTTACCCAGTCACATTAAGTACACTGCGTTAACAATCAACGTCATGATCTTTTTTCTTCTGCTTTGAGTCCTGCTATGCTAGATATGTTAAAGGGAGATACGCGAAAAAAATTATTGGCTAGATCAAAAGGTCACTAAAGTTTTTTTCGGAAGTCCCATTCTCATTTTTGCGAATTCGGCCTGCAAATGCCTTAAAATTGCTCTCAAAGTCAACATTTGTAGACGACTCTACCGGTAAACCTCATATCGGTGTATATGACGTACACACGGCTAAGGCTATCAATTTCTCTAAGAATTAGGTCATATCTATCCTACACAGTGATGTAGAGCTTTGGACTACTACAGAAAAAAATTACCTTAGAAAAACAACATTCCAAAACTCTTCTTAAACAGAAATATAGGGCTTAAAAGAAATCACAATTAACCAATCAGAAGCTTATGAATTATCATACCGGGGTCACGTGACCTATCTGACGCAAAAGTTTTGTCATCCTGGGGCTGAAGCAGAAAATGACTCAAGACCCGAGGTATGAAACCGCTTAAGACTTGAGTAATTATGTTTTTTCCGTTTCTAGGGCAAATTAATTCATTTTGTAGTTTTTAAAAGCCTTTTAAGTTTTTCCAAATACAGGAGAACAGACATTTGTATTACAAAAAAACATTGCTTTTCATTTTTAACACGCGCATTGACGGGGGGCGGGTACCCGCCCCCCCTCGGGTTTTTCGGAGATAGTAGAAAAACGGCGGCGCGCAGCGCCGCCGTACTTGGCATACCTTTTCTCTCATCATTTTTACAACTTCTGTGAAAATTTCAAGGTTAGGTCATTTCAGGTCAGGTCACCAGTACAGGGCAAGTGACCCGACCTCAAAAAAGTTTAAGATAGCATAAGTCGGAGCAGGGTGAACTTATCCGATTGAAACTCATATCACATAATGGCCCCACCGAGTTCTCTAAAATATGTTTCGGTATTTTTGATATCGATGACCTAAGGTCAGGTACGAGGCATGACCTCTCCATAGGAAATACATGGGAAAAATGGTTTTTACGGAATAACTCAGTAACAGATGGTGATAGAGCATTTATTTTAGCTGTATTAGACTAGCCTGGGTTTTGCGGTTCTAATGATATGCATTTTATATAATTTGACCCTGACCTGACCTCAGGTCAGGTCAAATCCTTGATTTGACCTAGCAAGGTCAAATTATATATCATTCGATTTGGCTTGCTGAAATGATTCATACAGTTTAAGTCGTTTTGCTCTATATTTACTTGTTCAGATGTAATAGCCGAAGAACTGAATTTACATGTTATCCCTATGACGGGCATGTTTTGACCTCTCGTGACCTTAAATGTGACCTGACAAAAAAATGGTTCGAATGTTTTCGATGGAGAAGTGGATGGGCAGCCCAACGCTGTTTACCGTTTTTCGCTACCTACCGTGGTTCTCGAGATCTTAGGGGGGCGGGTACCCGCCCCCCGTCAATGCAAAGGTGGCTCAGACCCCCGTCAATGAGCGTGTTAATTGTTTTCTAAAAGTAAGTGATTGGTGAAGGTTTCAGCATTTTATCGGAGCTGTTAACCTATTTCGATAATAAGTGAGTGGCCTCCCAAAATTTTGCCGAAGATACAAAAATAATTGATAGTTTCGTAATCAGGATTTTTTAAATAGCAAGAAACCACAATAATAATTTTTCGCGTATCTCCCTTTAATTTGCGTACACTTATATGTTCACCTCGACCCTTTTGATATTGTGTAATTGTATGCTTCTGTGTAAAATTTGTGTTAATGAGTTAATAAATTAGCAGTGTCGCTCGTATCAGTGTCTGACCGATGCAAAAGGGTGTAGAGCAATCTTCTCACTATTTTGCAATACAAATAGATTATTTGTTCAGTATTCCTATGCTTTTAAAACGATTATTATGATATCAAAGGACCACTTCTGGCCTTTATATCGTTGAAATGAGGTCAAGGCAATCTAGTTTTATTTTGTAAAACACGATTTTAGCTTTGACTGAACTCATGCCTGTAACTCCCAGTAAAGGCACCGAAGTGGTAATTTTTTTGTTAATGACGTCACAAATTCCCGCAGCAAGGAATACGTTTTTTAGGTATAAAACAATTTGAACAACCTTGAAAGAGACGAATAAGGCTTTTCCGTTTACTTGGATTTGCATTTGCAACAAAAATCACGGTTAACGGCAAAAATGGCCATAAAGGGAAAAATCCTAAACAAAACTGCATTTCCGCCACCCTTAGCATTCATTACCGACAAAAAATAATTTGATTTTCGGAATCACCATCAAAAACTGCACCAGGATAGATAAGGTGCTAGTTGATTCCTGACATCGAGTGAAAAGTGAAAGTCTATTACCTCACGCACGCCTGCATCATGCCTTTGCTCCCCATTGGACTATATTTTTACCGCCGCTGCGCTGATGGGTTTGTGTCGGGAGTAGACCACCTGGCTATACGTCCGGTGTGGAGTCGAGATGAGCACGCAACAGCAACTTGACGAGGCCGGAGAGGCCTGCGTCCTCGATCACACTGGGGTTACCAGACAGGTGTCAAGCCAGAGACGGTGTCAGCTCACGATGTCGTGAGGCTCCTGGGGAATTAACATAACAAATCAAAATCAAAATTATTTGTTTTACTTATCTCTTATATTGTATCCTCGGTACAAATACTATATACTGAGTTCGTGTTCCAAATATATACACTTCTGTATGCCTCTGATTTCCCAGGCCACCCCACTGCTGGCAGGTCTGACGGCGTACTGGCGGATCACTCCCAGCGGCAGGCCAATGGCGTAAGAAATAGCTCGCACGATGTGTTAAGTCTTTCTGAACTCTTATTGGGTTTTAGTAGACAAGACAATGCCAAAAATTAGTTGAGAAGTCTAAGTGATTTCAAAAGTATATTCTGTGTAAAGCGTTCCTACGATTTGAATGAAAAATAGCGTAAGCGCAGGACAGTGAGAGCGACAGGGGATATTTTTAGCACGTCCATTCGATCCAAAGTGGAGAGAATGGGGGCATCGGCCGCGACCCTGGTACACCGCCAACGCAAGATCGAGTACAGGGGAACGGGCACACTTGGGCCTCGGGACGACGTCGCCTGCAAGTGCAACGGCACCTTCGCACGGGTACGTCCTCCTGTGGTAGAGCACTGATCACCATGCACGCGTTGCCTCGCGACTCCGCCGCTTCCAGCGTGCCGTTTTAACGTTTTTGGTTCGAATACTTTTGAAATATAAAGTATCATCTTTAAAGTTTCACGATGTATGTGACATTGGCCTGCTTCTCCTACCTGCTTTGCATCTACTGGCTTCTACAGTGTTTTAACACGCGCATTGACGGGGGCGGGTACCCGCCCCCCTCGGGTTTTTCGGAGATAGTAGAAAAACGGCGGCGCGTAGCGCCGCCGTACTTGGTATACCTTTTCCCCTCATCATTTTTACAACTTCTGTGAAAATTTTAAGGTTAGGGTCATCTCAGGTCAGGTCACCAGTACAGGTCAAGTGACCCAACCTCAAAAAAAAGTTTAAGATAGCATAAGTCGGAGCAGGGTGAACTTATCCGATTGAAACTCATATCACATAATGGCCCTACCGAGTTCTCTAACATATGTTCCGGTATTTTTGATATCGATGACCTAAGGTCAGATACGAGGCATGACCTCTCCATTGGAAATACATGGGGAAAATGGTTTTTACGGAATAACTCAGTAACGGATGGTGATAGAGCATTTATTTTAGCTGCATTAGATTCGCCTGGGCTTTGCGGTTCTAATGATATGCAATTTGTATAATTTGACCCTGACCTGACCTCAGGTCAGGTCAAATCCTTGATTTGACCTAGCAAGGTCAAATTATATATCATTCGATTTGGCTTGCTAAGAGGATTTATATAAATCAAGACGTTTTGCTCTATCTTTACTTGTTCAGATGTAATGCCCGAAAAACTGAATTTTACATGTTATCCCTATGACGGGCATGTTTTGACCTCTCGTGACCTTAAATGTGACCTGACAAAAAAATGGTTCAAATGTTTTCGATGGAGAAGTGGATGGGCAGCCCAACGCCGTTTACCGTTTTTCGCTACCTACCTTGGTTCCCGAGATCTTAGGTGGGGGCGGGTAACCGCCCCCCGTCAATGCGAAGGTGGCTCAGACCCCCGTCAATGCGCGTGTTAAACTTATCGTTCATATGCCAGAGTATGCGGGTTTACTGTCGGATACCTCCTCTCACATTTCAGACTTTTCAAGCCCCATGTCAGTGTATCCACATCGTCGACCATAAGCATCGGAGTAAAGGAGCCGAAGGACCTGCCGCTCAAATTTCCATTCGTAAATTTCTTCCATTTCAGCCCGATTGGGGAAAAGTCGAAAAATTGTGTATCCAGTCAATCCGAAAGGCAGCACTAAGCCCAACTCCGGTGAATGTTTGGTTCCAAAGGTGTCATTTTCTCGCCATCAGCCGGCTGGAGACTGGCTGGGCTTCCATTTTTTGCAGTGGCGACGCCCATGCCGCCAACAAAGACCTCGTATCCAGCTTTAGTCGACTTTTGCCCTCCACTCTCTGGAACGATCTTCTAACCTTTTTATCTGTATAAGCTTCGTCCAAGCTTTTGTATCTTTTTTTAGTCGGAGCTTTTTTTGTCACGAAGACCCTTAACCCACGATTGGAATGAGTAACTGTCGCAATGAAGGCTCAATTTAGAAGCCAAAGTTTAACGTCCCACAAAGCACAGGGAAGGCTGCCCCGCTCAGGTCACCCTCTCACCGGTCAGTTTCCAGCCTACCTAGGTCGGATAAATATTGGGTGCCGGAGTGTTTTTGGGGAATCGACCAAGTCTGCACACTCACTGTCACTGCATGTTCCTGAGCAGAGGACCGGAGTCCAAAGCTCGTTCAATTATGGTACAGGGGCGGCAAAATTTATATGAATATATTGCCAAAATAATTAGCTACGTGGCAAATATTCGTGGTTTTGTGATATATGAACTATAATGTTTCACACTGTATTTCTATAACAAGTCATTAAGTAAAGTCCCCAAAACCATAGGGTTTGGGGACAAAATTTTCAAAAGTCGTTTGCAATGTGTCTATTTTTATTTGTCTTGACACACATTATATTGCATGCATCAAGACGATGCAGAGAACATTAAAGCTAAAGTTAGAACGTTTGTTAGAAAGTGTTCTTGAATCCGAGCGGTGACGACAAATTATAACTAATTTTCTGCACGCTCGTGCCTTCAGTCAATTTGCAGCTCGTTTCATTTCGTCAC